>CM048744.1:973606220-974206220 GCA_026315105.1 Locusta migratoria | reverse complement strand
AGATGAATAGTATATCTGCCAGGCACTTAAATGTGATTTGCAGAGTATCCCATATACAGGGTGTTTCGCTAAGTGTGTTTGCCTCTGTAACGTATAAAATAATAGGTGACGGGAAATTTTAATGCGGTAGGCAACACAAGAAATGTTACACTTTCTGCGGAGCTATGAACATGGTTTATTGTATCATTTTCCAAAGAGCTACAGCACAAAGATATAATTTTTTAAATGGAACAATCGTTTTTTTCTATCGTGTATTGGATTCGTTGAAACCAGCTGCGTCCAAATCAATTTAAATTACATTCCTATCACTGTTAATTTGGGAGCTACATCCCTTCAAAGTTTAGGAGGCAGAGGCTACGACAGCGTAGCTCACTGGCTGGTGGTCATGAGACAGTGGGCCGTGCCCCAGGGAATAGCCACTCGGCCAGTCAGCTACGCTATCGAAGCCTCCGCCCCCGGAACTTTGAAGGGTTGTAGCTCCCAAACTAACAGTGATAGGAATGTAGTTTAAATTGATTTGGACGCAGATGGTTTCAACGAATCCAATGCACGACAGAAAAAACTATTGTTCCATTTAAAAATTATATCTTTGTGCTGTAGCTCTTTGGAAAATTATACAATAAACTATGTTCATAGCTCCGCAGTAAGTTTAACATTTCTTGTGTTGACCTACCGCATTAAAATTTCCCGTCACCTATTATTTTATAAGTTACAGAGGCAAACACACTTAGTGAAACACCCTGTAGATTTAGATGTAAATGTAGAGGTAGATTTCACACTAATACCGTCTCTCTTGGTTTCTGACCTTTTCTTCGTCATGCAGCAGTCTAGCGAAAGAAAGGGTGTCGGCTTTGTTCTATTATTTTGTTCAAATAAAAATGTAATTGATCTCATTTAAATGCTCTTAACATCATGAAAGGATTAGCAGTGCAGGTTTTCGGCTGGTGTGGCTCTTAGACAGCCCGTGATGATTCGACATGTCTCTTTCAGGGCAGAATCACCTCTCTTGGTATCTGTGGATCTGCCCATACTGGACGGCGTATTCAGCTGCAGAGTAGCACAAAGCTAATCCGAAAGTCCGCACTGTATTTTGCTGTGCTTCCTATGTTGGGCCTGTCACTTTCCTAACAAAATTGTTCCTGGCAGCCACTGTTTGCTTTATTTTCAAGTAGTGCTCCTTATATGTGAGACCACGGTCCAGGTGACTGTGGTATTTTGGTGTCTTGCAGTGTTCTAGAGGGGTTCCTTGCCATTTGTATCTGTAAGGCTATGCTAGCCTGTTTTGTTCCACAGTCTCCAAGCTGTATCCTTGAGCTGCGATTTCGCATATGAAGCTTTGTGTTCCTTTTGATATACATTGAACAGAGTGGGTGTCTACACACTCCTCTGTAGCAATCCATTTTTCTGCTGCCTCCAACTGCTTCTTTGTCCTTGATATGCCACAATTATCGTCTTCCGCCGTAGATTTCTAATCATACAGATTAGTTGGTAGTCTTTCGTAAGACTGTATAAGTTCGCCAACAAGAGCTTACAGTTGACAGTGTCATAGGCTGCTGAGAGATCTATAAACACAGCTCCTGTGATCTGCCGCCTTTTAAAGCCGTCATCTGTATGTTGTGTCAGCTTCAACACCTGTGCTGTATAACTCTTCCCTTGTCTGAATCCTGCTTGTTGAGAGATCAGTAATGGATCTATCATATTTGTTACTCTTTGGTGGAACAGCCTTTCCAGCACCTAGTACATGTGGCATATCAGGGAGATTGACCTAGATCTTTTGGGATCATCCCAGTCTTTTCCGGGCTCATGTATAACTTAAATATTTGCATTTCTCCAAGATTTAGGTACCTTTCATTTCTTAATATCTAAATCTTGGAGAAAAGCTAAAATTATAGCTATAGATAAGGCAGGAAAAGAGCGAGATGGAGCTATTTGTCTCTGGCAAGGTGCAGCAAATAGCTAAATTGGCTCATTGGTTTAGCGTTAGGTTCCTGGCGTCGTGTGGCGTTACGGTACTATGCAACGTAGTATGTCACCCAGTATGGTGAAGATCCACACATACCAAGAGAGTTGATGTTGCCCTGAACGAGACATGCAGAATCATCAGGGGTTGTAAGAGGGACCCCAGTCGAAAACCTGCACTGCTTATCCGGCATAGCTTCCCCTCCCCCCCACCACCCGTCTGGACACCAGCAAACAATGAAATGAAAAAGCCATTAACGTCCAAGGCCCGCCCAATACATGACCAGTAACAGGCGCAGCAAAGACTTCTGTCTAGAAAGAGTTTTTTTCATACCACAGAAGCACTCGCTGACACACCACACCGATATCGGTAGAAGAGATGGCAGGCCAGAGGAGTGGCTGACTCCACAAGAAGCTCTTCCCCAGGTCAATCAGAGAGGTGATCCACATGGAAATCACAGAGCCGCCTGCATTCCTGTGACACAAGATCGAAGAGCAACCTGCAGTTGATTCTATCAAGTGTTCGAATGTTTAAATGTTTGTAGAGCTTATGGGACTTAACTACAGGGTCATCAGTTCCTAAACTTACAAACTACTTATGAACTAGCTAATACTAAAGACGGCACAAATATCCATGCCCGAGCGGGGATTCGAACCCCCGACTGTAGTGGCCATGCTGAACGTAACTGGCGTGCCGCAGACAGCTCGGCCACCGCGGCCGGCATTCTATCAAGTGTGACTGTGCATTTGTTGTGCAGGCTTCATCACATCTGCTACAATGCACATTACCAAAAATTGTCTGTACTATGGAAGACCACGCAAATGCTACACAAAATGCACTAGATGTCGCTGGGTTTTGGGCATTCACTGTATAATAAATCATTAACCAGTGTTTGTGTGTATAATATGTGTCAAAATGTATTTATTTATTCTGTGACTGATTTATGTAATAATGTATCTAATAATTTTTGTGTTTGCTTCTGACACGATAAATGAAAGAAATGACTTAGCTCTCATATCCAACCACTCGCTGAGAGAAAAATCCATCTCATTACCGAAGCCTGGGAAATAGCACAACTCACTCCAATATTCGAGAAAGGCAATGGAGCAATTCGCAAAATTAAAGGCGTTTATCAGTGACGTCGGTTTATAGCGGGATTGTGGATCATAGCTTTTCTCAGACATTATGAACTACCTGCAACAGGCCATCCTGATTCAATATTTCTGGAAGACTTTTGACAGTGTACCTCAAAAGCGACTTCTAATAAAATTGCGGGCTTATGGATAGTGGCAGCTGCCTTGTTGGTGGGGACAGCCGCTACCTGCCGCCTGCTCTGGCCAGTTTTAAAGGGTTGCTTCAGGACGCAGCACCATCATGGGACATCTTACAGAACTGCTTCAATACCCCCCGCCCCGCATCCGTGAGCGTGTGACTGGGCTCTTACGGAGGTTTCCCTTCTGTATATATTTGTCTGTGGCAGAGGCCTACTCCGGCAAGTGCTGAAAATGTTCAGATGTTTGTAAATCTATCGGATCAAACTGCGTGGTCATCAGTCCGTAGCTTACAAACTACTTAAACCTAGGTAAACTAACCTAAGGACAACACACACTCCCATGCCCCAGGAAGGACTCGAACCTCCACGGCAAGCAACCATACGATCCGCAGTGAGACGCTTTAGACCACTCGGCTACTCCACCAGTGTGTGAGGGCACAGACAAAAATATACTGCGGTGAGGGTGAGGCGAGGCAGGGTGTGGCAACAGAGTAACATATACAGAGAAGCAGCCCCCCCCCCCCTCCACTAAACCTCTGTCCTATGCTCTCCCCGTAAGGTGCTAGCAGGTGTCAGGCGATTCCCTGGCTTAGTACCAGTAGACCACACTAGAGGCGCTTCTGAGGGTGCGTCTCGCATGTCAGAGGGTAGCGTGGAGGGGAGGCTGAGGGGAGAGCTCGTACTGCCTGCCACAAGGTAACGGCTGTGTCCGGCTTGCTGGCGTTTGAAGGGAGGTGGTGGTGGGGACAGCTGCTACCTGCCGCCTGCTCTGGCCAGTTTAAAAGGCTGCATCTGACCGCTGCACCATCATGGGACACCTTATGGAAGTGCTTCAGCATCCTCCGCCCCACACCCCTGAGCATGTGACCGGGCCCTTACGGAGGTTTTCCGTCTGTATGTATTTGTCTGTGGTAGTGGCCTACTCCGGCAAGTGCGTGAGGGCAGAGGCAAAAACATACTATGGTGAGGGTGAGGCGAGGCGACATGTGGCCACAAACGTATACAGAGAAGAACCCCCCCCCCCCTAAACCTCTGTCCTACGCTCCCCTCGTAGTTCTGTTAGGTGCCAGCAGATGTCAGGCGGTTCCCCAGCTTAGCACCGGTAGACGACACTAGAGGCGCTTCTGAGGCTGCCTCTCGCACATCAGAGGGTAGCATGGAGGGGAGGCTGAGAGGAGAGCTCGTGCCGCCTGCCACGAGGCCACGGCTTTGTCCGGCGTGCCGGCGTTTGAGCACAGACAAATATATACAGACAGGAAACCTCCGTAAGGGCCCTGTCACACACTGAAAGATGCGGGGAGGGAGGACAAGCGCAGTTCCATAAGATGTCCCATGATGGCGCTTAGGTCAGAAGCAACCCTTTAAAAATGTCGGCAGGTAGCGGCTGTCCCCATCACCACCTCCCCTCAAATGCTGGCACACCGGACACAGCCAAGGCCTCGTGGCAGGCGGCATGAGCTCTCCCCTCAGCCTCCCCTCCATGCTACCCTCTGAGGTGCGAGAGGCTACCGGTACTAAACCAGGGAACCGCCTGACACCTACTAGCATCTTACGGAACTACGAGGGGAGCGTAGTACAGTGGTTTAGGGGGGGGGGGCTTCCTTTCTGCATATGTTACTCTGTGGTTTGAGGGGAAGCGTTGGTGGAGTCAGCCGCTACCTGCCGCCTGATCTGGCCAGTTTAAAGGACTGCTTCTGACCGCAGCGCCATCATGGGACATCTTACGGAACTGCTTCAGCACCCCCCGCCCCACACCCCTGAGCGTGTGACCGGGCCCTTACGGACGTTTCCCCGCCTACTGCGACAAGTGCGTGAGGGCACAGACAAAACATACTGTGGTGATGGTGAGGCGAGGCGGCGCGTGGCGCAGCGGGCCGTGAGCCGTGAGGGCGCCGCTTTATGGCGGCCTCTGGTCCGGAGCGGCCCCTGGGGGCGTGGCCTGGCCTGGCCCGCCACGTGGGTGGCCCGTGGCCCGTGGCCTGCTTCCAGGACGCTCTCCCCAGGGCCCTCGTTACCGCCGGACGCGCGCAGACCAGCCATCCTGCTCCAGTAACTGCGCTGACCGAGTCTGCTCTGCCTGACACTGAACGTTAATACCCTCTGTGTGAGTACCAAATTTAAGTTGACACAACCGGCTGAGAAGTCTCGTCCTGCCAGTGCAGGATTAATGGAAGACAAGGGAAGTGGAGTCGTTAACATATCGGTAAAGTGCTATACAGGGTGTTACAATAAGGTACGGCCAAACTTTTAGGAGGCTCGTCTTACCTCTCAGCTAGGGTCTTCTGCTTTTTGTTAGGCCAGTACGTCTTCATCTTCTGGCTGTGAGCCTGCTTCCTGTCATCCCTACATTTAGGTCTGGTGGTACCTGTACACTTTTTGCTTGTGAGAGACATTGGGAAGACTCCATGGCCTGACGGTGTTGCATTCGGTTCTCGGTTCTCTGTAATGCGATCTGCAGTTCCTCTAAGTCTGATCTAACAGAGGTGAACCACTTGGCTATGGACGCCTTTGCCCTGCTTGGCACTGTGAGGATCTTCTTGGTGAGCCTCGAGTGATTCAGGCGGGTCATGTGCCCGTAGAAGGTCAGTCGCCTTTTCCTCATACATGTGACTATGTCTTCCTGGTGTTCATACAGTTCGTTATTGTGCCTGATTCTGTAAGTACCATCTTCCTCTCTTATGAGTCCTAATATTCTCCTCAGGATCTTCCTCTCTTTAAGTTCTAGTTTCCTGAGTGGGCCCTTTCGATTCATCAAAAGGCACTAGACATTTATATATAAAGGGTGTTACAAAAAGATACGGCCAAACCTTCAGGAAACATTCCTCACACACAAAGAAAGAAAATATGTTATGTGGATATGTGCCCGCAAACGCTTAATTTCCATGTTAGAGCTTATTTTAGTATTTCTCTTTAAATGTACATTTCATTCCCACGTGATCAGATTGTAAATTTTCACAATCAACATGTGTGGGCTGACGAGAATCCTCACGCAATTGTGCAATCACGTCATCAACACACATTTTCTGTGAACGTTTCGGCAGGAATTGTTGGTGATGTCTTGATTGGGCCTCATGTTCTCCCACCTACGCTCACTGGAGAACGTTATCATGATTTCATACGGAATACTCTACCTGTGCTGCTAGAACATGTGCCTTTACAACTATGACACAACATGTGGTTCATGCACGATGGAGCTCCTGCACATTTCAGTCGACGTGTTCGTACGCTTCTCAACAACATTCGGTCACCGATGGATTGGTAGAGGCGGACCAATTCCATGGCCTCCACGCTCTCCTGACCTCAACCCTCATGACTTTCATTTATGGGGGCATTTGAAAGCTCTTGTCTACGCAACCCCGGTACCAAATGTAGAGACTCGTCGTGCTCGTATTGTGGGCGGCTGTGATACATTACGCCATTCCCTAGGGCTGCATCAGCGCATCAGGGATTCCATGCGATGGAGGGTGGATGCATGTATCCTCACTAACGGAGGACATTTTGAACATTTCCTGTAACAAAGTATTTGAAATCACGCTGGTACGTTCTGTTGTTGTGTGTTTCCATTCATTCATTAATGTGATTTGAAGAGAAGTAATAAAATGAGCTCTAACATGGAAATTAAGCGTTTCCGCACACATGTCCACATAACATATCTTCTTTCTTTGTGTGGGAGGAATGTTTCCTGAAAGTTTCGCCGTATCGTTTTGTAACACCCTGTACAGTATGAATCTATACATAAAATTTTAAACATAGCAGCTATTGTCAGCGACCGTTACAACGTCAAATGGACAAACAAGCAGCCCTAGATCGCAAATAAAAGTTATTTGACAAGGTGAAATTTCTCGCTTCTCCTTCTCTCTTACAAAATTTCCGTCTGCTGTGTGTTTGAACTTGTTCTAGCTGAATGCCTTTGTACAACGTTATGTTAATCTGACTGCGTATTTTTAAATGTATTCTATGTGAATGTAAAGGTTTTGCAAACCCTATCTGACTGCGTAATATTTATTATAATGAGACACAAACTGCTAATTGTTTCTGTATGAAAATGTCGTAACAAAGTTAACTGCCTGAAAATTACTGATAATAAAAATCACTGTGTTAATAATTCTGGCCCTACAAACTTGTTTCTGACTGAACTAACAATCTGTAACGAACACAATATTTATCAATGCAATCTGACTCAGTGCAAACACTTGTTAACCTGAACACTGTATGAAATGTCCTACCCTGAAATCTGTAAATCATACTGAACTGTAAGCTTGACAAAAACTGATTCTTTCTCACCTTCACTTACTGCATAAATCTGCGCAACACCAAACTGCTTCCTGCTGTACTAACTACTGGAGAACTAACTACAGAAAACATCAATGGCACTCTTAATAAAAATGTGAGGAGCGATAAACTGGTAATCTGTTTCAGAAACTCGTACTAATGATTAAAAATGAAATATCTGATTTATTTTCTAACTGATGTAACTTCATGAAAATTACTAACAATGTCATGTATTTTATTTTAAAATCTTTCAGAGAAATGTAACCCAGATATTTAATCTGTCTACAAACTTATTTTTAAACAAAGATAAACATTTCTTTCCTGTTAATAAATTTAACTCGATTTACACATAGCTTTTGGAATATAAATATTTTTTTTTTATTTTGGTCAGGTTCAATAGGAGGGCCAAGTGTTTTTTTTTTTTTTTTAGGCAATCTTAGTCTTTGCCGAAACCTGGTCAAATAATTTTTAAGGACTGCATGTTTATCCACCACGAAACCAGAGGGTTGTGAGATAGATTTGGAACAGTCGCTTGGAAATTGAACCTGCCAATAACAAATCTGACAGTTTACCCACAAATTCCTGCTACGTCTTTTTTTAAACTCATCTGGTGGGGATCCGAAATACTTGAGCACCTCTCAAGAATCCGTCGCAGCGACGGCGAGCATAAGCCTGTTCGACGACTGTCCTTACACGTTCGTTTCTTTTCATATCGCTCTGCGCCGTTACAGCTAGGTACTTAATCGAAGCGACGAGAAACGAATGTGATTAACCCTTCAACGCAGATTCATCTAACGGACGCCGTAAGTGTTACATGCAAGCGCAGCTAGGCTAGTTGAAGATTTTGATGGTAGTACTGTTCAGAGACTGTGTTCAACCTACCGTACAATGCTCATTGTTTTAGAGATATTGCTAACCTATGGATACGTTTCCGTGGGATAAGAAGCGCCAGAATTTTTTCTCTTTCAGTGCTATCCAGTATTTCCTTATTAGTTACTCTAGCTACCCATCTAATTTCCAGCATCCTTCTGTAAGATCAAATTCAAAAGTTTCTGTCATATTTTTGTCTGAACTCCTAATCGGTGACTTTTCACTCCCTTACATATCTACATTCCAGAAAAGAATTCCACACTTAAATTAATATTCCATGTCAATAAATTTCTTTTCTTCAGAAATGCTTTTCTTTCCATAGCCATTGTGCACTTTATATCTTAGGTGTACTTCAACCATCATACATTATTTTATCATCCAAATAACAAACTCATCTACGGCTTTTATTGCGTTTTGTCATATAAACTAAAATATTATTTAAATAATTATGTTAATCGCAGTATATTTATACAGTGCATGTAAGATTCATATGTCATCCTAAACTACTGTTTTGATTTGAACTAAACTTAGTACAAATAATATTTGTTTCTGAAACTTCCTGCCTTTCGCGGGCAAGCGCACTACCGACTGTGCTATCCCGACACGACTCACGATGCCGCCTCACAACTTTACTTCTGCCAGTACCTCGCCTCCTACTTTCCAAACTTCACAGAAGCTCTCCTGCAAACACGCAAGACTAGCACTCCTGGAAGAAAGGATATGGTGGAGACATGGCTTAGCCACAGCCTAAGGGATGTTTCCAGAATGAAACTTCACTCTTCAGCGGAGTGTGCGCTGATATGAAACTGGTACTGGCAGAAGTAAAGTTGTGAGGCGGCATCGTGAGTCGTGTCGGGATAGCACAGTCGGTAGTGCGCTTGCCCGCGAAAGGCAAAGGTCCCAGGTTCGAGTCCCGGTTCCGGCACACAATTTTAATCTGCCAGGAAGTTTCATATCAGCGCACACTCCGCTGCAGAGTGAAGTTTCATTCTGGAAATATTTGTTTCTGAAAAGCCCTCTAGGCCTCATAGGTTTGGGAAGTTGGGGTTGGAGGTTGAAGGAGTCAAAAACATTTTTCTATACGTGGCTCACTATAAGGATAGTACACCCTTTAGATCGCTATTCGTTTTCTAGGAAAGTGAAGTCATGATGTGTGAAAATATTAGTACTGAATCCACAATTTCACTTGTCCCTAGGTCCAGTGGAGACAGTTCTTATTTTTGTGATCAATTTTACCTTCTGTACTATTGACTTTTTTAAACAGCCTATATATGCCTCCTTACGTTACGTTATTTTTAATAACATTTCTTTCCTTTGTTCCAGGTGAGTACTGGGTTTCAGCAATACGCTACTGGACACGTAAGTTTTATGAAATAAAATTTCACTATTCTCCAACAAAATTTTTCGTTTAATGTGTAAACTGCAGGTTCATTTTAAACTTTTTAAACTAATTTGCTGGTCTGGCACTCATTCCTTGTTCTGTTTATAATACGTGCTTATATGATTCTTCAATGGCTTAATATTTGCACTGAAGATGGCCATTCACTGTCACATTAAATGATTTCAAAACTTTTACGACTGATGCTGCTAGTTTGGTTGTTTACAATATTTTTACGCATTATAGGGAATATAAATTGCTCACAGGTGAAGTCAGCAATCTATATAGTATTCAAATATTATGCAATGTAACGAATGTCGTTAATAATGGCAATATATACCGTAAATATTGAAACAAAATGGATTGTTATTATGGAGAAGTCTTGTTCGCTAAATACTTGGTTAAATGTTGCGCGTTTAGAACCATCGTAAGAAGTGAAATGAACATTTAGTATAAAGCTGAATGTAGGACGCACTGAATCTGGAAGTAATAGTGCTCTTCTCATTGCACATACCTGGTGTCAAGTTTCCCTAAGTGCAACGAGAACTGTAGTACTGATATGCAGCCTATGTGCTCATTTAATTTAGTTTTATACTATATCTAAATCGGATGTTTGACTCTCATGTTAAGAAACACACAACATTTAATAAACTAATGTACGAAGAAGACTTTTCCATAATTACAATTTGTGCCAATTCTTGTTGTTCGCCTGAAAGTACTACGGATGAATATTTCGATAAGTATCATAAATATTTTAAACTATCAAACGTTAAAGAAGTACTCTATAAATATCTAAAGCTTAGTAACACTACACATTCTGGCGCTGGCTAAAAGATTCCACTAAGCGTTTTCCCGTTGTTGTTTTTATTATTATTATTATTATGTCACTTTTCGAGAAGGAAAATGTTACCAGGTGTGTCAGAAAATTTCAATGAATGCTTACAGAAAATAAAGGAAACAAGAGAACAAGCAAAGTGCATTTACTGCCCATGAAGATCGTATTAATAACATTAATTAGACTCTGACCATAACTTGTTAGTCATGAACTGTAGAGTGAAACTGAAAAAAATTGCAGAAAGGTAAGAAGATAAGGAGATGGGACTTGAATAAATTGAAGGAGAGTGAAGTTCTGGAGAATTTCAGAGGGAGATTTAGGCAACAATTGACAGAAACAGGGGGAAATAAAACAGTAGAAGGGGAATGGGTAGCATTGAGAGATGAAATAGTGAAGGCAGCAGAGGACAAAATAGGTAGAAAGGCAATACCTAGAAAATATCCTTGGATATCACAGGAAACACTAAATTTAATTGATGAAAGGAGAAAATATACAAATGCACTAAATTAAACAGGCAAAATGGAGTACAGACGACTAAAACATGAGATTGACAGGAAGTGCAAAATGGCTAAGCAGGAGTGGCTAGAAGCCAAATGCAAATCGGTGGAAGAATGTATAAGAAGGGGAAAATTAGATACCGCCTACAGGAAAATAAAAGAGACATTTGGGGACAAGAACAGCAATTCTACGAATATCAAGAACTCAGATGGGAAACCAATTCTCAGCAAAGAAGGGAAATCTGAAAGGTGGAAAGAGTACATAGAGCAGCTCTACAAAGGAAATGTTCTAGGAAGAGAAGAGGAAGTAGATCAAGATGAAATAGGAGATGATATACTGAGAAAATGAATTTGACAGAGCCTTGAAAGACCTAGGTCGGAACAAGGCCACAGGAGTAGATGACATACCCTCAGAGCTACTAAAGTCTCTGGGAGAGCCAGCATTGACAAGACTATTTGAACCGGTGTGTAGGATGTATGAGACAGGCGAAATACCCTCAGACTTTAAGAAAAATGTAATAATCCCCATTCCAAAGAAATCAGGTGCAGACAGGTGTGAAAATTACAGAACCATCAGTTTGATAAGTCATGGTTGCAAAATTTTAACACGAATTATCTACAGGAGAATGGAAAAGCTGGTAGAAGCTAACCTCGGGGAAGATCAGTTTGGATTCAGGAGGAACATAGGAACCCGGGAGGCAATACTCACTTTACGTCTTATCTTAGAAGATAGATTAAGGAAAGACAAACCTACATTTTTAGCTTTTGTAGATTTGGAGAAAGCATTTGACAATGTTGACTGTAATACACTCTTTCAAATTCTGAAGTCAGCAGGGGTAAAATATAGGGAAAGGAGAGTTATTTACAACTTGTACAAAAGCCAGACCGCAGTTATCAGACTCGAAGGGCATGAAAGGGAAGCATCAGTTGGGAAAGGAGTAAGACAGGGTTGCAGCCTTTCTCCGATGTTATTCAATTTGTACATCGAGCAGGCGGTGAAGGAAAGCAATGAAAAATTTGGAATAGGGATTAAAGTTCAGGGGGAAGAAATATAAACATTGCGTTTTGCTGATGACATTGTAATTCTGTCAGAGATACCAAAGGACCTGGAAGAGCAGTTGAATGGAATGGACAGTGTGTTGAAGAGAGCGTATAAAATGGACATTAACAAGAGCAAAACAAAAATAATGGAATGCGGTCTTAGAAAATCAGGCGATGCTGAAGGAATTAGATTATGTAACGAAACATTGAAGGTGGTAGATGAGTTTTGTTACTTGGGTAGTAAAATAACATGCGATGGCCGCAGTACAGAATGGCAGAATGGCAATGGGAAGAAAAGCATTTTTGAAAAAGAGAAATTTGCTAACATCGAATATTATGTGTAAGGAAGTCTTTTCTGAAGGGATTTGTGTGGAGTGTTGCTTTGTACGGGAGTGAAACATGGACGATAAGCAGTACGGACAGGAAGACAATAGAGGCTTTTGAAATGTGGTGCTACAGAAGAATGCTGAAAATTAGGTGGGTAGATCGCATAAGTAATGAAGAGGTACTGAACATAATTAGTGAGAAAAGGAATTTTTGGCATATCCTGACTAAAAGAAGGGATCGCTTGGTAGGATACATTCTTAGACATTGGTGAATCGTAAATTTAGCATTGGAGGGAAATGTGTGGGGTAAAAATCGCAGAGGGAGACCAAGAGACGCGTATAGTAAGCAGATTCAAATGGATGTGGGTTGCCGTTCTTATGAGGAGATGAAAAGGCTTGCTCAGGATAGAGTAGGGTGGAGAGCTGCATCAAACCAGTCTCCGGACTGAAGACCATAACAACCACAATTTCGCATGTCGTGTAATGAGGCCGATATTTAACAATGCGTGACCATATTGTTTCTAGCACATCTCTAAGCAGCGTTACAACTGATGTCATAATTGTGCTATAGCTAATGGATATTTCTTTGACGCCCAGTTAAAGTATTTTTCTTATCACTCTATCTTCCTTTATTCTTTTGAAATCAGTCACCGAGCTTGAGAGACACGTGTATACTGACAATAGAATAAATAGGTGAACAATACTTGCTATTTTGCTTGATATCGAGGAATTTATGTTACACTTTCCATACTTTAGTATGCTTTTGAACTCCTACTCCAAGTGTTTACAGGAAGGAAACGATTTTCTTTTTTAATGAAAGCCGCTTCTGGAGATACATAGTGCAATTTTCGTGAGTTGTGTAGTTTGATACGTCACGTATTATTTCTTTTACAGTGTTGTATCAAAGATATTTCTAATTACGTATTTTTTTTTTCATTTTTATTGTAGCGAGAGTAGCTATGTGTTTTAACCGTGACTGTATGAAATAATTAATATTCGTTATTATTGCTACCAATCACTTTATGGCATTTGTTTAATTTAAAACAGTGCAACGCGTTTTGAGCATGTTGTGCTCATCGTCATTCGTTGTTCACACAGAAAATTGCTATTTTTCTTATTTTTGATCAACTAGTTTTTTAGGAACTTAACGCATCATATTCAATATTTAATTGATATATATCCCCGGTAGTCGTCACAAATACAGTACTTACGATACACAAGGGTGTGTGGTTATTGAAATGTCCTTCCGTCTTACACAACGCTTCCTATGCATCATACATAAGTTGAATGAGAAGGATCCTAACATGAAGTACAGTACGTATCCCTTTCTGTCCTTCTGTCGGTTTGAGATACTGCTGTCATTCTTAGACACAGAAGTAGGCAGGTAAGGCCATAACTTGAGGACGGAGAGGCAGACGAAATATCAAAGTAAATGGGAAAAAGTTGCTTGGTGAAGGAGTTTAACGCGGTATTTCGCTGTGCATTCCTTACGGAAAGGAATTAAGAAATGCAAACATAGCATCGCCAAGTTTTCATTCTCCCTCAGGCGCTTCTTTTGTTCCTTAATTAATTTACTCAAAGTTTGGCCATCGACCTCGCAGTTGTCGAGAAATGTTCAGCGCCATTCACTTATCTCCTGCCACCAACTTGACACTGAAAGTTTGAGATGAAATTCATTTGTAATCCGCAGGTACACTCGAGTAAGCAGAAACTGTTTTCATTCGGCGTTTCAGTTATAATATCGTTACTGCAAACTATGGGAAACAATATAAGACAGTGGAGAATGAATGCACCCACTCCGCAGAAGCACTAGTATTTGGAATAAATGCCAACACGGTACAATTTATTCAGTATTAACAAAAGAAAGGGTTGGACCACTGACGAAGCGAAGCAATAGAGAGAAATTTAAAAAAAGAAAATATTATCAATATTGTGCAATTATTCGTAAATGCTGCTGTTCTTATCTCTGACGTTGTACCTGATGCCTTCATGCGAAGTTGTAAATGTGGATGCTATAGAACAGGCACACATTCCGTGATAGCCAATTGGCATACGAGAGAGTAGGAAAAACTCGCTTTCCTGGAACAGTTCGAGCATGCGTGTATGTTTCCCAAGACAGTATGTGACATCTGTATGAAGGATTGGATACCAGATTCAATGCCACCCACTGAGACTACACGACGTACTAATATCGGTGTTTCAGCATGGATCGACACCTGGTACCTAAATATGAGCTATTCATCTTTAAATGTAATCATTTTGTGTACTCGATATGTACAGTTTCAACAATAAATCTTGAGTGAATTGGGAAACTCTTTGAGTATGTACTAATATTAATATACAACAATGTAGTTATTGAACTTTGATGCTGAAATCGTGTCACGTTTACGTTTGTAAAATTAAATACATTTTTAAATGTTTGTAAATCTATCGGACCAAACTGCGTGGTCATCAGTCCGTAGCTTACAAACTACTTAAACTAAGTTAAACTAACCTAAGACAAACACACACACACACACACACACACACACACACCCATTCCCGAGGGAGGACTCGAACCTCCGACGGCGAGCAACCGCGCGCTCCGCAGCGAGGGGGCTTAGACCTTACGTTTGTAAAGCTGCTGCAATTCAGCAGTTACGTTCCTTGTTTTATGGTCACATGCACAGCGTTTGATTGTGTATCGATATTTACGAAGCTCCTCTACCGTGTGCACAAGGAATGCTTCACATCCAGGCTAGCACTTAGTAAGACGGCGCGTGTATGCAAATCCTCGCCTTCATCTCCAGCCAGCAGACTTCCTGCTCGCGGCCTACACACGCAGTAGTGGCTAAATTAGATGCGGCCTCTCAACAGAGCCCGGACGCTCGCGTTCCCCCAGGAGTCAGGTTTCTGGCAAGAACTCGCTTTAAGACAGGATGGGCACGGACACACCAAGTCTCGTCATCTACATCTACATAGATACTCTGCAAATCGCATTTAAGTGCGTGGCAGAGGGTTCACTAACCACTTCCATAACTTTTCTAAACCGTTCCATTCTCCAATAGGTCGTTGGTCTAATAGGTCTGAGGTCGTTGGTTCGAATCGTGCAGTGAGAGGCTTTTTATTTTATTTCTATCTTACGTTGTGTTCAATTACTTACACAATTTTAATATCTAATGGTAAATTTTATGAAAAATGCACATATTTTTATTCGTAATTTTATATATTTTATAGAAAGTTGTTAATGAAGATGATTTCATTCAAAAGTCTTTTACTGTTAAGTTTGTGAAGAACTACGACGTTGGTTTTGGAGTCATATCATAGCTACTAGAAACTGACTTACTGAACCATCGTTATATGTGACGACAAGGTGTTCAGCTGCTCTACATATACATAAACGAAAACTGAAACAACACGTGGAATTACAGATCCCAAACTGTTATACAGGGTGTTACAAAAAGGTACGGCCAAACTTTCAGGAAACATTCCTCACGCACAAAGAAAGAAAATATGTTATGTGGACATGTGTCCTTTAAAGGCCTAATTTCCTCGTTAGAGCTCATTTTATTACTTCTCTTCAAATCACATTAATCATGGAATGGAAACACACTGCAACAGAATGTACCAGCTTGACTTTAAACACTTTGTTACAGGAAATGTTCCAAATGACCTCCGTTAGCGAGGATACATGCATCCACCCTCCTTCGCATGGAATCCCTGATGCGCTGATGCAGCCCTGGAGAATGGCGTATTGTCTCACAGCCGTCCACAATACGAGCACGAAGAGTCTGTACATCTGGTACCGGGGTTGCGTAGACAAGAGCTTTCAAATGCCCCCATAAACGAAAGTCAAGAGGGTTGAGGTCAGGAGGGCGTCGAGGCCATGGAATTGGTCCGCCTCTACCAATCCATCGGTCACCGAATCTGTTGTTGAGAAGCGTACGAACACGTCGACTGAAATGTGCAGGAGCTCCATCGCGCATGAACCACATATTGTGCCGTACTTGTAAAGGCATCTGTTCTAGCAGCACAGGTAGAGTATCCCGTATGAATTCATGATAACGTGCTCCAGTGAGCGTAGGTGGAATAACATGAGGCCCAATCAAGACATCACCGACAATTCCTGCCCAAACGTTCACAGAAAATCTGTGTTGATGACGTGATTGCACAACTGCGTGCGGATTCTCGTCAGCCCACACATGTTTATTGTGAAAATTTACAATTTGATTACGTTGGAATGAAGCCTCATCCGTAAATACTAAAATGAGCTCTTACATGGAAATTAAGCGTTTTCGGACACGTGTCCACTTAACATATTTTCTTTCTTTCTGTGTGAGGAATGTTTCCTGAAAGTTTGGCCGTACCTTTTTGTAACACCCTATATATAAGTGAATTCGAAAACAACGAAACAAAAATTTGTCACGCCAGTATTCGATCCACGGAGTCTATCGTTGTTACACCAGAGCGCTACCACCTGTGCTACACATACAGAACTGCAACTGTTTTAGTTTTTGGTATCTACCTGTATTTGCAAAACTTCAAAGTCGATTTTCTCGAAAATTTTTGAGAGTTGCGTCGAATGTTATTTAAGTTCAGAAGTTCACATACCATAAATATAAAGAGATTCTAAAATCCGATATCAATGCGAGTCCTTGTATGTTCCTAACGAACGAGAATGGAGACGTGGGCTGAGCGAGCCTGAAGAGCGACAAATAGAGGAAGATGTGCGTACGGCGGTGGGGGGGGGGGGGGAATAGCAAAGAGAGGGGACGAGGAGATCAATAAAGATAGGGAAGCAAAGGAGATTGTCAGAGAAAAGGGGATTCTTGAATAGAGGTAGAAGGAGGTGAAAACAGAGGTAGACATAGGGGGATGAGGAGACGGAGAAAGAGGTGGGAGAGGAGATAGATAGAAGATTAAATGGATTAACAAAATAATATAATTACTAAATATTTGGGAAAATGCAGGATCTAAGCCTAGTGGAAATAAAGATGAGTAAAGTAGTGTAAGGTATATACCCTAGAAAATTCCGTTTGTTTGGACAAATGAAGGGTACGATATCCATTCTAACTAAACCTTTTCTTTCATATGTAATCAGAAAATTATTCATAAAACATAATACGATAAAAGACTGTGAAAGGTATTTTATGAAAACTTTAGTAAAATGTTTGTTTATAAACATCGTAATTCCCATTTCACTTAAGTATGCAATTTTGACACAAATTTCGTCACTAACAGTTTCAGACACACATTGAAAAGTAAGCATCATGTCATAATCTGCTTAACTTGATATTAATTTTTTCATTGTAAATACGGACGTATAAAACATTATAAATATACCTTTGTACTGCTGTAATCGTAAAATACTGATGAATGTGAACATTATTGATTTTTCTTTGTCATGAAAATGTTTTTAATATAATTGTAATGATTTTATATATAACAATTTCATGTAATATTGTGTTGCACCACATTTGCACATTTCATAAAAAATGTATTTAACGATTTCCGTGTTCCACAATTTTCTACAAAGTATAATGTGTATTAATAAGCGCGAATTATGGCGAACTCAGTTAGTTGTGAAGCAGTCTTAATGCAGTCATGGGTCAGTAACAAGCAATCTTAAAGATGAAGAAATGCATACTGTAAACCATCAGCTGTTTATTATTTTTCCAAACTTCTACCGGTTTCGGTTATAAACCATCTTCACGGAAGAGAACTAGACAGACTGATTAAACAGGTGTATTATATGTCTCCTTATGCATACTGGCATGCATGTCACACAATAAAAATAAGACGTCACTAGGCATCTAGTCTCGGTTAAAAACATAAAAGCAATGCCAGGCTGTGTGATGGTGAACCAAGGTCTATTACAAGAGAACCTAAAAACTGTAGTTTATTTTTATTGTGTGACATGCATGCCAGTATGCATAAGGAGGCATGTGATGCACCTGTTTAATCAGTCTGTCTAGTTCTCTTCCGTGAAGATGGATTATAACCGAAACCGGTAGAAGTTTGGAAAAATAATAAACAGGTGATGGTTTACAGTATGCATTTCCTCTAATATTTTACGGCTGTTGAACCTCATCTCAATAAAAACTCGAAACTTAAATATGTATTACTTCTGTTTATGTGCTTTATAAAGAAAGTAACATAAATGTGTTTAATATGAAAAGTGTCACTTGAGTAGTTTCCATGACTTGTAAAAACCCGACGTCCTATTATTTTCTTGATGATTTAATGGCAGGCGAGCTACGAAATCTACGAGATCTTTGAACGACCGAGATAAATAGGTGATGTATATTTAATGTGGCAATAGTGAAAGGTGCTTATAAGATGAACATTAACAAGAGCAAAACTAGGGTAATGGAGTGCAGTCTAAGAAAATCAGGTGATGCTGAACGAATTAGATTAGGTAACGAAGCAATAAAGGAGGTAGATGAGTTTTGTTACTTGGGCAGTAAAATAACAAATGATGGTCGCAGTACAGAGGATATACAATGCAGAATGGCAATGGGAAGAAAAGCATTTTTGAAAAAGAGAAATTTGCTAACATCGAATATTAATTTAAGTGTAAGGAAGTCCTTTCTGAAGGCATTTGTGTGGAGTGTTGCCTTGTATTGGAGTGAAACATGGACGATAAACAGTGCGGACAGGAAGAGAATTGAGGCTTTTGAAATGTGGTGCTACAGAAGAATGCTGAAGATTAGGTGGGTGGATCGCGTAACTAATGAGGAGGTACTGAATAGAATTGGGGAGAAAAGAAATTTCTGGCATACCTTGACTAAAAGAAGGAATAGATTGGTAGGACACATTCTTATACATCAAGGAATTGTGAATTTAGCGTTAGAGGGAAGTGTGTGGGGTAAAAACCGCAGAGGAAGACAAAGAGATGGATACAGTAAGCAGATTCAGACAGATGTAGGTTGCCGTTCTTATGTGGAGATGAAGAGGCTTGCTCAGGATAGAGTAGGGTGGAGAGCTGCATCAAACCAGTCTCCGGACTGAAGACCACAACAACAACAAGAAAAGTGTCACATGGAACACCTTTTTACATGTGAAAAATGTCCACACCGCTGTACCCTCGAAGATTTGTGGCGCGCGAATACTAAAGGAATAGACGTAGCCCAGTACTGGGCCGATATCTTTAAACAGACCGGACACGATAAAGTATAGGAGATCTTTGAACGACCGAGATAAATAGGTGATGTATATTTAATGTGGCAATAGTGTAGTGCATAAATGCGCCGCAGTAGGCACTTACAGATGAAGAGCATACCCGTATTGTGACTCACAACCATGAGTGACAGACATGTATAATCGCCTTGCTACAATCAATTCTCCGGTCAGAAGCCGTATCCCTGGCTCTATGTACGCAGCCGCCTTTGAACGTGGTGCTGCCGCCCCCTCCCCACGCGCCACAGTCTTGGTCTGCGGCCGCACCCCCTACCCCCTACCCTACCCTGTGGGGTGGGCGGGGCGCGGCTATGCGGGCAGATATTGGAGCGCCGCCACGGCAGGCCACGCAGGGCAGAGCTGGCTGCAATATCTGGCTGGTGGCCACCGCGCCATTGAATATTACTGTGCGCTGACCCTAGGGTAGCGGGGCAGGTAGCGGGGGCTCTGTAGTCTGCGCTGTGCCAGCAAGGTAGCTCTATCCCTACCTACCTGCTACCTGCTGCAAAAGGAGACGTGGAAGAAGGTCGACAGTGGTCATCAGAGACGGAGCATAAGATAGGCATGCCGGCCGCGGTGGCCGAGGAGACTGAGGCGCTCCAGTCACGGTCTGCACGGCCACTACGGTCGGGGGTTCGAATCCCCCCTCGGGCATGGATATTTGTGCCGTCCTAGTTCCTAAGTAGTTCATAAGTAGTTTGTAAGCTTAGGGACTGATGACCCCGTAGTTAAGTCCCATAAGCTGTACAAACATTTTAACTTCATTTTTTAACAAGCTAGGCTTGTCTAATATACAGGGTGTCCCAGCTATCTTGTCCACGCAAAATATCTCTGGAACAATAACAGCTACTGAAAGATGACTTTCTCCGGTATCAATTTACGGCTGGGGCCCATGAATGTACATATTTGGAAACATTCTAAAACGAAAGAAAATGCGTTTTTTAACACAAACTTATGTTGTTTTTTTTTATGGATACCCTATATTTTTTCTTCAGTAGTCCATAGCATGACAAATTACATAAACAATGGCGTTGATTCCATCGCAATATTCCAATTACATCCCGAGATATTGCGACGAGAATTTGACGCTTGAAAAACCCGAAATACGCTGCTAGCGCACGTCCTGGGGCTCAGGCGTGAACCCCATGCTGCCCGTAATCGCGATGTGATGACAGCAGACCGTATTATTCGTTTCGGACCTCTTGATAAGTATGGAAGTGCGATTACGCATGTCAATCACAACGCGATTATGGGCAGCATGGGGTTCACGCCTGAGCCTCAGGACGTGCGCTAGCAGCGTCTTTCGGGTTCATGATTTTGTGTCCCAGCCTCGTCGCCGCTTTTGTGTCTCGTTTCCGTCGTAGGTGTCGGTGGCCGAGTAGGAAGACCGACACAGGAATAAGGAAGTACGCTTGTGCAGGTACGGAGGTGAGCAGCCAGTGGGACAGCAGAAACTAGAAACACTAGAGTAAATTAGAACGAGATATATATATTTCACAGAGACTTAGTAATACTTAACTTTTACATAGCTCAGTACTGCAGAATGCTGATACATAGTTGAGCTAGAGGCCTGCCTAGTGCCTGCCCGATAGCCAAGTCTTCACTGGTGCCTATCTGATTCCGAAGTGTTAACTGGTTCCTATCTCAGTCCCAAGTGAACGATGTCGTTCAGTGGCGGCCACGAGCGGAGTTGTAGCTGAGGGCGCTCGTGGCTGACGTCGTAAGAACGCCGCGCCGTGCGTACATGGCGGCGCGCGGCGAAAGTAGGTGGCGCGCACTTTGGACTTGTGCGACACCACAGGGCCCATGAATGTGCATATTTGGAAACATTCTGAAACGAAAGAAAATGTGTTTTTTTAACACAAACTTATGTTTTTTTTTTTTTTTTTTTTTTTTTTGTTTTTTTTTTTTTTTTTAAATAGACACCCTATATTTTTTCTTCAGTAATCCATAGCATGACAAATTACATAAACAATGGCGTTGTTTGCATCGCAATATTCCAATTACATCCCGAGATATTGCGACGAGAATTTGACGCTTGAAAAACCCGAAATACGCTACTAGCGCACGTCCTGTGGCTCAGGCGTCAACCTTCTGGAATGTACGACTTTAACGCAGGATGGCAGCAGACCGAGTTATTCGTTTCGGACCTCTTGGTAAGTATAGAAGTGCGATTACGCATGTCAATAACATCGCGATTACGGGCAGCATGGGGTTCACGCCTGAGCCTCAGGACGTGCGCTAGCAGCGCATTTAGGGTTTTTCAAGCGTCATCTTCGCGTCGTAATATCTCGGGATGTAATTGGAATATTGCGATACAATCAACGCCATTGTTTATGTGATTTGTCATGCTATGAATTACCGAAGAAAAAATATAGGGTGTCCTAAAAAAAAAAAAAAAAAAAAAAAAAAAAAATCTACGTTTCTGTTAAAGAATACATTTGCTTTCGTTTTAGATTGTTTCCAAATATGTACATTCAGGCCCCAGCCGTACATTGATACCGGTGAAAGTCGTTTTCCAATAGCTATTATTGTTCCAAAAATATTTTGCGTGGACAAGATAGCTGGAACACCCTGTATAAAGCAGTGTGTCCGTATGTTTGTACGTGTTGCATACAAATCTACAGTTTTGTTCCAATCTTTATGGAATTTTGTACACGTAAGCTTCAATCCATGAGGACGGTCGCCGTAAGTGTAAGAATCACATACGACATATAGTTCACGAGATATGACGTCATAAACAATGAGATGTGCGGAAAACTGCTGCCATAAGCGACAATGCTGCTCATTTTCTCCTAAACCACTGGACCGATTTCAGCCAAATTTGGTACACACATTCTTTACCGTGAGTTAACAATTGCTGCAGGGTTAAGAATGACATACGATATATGGTTCAGAAGATATTACGTCATAACCAATAGAAATCGTAAAAAATTGCCATATAATGCGGCGAGACTTTCGAAATACACTGTATGAGAATGACAGTACTTAGCGACTTGCAACAAACTTTAAACATAAATTCAATCCTTTATTAAACCTTTTCTCGCTGGCAACCATAGTAAAATGATGAAGGGAGAAAAGTTTCTCGCTTACTACTTTTCCGCTGTTTATGGAGTAAAACTACGGCACTCGGTATGACGTTACAAGTTATAATTTGAACACTACAAATTGTAGCGACAGGAAATTTTACAGACAGCATACACATATATAGCTGAATGTAGGTTCTAAATTGTATCACATTCCGACACGTAGTTCATACGATATGAGCACGTAAGCGGTAACGTTCATGGAAAACCGCCCCCTCCCGCACACACACACACACATACACACACACACACATACACACACACACAAGTTTAATCTATTACTCCTTTACTGCTAACTGTATTCCCAAGAGATTTTACAGACATACAGCCGTTATACAAATGAATACATAAATGAAAAATGGCAGGAATAAATAAACAAATACCCGGGCAACGCAGGGTTTTCAGCTAGTTTTTGAATAAGGTTCAGTGGCGTTGGTCGTATGGCTTTCTGTGACCGTTTTAAGGGAGGTCACTTAACTGTGAGTGTTCCGGACAAAGATTTTTTTATAGCGTTTTCAGTTTTTAATAACCATTTCAGAAACCACCATCTCAGACAGATCAGCGTCTTTGGCTTCTATGTATGTACAGCAGATGACAGACGCTCACTATGGCCTACAGCTCTCTGAAGTGGGAGCTCTACTCGGACAGTGCCGTATTCAGCTGTACGGTTGGAACTCACCTCGCAGCTCACTTATTTTCGCTACAAAATCTGTTTTCTGAATTTCATAATGGCTGTGACTTTGCCAGACTGGTTTATCTATATCTGCCGATTATCTGTAGAAGGCGCCGACTATTGTAGTAGTATTTAAGCAGTGTTTGTGTGTGTGTGTGTGTGTGTGTGTGTGTGCGTGCGTGCTATATATTATCACACCAGGAATGAGGAATGTATATTTTCATCTGATATCGACTGAAGTATTTGAGAACCATAAAGGGTGTTAAAAGGTCAACAGAATAGGACATGTTAATGTTTAACAAAATGAAAATTTTAAATGTGGAGGTGATAATTAGGTTTCTTTTATCCTTGTTAGCGCTTCGTCTAGCATGGTCGATCTTGGTTCACACAGAAATTCAGTACGGAGCATATGTGTCAAATAAGTTATTTGTGAAGATTATTTATTTATTACTGATGTAAAGTATGTGACTATTATATTTTTGGATTTGTCTTTTTGTGGTATTATTGTGATGAAAGCAAGTTGCACGTGAAATTAAAACTGTTCATCTTCTTAAATTTGTTTTGTTTTTGAGAAAGTAAAAGGGGGGGGGGGATTTGTGTCATATTAAAATTACATGTTCAGTATTTTGAAAATCATGAATTATTTTTTTTTTCTTAATTTCATGAGGCAAGATTAGTTATTGTTGATTCGCATTGGACCACGGACAGCCATATATTTAGAAATGGTGTGGTAATGCTGGTCCCTGTCGCCGTCACTCGTTGTGCTGGATCAAATGTTCAAATGTTTTTACAGCTTATGGCACTTAACTACGGGGTCATCAGTACCTAAACGTACAAACTACTTATGAACTAGCTAACACTAAAGACGGCACAAACATCCATGCCCGAGGGGGAATTCGAACCCCCAACCGTAGTGACCGTGCAGACCGTGACTGACGCGCAGCAGTCCCCTAGGCCACCGCGGCCGGCTATTTATCATGAAAAAGGAAAACGCGATTCCAGGTTCTAAAATGCTGATTAATTTTGACTGGGAATGATTTTGTTTGAAAGTTAATAAATTTGGCAGCAATGACTGCACGAATATTCGTCAGCCTTAATCACGTCTATACCCATTGCACAACTTAACCGGGCTGAATTACTTACCCAGGTTGTCTATTTCGCGGATTGAAATGAAAAATGCTCCTCATATTAAATTTTGGAAACATTTCTTACGGTTTATTTTAACAAATGATATCACTACACTCACCTAGATAAAACATGGATAACAGAAGTCGACACAGATACGTCTAAATAGTTCTGAAGATAGGTACTGACAAACAGATGAAGTGGAACTCTGTTCTTTATCTCGTGTCCAGAAAAACAAGAGAATACTGATAAGGATTCATAGATACACGAAAGAGAGAAAGACGCATCGGGATAAAATACACTCCTCGCCATTAAAATTACTACATCACGAAGATGACGTGCTACAGACACGAAATTTAACCGATGGAAAGAAGATGCTGTGATATGCAAATGATTTGCTTTTCAGAGCATTCACACTAGGCTGGCGCCGGTGACATCTACAACGTGCTGACATGAGGAAAGTTTCCAACCGATTTCTCATACATAAACAGCAGTAGCCTGGTGAAACGTTGTTGTGATGCCTCGTGTAAGGAGGAGAAATGCGTATCATTACGTTTCCTCCTTTGATAAAGGTCACAGTGTAGCCTATCGTGATTACGGTTTATCGTATCGTGACATTGCTGATCGTATTGGACGCGATCCAATAACTGTTAGCAGAATATGGAATCAGTGGAGCAATACTGATCGCCGTGCTGGATCCCAACGATCTCGTATCACTAGCAGTCGAGATGACAGGCATCTTATCCGCATGGCTGTAACGGATCGTGCAGCCACGTCTCGATCCCTCAATCAACAGATGGGGACGTTTACAAGACAACAACCATCTACACGTATAGTTCGACGACGTTTGCAGCAGCGTGGACTATCAGGTCGGAGACCATGGCTGCGGTTACCCTTGACGCTGCATCACAGATAGGAGCGCCTGCTATGGTGTACGCAACGACGAACCTGTGTGCACGAATGGAAAAACGTAATTTTTTCGGATGAATCCAGGTTCTGTTTACAGCGTCATGATGGTCACATCCGTGTTTGGCGACATCGCGGTGAACGCACATTGGAAGCGTGTATTCGTCATCGCTATTCTGGCGTATCAGGCGGCTTGATGGTATGGGTTGTCATTGGTTATACGTCTCGGTCACCTCTTGTTCGCATCGACGGCACTTTTGAACAGTGGCCGTTACATTTCAGATGTGTTACGACTCGTGGCTCTACCCTTCATTCGATCTCTGCGAAATCCTTCATTTCAGCAGGGTAACGCATGACTGCATGTTGCAGGTCCTTTACGGGCCTTTCTGGATACGGAAAAAGTTCGACTGGGTCCCTGGCCAGCACATTCTCCAGATCTCTGACCAAATGAAAACGTCTGGTCAATGGTGGCCGAGCAACTGGCTCCTCACAATACGCCATTCACTACTCTTGATGAACTGTGGTATCGTGTTAGCTGCATGGGCATCTGTACCTGTACACACCATCCAAGCTCTGTTTGACTCAATGCCCAAGCGTATCAAGAACCGTTATTACAGCCAGATGTGGTTGTTCTGAGTACTAATTTCTCAGGATCTATGCAACCAAATTGCGTGAAAACGTAATCGCATGTCAGTTCTAGTATAATATATTTGTCCAATGAATACCAGTTTGCCATCTGCATTTCCTCTTGGTATAGCAATTTTAATGGTCAGTAGCGTATATGTTCGGTTAATTTCTTTTAAATTGTATCGTTTAAGTTGTCGGTACTTATTCGCCTTCGTGGTGGGTATGTTACCTGCCTGTCTGCCTTAGGCGGAAAATGTTGTTTTATCAGTGATGGGGTTGAATCTTTGACTTAAAGCATCGCATTTATTTTGTAGTGCTTGTCGTTTTTAGTTGTTAGGGCGTCTTGTTTTGACGTGGGTCTGCTGCCCTCTTTAGATTTACAACTGTGGACGAGACTATGCGGGTGTGTCTCTTTTAAAGTTTTTCCGTAATTGTGTACGTGTTATTCTTGTCGCAAATCCTCGAGCACTACATCGCTAACGACGCTGTGTTCCACCGGACCAATTTCGTCGCCCAAGCTTTCACACTGCCTGCAGGTAGTGACAGGGAGCGGTCTGGCCGGCCGCGGTGGCCGAGGGGACTGAGGCGCTCCAGTCACGGTCTAAACGGCCACTTCGGGGGTTCGATTCCCCCCTCGGGCATGGATATTTGTGCCGTCCTTAGTCTTAGTTAGTTCACAAGTAGTTTGTAAGTTTAGGGACTGATGACCCCGTAGATAAGTCTCATAAGTTATACAAACATTTGAACATTTGGAGCGGTGTGGCGGTTTCCGAGGCCACGCCGTCGACGGCTGCCCCGCAAGCTGTGTCGCGCTGATCGCAGCGCTCGGCCCCCCATCGTTTATGTATCGCCCGCCAGTGCTGCTGTTCGACAATCGATTTCCGATGCTGCTCTCCAGGGTTCTGCGCGCCCACCGTGACTCCATTGCCAGAAAAAAACAATGGTGACGACTTCGCTTCCTTACCGCTCCCAGATATTTATTTTTTCCTTCTTGTGTATGACAGTAAACCAATATCTGCGGACCCTGTAACGGTCTACAGAAATGTCAACTCCCCTTGAGGTGAACAGTGTTCTTCTGCAGCTCATTCCACAGCAGTCTTGCCAGCTAACGAAAGCTGTCGTCCAAACCAGCTGCGTTACCAGTATCGATAGTTGTAATACCATTGTTTTTCAAACAACATGTCTTGGCTAGCTACTGAATTTTGGATGAATTTATTCAAAAACAGCGCCATCATTTTTTAAAAGAAAGTTCTTCCATTTGACTGTCTTATAGTCTTGTGTAGTTCGCGAACGAACTAGTTCGGAAGAGCGCTCCCACAGGCGAACTAGGCGAACCAGTTCGCAGATCCCTCGCCTCTTAGTTCGTCCGCTCCTTTTCCGAAAACTGACGGGGAACAGCGAGAGGACGCGAGAGCGCGCAGAATCGCGTGATTCCCTTCTGCCAGTTAGCTTCATTTCGAGCTGAGATGCAGCTCAGCTGTAGTTTCATAGTTCACTGCCACAAGAAATCTATTTTAAAAATAAAGTACTACGAGTACTCTGTATGCCAAGTAGTTTAATACCATTGTAACCGGCCGCGGTGGCCGAGGGGACTGCGGCGCGCCAGTCACAGTCTGCACGGCCGCTACGGTCGGGGGTTCGAATCCCCCCTCGGGCATGGATGTTTGTGCCGTCTTTAGTATACGGTAGTTCATAAGTAGTTTGTAAGTTTGTAAGAGTACACCTGTCGCTGTATCTTACAGTCTGATTTAACGTAATGTATATATTGTCTTAAATTTGTTCATTTCACGTATTTTCATTTCTTATATGCTAGATATATTTCTTAAGTAACGTCATTTTCTATATTGAATCATTTAGTGTAAACATACACTGTATGTGTAAACCCGCATGAATGCAAGGACATTCTTATGCTGTAAGTTGGCAGTGCGCCAGAGAAAAAGGTTAAACCTGTTGTAAAGACTGTCTTTGGTACAGAAGTAGTAGCTGTGAGTGTCGCGCTCCTGTAGCAGTCACGGAGCGGACTCGCCAAAGTAAACACATGAATATTTTGTTGATGGTGCAGAGGCACCCCGAAGGGGGATTTGAACCCCCGACCGTAGTGGCCGCGCATACCGTGACTGGATCGCCTCAGTCCCCTCGGCCACCGCGGCCGGCTGTGATCGTAGTGATCGTACTGACGAAGATACATTACTCTCTCAGCTGTTGTCTGAATTAAGGGAAGTTATAGCTGGGAGACTAATACGAAAGTTAACAAGTCATGGACTTGAAATATCTAGCTTTACAGTTGGAAGACTAAAATTGTGAGTGAAGTGTGCTATGATTGAAGAATATATGAGCATTGTTTAGTAGAACTCAGCGACATCCCTCAATACAGAAAGGTGGAAGATAAGTGATTAAAGCCTCATCGACAACGTGGACATTAGATCGTTAGTATATGGGGTAGTCAATTACCGGTCCTTAAAACCTTTACGAGCTGAGAGTAAGGAAAACAGCATGGTAACAACATACGAATGTGTATGGATAAGATCACTGGTCAATTACAAAGCTGTCTTCTGTAAAGTGATAACCTATTCCACAAAGGCTAGAGACTTCTATTTCCATCCCTTTATGACAGTAAATGGGAGAATTATTTTTGCAATGTTTCCATGATCGCGATGAGCTTAAGTTCTGACCTTTCAGACTATAGTCCGTGCACCGAGAGCTGGGTCGAAACGTAAACAGTGTCACATGAGCGACTACGATCGTTTCCAGAGAAGGCATTCGGTGGTCACGTGATACGCAGGGGTGTACAAAATCCTTGGCGCACGCTTTGCAGCTGATGGCGTCGGCTGGCTGCCGAGGTGACGTCATAGCGGACCCTGAGAAAACTGGACAACAATGTAACGAAATAAAGCATGACAAGGAAGATTCAAAGCCAGTTACAATAATGTTAAAAATACTGAGTTCATTCTGTCAAAACAGATTTGTTTTCGTTCAGGTTGCTATTAAACGCTCCATTCATACATAATTTTTAATAACGTTACCAGTAATAATAATAGTAAAGGACGGTGAAAAAGGTTCATTCTGTCAAACTTGAACTGTTTTCATTGAGGTTTATACCAAACCGCTCCTCTCTCTCTCTCTCTCTCTCTCTCTCTCTCTCTCTCTCTCTCTCTCTCTCTCCTCTACAATTTCCACATTTGACTTTCAACTAAAAATACGACACACAGGACGCACTTGTTCCAAACTTCTGCAGTCACTGTTTTAACTTCCGGCATTTTTTGTGTTTTGCCTTTCGCTGCAACATATCCTTTGATTCTGGCCCACACTTACTCGATGGCGTTTAGTTCACAGCGGTAAGGAGGAATTCTTAGAACAGTTTTCCGCCGCGGTGGAGTAGCCGAGCGGTCTAAAGCGTCTCGCAGGCGAGCGCGCGGTTGCTTGCCGTGGAGGTTAGAGTCCTCCCTGGGACATGGGTGTGTGTGTTTGTCCTTAGATTAGTTTACCTAGGTTTAAGTAGTTTGTAAGCTACGGACTCATGACCACCCAGTTTGGTCCGATAGATTTACAGACAGTACAGTTTTCCCTGTATTCTTCGCCATTTCATCTATAGCGCATTCGTTGTGCGCTGTTCTGTAATTTTGAAATATATCTAAAAGTTATTTTTTCGACATACCGTCTATACAATCGAGTTTTTTAGATTTTAGCCACGCTGATATTTCGTGCATATTGGAATTCGCACTGGGAAGTTTTTCTTTTCTGCGATAATGGTACGGCGCTTTATCAACAACAATAACTGCAAACCGAGGAAGAACATCTTAAAACTATTTCTTGAAGGTTCAACTAGTCTTTCAAGCGTCTTTAAAGATGAACTTAAGCGATCCTGAAACGCCGCTGTAGAACACGCAGTAACGAGCTCACCCTGCAGTGAAGACGGCCACGCTGTCTGCCTTGTACACCCCTCTACGGCAGCGCTGTGGTCACGCGCCTTGCTGTGTTTACAGTACGTCTCTCGTTTCGGTGAATCGAGTATAGTCGTTTGAGTTTTCTGCTCTGATGTATTTCGCCTAGACACCCCGCAGCCTCCGCGCAGCTGCGTTATTTGGGCTGCCTATGCGGCAGGGGCCACGTTTCGTCTGACTGGGCAGCCCATCACGAAGCCCCCCAAGCGACGGCCACGCTAGTAAAGATTTCCGATGCGGAACCGAATTACGTTGCAGTCACCATCTGTCTGCCGCGCAGTCGGTAACTGAATGGAGTGCCATGCGAGGCTGCTTCTGCGGATAATGAGATTTTCAGCTGTTCTTTTGACGTGGGTGTAGAACTGTCCAACGGAACAGCTGTTACCCAGCAGGTAGCTACACTGCTTGACTGTTGCTAAAGCCGTCGGCACACGGAGCGTGTATCTGAACGAGTGTGGGAAACCTGGCGAGTTTCTGTCGTCACAACGAGCGAACCTCACGTTGGCGAGGTTTTCCCAACGTGTGGGGCAGTATCAAGCATGCCAGATATTTTCAACGAGCATCTGAACGATCACCAATAAGGTGGCAGAACGCCACCGACGTCACACCACATGGCTATCCGCGGAGGGGGGACAGTTCTTTTCGGTAGAGAGACGAAGACGCCATGTTGACCGTCGTATTTCGTGGTATTTATGTACATAAATTAGGTCTTATGAATGTATGACATTTCAAAGAAAGTAAAAGTTACTGAGTAAATTGAGAATCTCTCGGAAACCGGCCATTAAGATATTATTTGTTGGAAACGTCTTATACGTGGTTAAAAAATTTCCTAATTACAGTAATCTGCCGTTTCAAGGCAAGGCGGGTTGAAGATCTATGATTTGTTGTAATTACATGTCAACAACCGACATATTTCAGTAGCATATACGACACGTCTGATACTGTAGGTGAGGGTTCATTGGTTGACATAGCTGGCCGTAGCGGAGAGGGTAAGTCGTGGACCGCGAAGATAAAAGAGGTTTCGGTATTATTTCAAGGTTCCACATAAGCAAGTATTTTTTCTTCTTTTATTCGCTTTTCTGTTAGACTCAAAAGACTTTCCTATAAATTTCTTAGATGTATGCTGCATAATATTCTATGCTATGTAAAAATAGGTGCGCACCCTCTGAGGAGTGAGTTTGCACTTACAGTAAAATACGCACTTATTAAACTTCCTGGCAGATTAAAATTGTGTGCCGGAACCGGGACTTGAACCTGGGACCTTTGCCTTTCGCGGGCAAGCGCTCTACCGACTGAGCTACCCCGACACGACTCACGATGCCGCCTCACAACTTTACTTCCGCCAGTACCTCGCCTCCTACTTTCCAAACTTCATAGAAGCTCTCTTGCAAACACGCAAGACTAGCACTCCTGGAAGAAAGGATATGGTGGAGACATGGAAAGTAGGAGGCGAGGTACTGGCGGAAGTAAAGTTGTGAGGCGGTATCGTGAGTCGTGTCGGGGTAGCTCAGTCGGTAGAGCGCTTGCCCGCGAAAGGCAAAGGTCCCAGGTTCGAGTCCCGGTTCCGGCACACAATTTTAATCTGCCAGGAAGTTTCATATCAGCGCACACTCCGCTGCAGAGTGAAAGTTTCATTCTGGAAACATCCCTTAGGCTGTGGCTAAGCCATGTCTCCACCATATCCTTTCTTCCAGGAGTGCTAGTCTTGCGTGTTTGCAAGAGAGCTTCTGTGAAGTTTAGAAAGTAGGAGGCGAGGTACTGGCGGAAGTAAAGTTGTGAGGCGGCATCGTGAGTCGTGTCGGGGTAGCTCAGTCGGTAGAGCGTTTGCCCGCGAAAGGCAAAGGTCCCAGGTTCGAGTCCCGGTTCCGGCACACAATTTTAATCTGCCAGGAAGTTTCATATCAGCGCACACTCCGCTGCAGAGTGAAAGTTTCATTCTGGAAACATCCCTTAGGCTGTGGCTAAGCCATGTCTCCACCATATCCTTTCTTCCAGGAGTGCTAGTCTTGCGTGTTTGCAAGAGAGCTTCTGTGAAGTTTAGAAAGTAGGAGGCGAGGTACTGGCGGAAGTAAAGTTGTGAGGCGGCATCGTGAGTCGTGTCGGGGTAGCTCAGTCGGTAGAGCGCTTGCCCGCGAAAGGCGAAGGTCCCAGGTTCGAGTCCCGGTTCCGGCACACAATTTTAATCTGCCAGGAAGTTTCATATCAGCGCACACTCCGCTGCAGAGTGAAAGTTTCATTCTACGCACTTATTGTTTCACGTATTGCATTTTACACGTTCTTAAGATTCTTCTACCGAATAGTAACATTGACCGTGGAAGCTTGATATTTACTAAAAAGCGCGACTCTTGCAATAATCTTTGTGTTATGAAGGGTTATTCTAATTTTGTATCGCACAGTTTGTCATGAAACTTTTATTATTCGCTGCACTTATTGACATAAAATGCAACTTTTAGAAGAGTCTTATGTTCATAGGTATTTTGTTGTAGTCTATTAAGGACTGTCACAGAACATAACGAACATAAGCACAAGTGCGGAAATAAGCGGTTTCAATAGAGGTAAAGCAGGAACTCTACTCTTTTGATTTGGTAAACAGCGTGATTCAAGAACCTGATGCCGCCGACAACTGTCGCTGGAGCGCGCTGCGGTCGCGTGCAGCTCTTTGAAGCACACGTCACGCCTCGTGTGCTCAAGTCGCGCCGTCTCCGAGCGTTCAGCCCACAGACATATATTACTAGACTGGCAATGCCGTATACAGTATCACTGGTGTTAGTGAAGTCTCGCCGCCATATTTCTATACTATAACGTGCGAGCAGTAGTGTGAGTTATTACAGAAAACAGTCGTAAAAATACGGATGAACTGACGTACCTATGGCTGTCCTTAGAGTTTTGACATGTAGGAAATTCGTGTTTTGTATATGGCTGAAATTTTTTTAAGCTTGAGTAAGTTTCAACACATACAGTAATGAGTTGCATTGTTTTGCTGTTATTATTAATCTGTTATCAATTTCATTCAACTTCGTATTTTCTTTCAGTAGTATGGTCATTAGAATAGTGTACCCTTATTCTTTTGAGGGTTCTTACGAAATCTATAGTCTGCTTTGACGCACACACTGAGTCACGTTTCCTATGTAACGGTAAAATTTTACCTATCATCCCGCCGACGTCTCATGATTATGTTGGCAATACAACAAAGTGGTAGAAAGCCTTTGCCTAGACGTTAATGTTACTGTTTAACCGTATTTAACATGTTCTTCTCATAACATGATTCGAAAATGCGGAAGTGTTAGATCAAATGCAAATCTTGTTCAAACCAACTAGTAAAGCTTACAATGTCATATCGTCTCAGAATATCATAGTAGTAGCGTACGGAAACTTTTTGATGTTAGGTGAGGCAAGATGGCGGCATCAAACTTCAGTCACAGAGGCAACGTTGCCAGTCTAGTAATGTATGTCTGTGGTTCAGCCGGACGGTGGACTCGGCACGTTGACCACACACGTTCAGACACACGCTCCGTGTGCCGACGACTTAACGAGCGATCGACGATTTCTCCGAGCGACCGGCGAGTGACACCGAAACTCCAACCTATGATAGTGAAAGAAACAGAAAATATAAAGGTCTGGAGGAGTTAAACTGCAGTGTAGCACGTAGACGAACGTCTCTTCCTTGACAACATATGCTGTATAGTGTTGGACGAAGGTTTTGAAACGCCATGAACCCTTTCGTGGCAGTCCTGTCTTGTTCCTACTTTGTTAGATTTACCGTTGGAACCATCGATTTTCAATGCACTTTGCAACAGCACCTGGGTGGTGGCTGAGCAGTACCATTTTTAATTTGCAACGTCATGATGCAGACAACATCTGTGCCGCCTAAATTTTAAACTAACAGATAGATAGATATATTTTTTATACAAGGGCTTTCCGTTAGAGTGTGTAAAATTGACTGCTCCACTGAACAATCTCAGTTGGGTACCTGAGATCTGATATTATTTACCATTAACATGGGTACAAGTTTACATGTACAGTGCTGTTTATTTTCAAATAAATTCCTTACTTCCTGCAAAGAGGTCGAGCCTGATTTTTTAGGAAGACATCGTGCATGTTTTCTTTACTTTACTTGTCCATTATACATCTACATACATACGCCGCAATCCAACGTAAGGTCCGTGGCGGAGGGTACACTGTACCACTACTAGGCATTTCCTTTCCTATTCCACTCCCAAATAGAACGAGGAAAAAAAGAATGCCTATATGCCTCCGTACGAGCCCTAATTTCTCTTATCTTGTCTCTGTGATCACCAGCGAAATGTAAGTAGGCGGCAGCAAGATCGTACTACACTCAGCTCCAATTTCCGGCCCTCTAAATGTCCTCAACAGAAATTCACTAAAAGAACGTCGTTTTCCTCCAGCGATCCCTATTTGAGTTCCAGGAGCATTTCCGTGACACTCGCGCATTGGTCGAACCTACCAGTAACAAACTTAGCTGCTCGCCTCTGAATTGCTTCTATGTCTTCCTTTAAACTGATCTGCTGCGGGTCCCAAACACTTGAGCAATACTCAAGACGTGGCCGTACAAGCGTTTTATACGCGGTCTCCTTTACGGATGAAGTACATCTTCCGAAAATACTCCCAATAAACCGATGTCGGCTATCCGCCTTACAACTGTCATTACATGAGCGTTCCATTTCATATCGCTCTGCAATGTTACGCCTAGATATTTCAACTACGGGACTGTATGAATAAGCTCACTACTAATGCTGTATTCGAACATTATGGTATTTTTTTCATACTCATGTGCATCACCTTACATTTTTCTACATTGAGAGCTAGCTGTCATTCTTCGCACCAACTAGAAATTTTGTGTAAGTCATCCTGTAAGCTATTACAGTCTATTAAAGACGACACCCTCCCATACACTACAGCATCATCAGCAAACAGCCACAAATTACAAGTTACTCTGTCCATCAGATTATTTATATAGATAGAAAATAATAGCGGTCCTATCACACTCCCTTGGGGCACGCCTAACCATATTGCTGATATGTCCATAAAGTTTCAACCTTCTCTATCTAAGGATGTTGTTACATCTCTTTGTTTGAAAATCTCTCTTGTCGGTCTCGTTATCTAAATTCTTTCACAAGAAAGTGGACCGAATATTTTTCTCAGATTTTTCTTACTGTATGATTAAAAAATGGTCAACTGTTTATATGGGACTAAAACTAAGTTAAACTAACCTAAGGACAACAGACACATCGACGCCCGAGGGAGGATTCTAACCTCCGACGCGGGAGACCGCGCGATCCGTAACATGGAGCTCCAGACCGCTCGGCTACTCCCGCGCGGCTGCTGCATGATCTCGTCTGGATATTTGAAGTGTGTAACTTGTGCCACTACTGGGTGTGATCGGTATATACGTTGCACATCGTAGGACGTTCATGAACATTGTGGCTATGGTCTAGGCGTTTCGGTGTAGACAGGCATTATTCACAATGACCGAACTTCGCCGACATTTGAATACAATCGTTCAATTAATTAAGCGATCATGACTTCTGCCTTAGTCCATTTTCAAGTATAACAATTAAAAAAAAACACAAAAACTATAAATGAAGTCGTTGAAATATGTTTAACCTGCACATAGAATGCACAGGTCCCAGTTTGACATCAGGTTCCGTTGCTCAGAGATTATCCTCTTGAGACCTGGCGACACGTACCACGAATTTTTAAAACAAACTTCAAACAGAAGACTGTGAAAGAAATTAAAAATTTTTAATCATAATTTTTTTTAATAGTTCTTTTCATGAGTGTCCAGGGTTTTATTGACGTAGTTCCAACTTTTGTTAGAAAACTTTATTGTGGTAACTCGTGTTACACACTAGTAAACAATATCATCTTTTAGCTTTTAAACATAATTTACGTACACAGTCCGAATATTTTCGTACCACTTCACAAGTTTCGCTGTGCATTCTGCGTAAAACTCTCGGCTGCAAGTGTTGCCATACAGTGACGTTCTTCTTGACCTCCTCATGCTCTGAGAATTGAATGTGTGTAATAGAGAATATTTAATGATAATCATTTATGAAGTACATACAGTATCTGATGGAATAGACTGTGGAGTGGTGTCTATTCTTGTCTGTGTCTGTAATTGTGACTGCAACTACTGTTAATCAGGAGAAATAGAACTCAAGTGTGAGTCAACTGCACATAAATTTTTTTTCCAAAATGTAATAGATTATAATCTGAGAATGTTTCCAACTGAGTTTGACTGACAGTTCGTTACAAAAAATCGTATGTAAATTTTTACCATAAAAAACTGTTTACTGAGTATATCCAAAAAATATCCTCCTTGCACACGAAATTATAATGTGCAATATGACAAGATCACAGTGCAAATCCTTGTTATTTTCCCAATATTCCTTTTTTCACGATTTTTTTTAATTTTGGCCCTGTGCAACAAAGTAGATGGAAATAAACACGACTAGGCTGTTTAGCATAGAACCAGCAAGGAACATCAATGATGAAATATAAGAACAGACAAACAATCAGTTGCAAAGAAAATTTGACGAATTATTGTGAGATACATATAAGATTTGCATTTGCGCTGGCGGTAACACACAAGTGTTTCTCTCTATAAACAATCATAAAAAAGTATAAAAACGGAATAAGCAGCAGAGATGTGCAATGCTGAGCTACAAAAAATCAAAAGAGCAATCTGGTGCAAAAAAGAGTGTAAAACTCATCCACCTACTGTGTCGTTCACATAAATGTAGCATACTGGCTGTAAACCCGGCGTTGCCCGCGTGTTTGTTTATTCTACACTCTCGTAGTCCACCTCCCCTTCCCTCCTCTATCTCCATTCATCTCTTTCTTTCTCATGTCTCTGTTCGTTTCCACCTTTCCCTTTCTCTGTCATGTACCATACGAACATGTATATATCTTGTGACCTTGTGCAAAAATTCATCATGATCTGAGAAAACCTATTCATTTTGTCAAAGTTCGTATGTTAAGTACCCTCCACCGTGCACCGAACGAAATTTTATAGACACAGTGACATTCCTCTTGTTTTTATGGTGAAGTTTGCAAAATTTCATAAATATCGGAACAAAACTATAGAGTTGTATGCAACAGAAACACAGTCACATTAAAAAATGCACTTTGTTGTTCTAAAATTTTCCAGTTTTATTTCATACAACCTGTTTTCTGAGAATAACGAAAACAACAAAAAAAGGATCTGTGAAATCAGTCGAACCGTTCTCAAGTTATTGTGCGACCAACATACTTAGGGATACTCTCCCCCATCCACCGTATGAAACTTTAGGTAGACGTTGACCTTCCTATTGAAGGTCAAGCATGCAAAGTTTCGTAAAGGTCGGAATGAAATTGTAGATTTCGTTAGTCTGTAGGAAAAGTATCCTCCGCCATGCACCTTCATCAAGTCCTATCGTAAATACTTTCTTAGCTAACATCTTCTTCCTTTAAGCTACATATCGCCGCGGTGGAGTAGCCGAGCGGTCTAAAGCACCTCGCTGCGGAGCGCGCGGTTGCTCGCCGTGGAGGTTCGAGTCCTCCCAGGGGCATCGGTGTGTGTGTTGTCCTTAGGTTAGTTTACCTAGGTTTAAGTAGTTTGTAAGCTACGGACTGAAGACCACGCAGTTTGGTCCGATAGATTTACAGACATTTGAACATTTTGAAACTACATACCGGCAAAATTTCAGCTACATAGGTGCAGTAGTTTTGGAGATTTCGTGTATCGTCAGTGAATGAGTGAGTGACCTTTATTCTGAATTATGGGTCATACAGAGACATTATTCACTAGGTTCGTGGAGAGGAATATTAGGAATCTGCCTGCGACATGTGTTGTAAACTGATCTGCTAGTAAAGACATAGTAGGGCGATGTTTTATGTATTTCAATGTTTTGGACGTCTTAGAACCTCAACTATATGTCGTAATACGATATTATTTCGAAGGTACATCCAGTTGTGCATACGTAAAACGTATGCAAAATACGTCGCGAATACAGTTAGTAGGAAAGATGTAACAAATCAAGACGTCATGCGTGATGTAGCGGTTTTTCATTAACGCAGTTGTTTATTACTCCATATCTCATGAACTGTGTGTCGTACTATGATAAAATTTCAAACGTACGTTCAGTGATATGTGCGTATACAATCTGTAACATCTCTCGCGAATACAGTTAATAGTTTACGAGTAATAAATTGTAACGTCATGCCAAATGCCGTAATATTACTTCATGAACGCAGAAAACGTAGTAAGCGACAAACGTTTTTTCTATCATCATTTTGCTGGGGCTGTCAGCGAGAAGAGGTTTCCTAAAGGTTTCAAATTATGTTTGAAGTTTTTTGCAAGTAATAAGTGCTCTCCTTCTCGAAATAGTGGACTGATAAAGTCACACTATCACGTGCCGCAAGATGGAGAAGTTTTCATTGTTTATGACGTCGTATCTCCTGAACTATCGGCCCTATCGCAAAATCCGTTCTTAGATGATGTATTCTACCTATGAACTACATTCCTGACAAATTTCAGCTTCATAGGTGAAATAATTTTCGAGATTTCGTGTTTAGTCAGTGAGTGAGTGTCTGAATGACTGTCCTTTCGCTTTTAAATAGATAGTGATTTAATATCTGCTGCAATCAATGAAAGGTCTAAGTACAAATGTTAGTACAGTATGAAATGTCCGATTCTGTTGTATTCATCACTATAAACATATTTTAACTTTTCGTTCATATCTGAAAACTATCTAATTCCAAATGTCTATTATTATACAAAACATCCTTCATTTGGTACACTATAACTTTCTGGGGCCTGATTTCCATTGTAACGGACATGAGCTTCCTGTCCTGCAATCGAAGAGTTTGCATATTCACTGCCGCACCGTGATGGTCAAGTTGTTCTAGGCGCCATGTCAGGCACTACGAGGCCGCTCCTGCCGGAGGTTCGAGTTCTCCCTTGGAGATGGATGTGTGTGTTGTTCTTGGGTTATTTAAGCCTAGAGTCTGATGACCACAGTAGTTTGGTCCCATAGATTTACAAACATTTGAATGTTTTTTTCATATTCACTAGAAATAGTGTGGTCCATTTGAAATATCACTATGATGCAGGTAGATGAAAGATTAGGATTTAACGTTAAGCCGATAACGTGTTCATTAGATGCAGAAGAATTTCCTGATACTAAAATAATTAAATCGGCAGGCGATAAATAGAGACAGCAGGAAGGATTAAAGATGTAAACGGAACATGCTAAATTATTTGCGGCCTATAAGTGTCAGAAAGCAGTCTTCCACAATCGGACCTGGACTGAAATGGTTGTACCTCACAAGAAAATAATTAATACCTAAAATCCTATAACCCACAACACACACCTATTCGCTAAAATTATGACCTAATGTGTAGGGAAACAAATGATTTCACCACATAAGCCATAAAGGAAGTGAAGGCCGTAAACTCCACAAAATACCTAGGAATTACTAATATTTCAGATTTAAACTGGAAAGAACACGTAGATAATGTCGTTGGAAAGGGGAACCAGAGACTGCGCTTCATTGGTAGAACCCTTAAAAGATGCAACAGAACTACTAAAGAAACTGCATACACTACGCTTGTCCGTCCTTTTTTGGAGTATTTCTGCCCAGTGTGGGATCCTTATCAGGTCGGTTTGACGGAGGACATCGAAAGAGTCCAAAGAAGGGCAGCTCTTTTCGTATTGTCACGATGCAGGGGAGACAGCGTTACGAAAATGGTACAGGATCTGGGATGGAAATCATTACAACAACGACGCTTATCGCTGCGGCGTCGGCTACTTACGATACTCCAAACGCCAACATTTTCCTCCGAATGCGAAAATATATTGTGTACTCCCACTTACATAGGTAGAAATGATCAACAGAATAAAATACGAGAAATCAGAATTCGAACGGAGAGATTCAGATGTTCTTCCTTCCCGCGCGCTATTCGAGAATGGAATGGGTGATAAACAGTATAACGGTGGTTCGATGAACACTCTGCCAGAAAATTGAATGTGATTTGCAGAGTATTCCATGAAGATGTAGATGTAGAAGTAGGTCATATTTAACACACCGAAACTTCTAAGAAGAAACACATTATTTTCATAACCATATAAATGGATTCTTCCGTCGCTTCGTGGTAGAACGCTTCCATATTTACGGTTGAAATCAAAACAAGCTGTTTTTGTTCTACTAAATTTTGTTTATTAACTAACTAGTTTTCGGCTTATTAGGCCATCGTCAGGTAAACTGTTGACATGCGTCGACAAAGACGCTATTGCTTGGTTCTCAAAGATGGTAAAACAAAGATACAATACACAGGTTACTTGGTCTTTGGATTTGACATTTGTTGGAATTACAAACAGTATCTGTTGCCATGCAGAATTATGTTCTGTTCACATAATCAGTGACCTCCTTAACATTTTTACATTTTAATTTGCGCGTGAACAGGGTGAAACACATTACATTTTAAATATTATTGAATTAAAAACTATATTAACATTATTGGTACTGTAGCAGTACCAATAATGTTAATATAGTTTTTAATTCAATAATATTTAAAATGTAATGTGTTTCACCCTGTTCACGCGCAAATTAAAATGTAAAAATGTTAAGGAGGCCACTGATTATGTGAACAGAACATAATTCTGCATGGCAACAGATACTGTTTGTAATTCCAACAAATGTCAAATCCAAAGACCAAGTAATCTGTGTAGTGTATCTTTGTCTTAACAACTTTGAGAACCAAGCAATAGCGTCTTTGTCGACGCATGTCAACAGTTTACCTGACGATGGCCTAATAAGCCGAAAACTAGTTAGTAAATAAACAAAATTTAGTAGAACAAAAACAGTTTGTTTTGATTTCAACCGTAAATATTTTCATAACATTTACTGTGATAAACGGTCCTAGGACACCGAAAGCTCCACCTGAACTTGCATATGTGAAAACAGTCATTACATTGGAAATTACTGTTCTGATTTGAATCTGATTGAAGAAATATTATTCTAGAAAACGAAATATGCACTTCAACGGGTATGTTGTCATTGCAATAGCAGAGATCTTTCAGTTAGATTTTAAAAGCGGACAATTAATATCTGATGTAAAGTATTTCGTCTTTGTTTTCATACGATTAAGAAAACAGATGTGATTGCTCACTTGTATAATTTACATCCTTCAGATGCTGTGATTGCAGATGATTAGCAGTGAAATTCTGGAGCATGTCGTCTGGCCTACAGATGATAACGTTATCGGGATGATTTATATCAGTGCTTTACTTCGACCAGTCCAATGTTTTCTGACGCGCAGAGGAACAGACGACTTTGTAGAGAAACTTTCCGATAATCTGAGATTTGAGCTCACAACCATATTATGTAGCATGTGTGTGTAAGCCAACAACTGATGAGTGAAAATATAGCAAAACTTTAGATAGAGGAAAGAAAGTTACATCGTGGTTTTTGTAGAGGAGTAATGCGGCAGTTCATTAATATTTCAGAAATGAGTGTTTTCGTTTTTTAGTTTATTTATTTATTTTTACATCTCTAACGGCCTGATACGGTACTGTGGCACAGATGTTTTAGAGTTGACCAGGACGCTGGACATGTACAGTATCTGCAGATAAATGATAGTGTAACTTTTTAGAGGTAATTAGAATTTGTTCTCTAAGGGAAGCCACGCATTAAGTCTCGAAGGGTAGACAAACAATGTTCCGCAATCCAAGCCGTAAAAGAAAGCGCCTTTATCGATACGAAATGAATGACAAAGGAAAATACATTTTGTAGTTGTGTTTGACTGGCTTCCTCATCATATGTGAAACCTGATATCTGTTGGTTCCTCTGGCTGAAGCTGGCTGCAAGTAAAGGCTTTTTACACCAGACGCAATTCATTTTTTATTTATCAAACGTCTTCTGTAGTTCTGTAAATATAGGTACGCCTATTTATAGATATATTTTTATTTTCTTTTTTAATATAGATTAGACACAGCTTTCGTGCACGCTACGTATTTAACTACAGTCAGTTTAAGACAGAAAAATCCATAATATTTGCCTTTTTCAGTTATTTATATTCTTTATTCCGTCCTCTGAAGGAGCTTAATGAGATCTACTACGGTATTTTTTCAATCAAAAGTTAAAACATATTATCTCTTTTATTACCCTGTTGTTGCAAAGAAATAACCAAAATTTCTTCAAAAATAACACTAAAATCATTTTATATTCATATATACAAAAATCCGATGTCACCATGTTTGTCCGCGATGAACTCTGAAAGTACTCAATAGATCTGAATGAAATTTCGCACAGAGTGTATGATTTGCTCCAACGTAAAAGAAAGTAGCTTTTTAACTATAAGAGGATTTCCGTCTTTTACTGACTGCAATTACGACATTTATTTTACACCAGACGCATTTCATTTGTAAAGCATTTTCTCTTGTTCTGTAAATGATGCATAGGTTGTACAATTTGTTTCGCATAAATAGATTAAAAACAGTTTCTCAACTTTTTGTGCACGTTACGTATTTTTAAATTGACGTATAATCTACTCAAGGTCTTATTGCCTCTTCCTTACATAACACTGCTGTTTTACCGTCTTGTTGGCAGGGGTTGGTGGGTTTGTAATGTGCGTTTTTTTGATTGCACGCAACAATTTCACCCATTTTTGTATGTTTTTTCGTTTCATTTATTGTCAATTCACTTTTTCTAAACTGCTTAAAATTATCACATCAACTGTTTTGTATTGTAATGTCTTTCGGTTTAACACATCACTTCAGTGACACTATGTTGTTTTTCTCTCTTCAAATGTTTTTGTGTGGTTTGTGAGTGTTGCCAACATTTTATTTTTATCAAATGTTCAAATGTTTGTGAAGCTTATGGGACTTAACTACGGGGTCATCAGTCCCTAAACTTACAAACTACTTATGAACTACTTACGAACTAGGACGGCACAAATATCCATGCCCGAGGGGGGATTCGAACCCCCGACCGTAGTGGCCGTACTGACCGTGACTGGAGCACCTCAGTCACCTCGGCCACCACGGCCGGCTATTTTTATCAATTAATTTATTATTTATCATTGTGTGCTGGTGTGTGTGTGTGTGTGTGTGTGTGTGTGTGTGTGTGTGTGTGTGTGTGTTTGTGCGTGCATCTGAAATTTATATACTTGGAGAACAGGACGGCTGAGGTTTTTGTATAGAAAGTTGACTCTTTTTAAATGTAGATGTAAAATATTAACCGCACTTAAAGAGAAAGCGCTAACAAATCTATCAGGTAAAATATGACTCATAAAAAATATCCGATAAAACTGTGCTAAAGCTATGATGGATTATATCTGAACGTTCAAACTGGACATTCTCTACAACAACTCAAGGCCTAAAAAATTCAGTTCTTCGTGGCAGTACTTCCAAAATGAAATACACATTTACAATAAATAAAAAGGCGTACAATTAGCGCTTAAAATATCGCCGTCAGTGTATAAAATCATAGTAAATAGTACATAATACTATACTAAGGCAGTGGTGGAAGTTAAGAGTGGTCTTCCCATGTCATATTAACGCACTAGACTCTCGTTTCGAACATGGGCGTGGAGATTGGGGCGAGTAACACCTCTGTTTACAGTTCGGCTACGGGTATTTTTGCTTACGCATCTATATGAATCCCAGAACTGACCCTATTCCCTTAAAAGACAACTGAACACCCTCTAGCAGAATACACCTGAACTCCCTTCCCCCCATAAGAATAAAATTATCCATGTCCCTGTCTTCAACCGCATGACTGTCAGAATGGCGCGCTAGAATGGATACTACACAAGATGGAATCCAAATCGCCTGATGGAAGAATTTGACAAGTGATGAGCACTTTAAACTTTCACAGCTCCAGCATTATTGTCTTAACACAACTTTATCGGCCATTTTTGAAAATTTGGTATATCTTATGGTCAGATATATTGTGTGCCCCATCTCTTTCAATGTGTGTTTTATTTTAGGATGGAATTGATTGGAAGGCGCCAACCGCAGTGGCTGAGGGGACGGCCGCTGCCGTCGGGGGTTCGAATCCCCCCTCGGGCATGGATGTTTGTGCCGTCTTTAGCATAAGCTAGTTCATAAGTAGTTTGTAAGTTTAGGGACTGATGACCCCGTAGTTCAGTCCCATAAGCTCTACACACATTTGAACATTTTTGATTGGAAGGCATACCAATGGAGCTTCAAGAGGAGACCGGAATGTTAAACACGGTTGTAGGCTTTTTCATCGCCAAGGGAGAGGAATAGGGGGGCATGGTGTATGTTGAACTGGCCATAGATGAGATGGGTAAGATTATTATTTGTGGAGAACTGCGACGAAAGCCACACTGGGTATTGCTGAAGGTGGTTATGGATTCGGCAGACGATGTGGATTCGAGAACCGTGCTCAAGATACCGAGCGAGGTGGCGCAGTGGTAACGCACTGGACTCGCATTCGGGAGGATGGTGGTTCAAATCCACCTCCAGCCATCCTAATTTAGGTTTTCTGTGATTTTCCTAGATCACTCCAGGCAAATGCCGGGATGCTTCCTTTCAAAGGGCACGGCCGATTTCCTCCCACATCCTTCCCCGAAAATTCGAACGTAAGCTCCGTCTCTAATGACCACGCCGTCGAAATGGCGTTAAGCCCTAAGCTTCCTTCCTTCCTTCTTCGTGCTCAAGACCGAGGTTAGGGTAGGAAGAGGTTTCAGTGCGACTTTTATTGAATTTAAAAGAAAAGAAGTCTCTGGGTAATAGCGGGTATATATTGTAGAGGCAGGAGAGGAGGTTAAGGAAGGCGATAAGACTTTCTTTGAAGAGTCGGTAGGTGATGAAATCATGACTGGGGGCTGTGCTGAGTTTTCGTGGCTACGAGCAAGATATCGTGTACTGTGATAGGAGTATTCAATTGTGTTTTTGCTGTGGAGTGTAAGCCAGCAACAAGAGGAACGGCAGAGTTATCAATGCTTTCATGGACGTCCTGGGCCATAAAGAGATTGAAATGGTGTTTTCGGGGATGGTGACAGTGTTTGCTGTGAGGTAGGAAGCGAAAAGGATAGTCTTCCTCTGGTCGATCAGCAGTGGTTGGTTCTTGAGCAGGAGAGGGTGGGATTGGGTCGGGTTACGTTCCGTGACGCTTTGGGATGTCTTCCAGTTTGGCAGTGTCGTGTTGTCTATTAGACTTGCGCATAATAGTTCGCGATGGGGAGCGCTCACTTTAGTTCGCGGCAGAGCCGCGAACTAGTTCGCTCTTTTAGTTCGTCCGCTTCCAGTGACGGCTGAGCGGCGTGGTCTGCGCGTGCAGGTGGAGGGGAAACTTCCCCCATATAGCTGCTTCATGTGCTTGCTGCTTGCGCCGCTAACGATATCACGCAAACCAAGAGAAACAGTTTCTGGGTAATTTCTCGCGTTTAAGTTTAGAGTTATATCTATATCTTAGCATTATGGGATTTATTAGTCAGATATTGCAGAGTGCAGAGCCCATCAAAACATATTTTGTAGCACTGAACTATGTAATCCAGCAGGCAGACGCTCACCTCGAAACGACCCACCAGCAGAAGGCAAACACGTGATTTTTAATTCTGCTACGCGCCCTCTCGCTATTGCCCGTCGGTCTTCGGAAAAGAATCCAACGAACTAAGAGATACGTTTGGCATAAACGACCGCTGATCCTAGTTCGTCCGCTCCTTCTAGTTCGTCCGCTCTTTTTGGCTTTTGCTACCGCTACTCAAAGAGCTCTTTTTTATGGCAGTTTTTTTATATAATGAATCAGTGTTGCCAAAGCGTGTTCTATTACCCGTATTTTTGGGCAATTTGACATCAATACTTAGCCAAAAATACCAGTTATTTAGACGAATGGGTGTTAGAATGGTATTCAACTACTTTGCATACAGAGTACTCGTAGTACTTTATTTTTAAAATAGTGGCAGTGAACTATGAAACTATAGCTGAGCTGCATCTCAGCTCGAAATGAAGGTAACTTGCAGAAGGGAATCACGCGATTCTGCGCGCTCTCGCGTCCTCTCGCTGTTCCTGTTCAGTTTTCGGGAAAGGAGCGTACGAACTAAGAGGAGAGGGATCTGCGAACTAGTTCGCCTGGGGGAGCGCTCTTCCGATCTAGCTGGTTCGCGAACTACACAAGACTATTGTCTACTTTACAGATCTGCCGCCAGTTGCGGTGCTTGGCATTTAACAAGTTTGTAATGTGTGGCTGTAATTACCGGTGATGCGTGTCTCTCGTTCTTACTACAGCTGTATTTATTACCACTGTGCGTGCTTCCAGTGCAGCTTAAAACATTTCTCCCTTTTTTTTTATTTTAATTTAAATTTATAAGTCAGTATAAATTTTTGCAAGTTAATAGAATAACTGTAAAGAGTGGTTCGGAGAAATATTTCAATACTGGTTGCGTAGCAAAGCCATCTATCTATTGAAATGAATCTACTATGCTGTACTTTTAGATGAATTAATGAGCTACGCACCAAGAAAGTAGTTAAAATCCTTTTCTAACCTGGCTGATAGTGATAAGCAACGTGAACCTAACTGTTTGAGATATTATCACTATTGCTGATGTTGTTACTAAGTTTGCGGCTAGTTGATCTGTTACTAATCGAAAATGGCAAGTCTCTCGTAATCTCAGGGTCGCAGTTAGAATAATTATTTAATAAAAGAACGTGATAAAAATGGGTCCTATGGTACACATCTCCAACAATTAGATTCGTAAATCAGTGTAATTCATTATTCTTTTGTCCTGAAAAATAAATTGCAATATACAGTTAAATGAAAAATGTGAAAGGAAAAAATAAGGTTCCAATCTCAGTACAAATAAGTACTCGGACTAATTTCGGTAAACTCACGAAACAATTATTATTGAAATAAATGAAGCATGTCTACATATACATCACATTCAAAGTTCAGTTACCTTTGTGAAATCTGATTAAATTCATACAGTCTGGATCTGGTCATAAATTCAATACATCATTTTAATTACAACTTTCTCATTGAGATATATCGTACAGACATTTTCACAATTCATCAGGTCATACAAGCGTAATATGGAAGAGAAGTTTACTAGACGAGAGTATAATGCAGAAGAGAAAAATGGCGTCACTACTCCTTTCTTTTTTTTTAAAAAAAGAATAGTTAAATCTATGTATTATTCTAATTGCTCTTTGTTCAGAGTTAGTCTTTGACTTAAGTTTTTCAAAGAATATATTGGGTCTTTAAGAATTTAGTGACACATTGAAAATGATTCGAAATTACAGGAAAAATATACCAATATAAGCATAATTTTAATCTGCCAGGAAGTTTCATATCAGCGCACACTCCGCTGCAGAGTGAAGTTTCATTCTGGAAACATCCCTTAGGCTGTGGCTAAGTCATGTCTCCACCATATCCTTTCTTCCAGGAGTGCTAGTCTTGCGTGTTTGCAGGAGAGCTTCTGTGAAGTTTGGAAAGTAGGAGACGAGGTACTGGGGGAAGTAAAGTTGTGAGGCGGCATCGTGAGTCGTGTCGGGATAGCACAGTCGGTAGTGCGCCTGCTCGCGAAAGGCAAAGGTCCCAGGTTCGAGTCCCGGTTCCGGCACACAATTTTAATCTGCCAGGAAGTTTCATATCAGCGCACACTCCGCTGCAGAGTGAAGTTTCATTATATAAGCATAATTAATTTAAATATGGGCACATAAATATTGTTTTGTATGTGGAGGCGCATGTAACACTACAGGCTGGGAGAAGATTTCGGGCGGACGGGGCAGGGGGGAGAGGGGGGGGGGAATCAAATGGTCGTAAAGCGGCAGTTAGCAGGCAGGCCGCGCCTCGTTATGAAACAAATGTATGGCGAGGTGTCGAAACGCGCCCGCCACATGCCGCGGCGCGCGTTTACATGTCCTCGCTATCGCCGGGGGCGTCTCCGCCATCTGGAGCTGTGGCGCGGTACTGGCGGGCTGGAGGCAGTGTAGTGTAGAGTCAGCTGCGCCGAGGCGGACAACGCGGGCTGCATGGGAGCCAAGGTCGGTGTCTGCTGCTGCGGTCGCCAGGCGCCGGGCAAGTCACCAGCTGCCGTCTGCTAGCACTGGGCCAGCATCGCGTCTCGGTAGAGGGCCACGGGGTTTTACCCAGTGGCGTAGCTACCATAGGGCTAGGCGGGGCAGTGCCCCGGGGCCCCCGAGCTCCAGGGGCCCCTCGACCTTCGTGAGAGACGAACTTTTTTTACCCTCCCACCCTATCGTCCATCATATCCCCTTGCCCTCAAACCATGTTTCCCACAGTAGCCGCACTGGGCCACCGGCTGGCGGAACAATGCTTCTAATTGGACCTTCACGAGACGCCACTATGTGGCGCTGCTGACAGGCGAAGCTGCCAGCCAATGTGTCCTAACAGTCGGCACACTTCATTCGGCAGACGTACAGTAGCGGCAACGTCAAAGCTGCTCACAGCAACTGCTACGTCTTCCAAGTGTTGCGGCGTGCAATGTCAAGGATCGCGCTCCTCCAAATACAGTATAAATACATTTACTGTACAGTACTTCTTATTGGCAAACTGAAGTGTACAGTTCGAATATCCGAATAAACCGATTTTCTGAATATCCATGTCCCCAAATTACTTCGGGTAATAGACGTTATTCTGTGTATACTGTAATATTTTAATTGAGTGAAGGAAATTCGACTTTTAATTTTCTCCTGCCGAAATTGACCCCAACATAGACAGTTCGCCAATTATGGAAGGAAATGATAACAAAATATGCATTATTAGAATGTGAGGTTACGGAAATATTTACCGCAGTTTTATTCTTCTGCAGCAGCCGAAAGGTCGTTCAGCGAATTAAAAATTATCAAAACGCATCTAAGGTACAGCATGGCTCAAACTCGACTCGGACATTTGGTACTCATAGCAATCGAAAGCAAGGCTGCATCAAGTCTAGATTTAACAGACGTTATTGATGATTTAGCAAAACCCAAAGCCAGTAAAAGATTGTAAAATAAGTGTTAAAATAAAATTGACTACTTTTTAACTGTGTACCCATATTATTACTATAATGTACTGCAGTCACGAAAACGATTACCGATAATTCCCGATCAGAAATCATATCTTTGCCAACATCTGCAATCTAACAGTTTGAAGCATTGTATTACTCCAGTAGGCATTCTTTCATTCTGACTTTGGTGCGTGAGGAAACACGGTGTACCTTATTATGTATTCCAGTGGGCGGTAAGGAGCTGATGATGAAGTAGTTTTGCATCTGTACAGTATTAGTGTAAAGAGGGTCCCAATGTCATTTTTGCCCCGGGGCCCTTGGTGACATAGCTACGCCACTGGTCTTACCATTACACCTGTTATTTTCGTCTCCAGGTTTGATTCCATTTTCAGGATGGTGCTCAACGACCACACAGTGACGAAGACAACAGATGTATTGAAGCAGCATTGGCCGATAATGTTTTATTTATAAACAACAGATGGATTTCAATCACATAGTGGCCATCTTCAGTGTATCCTTCAAACAAGCATTGTGAATGCCCTGAATGTAACAGCAACTGTGTCGAAATAAGTTTCGTCAAACATGAAATTGCAGTGTCAAAGTTTTATTTTTTCAAATTTTGACACTGCAATTTTATGTTCGCCAAAACTTATTTCGACACAGTTGCAGTTACATTCAGGGCATTCACAATGCTTGTTTGAAGGATACACCGAAGATGGTCACTATGTGATTGAAATCCGTCTGTCGTTTATAAATAAAACATTAACGGCCAATGCTGCTCAATACATCTGGTCTCTTTATTTTCGTCTCCAGTTTACCATAACAGTTAAAGCCGCCCAAAATAACCGGGTTTCAAACCGATGTTCGGTATTTTATTTCTTCTTATCCAGTTATAAATGTAGGTTTCTAACAAAGATTGAAATATCTTACTGACCTTAAAAGGTGTGGGATACCTCTATCGATATTAGGTTGAGCATGTCTCACTCTATCCAGAAAAAAGAGAAAAGAAGTAGGATGCAGGTGAGGTTGAGTGGATGATCGTCACTTTTGCTTGGTGTCAAGTATTCAAAAGTTCAAATGTTTGTAGAGCTTATGGGACTTAACTATGGGGTCATCAGTCCCTAAGCTTACAAACTACTTATGAACTTCCTTATACTAATAACGGGGACAAACATCCATGCCTGAGGGGGGATTCGAACCCCCGACCGCAGCGTCCGTGCAGACTGTGACTGGCGTGCCGCAGACCGCTCGGCCACCGCGGCCGGCTGTCAAGTATAAACCACAAACGTAAGCCTTCAGTTATCGTCCCAAAGTCCATAGGTTTACCAATCATATATATATATATATATATATATATATATATATATATATATATATATTATCAACTGTATATGGTATCTCATTGCTACTGCACTTCGTGAAATACTTCCAAATTATGGTTCATGGCGGAGTGGTCTACGGCACGCCAGTCACGGTCTGCACGGCCACTACGGTCGGGGGTTCGAATAACCCCTCGGGCATGGATATTTGTCCCGTCCTTAGTATCAGCTAGTTCATAAGTAGTTTGTGAGTTTAGGGACTGATGACCCTGCAGTTACGTCCCATTCTGCAATAAAACCGGTGCCCAAGGATAAGAGCCATCTGGGAACAGGTGAAGTAATCTTGGGCCGATTTTTTGTGTTTGTTGCTATATCCACATCCAACTATTTGTACTGTTATCAAAATGGAACTCAGTGTTCTTTTATTCATTTACTATCTATTTGTAGACACTCAGTATTTCAAACGAATAGAAATTTCAGCATGAAATGTTACTTTTTTTTTTAAGTTTTATTTGTAAACTAAAAATATTAAGGCTGCGGCTATGATAAATTGGTATGCCGGTATTTATATCCGGTTATTAGTAAAAAATTTAGACAAAACTGTTGTAACCGAAAACAAAGCAATGTCGAAACATAACGGTTATTTGAAATTACGGTATCGTTATTAACCGTTCGTTTTCTCCCATCCCTACTGTCGGGCTATCAGGTTAGCTAAATCATCCTCTGGAATAGTCCAGAACGTTCATCATACCCAGTCGTTTATAATTGTGGCCCAGTTGCAAGCCGCATCCGTGTTTGGCGACATCGTGGTGAACGCACCCTGGAAGTGTGTATTCGTCATCGCTATACTGGCGTATCACCAGGCGTAATGGTATGGGGTGCCATTGGTTACACGTTTCGGTCACCTCTTGTTCGCATCGATGGCACTCTGAATAGTGGCCGTTACATTTCAGATGTGTTACGACCCGTGGCGCTACTCTTCATTCGATCCCTGCGAAACCCTACATTTCAGCAGGATAATGCACGACCGCATGTTGTAGGTCCTTTACGGGCCTTTCTGGATACGGAAAATGTTCGACTGCTGACCTGGCCAGCACATTCTCATGATCTGTCACCAATTGAAAACGTCTGGTCAATGGTAGTCGAGCAACTGGCTCGTCACAATACGCCAGTCACTACTCTTGATGACCTGTGTCCATTAATAATTTTTCAATGTAGATTTTAATACGTATTCAAGTGAACAATTATGTATGTCATACGATAAATAAATAATTCATACGATAAATAAATAATTCATACGATAAATAAATAAGTAATTACGTCAATGATCATATCAATTCGAGCAGAGAACTTAGTGTATTCCAGGCAAAAACAGCCCCCACCTTTATGGATCCACCATATCGCACAGTGCCTTGTTGACAACTTGAGTCTGTAGCACACTAGAACCCTACCATCACCTTTGTTGTTGTTGTTGTTGTTGTTCAACAATGAGAGGAGTCTCCAGAAACGACACGTGGTTCGGATTCCACGTTGAGCCGTAGGTCTCCTTTGCCCGGTTGTTTAACTGGGGTAGGCTAGGGACACGCAAGTCGACGAAGTGGCGTCCAGTTGAAAGAATTGCACCAGGCCAATGAGCCACACGAAATTATTGTTATTATTGTCGTTGTGGTCTTCACTCCGGAGACGGGTTTGATGCAGCTCTCCAACCTACTTTTTTCTGAGCAAGCCTCTTCATCAGACGAACGGCAACCCGTATCTATTTGAATCTGCTTACTGTATTCATCTCTTGCTCTACCTCTGCAATTATTACTTCACACACTTCCCTCCAATGCTAAATTTATAATTTATTTTCATCTAAGATTGTGTCCTATCAATCCATGCGTTGTTTTAGTCACGTTATACTAGAAAATCGTTTCCACCTCCGCACACCGAAAAAAAAAAAAAAAAAAAAAAACAAAACAAAAAAAAAAAAAAACAAAAAAAACCTGTACCTCTTCATTAGTTAACTTTGACCACCATTGTCCAGACGTTTTCAATTGGTGACAGATCTTGAGAATGTGCTGGGCAGGTCAGCAGTCGAACATTTTCCGTATCCAGAAAAGCCCGTACAGGATCTCTGGAACATGCGGTCGTGCATTATCCTGGTGAATTGTAGGGTTTCGCAGGGATCGAATGAAGGGTAGAGACACGAGTCATAACACATCTGAAATGTAACGGCCACTGTTCAAAGTGCCGTCGATGCACTCTGACTTTCCTTTAACCACCAGAAATCTGGACTCATCTGACCAAGCCATGGTTTTCCAGTCATATAGAGTCAACAGATGTAATGACAAGCCGAGGAGAACGCTGCATCTGAATTCGGCACTCGGGTCGGTCGTCTGCTGCCATAGACCGTTACATCAAAATTCCGCTGCGCTGAATTAATGGATATGTACTTCGTAAGTCCTATATTTATTTCCGTACTTGTTTCGTGAAATGTTGGTTGCCCGTTAGGACTGACTACGCAAAGACCACCAGTCTCGCCACGCGGGAATAGCTGCGTGGTCTGAAGCATCGTGCTACGGACTGGACGGCCGCTTCCGCCGGAGTTTCGAGTCCTCCCTTGGGCAAGGATTTGTGCGTCATTCTTAGTGTAAGTTAGTGTAAGCAGTTTGTATGTTAAGGGACTGATGACCATAGAAGTTTGGTCCAATATGTTTACAAACCTTTGAACCCTTGAACCAATCGTCTCGATCATTAAATATAGCTCGCTGGCCACTGCGTTGGCTGCGAGGAGCAGCCGAGCGCATTGAGGCGCTATGCTGCTATGCGCAAGGCCGTTCCCCGTCGGGGGTTCGAATCCCCTCGGGCATGGATGTTTGTGCCGTCTTTAGTACAAGGTAGTTGATAAGTAGTTTGTAAGTTTAGGGACTGATGAGCGTGCAGTTAAGTCCCATAAAGAAGACAAACATTTGAACAACTTGAGCCACTGCGTTGTCTGTGATGAAAGGTAATGTCTGGAATTTGGTGTTTTTGGGACATTCTTGACGCTGTCAAACTCAGAATATCGAATTCCCTTACTATTGTGAATCGGAGTGCTCCGCATGTTGTGCTCCAACTACCATTTCGTTTTCAAAGAATTGTTTGTCCCCATCGTGCGGCTACGATAATTTCGGAAGATGATTTTTATGAATCTCTAGTCATATATATGACAGCACTATCAACGCACTGCACTTCCATACTTCATGTACGCGATTGTACCGCTCATGGGCGTCACCAGAAGAGGGTTTTTGAGGTTAACCCCCCCCCCCCCCCCGAAATGTCGACAAACAAAAACTGCCACCATTCTGTATCAGGATAAACCAAAGATTCGGAAGCCTTTACAAATGCTCCATACAGTCCTGATTTCTCCCCACGCAATTCCCAAATTTATTGGGGGCTTGAAAAAACACATCGAGGGGTTTCGGTATGTTTCTGACGAAGAGGTGCACACCTGGGTAAAAATCATTGTCCTGCAGCTAAATGTGAATATTTGTGCATGCAGGAACTGATCGCCTCGTCGCACAGTAGATTAAAAGATTTAACAGGCATGGTGATTAGACCTATTGGTGAAGTAATGGGCAATTTACATAGTTATTTTTCCCTAGGTGTCTTCTTTTAATTTGTCTGCTCCTTATAGATCAGTGTGACTTGCCGGGTTTCCAGTCACTAGGAACAATACCTTGTTAAGGTTCACACGGTAAATTATGGTAAGTCCGGTGCAGATTCTGTGGAAACTATCAATGCCCATGTCGGGTTTTACAGCTTCGTTTTTCAGCACCGCTGTTAGTAGCTGTCATGCCAGTCATATGTTACAATGTCAGTTTGCAATATTTCTTGATGTTCTTGTGCAAATATTTGAGTTAGGTAGTGCTTCTCTAATAATTCTTCAGAACAAAGTTTGACGCACTGCCCTTTGCAATGCCATACGTGTTTCGTTTCGCATTTGAATTCCTTCATGATGTGATTTACCTTGTCCCTATTTCGAAGAATGCCTCGATTACTAAGAAGAAGTTTACTAATTTTGTTGCTATACCGCGGGGAGTCTCTACTACACAGTCCTCTGGAATGAAATTTAACATTTATACAGAATTAATGCTGTTTGCAGATCTATTACGAGTACACGACAGTCCAATGTCCATTCCTTGAAATATCCTGTCACCGCCTATGCTACCGCCGTCTTTATACGTCCACATCAGTTTTCCATGACTCTTAACATATCAGCGTAGCCGCGGTGGAGTAGCTGAACGGTCTAAGGCACCACGCTGCGGGGCGTGCGGTTGATTGCCTTCAGAGGTTCGAGTCCTCCCTGGGACATGGGTGTGTGTGTGTGTGTGTGTGTTGTCCTTAGGTTAGTTTACCTAGGTTTAAATAGTTTGTAAGCTACGGACTGATGACCACGCAGTTTGGTCCTATAGACTTACAAACATTTGAACATATCAGTGTAGGTTACAAGGAGAGAATGTGACATGTGGGTCATCGATTTAGATAGAATTTTGCATATACATTGTATCTATGTATATATATAAATGAATGTTTGTATTTCCTCTATGTGTTCATAAACCATTTTCTCGATTGTAATGAAACTTTGGTGAACTGTTCACCGTACGCCCAGGAAGGTTTCTGACTCAAAAACAAAAGATCACGACATATATCTCAGGAGATATTACGTAATAAATAATTAGAGGCCACCGCGTGAGAATACCCAGATTTATGCGTGAATTATTAGAAAATGGGAGTAGTTAGGGACCTGCCACAAAGTTTGCATGTAATTTCAGACGTTTATGAAGCATTTTGTAAAGGACCCCCCAAACTCCCCCCACAAAATGATTAAGCGAAAAGAAGTCTCCGCTCACAACAGTTTTTCTGTAGATGCAGTAAAACTGTCCCATCAGGCATGACCTTCTATCAAATTAAGTTAGAATTACAGATTTGCGAGTTCCTATTTATTTTTGTCTGCAAGTCTCCTTTAATCCTCTTGCATCGAAAATTAAGCAATCTTTTCTGTTAAACTCCGTCTATATAAAAGCGAAAGGACACTCACTCTGACTAAACACGAAATCTCGAAAACTACTTGGCAGGAATGTAGTTTATAGGTAGAAAACGTAAGCTAAGAAAGTATTTTGTGATAGGTGCATGGCGGAGCATGTTCTCCTACGACTCACGAAAGATACAGTTTCATTCCGATCTTCACGAAATTTCGCACGCTTGACCTTCAACACAAAAGGAAGACCTGCGTCTACCTTAAGTTACACACGGTGCATAGGGAATGGTACATTGCAACATAAAAATGGATCCCTAAATACCTTGGTCGCGCCATAACTTGAGAACGGCTCGACCGATTACACAGATCATTTTTTTATTGTTTTCGTTATTCTCAGAACAAGGGTTGTATGAAATAAAAATGAAATATTTGAGAAAACAAAGTGCGTTTTTCAATATGATCCTGCGTTTCTATTGCATAGAAATCTATAGTTTTCATTAGATATTGATGAACTTTTGCATGCGCTACCTTAAAAGCAAGAGTAATGTCACTGACTGTATATAATTTCGTTCGGTGCATGGTGGAGGGTACTTAACTTACGCAATTTTACAAAATGCATAGTTTTGCTCCAATCTTAATGAATTTTTGCACAGATGACCTTCAAAACCAAAAGCAAGATCACTGGGTACATAAATGTTTCTATGGTTCATATCAGAGGGTACCTTGCAGAAAACTTTGCCAGGAGAGGGAAAGGTGGAAACGAACAGAGAATTAAGAGACAAAGAGGTGGATGCAGAGAGAAGGGGGAAGGGGATGTGGACTACGAGAGTGTAGGATAAATAAACACCCGGGCAACGCCGAGTTTACGGTTAGTACTGACTATAAAGAGACACGTGCTTCGGATTTAACTTAGTAGTTAAAAACAATGCAAAAAGTTGATTATGGAAAACTGCTTTTTAAATACTATAAAGCGAAAGATCGTCTGAGAGGATGAGCTTTTTTTTTACTAATATCTATGGGCTGAAACGTTGATGACGTTCGAGTAATTAACGTTTTTGCGTTTTCATACTTGGGTACTCGTAAACATGAATGACTATCCGAACGCCGTCGTCGGTCGACCGGATCTGGGGTTCGACTGTCGAACCGTAGATGCAGGTTCGAACTTCCATGATGGCAATTTTTGTTAGATTTTTTTCACGTATTTCATGATATTCTAATGTTTCTAATACCTTTCCTTGCCTTTGTAAAAATGTTCATCTTCACACGATCTTTCAAAAAGTGTTCAAATGTTTGTAGAATTTATGGGACTTTACTACGGGGTCATCAGTCCCTAAATTTACAAACTACTTACAAACTAGCTACTACTAAGGACGACACAAATACCAATGCCCGAGGTGGGGATTCTAACCCCCGACTGTAGTGGCCGTGCAGACCGTGAGAGGCGCGCCTCAGTCAGTTCGGCCACCGCGGCCGGCGATCTTTCAAAATATACACTCCTAGCCATTAAAATTACTACATTACAAAGATGACGTGCTACAGACGCGAAATTAACCGACAGGAGGAAGATACTGTGCTATGCAAATAATTAGCTTTTCAGAGTATTCACACAAGGTTGGCGCCGGTGGCGACACCTACAACGTGCTTGCATAAGGAAAGTTTCCAACTGATTTCTCTTTCTGGATACGGAAAATGTTTGACTGCTGTCCTGGCCAGCACAGTCTCCAGATCTCTCACTAATTGAAAACGTTTGTCGGGCAAGTGGCACGTCACAATACGCCAGTCACTACTCTTGATGAACTGTGGTATTGTGTTGAAGCTGCATGGATATCTGTACCTGTACACGCCATCCAAGCTCTGTTTGACTCAATTCCCAGGCGTATCCAGGCCGTTATTAAGGCCAGAGGTGGTTGTTCTGGGTACTATCAAGATCTATGCACCAAAATTGCTAGTAAATGTAATCACAGGTCAGTTCTAGTGCAATATATATTTGTCCTATGAATACCCGTTTTCCATCTGCATTTCTTCTTGGTGTAGCAATTTTAATGGGCAGTAGTTGACAGTCGAATAGGAGGAACAAAGTTAGAGCAGGTAGACAGTTTCAAGTATCTAGGATGTATTTTCTCACAGGATGGCAACATAGTGAAAGAACTGGAATCGAGGTGCAGCGTAGCTAATGCAGTGAGTGCTCAGCTAAGATCTAATCTCTTCTGCAAGAAGGAATAAGTAACAAGACTAAGTTAGCAGTGCACCGCTCTATCTTTCGACCAACTTTGTTGTATGGGAATGAAAGTTGGGTGGATACAGGTTACCTTGTTCAAAAGGTAGAGGTTACAGATATGAAAGTAGCAAGAATGATAGCAGGCACTGATAGATGGAAACAATGGCAGGAGGGTGTCCATGATGAGGAAATCAAAGAAAAACTAGGAATGAACACCATCGATGAAGCAGTTAGAACGAACAGACTGAGATGGTGGGGTCATGTTACACTCATGGGGGAAGCAAGGTTACCTAAGAGACTCATGAGCTCGGCAGCGGAGGGTAAGAGGAGTCGAGGTAGACCAAGAAGAAAGTACTTAGATTCGGTGCAGAATGATTTTGAAGTAAAAGGCATAACATCAGACGAGGCATCAATGTTAGCATTGTATAGGGGATCATGGAGGAATTTTATTAGAGGTAATATGCTGCAGACTGAACGCTGAAAAGCATAATCAGTCTCTAATGATTATGATGAATAGTGTAGTAGTAAAAACGCGGTTTCCGATCATCAACATTGAGCTTGTTATTTTAAAGAACCCTGTGTGTCTAGCAAAAAGCTGTATCACGTGTCTTTTAAAGTCAATACAGAAGGTTCATGCAAAATTTGATTTAAAACGATGGCTCACATGCCAGACCCTCTCGTTGTCAGTTTTATAATGTAGACCTCGACTTGGAAATGGTCCTGAAGTGTGCATAGTAATTAGTTAATGATGTCTGGAGGTTCTTCGTGTGCTGCCTACTGACTACAGTACTGACTGCTGCGTAGCCCTGCACCGTATGAGGACTGTGTCTTGCAAGTGCGGGAATGCGAACCGGAAGCCATTGCCACGCCTCACTGCGCTTCAACTACATCGCTCCTGTCGGCAGGTCGTCGGGAGAGCCGAGAGTACTGAGCAGACGAGCGACTCTTTCACAAAGAACACGCCCCCGGTTCACGGCCGTTCACTCGGACTGGCAGATGAAAGAGAAGCTTTGCTTGCACCCCGAGCTGCAGGCGAATAGCTGTGCAGTCGCATCGGCGGAGCCGAGCCCGGCATAAGAAGCGTCAGAGGCGGCCGCTAGGTGTTCTGGGAAGGCCGCTGGGACACGCGTGGTGGCACGTAGCAGCCAAGAGGGCGGCAGCAGCACACGCCGTGACAGAGGCCGCGCGTGCGCCGCGTGACGAGCAGCGAGGTGCGTGGCCGAGGGAGTCCTGTCAAGTTGGCACCCCTTTTTTGGAAAATGTGCATTTTTTTCAGAGTTCTAGACAGATATACAATAGTTCTGGAGTTCTCTTGTACAAAATTTGAATAGTTCTGCAGAATTTCGCCGAAAAAATAGTAAAAATTACCACAAACTTGAGTTGATTTAGTTTTTTTTTAAATAATTATTTGCCTATTAGCACAAACATAGTTCTGATTACAGTTCTAAATAGCTGTCAAAGAGTTCTACAGGAAATCCTTATGATATTTTTCTGTGCAGATTATACTTTATCAGATAAATGCAGTAATGTGGAATCCATTGTCACGTTACTGTAAATTGGCACCATTTTTTTTTTATTTATTTTTTTTTTTTTTTTTTTTTTTTTTTTTTTTTTTTTTTTTTTTTTTTTTTTTGGAGAAATACACATTGTTTTTTGGGGTTCTGTGTACATATACTATAGTTCTAGAGTTCATGTGAATATTTCTATGTAATTGCCCGAAAAAAAATTGGAATATCTGATAAGCTGTCTTATTTGTGCCCGTTATTCGAGAAATATACATTTTTCTTAGGTCTTGACAGATATTCTATCCGCTGCACATTCAATTTGTTGTTTTTACGTCTGAGTGATTACTGCTTATCGTAAACAAGAACTATTGCACATGTCCCTAGAACTCTGGAAAAAGGCTAATTTTTTAGAAAAAAACGGGTGCAAATTCCACCGTAGCATGTAAATGAATACTCCATTATTGTAATTATCTCATAAAGTATAATTGGCACAGAAAAATGCTATTAGGATTTCCTGTAGAACTCTTTGACAGCTATTTAAAACTGTGATCAGAACTATGTTTGCGCTAATAGGCAAATAATTATTTAAAAAAAAACTAAAAAAACTCAAGTTTGTGGTAATTTTTACTATTTTTTCGGCGAAATTCTGCAGAACTATTCAAAGTTTGTACAGAGAACTCCAGAACTATTGAATATCTGTCTAGAACTCTGAAAAAAATTTACATTTTTGAAAAAAGGGGTGCCAACTTCACAGCACTCCCACTATTCAGAATTGCGATATTGCACGAAATTCTGCAGAACTATTTAAATTTTGTATAGATAACTCCAGAACTATTGTATATCTGCCTAGAACTCTGAAAAAATGTACATTTTCCAAAAAAAGGGGTGCCAACTTCACAGGACTGGCCGAGGGTGCTGCTGCCTCCACTAGCCGCGGCCCGGCCCAATAGGCCCCTACACACGCTCCCATTTATCGTACAACCAACAAGGCAGTGGCGTAACTATGGGGGGGGGGGAGAGGGGGGATAGTTGGTTGGTTGGTGTTGAGTGTTTAAAGGGGACTAAACTGCTGGGTCATCAGTCCCCTGTTCCCAGCTAAAAGATCACAGGATTTCATGTATGATTAAAATAAGCACCCTGCAACTAGTACAAAAGATGTACAGGAAGACAGTGTTGGTCATAATTGCAACATAAAAAGGAAAAGGGAACCACAGCAGTGGTGAAACTAATAATCAACTAAAAATCACAGCAGATGTTGTTGGGCTGGCTGATCACTAGGATAATAATGGATGAGCCAGCCATTCTGCACATACTATACAACTGCCAGTCGGAAAAGGGACTGACAAGACAAAAGTGACAACAGATTAAAACTATAAGCGGTGTATGCCTGAAGGTCAGGCATACGAACCCACCGTTAAAGCTTGTGATAAAAGCCCGCTGCGCGAATAAAACCTAAAACACAGTCAGCCATAAAGGCGTCGTCAGCTAAAATCGAAGGGAGCGCAGTAGGCAGCTTAAAAGACTGCCGCAATGCAGCTAAAAGTGGACAGTCCAACAAGATGTGGACTACAGTCAACACAGCTCCACAATGGCATTCTGGCGGTTCCTCTCGGCGTAAGAGGTGGCCGTGCGTTAGCCACGTATGGCCTATACGCAGGCGACAGAGGACGACTGAGTCCCTTCGAGAAGGCCGTAGGGAAGTCTTCCAAGCTGCTGTCGTGGGCTTGATTCCGCGGAGTTTATTGGGCATACTCATTGTTGCCCAATACGAATTCCAGGCCTCTAAGATCTTTAGGTGGAGACCCAAGCGGATATCGCCTTCTGGGGTACCGATATCCAGGCGCTGGCATGTGATGGCCTGCTTGGCCAGCTCATCAGAGCGTTCGTTCCCTCGAATTCCAATGTGGCCTGGGGTCCAGATGAAAGCCACAGAACGACCTGACTTGCCAAGACTAAACACCGTGACTTGGATGGTTCGCACCAAATGGTGTTTGGGGAAGCAGTGGTCGAGAGCGTGCAAGGCACTCAGGGAGTCACTACAGATAAGATATGACTTCCTGGGGCATGCTCCGAGATGGTCGAGTGCACGGGTTATTGCGATCAGTACAGCCAGGGGGTAGGGAGCGCTGTTCAGTGTGGTCGCCATGAACATAGGCGTGACCCACTCTGCTGTCTACCTGGGAGCCATCAGTGTATATGACGTCTGCATCACGGAATGTGCCAAGTATGTCCAGAAACTGGTGTCTGAGTAATTGTGGTGAAATCGATGCCTTGGAATCGCAGGACAGTTGCAGGTAGGGGGGATAGAACCCCCCCCCCCCCCCCCAGAACCCGAAAGGGGAAAAAAAGAAAGAAAGAAATCGTGTAACAGCAATCTGGTAAAGGTAAAGATTGGAAACTTGGGGTGTTTTACCATAAGCTTTCACTGGATCGGAGTGAATTAGTTTCTTCAATGGGAGTGGTAGATGTAGTCTCTCTGGAAACACTAAAATTTTGCTCGTCAAGCAGGTCTATCCCCCCCCCCCCCCCCCAAAGCCATGTGCTAGTTACGCCACTGCAACAAGGTGTCCAACGAATCAACCAATTGGTGGCAGTCTGCACACGTTCCGACCAACTGCTCACAGCGCCTCCCTGTTCTGGTGTCTGTCTGTCGAACTGTTTTTCTTTTCGCGTGTTCACTATGCAGACGACCTCAGGCATGTAAGTTGGTCGGGAAGCGCTACACACGATTTTCGGCCAAAATTTAATGCAAACGCCTTGATCATTCAACTCTTCCATATCTAAATTTAAGAACAGCGCGTCATAACGTTGTACTCAATACACGATTGAACAATAACTAGCTGACATGCAAAGCATTCAACAATCCGAAGATTGGTTTGAACACCACAGTGCTTTACTAGGCATGGTCCTGTTTGGAGGTGGTATGCCGTTGCCTTCCTCCGATCTTCGAACTGACTTACCCAGCCAGTTATAGGGAGACCTACAGTTTAACGTGGGTTCCGAACCTCGGTGCTACTCGGTATTATTCACATGAGCAATACTGCCAGAGATGAAAGAAGTGGAAAGTGACAAATAAAAACCCTAGGACTTGGCGGGGATCGAACCCGCGACCTTTGGTTTGTAGTCTGGCATTCTACCACTACTGTGCAACCGAGGACGGGAGTTGCACATTCAACACAAACCTATGCAGGGATGCCAACTCAATTCCTATCTAACAATCCATTGGCGTGAAATAGCACATGTTCCGGATTTTTTTAACGTACCTCGCATATAATTTTCACATGTGATCGGTGTGAGCTGTTTTTATACTAATAACAATAATTTTTAGGCAAGATCGCGTGTTTCACCATTTGTATTTTATTCCCACATGACCAGTTTCGTCAGAATCTATCATCCTCAAGTCTAATAGAAATCTCATTATTCATTATGCATACGAGATCCGTATGCTATAAAATGATTTCCGTAGGATCTTATAACAGCTAGATTAGATTAGTACTTGTTCCATAGATCATATATACGACATTTCGTAATGATGTGGAACGTGTGAGTTTAGTAAATGTTGTCTATACTTGACAATCAATATTTTAAGGATTTTTTTGTATTTTTTTATTTTTGTTTGTTTGGTTTTTTTTTAAGTTTTATCTAAAAATTCATCCACATTGTAGAAGGAGTTGCCATTCAGAAATTCCTTTAATTTCTTTTTAAATACTAGATGGCTATCTGTCAGATTTTTGATGCTACTTGGTAGATTCCGACGAAGCCGGTCACGTGGAGATAAAACGAAGTAAAAGTAAAACAACAAGCGATATTTCCTGCTGAATATTATTATTAGTATAAACAAGACATCGTAGCAGACGTGGTTCTAATGCCGACATATTGTTGTTGTGGACTTCTGTCCGCAGACTGGTTTGTTGCAGCTCTCCACGCTACCCTGTCCTGGGCAAGTCTCTTCATCTGAAAATACGATCGGCAACCAACATCCTATACCCCACACGCTTCCTTCTAATGCTAACTTGAAAATTCCTTGATGTTTCAGAATGTGTTCAACCAATCTATCCCTTCTCTTAGTCAGGATACGCCAGAAACTCCTTTTCTCCCCGATTCGGTTAAGCACCTCATTCGTTACGTGGTCTACCCGTCGAATTTTCATCATTCGTCTGTACAACCACATTTCAAAAGCTTCTATCATCTTTTTATCTGAAATCCTTATCGTCCACGTTTCACTCCCATACAATGCTACACTCCAGACAAATGTTTTCAGAAACGACTTCCTAACATTTAAATTAACATTGGATGTCAACATGTTTCGCTTCTTTAGAAATGCTTTCTTCCCATAGCCATTCTGCATTTTATATCTTCTTTTCTTCGGCCATCAGAAGTTATCTTGCTACCCAAATAACAAAACTCACATACTACTTTTATTGTCTCATTACCTAATCTATTTCCTTCAGCATCGCCTGTTTTTTCTGACATTGCATTCCATCATTCCATCACCTTCGTTTTACTCTTGTTAATGTTCATCTTATATTTTCCTCTCAAGACACTGTCCATCCCATTCAATTGCTCTTCCAGATCTTTTGCGGTCTCTGACAGAATAACTATGTCATCAGCAAACCGCAATGTTTGTATTTCTTCTCCCTGCACTTTAATGCCCTCTCCAAATTTTTTCTTCCATTCCGTCACTGCCTGCTCAATGAGATTGAACAACATTGGGGAAAGCCTACAACCCTGTCTTACACCCTTCCTAACCTCTGCGTCTCTTTCTTGCCCTTCGACTCTAATAACCGCTGTCTGGTTTTTGTATAGATTGAATGTAACTCTTCGCTCCCTATATTTTACCCCTGATACCTTCAGAAATTGGAAGAGTGTATTCCAGTCGACATTGTCAAAAGCTTTCTCCAAATCGACAAACGCTAAAAACGTAGGTTTCCCTTTCCTTAGCCTATCTTCTAAGATAACTCGTAATGTGAGTATTGCTTCCCGTGTTCCTACATTTCTCCTAAATCTAAATTGATCTTCCCCGAGGTCGGATTCTACAGGTTTTTCTATTCGTCTGTAAACAATTCGTTTTAGTATTTTGCAACCATGACTTATTAAGAGCTTCATAAAGAAATTTAATAAAAGTGTTCAAATGTTTGTAAAGCTTATGGGACTTAACTGCGGGGTCATCAGTCCCTAAACTTAGAAACTACTTATGAACTACCTTAAGCTAAAGACGGCACACACATCCATGCCCGAGGGGGGATTCGAACCCCCGACGGGGGACGGCCTCATGCATCGGCCATAGCGCGGCCTAAATTTAATGCAGACGCCTTGATCATCCAACTCTTTCACATCGAAATTTAAGAACAGTGCGTCACAAAGTTGTACTCAATACAGGACTGAACATTAACTGGCTGATATACAATAACGAATCTTAACTGAAGTTGCACATTCAACAGAAACCTACGCAGTCATGCCTACTGAATTCCCATCCAACACTCGGTTGGCGCGAAATATCGGATGTTTCGGAATTTTTTAACGTGCCTCGCATATAATTTGCACATGTGATCGGCGTGAACTGTTTTTATAGTAATAATAATATTTTGTAGGCAAGATCGCGAGTTTTACCATTTGTATTTTATTCTCACATGACCAGTTTCGTCAGAATCTGTCATCGTCAGGTCTAATGGAAATCGTTCTACAGTACGCGAATCTCATTATGGATACGAGATCCGTATGTTATAAAATGATTTTCGTAGGATCTTATGACAGCTAGATTCTGACGAAGCCGGTCACGTGAAGATGAAATGAAGTAAAAGTAAAACAACAAGCGATATTTCCTGCTGAATATTCGCATTAGTATAATCAAGACATCGTAGGAGACCTGGTTCGAAGGCCGACATGTTGTTGTTGTGGTCTTCAGCCCGGAGACTGGTTTGATGCAGCTCTCCACAATACCCTATCCTGAGCAAGCCTCTTCATCTCCACATATGAACGACAACCTACATCTGTCTGAATCTGCTTACTGTATCCATCTCTTGGTCTTCCCCTGCGATTTTTTCCCCACACACTTCCCTCCAACGCTAAATTAACAATTCCTTGATGTCTAAGAATGTGTCCTACCAATCTATCCCTTCTTTTAGTCAAGGTATGCCAGAAATTCCTTTTCTCCCCAATTCTGTTCAGTACCTCCTCATTAGTTACGCGATCCACCCACTTAATCTTCAGCATTCTTCTGTAGCACCATATTTCAAAAGCCTCTATCCTCTTCTTGTCCGCACTGTTAATCGTCCTTGTTTCACTCCCACACTAGGCAACACTCCACACAAATGCCTTCAGAATGGACTTCTTTAGGCTTAAATCAGTATTCGATGTTAACAAAGTTCTCTTTTTCAAGAACCCTTTTCTACCCATTGCCATTCCATTCTGCATTTTATATCCTCTCTACCGCGACCATCATTTGTTATTTTACTGCCCAAGTAACAAAACTCTTTTACCTCCTGTATGCCGACATACTTCTATCAAATTCAAATGCTTGTAAACCTATTGGACCAATCTGCTATGGTCATCACTCCATAAAAATATAAACTACTTAAACTAATTTACACTGAGGACGACAACACACACACGCCCATGCTCCAGGGGGGACTCGAACCTCCAGCGGTAGCAGCCACGCAGTCGCTGACATGGCGCCTAGAACCGCGCGGCCGTTCTCTTACGGCTTTACGGAAACGTGGACACCCTGAACACAGCTAACGATGGCAGACTTGGTTGGCTGCGCTGTTGTACTGGGTAATATGGGAGCTCTGTAATGATTAAAAAGTCGGAACTATTGATCTTCCCCATCTCCCTCCCCCCTCCCAGCAGTTAGCCATGGGTAGCGGGGAGAGAGAATCCGCAGAGTGCAGATAGGCCGATATGGCGGCAGCGAAGCCCCTGGAATCGCATCGGCTGGTCGAGCGCGCGAGGGCACGGCGTGACCACGTGTGTGTGTGTGTGTGTGTGTGTGTGTGTGTGCGTGTGTGTAGAGGGGGAGGGATTAGACGGAGATCCCCAGGCGAGGGGAGCGTCCAGAGCTATCGTCAGGGGCCGTCTGGCTGCGTAGCGGCCCCACGCATACACATTGCCTACCACCTTCCGTGGGCGGACGACTGCGACCGTTACGTACATCTACATCTACATACATACTCCGCAATCCACCGTAAGGTGCGTGGCGCAGGGTACACTGTACCACTACTAGGCATTTCCTATTCCACTCCCAAATAGAACGAGGAAAAAAATGCCTATATGCCACCGTACGAGCCCTAATTTCTCTTATCTTGTCTCTGTGATCACCACGCGAGATGTAAGTAGGCGCAAGATCGTACTACACTCAGCTCCAAATGGCGGCCCTCTAAATTTCCTCAACAGAAATTCACGAAAAGAACGTCGTCTTTCCTCCAGCGATCCCCAATTGAGTTGCCGGAGCATTTCCGTAACACTCGCCCATTGGTCGAACCTACCAGTAACAAACCTAGCTGCTCGCCTCTGAACTGCTTCTATGTCTTCCTTTAGAGAACCGAGCGAGGTGGCGTAGTGGTAACAGACTGGACTCGTATTCGGAAGGATGGTGGTTAAATCCACCTCCGGCCATCCAGATTTAGGTTTCCCGTGATTTTCCTAAATCACTCCAGGCAAATGCCGGGATGGTTCCTTTGAAAGGGCATGGTCGATTTCCTTCCACATCCTTGCCCAAACCTTACGAGCGTATTCTCCGTCACTAATGACCACGCTGTCGACGGGACGTTAAACTCCAAACTTCCTTCTTCCTTTAGACTGATCTGCAATGGGTTCCAAACACTTGAGCAATACTAAAGACGTGGTCGTACAAGCGTTTTATACGAGGTCTCCTTTACAGGTGAAGTACATCTTCCCAAAATGCTCCCAATAAACCAATGTCGGCTGTCCGCCTTACTCACAACTGTCCTTACATGTTCGTTCCATTTCATATCGCTCTGCAATGTTACGCCTAGATATTTGAACGACGCGACAGCATCAAGAAGCTCACTACTAATGCTGTATTCGAACATTATGGGATTGTTTTTCCTACTCATGCGCATCACCTTACATTTTTCTACATTGACAGCTAGCTGCCATTTTTCGCACCAACTAGAAATTTTGTCTAAGTCATCCTGTATGCTGTTACAATCAGTTAAAGACGACACCCTCCCATACACCACAGCATCATCAGCAAACAGCTGCAAATTACACTTACTCTGTCCATCAGATCATTTATATAGATAGAAAATAATAGCGGTCCTATCATACTCCCCAGGGGCACGCCTGACGATACACTCGTCCCTGATGAACACTCGCCGTAGAGAACAACGTACTGCGTTCTATTACTTAGCTAGTCTTCTAGCCAGTCACAAATCTGTGAACCTATTCCATAAGCTCGTATCTTCGTTAGCATTCTGCAGTGTGGCACCGCGTCGAAAGCCTTTTAGAAGTAGAGAAAAAGACAATCCGCCTGTTGCCCTTCATCCATGGCTCGCAAGATGTCATGTGAGAAAAGGACAAGCTGAGTTTCACATGAACGATGTTTCCTAAACCCGTGCTGATTCACAGAAAGAAGTACATTTACTATATTCCAACTGAGAATATGCTCCAAAATTCTAGATGAAACTGACGTCAACGATATTGGCCTGTAATTGTGTGGGTCAGTTCTCTTTCCTTTCTTATAAACGGGAGTCACCTACGAGGGGTGTTCGAATGAAAATGTACGAAACGTCTCAACAACCAAACCGGTTGAAATTTCACTATGTCGTTTTGGGATAACGTAGTGCGACATATAGGTACTCTAACCATGCGTCGTCACCTCCCCCTAAACAATTGAAGGCAATGTGATGCCCACCGCCAGGTCAGATAGTCATCGAATTCCTCGAGCATGGAAAAACTACTAACAGTGACATGTACTGTGAGACACTCTGTAGCCTACGCAAGCTCATCAAGAGCAAACGGCATGGGCTTCTCACGGAGGGAGTGCAAGCAGCAGGTATTTTCTGTCATTTGTCAAACGCATTTGATTGTGTGAACCATAATATCTATTAAAGTAAATTAGAATTCTATGGTGTCACGGGAAATGCTGCAAAATAGTTCAAGTCGTACCTCACTAACAGGAAACAAAGGGTGTCAGTGCAAGTGACTAGTAAATTAAGCCAACAGTCATTGTCGGATTGGGAAGAAATTACATGTGGTGTCCCACAAGGATCCATCTTAGGGCCATTGCTTTTTATTGTGTACATTAATTACCTCTCATCTGTTACACTACCAGAAGCAGAGTTCGTTTTGTTTGCAGATGATACAAGTATTGCAATAAAAAGTACGTCAAGCATAGTTATAGAAAAGTCTGCTAATGATATTTTCATGAACATTAATAAACGGTTTAAAGCCAACTCATTGTCATTAAACTTTCAAAAGACTTACTACATGTAGTTCAGAACATGTAAGAGACTTCCCGTCAGCATTTGCATTAAGTATGAAGAAGAGCAGATAGAAGAGGTTGACAGTATTAAATTCCTGGGATTACAGCTTGATAATAAATTTAGTTGGGAGGAGCACACCACAGAACTGCAGAAACGACTCAACAAATGAGTATTTTCAGTACGAGAGTTATCAGGCTTTAACACTTGCATGGTGAGTTTTGTATAGTAAGTCCATTTCGACTGCATTTTGTAAGGCTAAATTTCGTGTTGCGTGTACGCAATACTGGGAAGAAATGGGTTAGAGTAGAGTGTGCAAAATTTCATCAATATCGGAACAAAACTATAGATTACTATGCAATAGAAACGCAGGGTTACACTGAAAAATATTCCACTTTATTTCATACAACCCTTGTTCTGAGAATAACAAAAAAAGAATCTGTGAAATCGGTCGCGTCGCTCTCATGTTATGGCGCGACCAATGTGTTTAGGGATCCATTTTTATGTTTGAAAGTACCCTCCTCCATGCACCGTATGAAACTTACGGTAGACGGTGGCCTTCCTCTTGTTTTGAAAGTCATACGTGCAAATTTTCGTGAAGATCGGATTGAAACTGTAGATTTCGTATGTCTGTAGGAGAAGCATGCTCCGTCATGCACCTATCACTAAATACTTTCTTAGATGACGTTTTCTACCTATAAACTACATTCCTGCCAAATTTCAGCTTCGCAGGTGAAGTAGTTTTCGAGATTTCGTGTTTAGTCAGTGAGTGAGTGAGTGAGTGTCCTTTCACTTTTATATAGATAGAGATTAAGAAAACAGATTGCTTAATTTTGAATGCAAGAGAATTAAGGAAGACTTGCAGACAAAAATATATAGTAACATACAAATCTGTAATGCTAACTTTATCTGATACAATGTCATGCCTGATGCGACAGTTTTACGACATCTTCAGCGAAACTGTTGTGAGCGGTAGACTTCTTTCCGTTTTATTTTTTTGTTGGCGAAGGGGAGGGGGATAGTCAGTTACAAAACGCTCCATAAACGTTCGAAATTACATGCAAACTTTGTTGCAGATCCCTAAGTACTTTCATTTTCCAATAATTGACGCAGAAATCTGGGTATTCTCACGCAGTGGCCTCTCATTATTTATGACGTCATATCTCCTGAGCTGTGTGTGGTGCGGTTTTGTTTTTGGATCAGGAACCTTCGTGGGCGTACGGTGAACAGTTCACCAAAGTTTCATTGGAATCGAATGATTGGTTTATGAACACATAGAGGGCATACAGACATATATATATCATAGAGGGCATATATCGAAACAGCCCACAGTGCTTTTTGTAGGGAGATTGGTGATGAGCCATCTGCTTCTCCCCCACCTCAGCCTAGCCTCTCACTCGCCGGGACCTTTCACCCGTGGTCTGTGACGTCACTGGAGGAATGCGCGGGTACAAGAAGCACCGTCTCCTGGCGTATGAATCAGCTGCTCGTCCGTGGCACACTTCTGGGAGTCCGCGCTTACGTGGCTCAGGTGAGCAATGGCGTTAACCTAACCACACCACCCACTGCTGTACAAGGACTTTCAGTGACGAGTTAGAGATTCCATTCACTGTGATCTCAAATTAGTTGCATATTTCTGGATTTCCGGAAGACTTTTGACACTCTACCGCACAAGAGGCTTCTAATTAAATTGTGTACTTATGGAATATCGCCCCAATTGTGCGATTGGATTCACGATTTCCTATCAGAAAGGACACAGTTCTTAGTAATTGATGGCAAGTCATCGAGTAAAACATAAGTGGTATCTGGCGTTCCCCAGGGAAGCGTTATAGGTCCCCTACTCTTCCTTGTGTTTGTAAACGATTTAAGAGACAATCTGAATAGCTCCCTTAGACTGTTCGCAGATGATGCTGCCGTTTATCGGTTAATGAAGTCAACAGAGGATCAAAAGCAACTGCACAGCGATTTAAACAAAAATTCTACATGGTACGAAAATTGGCAGATGACACAAAATAAAGAAAAGTGTGAAGCAATACACATTACCACTAAAATAAATCCACTGAACATCAATTACGCGATAAATCAGTCAAACCTTAAGGTCGTAAATTCTACCAAAAACCTAGGAGTTACAATTACGAACAACTTTGACTGGAGAGAACACATAGAAAATATTGTGGGGAAGGCGAATCAAAGGTTACGTTTCATTGGCAGAACGCTTCGAAGATGCACCAGCTCCACCAAAGAGACTGCCTACATCACACTTGTGCGTCCTCTCCTGGAGTACTGTTGCCCAGTGTGGGACCCTGACCAGGTGGGACTGACGGAAGACATTGAGAAGGTTCAGAGAATGGTAACTCGTTTTGTTTTATCACGTTACAGGGGGGGGGGGGGGGAGCGTCATGGAAATGTTGCTCGATTTGAGTTGGAAATCATTAAAAGAAAGACTTATTCGTTGCGTCGAGATCGATTTACTAAATTTCAATCACCGACTTTTACTTCTGAATGTGAAAATATTTTGCTAGCACCGACCTACATGGTGAGACATGACTATCCCAATAAAATAAATCAGATCGAAAACGGATCGATTTAGGTGTTTTTTCTTCCCGCGCGCTATTAGAGAATGGAACGGTAGAGAAAGGTTATGAAAGTGGTTAATGAACCCTCTGCCAGGCACTTAAGTGTGATTTGCAGAGTATCTATGTAGATGTAGATGCAAGAACGGCACCTGAGCAAAACGTGTTTCGGGTCGAATGGACTGATTTTGTTACATGCGGTGTAGCGTGATGTGACATTTTTTCCTATGTAAACATTTATCACACTATCTCCAGGTTCTCGCATTACCACTACCACTACCACTATAATGTTTTCTGTTACATAAAATACCTTATCAGAAGTATCAAATGTTGGTGGGCGTTAACCTAGAGCAGACTGTTGTTGTTTTGATTACGCTGGAAAGCTCTTGGACACGGCGCAGTATAGTTACATTTCTCCCCATACTTTGGAGCTCTGAAGGGAGACGTTTATGTGTGTCGTTTTCCTTCGAGGAGGAGCGCTCTTGTCCACGGCTGTGCCACTGTGGATACACCGGTTCAAGAGGGTCGAGCTTGGTGACCACTTGGATAGGTCACTGTCCGGATATGACGAGCTCTGATGGCGAGCGGGGTTCACTAAGCCCTTGTGAGGCCAACTGAGGAGCTAATTGCACCTTTTAACTCTTTTTTTAAGCCTCCATCTCCGATTTTAGCTGACAAATTTCGTAGTAACAAATGAGCTTGAGAACAAAATACGCAGTGATGTATGGAAAGTAAGTAGTGCCCAAGATTAATTTCCGAAGAGAAATGAATTAAATTCTTGAGTAACAGAACGTCTTGGTTGCAAATATTTTTATGATAATGACGCCTTTCGCCCGGTTAGGGCATCTTCAGATATCTGACAAAGAAGAAAATAGTGATACAGAGCCCGCCGCGGTGGCCGAGGGGACTGAGGCGCTCCAGTCACGGTCTGCACGGCCACTACGGTCGGGGGTTCAAATCCACCCTCTGGCATGTATATTTGGGCCGTCCTTAGTTGTAGCTAGTTCATAAGTAGTTTGTAAGTTTAGGGACTGATGACACCGTAGTTAAGTCCCATAACCTTTACAAATATTTGAACATTTTTAGTGATACAGAACTTACAAGATTTACATGACGTTATTTCGAAAATTTTTAGCTACAAGCCAATCTGAAACTTTTTAAAGAAATTATGATAATGTACGGTACTAATGTTTTATATACTCTGTGATGGAGGGTGTTTAGATTAAAATGCGGTCGTAGGGTATCTTACAGAAACACTAATATGTAAACCATTAATATCCGGTAACACTGACCGTTGAAAACAGATTGATACATTGTTTAACTGAATGGATATTGCAAGATTTACCTTCTATGATGTCCCTGAACCTTAGGTCGTCAACATATTTATACGACATGTAACAGAAAACATGATGGTGTTGCTTCTTATTGTAGTGGTGGTGGTGGTGGTGGTGGTAGTGGTGATGAGAGAACCTGGTGATAGTGTGCAAAATGTTTACGAAGAAGAAATGTCACACCACGCGACACCGCATGTAACAAATATGTTGACGACCTAAGGTGCAGGGACTTCATACAAGGTAAATCTTGCAGTATCCATTCAGTTATGGTGTATAATAGTTTGTTCTTTAAACTAGAGTTTGTCTGTTGACACAATTAACAGTTTGGTTCAATTGTAGATATATTTTACTTTAAATGTATTTTTCACCTTCCTTAATTGCAATACGTAAAAATAAGGATCGTTTTCGCATAATTGAGATGCCATTAACACGTTAACTTTCGGAAGGTTTTTACTACCAGACTACACAAAATTCTTTTACAATGTCACATAAAAGTTGTATGTTTCCTATCACAAAAAACTTAATTGTACTCAGAAATATAAGGAAAAAACACTGGTTAATAAACATGTTACTTCGTCTTCTTCATGTAGTCGGAAACGCAATGGTACGCATTTCTCCTCCTTACACGAGGCACCACAACAACGTTTCACCAGGCAACGCCGGTCAGCTGCTGTTTGTGTATGAGAAATCGGTTGAAAACTTTCCTCATGTCAGCACGTTATAGGCGCTAACCTTGTGTGAATGCTGTGAAAAGCTAATCATTTGCATATCACAGCATCAGCAGTAGTTAATATACCCAGTTCTTTGACGAGGCTTCTACAGGACGTCCGTGAATTTACTCCACAAATAATACGTATTACACGCTTTTCGACTCTGGAGAATTTTGACTGACTTGCAGAGTTACCCCAAAAAATTATACCATATGACATTATGGAATGAAAATAAGCGACGTACGTAAGATTCGAGATTTTTATGTCTCCTACGTCTGATAACTCTCGTATTGTAAATACAGATTTGTTGAGTCGTTTCTGCAGTTCTGTGGTGTGCTCCTCCCAACTAAATTTATTGTCATGCTGTAATTTCAGGAATTTAATACTGTCAACCTCTTCTATCTGCTCTTGTTCATAGTTTATGCATATAGTGGATGGAAATCTCTTACATATTCTAAACTGCATGTAGTGAGTCTGTTCGAACTTTAATGACAATGAGTTGGCTTTAAACCATTTATTAATGTTCATGAAAATATCGTTAGCAGACCTTTCTATAACTATGCTTGACGTACTTTTTATTGCAATACTTGTATCATCTGCAAACAAAACGAACTCTGCTTCTGGTAGTGTAACAGATGAGAGGTAATTCATGTACACAATAAAAAGCAATGGCCCTAACATGGATCCTTGTGGGACACCACATGTAATTTCTTCCCAATCCGACGATGACTGTTGGCTTAATTTACTAGTCACTTGCACTGACACCCTTTGTTGCCCCTTGTGGGACGCTAACCAGGTGGGACTGACGGAAGATATTGATAAGGTTCAGAGAAGGGCAGCACGTTTTGTTTTATCACGTTACGGGGGGGGGGGGGGAGCGTCACGAAAATGTTGCACGAATTGGGGTGGAAATCATTAAAAGAAATACGTTATTCATTGCGACGTGATCTGTTTGCGAAGTTTGAATCACCGACTTTTAGTTCTGAATGTGAAAATATTTTGCTAGCACCCACCTACTTAGGGAGACATGACCATACCAATAAAATAAGAGAAATCAGATCGAAAACGGAACGATTTAGGTGTTCTTTCTTCCCACGCGCTATTAGAGAATGGAACGGTAGAGTGGTTAACGAACCCTCTGCCAGGCACTTAAATGTGATTTGCAGAGAATCTATGTAGATGTTTCCTGTCAGTGAGGTACGACTTGAACCATTTTGCAGCATATCCTGTGACCCCACAGAATTCTAATTTGCTTGAAAGGATGTTTTGGTTCACATAATGAAATGCCTTTGACAAATCACAGAAAATAGCTGCTGCTTGCAATTTATTATCTAATGAATTAAGTACATTCTCACTGTATGTGTAAATAGCCTTCTCTACAGCGGTCTTCCTTGTTAATATATATACATGTGGCGTCTGTTCCGAAAGAACAGACGTCACTTCTGATCCTGCAGTTGTTATTCTTTTATATTCAGAGAATATAATTTTATGACGTCAACTGCGATTGGGCAAAGCTGAAAATGTGTACCCGGCCGGGATTCGAACCCGAGTCTCCTGCTTTCTAGGCAGTTGCGCTGACCCCTACACCACTGGGGACACAGTGATCACCGCACCTGCAAGGACTACCCATGCACGCCTCCCGTCAGATACAAATTCCCAGCTTCGCCGTGCCCATAGTACTCAAACACGTAGTTTAACTAATTCCCGTAACAGTAAGGGCTTCAAACTTGTCCACCCCTCCCCACTAACGATAGAATCATTGCCGATCACCGACATATGTATACATGTAGCGTCTGTTCCGAAAGAACAGACGTCACTTCTGATCCTGCAGTTGTTATTATTTAATATTCACAGAATATATGACGTCAACTGCGATTGGGCAAAGCTGAAAATGTGTACCCAGCCGGGATTCGAACGCGGGTCTCCTGCTTTCAAGGCAGTTTCTTGTTAGGTTTCGATCGTATAGCAAATTGGGCTTAAAGCGACGTCGAGTTTTGAAGTAGTAGATGGGAAAAGTGAATTAGTGCGGCGGTGGCTGCTAGGCAGCTCGTGTCAGCCCGGCGCCTGTGCAGTGTGTGACTTGCGAGGTGAGCAGCAGAGTGGTGAGCGCGTAGTGTCCCGTATTCCGTGCCCAGGCCGCGCCTCGCCTCGCCTCGCCTCAGCCGGAAGCCCTGCGACACCGCGCCGCCGCCGCCGCCGCCGCCGCCGCCACGGAATACCAAGCGGGGCCAGCAGCAAGTGGCGAGCGGCCCTCAGTGCCTGCCGGGACGCCGAAGCCCGCGGTCTGCACGCCGCGCGACCAGGGGCGTCACGTCACGCGGTCGTGATCGAGGAGGCAGTGAGACAGCTCCTAGTGCTGCGGAACGGTAGTCTGCCGGTTTACGTAATCTTGTAGGAGGTGCAGCTCTCACAGTGAGACAACAAATTTTTAAAAATACTCGTGTGAAAAGCTCCTTCCAGTTGTCTCGTATTTACCAATCAAGCTTCGCAGCTGAACCATCGTCGTAAAAGAGATTTCACCGACAGAGACGCAGAGTATTCAAGACGGGTGATCTGGTGCCACTGTGGACATTCGTGTTTTGTACCTTTCACCGATAACGTACCAGGGGCGTGACGTCACGTGGTCGTCACGAGAACAGCAGCGACCACTTGTGATCGAGGAGGCAGTGAAACAGCTCCTAGTGCGAAATGGTAGTCTGGCGGTTTACGTAATCTTGTAGGAGGATCAGCTTTCATAGTGAGACGACGAATTTTTTAACTACTCGTGTGAATAGCTCCTTCTATTTGACTCGTATTTACCACTCAAGATTCGCAGCTAAACCATCGTCGTAAGAGCGATTTCACCGTTAGAGACGCATTCAAGACGGGTGATCTGGTGCCAGTGTGAACATACGTGTGTTATAGCTTTCACCGCTGACGTAATCGCGTCGCTTGTGGCCGAGTGGGCGAGGCGTGATTTGGAGGATTTGATTCGCTTCTCGCTGGTAATTAGCAGCCGGGTGTGTGCAGAGCGTTGTTTCAACAGCGAATGTCCAATAGAGTGACTCACCGTTCAGTGAAGCGTTAAAAGAGAAACGGTCAATTAATAGGAGTACTTAGATAAACATCATATTTTCTCCATTGAAATCTCTTTTCTGCGTCAGAAATTGTTGAAAAAGTGAGAAAATTTACAGTTCTCTCCGTATAGTCACTGAATTTCTCAGTTTTCTTCTACAGATAAATGCAGTCGTGTCGCGAGTGTGTGACATTTAAGCATTCTTAAACTGTCTATAAACTGTCGTGCTCCCATCTACAGATTTACAGTCTCCACTCGTTACAAGTTCATTTGTAAAAGGTGTAGTAAAAAAATCAACTTTTTTTCAGTCTCATGTCTAGTTCTTTTCTGCCTAGTTGCAGAGATGTAAGCGAAACAATGTAGTTATCTTTCGTGACTTGCATGGTGTCAACAAATCCATCTATCGTTTTCCATTGACGTACGTTTCAGATAGTGAGTGTGATGCTGAGACGCAGATTTCGTCAGTAGTGTTAAACAATCAGCCTGCAATCTCCGATCGAGGAAGTGTATGTGTCTCAAAACACTACCGTAAACACCTTCATTCGTTCCCGATGCTAAGCGTGTAAGAGGTGCGTGAGTTGGTGCTGTAATGCGAAGGGGACCTTTGTACCGTTCTCCAGTGACGTAATCACCAGTTTCTTTCGGGCGAGACACGATTTTATGAAATTTGTCGCGCTTCTCGCCTAGTAATTAAAGCACGATCGCGGTTCCGTCAGTGCAGAGAATGGGGAGGTTAATTAGAGACTAGGAAGTGACGCACAGGTGTGTGTGTGTGTGTGTGTGTGTGTTGTGTTATGCAAGACAGGTGATGCAGTTGCCAGGCTTACGTTAGCAGCTGCGACAACAGTGGGTTGGCACCGAGGAAGGTGAGGTAATGTTCGTGTATAGTTCACCCTCGAGTACGTTATTAACTTTCGCAGTGAACTGTGAGTCGTGTGTTGCACGTTGTAAAAGGTGATTTGTAGCTTCTTGTAGTGTCTGTGGCAAAGCAGGTGCTAGAAAGCGGTGTTGGTGAGTCGCCTAACTGTTGGGAGGGTAAAAGGTGATTTGTAGCTTCTTGTAGTGTCTGTGGCAAAGCAGGTGCTAGAAAGCGGTGTTGGTGAGTCGCCTAACTGTTGGGAGGGCATTTGCCGATGAAATCAAGACACACAGCTGACTGGAATTTAGACATAATCGGATACAGTGTGGAACATAGGTGAGATACAGTGCCGGCTAGACAGGAACAAGTGTCTGGAGGTGTAATGCTACTGCCCCGAGTATTGCGCATGCGCGGAATTTAGACAGCCTTGGATTCAGTGTGGAACATAGGTGAGACACAGTGTCGGCTAGATAGGAAATAGGAACAAGTTTCAGGACGTCCACCGCTACTGCCCGGAGTATTGTGCATGCGCGGAATTTAGACAGCCTCGGATTCAGTGTGGAACATAGGTGAGATACAGTGCCGGCTAGATAGGAACAAGTGTCTGGAGGTGCACCGCTACTGGCCGGAGTACTGCGCATGCGCGCAGTGTCAGGAGCGAGTGTCGGCGCGTGACGGAGCCAGGAGCGTGCGTGTGTCATGTGCGGCGTGTCCTTGAGGGTCGTCCCGCGCCGCTGAGGACCTGGTGCTCAGCTGGGAGGATCAGCAGCAGCAACGGCCGCGATGCTCAAGTTCTGCCGGCGCGACTACTCGGTCAGTGCGCGCTGCCTTCGCGCTCTGCTGCGCTGCGTGGGCCTTCTATGCTTTAACCTCTTAACATATGTATTATTTATATACACGTGGCGTCTGTTCCGGAAGAACAGACGTCACTTCTGATCCTGCAGTTGTTATTATTTAATATTCACAGAATATACGACATCAACTGTGATTGGGCAAAGCTGAAAATATGTACCCAGCGCCGGCCGCAGTGGCCGAGGTGACTGAGGCGCTCCAGTCACGGTCAGCACGGGCACTACGGTCGGGGGTTCGAATCCCCCCTCGGGCATGGATATTTGTGCCGTCCTAGTTCGTAAGTAGTTCATAAGTAGTTTGTAAGTTTAGGGACTGATGACCCTGTAGTTAAGTCCCATAAGCTTTATAAACATTTGAACATTTTTATGTACCCAGCCGGGATTCGAATCCGGGTCTCCTGCTTTCTAGGCAGTTGCGCTGACCCCTACACCACTGGGGACACAGTGACCACCGCACCTGCAAGGACTACCCATGCACGCCTCCCGCCAGATACAAATTCCCAGCTTCACCCTTCCCAGCTTTGCCCAATCGCAGTTGATGTCATATATTCTCGGAATGTATAATATTTACAACATGATGGTTCTTTTTTCACCTATTTCTTTTATTGCTACAATAACATATTCAGTGAAGTACAATAATGACAGTTAAAATTACATTATTTTTAAGTGCTTAACAATGGACTTTTTTTATCTCCAAATATCCCATAGTTTAAAATCACGAGTATACTCGTGAAATGTTTAACCCTTTATTTTCTTCTTAAAATTACATTAAAAAAGTGAATTCTGGGAATCAAATCACTAACAGTGAACAGAAACACTAACCATGGAAATTTGGAGCCATCGTTTATATGTTTGTGCCTGTGTGAAATACCCTGAAGCAAGGATCAATAAAAAAAGCTACAGCAGTCTCTACACATATATCTTGATTCCCTCCGTGCCTTCTTACCGCTGGCATCACGCACACTTCTGCACATCCTACGTATTCTTGTTGGATTCTGCTTCTTCTCGGTCGGGGAAATCGCAGATGGAAAATGACGTCCAACAAGTCGCATGGGGATTGCTTTTGCTGATGGACGGCCCGCTGCTCTGGGTGAACATTCCTCCCCCTGATGTTTGGCAATGAGCTGTTCAGCGACAGCCACGCGAAAGTCAAGGGCAGTGTGCTTTCCTCCGTGTTTTTTATAGAGGACAAACGCATTCCATTCTGCTGATTCCAAGAGATGAAAATATATGATTGGGTAGTTCTTCTGTGGAGCTAGTTAGGTCGCAAATTCTTTATTATAGGTCACACTTCATGTACAGCGTGCCCTAAAAAATGACGCGTTTCGGAATTACCATCATCAGATTAGCATCTCTTCCGTGCCATGTGCACACGTGAACAGATGTAAGATGTTGTTTGATATATATACAAAAGCAGACTACTATATATATCAAACACCATCTTTTATCTGTTCACGTGTGCACTAGGCACGGAAGAGATGCTAATCTGATGATGGTAAAGCCGAAACGCGTCATTTTTCAGAGCACGCTGTACATGAAGTGTGACCAATAACAAAGAATTTGCGACCTAACCAGCTTCACAGCAGAACTACCCAATCATTTAATCATGGTCGCCTGTGTACTCAATGACTTTATGTCACATTTACAATGAAAATATATCTTCTTGTAATATTGTTTACCCCTTTTGCGTAGCAATGGATTGTTTGCGATGTGCTGATCAACTTTATCCACACCTCCCATTATGTCATTATGAGCGATTACAGCCACTGGTTTGACAACATGTTTATTTCTTACTATCCGTGTTTGCATTTATGCATTGTGGATAGTGGACAGCATGCAGACGTGTCTCTTATCGTTACATTTCAGTGCAGTTAGTTTACCACGCTGGAATGCTACAATCTCCCCCTTTTTTTTTTTTAGTTTCTTGGTCCGGAAAGACGGCGGCATTTCTTTTCTTGTTGGACGCACGGTGCCATACAAGCTTAGTGCGCCTAGTGTGCCCAATTCAGAGACGATGTCTTGGCAGAAATATGAATTTCGGAGTAACAGTCCACAGCGATATCTACCAACAATATGAAAGGAAATTGCGAAAACACTAAATAGAACGAGTAAATTGGGCCTTTTAAAAATGTGTGCCGCTCGGAAATGATAAGCCCGAGTATACTCGGCGTTATATTATTTCGTCAGAAATTTAAAAAACGAGTATACTGGGGATGTTATGTTTAGCGGTTAAGGAAGAGGCGGGTGGCGCGGCCACAGCTCACGGCAGCAGGTGCGGCCGAGTCGACGCTTCCTGCCGGCCCGGCGAGGCAACGGAATTCCCTGGCCGTCTGCGCCTGCACCTGCCGCTTCCTTCCCGCCCACTCACGCTTCTGCTCAACCCTGCCCGCCCCGCCTGTCCTCGCTGTGCGCCTCCCCTTTTCCCTACTGGCTCGCCTACCAATTACAACACGTAAATGGTCATTTGCTCAAGATTATACACGTTTAGTCACCTAACATTAACACTGGAAATACAGGGCGAATCGAAAAGGATGGCGCAAACTTACACGGTTCAAAGTATACGATAATAATATAATGGTTCGCAGGAGAGCTTATTAGATTTTGGACAAGTAACCAGAAATACTGAAACTTCCTGGCAGATTAAAATTGTGTGCCGGAACCGGGACTCGAACCTGGGACTTTTGCCTCTCATATCAGCGCACACTCCGCTGCAGAGTGAAAGTTTCATTCTGGAAACATCCCTTAGGCTGTGGCTAAGCCATGTCTCCACCATATCCTTTCTTCCAGGAGTGCTAGTCTTGCATGGTTCGCAGGAGAGCTTCTGTGAAGTTTGGAAAGTAGCAGGCGAGGTACTGGCGGAAGTAAAGTTGTGAGGCGGCATCTTGAGTCGTGTCGGGGTAGTACAGTCGGTAGTGCGCTTGCCCGCGAAAGGCAAAGGTCCCAGGTTCGAGTCCCGGTTCCGGCACACAGTTTTAATCTGTCAGGGAGTTTCGATATAATAAATCTTGACAATGGCACTTAGATCCCCTGTTCACTTGAAGTCTGCAGTATGATCCTGAACAGGTTTATTTTTTTTAATTTACCTCAGTCTTATACTGCGGCATTTAGGGCCTGTTCGTCCATCTCTCGTTAATCTTCTTGTTAGTAAACGAGAATATGCCTTTAACGTCCAGTTAAATGTGCTCGTTAAGTGCATTGCGTTTGTCATTGCCAGATACACCTATCGTTTGCTAACCTGAAGAAAACGAGATGGTACTGTAGTGTTACATTGCTTGTCGCTGGCAACCGCTTTCTTTGGCAACAAGTAGTGATAGTACACTTGTGCATAATAGTTCGCGATCGGCAGCGCTCACTTTAGTTCGCGGCTCTATCGCGAAATAGTTCGTTCTTTTAGTTCGTCCGCTCCCAGTGACGGCTGAGCAGCGTGGTCTGCGCATGCAGGTGGAGGGAGAAGTTCCCCCACCTAGCTGCTTCATGCGCTTGCTGCTTGAGCCGCTAACGATAACAAGCAAACCAAAAGAAACAGTTTGTGGATAATTTCTCGCGTTTATGTTTAGATTTATCTCTATATCTTGCCATTATGGAATTTATTAGTCAGATATTGCAGAGTGCAGAATACTTCGAAGCAGAAATTTTGAAGCACTGAACTACGTAACCTCCAAATGGCTCTCATCAGCAGAAAGCAAACACGTGATTTTTAATTCTGTTCGCGACCTATCACGCATATTTTAGTTCGCGACCCTATCCCGCATCTTTTAGTTCGCAACCTCTCGCGTCTTTTAATTCGCGACCGGTAGCTCTCCTTTTAATTCACAGCTCGGCCGCGAAGTAGGTCGCTCATTTTAGTTCGTCCCCTCGTTTTGGCTTTTGCTACCGCTGCTAAAACTGCAGTTGAGCTGCATCTCAGCTCGAAATGACCGCAACTGGGTCGGCCGCGGTGGCCGAAGGGACTGCGGCGCGTCAGTCACGGTCTGCACGGCCACTACGGTCGGGGGTTCGAATCTCCCCTCGAGCATGGATAATTGTGCCGTCCTTAGTAGTAGCTAGTTCATAAGTAGTTTGTAAGTGTAGGGACTGATGACCCCGTAGTTAAGTCTCATAAGCTATACAAACATTTGAACATTTTTGACGGCAACTGGCAGAAGGGAATCATGCGATTCTGCGCGCTCTTGCGTCTTCTCGCAGTTACTCGTCAGTCTTTGGAAAAGGAGCGGACGAACTAAGAGGCGAGCGCTTTTCCGAACTAGTTCGTTCGCGAACTACACAAGACTAAGTGATAGTGTACTGATTTTCATTTTCAATTTTTTTTTCTTGATCCGGGAAGCTAGCGGAATTGCATTTCGTCTTTTCTTGTTCTAGCCATCGTACGATACAGACGCAGCTCTTGGATATCTTTACGCTTACATGTACGTGTGTGAGCTTAGAGTGTAAAAATATCTGAATAATAATTAAGTTTCGTGGAATATCTTTTCTTATATTACCATGACCTATCACTACCACATTCATATCATGTTTCTACTTTTTCACCAATATCATTAACTTGTAAAATGATGCTTGGACGAATTGTTGGGCTTATAATAATAATTCGATGGAAGTTTCTGGATGGTATTTGAAGTAACCTTTGTGACTACTCGTTAACTTAACGGCCAGATTGAGGTTTTTTAACGTCAGGTTTACTCATAACAAAACTTTGACAAACGCAATTCTCCGCTAACGACAAGTTAAAATCTTAACTGGAACTTAACGAGACATTGACAAACCGGCTCTTACATGTTCATTTGCTCAAAACTATACAGGGTGAGTCACCTACGATTAACACTGGAAATACAGGGCGAATCAAAAAGGATGGCGAAAACTTACACGGTTGAGAGTATACGATAATAGGAGCAAATATGTCCCATTAAACATAGGTCCGTAACCGAGCCGTTTGCGAGATAATTACGACTGTGTATCCTCTCGGGACATAAATATACATAGTTATGAAATATCTTTTTATTGCGATCGTTAGCTAATTGTGGGCGGATATTTAGTCGGATTTGACCGTGTGCCTGCCCACAGTTATTCCCCTGAGCTGTTAATACACTCTACTTCCAAACTACGCACTTCATCCTGACGCGATACCGTCGATAAAGAATTGTCATTCATAAATACAAGTTAATTCAACAATAATGCAATAAGATTGGGCTGCACTGTAGCAAAACAAACATAATCACAGTTAGGTTAAAGGCCCACACACAGTTCTAAATCAGTAGTACACAATGTGAATTGTAAGGAAAGAAAATATTTGTTGGGGAGATATTGGGTGAAAACGTGTTTATTTTGTTAAAGAAAAGTGTGAATGGAGGTAACAAACAAAGTATAAATTTTAATTTACGTGTCATTAACTGTGTTGATTGTTGTTGTATCGTTTCAGCACCATAACAAACCTGACCTTAATTTCGTGGTTGGTTACGTTAAAGTCGTGATTAATGCAAGTGGTGTAGTTAAATTTTGAAAGTATTAAGCAACACAATTAGTGTAATTAACAAATACTATGGCCCTATCTGACAAACATTTCAAAAGATCACTCACCTATCCTTTCCTTACAAATTCTCCTACAGAGACTGTGCACACACAGATAGCAGAAATTAACTTACTCCGTCTGTACAATATGTATGACTCAATTAGTACGCTAATGGTACTGATAATTTAGAAAATTATGAATAGTAGGATTTTTAACATCAAGTGATTGGCAAGTGGGTGCAGTCCAACCACTAAAGTCAGTATCTGATAAAATTAATTCACACAAGCAAATAAGAAATGTAAGTAAATCAGTCATAATTAGCGCTATGCATACGGCAATTGTACGAGTTTGGTTCTTTATAGGATATATGTGGCGGTGGCTATTATTGTTGAACTCAGTGCAAAACGAAATATAAAAATTATCCATTAAGTCACCTGTCTATCTTTTACCATCAATTTTAGCAAAATTGTCTCTAACAATTAATGACACTCACTTGATTGTAAAATTGTGTAGACATATTATTCATGCATTATTGAGGATTGTTACGCTAATTATGAGTGGTTCAAATAAGATATCAAAAGTACTGTCTAATGTTCCTGTATTTAAGCAAAACTTAAACATGCATTCACAGGAAATTACAACCAATATCATTTAACTTATCTTATTTATCAGTCCATCGATGTGGTACTCTGCAGTCATATAAATGATACACAGCCGGCCGCGGTGGCCGAGGAGACTGAGGCGCTACAGTCACGGTCTGCACGGCCACTACGGTCGGGGGTTCGAATCCCCGCTCGGGCATGGATATTTGTGCCGTCCTAGTTCGTAAGTAGTTCATAAGTGGTTTGTAAGTTTAGGGATTGATGACCCCGTAGTTAAGTCCCATAGACTATACAAACATCTGATACACAAATTCATACAGAAATCATTTTGATGGCAGCTTGCTAGCGGTTCGCCGTGATGCTGCGCGAATCGCGTAATTAATCGCGACCGTTAGTGTCCGCGATGACGCTACCGCGTTTCGGATGTGTGGGACGATTACCGAACACGTAACGAATTTCTGCCTCAGCAGAACGAACGAATAAATGTTTCATTAAGATCAAATCTTACTTCACTTATGTTCACTGTTTTCACATAAACTTTCATATCGTTGCACTTATAACAAATTATAACTTTCACTTTTTTTAACTTTATTACTTATATTGTTTGAGCACTCCGCGGACCGCGTACGAACGTCTGATCTACGTCACGGGGCGTCAGATACTGCTGCTTGCCTGCTCTCCCACAGGCGAGCGCTGCTATATAATAAAATCTCTGATGTAAGGAGCCACGTCGATTACTATTCAGATCGATATTTGATCTCGTTTACAGAGAAGTATTTTACATTGACAAATTAAACATAACAAGTAATCACAGTCATAAAGAAAACATACAATGTACAAATAAGATAAAATAAAATATACATAAAGAATGACAATACAAATAATAAATAAATGACAGAAAATGTTTCCAGTTAAATTAACTACATACATGGTGCATCACAATAAATAATTGAGTCACATGAGAAGATAATTACTACATTTCACTATAAACAGGTTCAAACGAATAAAATTGTTTCAAAATGAAGCTCATTCTTCGTTATAGTGTAAGGCTTACCTTAAGGGTAACCTTACAGAATGACTCTCCAGTTCCAGAATAAATAAGATCTTGAGCTATTACTCTGTATGCTGATCCAATATGCTTTTCTCTTGCGATGGCAGTCCAACATTAATTACAGAAATGTCCGATTGCGACGCGGTTCCGATAATCTTAATGTCACGAAAGTTTGTGATTTACTAGATCAAAATTCCACTTTAGATGCTCTTGATTTAGATCCAATCCATTTATAAAACCGTTTCCGTTGCGGCGCGGTTGATTCTCTCGACGGCACGACACACGTTAGAGAACACTTTAACTGAAATACACTTTCCACTGACTGTAAAGGTACACGATAGTTTAGCGTGGCTGATCAATATGATCCACCGTTAAATTAGTTGCAATAACGATTTCGTTCGTGCTGTTGCCGTGGTTAGCTAGATCTGCCCGCTCTCAGCCACGCACTCCAACTGCTAGTGTTTAATCTCGACTCTTTGCGCGAGACCGACTATCGATATCACTCGGACAGTACGATTACAAATATATGGTTCCAAGTCTCTACTGACGTCATTGTAAACATCGTCCTAGTTAATAGACATTAATTTGAAATTTACACTTTCGAAGTGCGGCAGCCGGAGGTGATGGTTGTATGACTGTGTTGTGTGCCTGTGTGATTGCGTGAGTGTTCTATTTTCTGAAAAAGGCCATGGCCTATAGCTAAAAGTGATGTATGTGTGTGTCTTTTGTATGTGCCTGTCGCAGCTCGTCGCCACGTCTTTGCGGTTAGTTGTAAACCGTCCTTACTATATTAATAATTCCAACCTGGACTTTCCATTCTTATAGACTTTCCTATTAAGATATACCTCGCATTTAGATCACATTTCATGTTGTACATAAATGATGGAGCTCCAGCAAATTTTGCTGTTGCGGTGAGACTGCATCTAACGCGCAGATACGAACAAGGATGGATAGGTCGATTTGGACTTGTACCTTGGCCTCAAGATCACCTGATCTAAATCGTTTGAATTTTTGTGTCTGGGGTCATCTCAGAAATGAAGTGTATATCACGCCGTTAACATGGTTGAAGAACTGAAGCGGAGAGTCATACACGCTTGTCAAGAATTCCGAAACAATCTGTGGGTTTCGGGAAGAACTCTAAATCCATTGCAGAGACGAGCACAGTAATGCAGCCAGATGGAAGAAAGACACTTTGAACACCTCCGTCATCAGGTAATCCATACGAGAAATTTGAAATAAATGCGATGTCAAACCTAACAGTAAAGTCTAAATTTCAAATTAATGTGTACCAACTAGAACGGTGTTTACAATGACATCAGAGACGGCTTAGAAAAATGCTGTTTTTCGTCAAACATCTTTGTAAACATGCAGCAATATAAGGAAAGTGTCATATAACAGTACATACGAATGTAACAACGCTTTAATAAAAAGTTCGTCATACCTACACCGGCTACGCGCAGTAAGTACAAACGTACAATTGATTGCAAATGGACTATGGCCGAAATAGCAGTTGCAATAATAAAATAATTAGCAGCATCAGAAAAAATCTTCCTTATAATTTTACAATATAACAAAAGTCATTGATTAATAATTTATATTTTAAGTTGTGATAAAAATAATTATAGCTTTCAACACCAATTTTTCTTAAATCTATGGGACTCACCTGCTCTGGTTATTAGTCACTAGACTTACAAACTGCCTAATCTAACCCGCGCGCTCCACAGCAAGGCGCATTACACCGCTCGCGGCTAACAGCTTTCCATTAAAGAGAACAAAATAGGTTTGTGTTAAAAAATACTTTCGTGCATTTTTAATGATTTGTATTAACCAATGACACCAGCCCCTCTCCTCACTTTCTGTCTGTGGAATTAGTTATTCAGTATTTGTTGTGGTTTTTGAAATATTTCCATTGGTAATGTTAGGTAACCCACCTTTTATACTCTGCGTGACAACTCTTCAGGAGGCATATGTACCCATCTTATTATTAATTCGTGACGTAGATAAACTGATACGTAAGGAACACCTAATAGACATTAGGCTGTTTAGAATTACTTTAGGATTGATAGACGACAGCCACAGTAAGTCAAACGAACACAGTTCGTAGTAATCGATGGTAAGGCATCGACTAAAACAGAGGTGATATCGGGCGTTCCACAGGGTAGTGTTATTGGTCCTCTGCGGTTCCTTATTTACATAAACGATTTATGGGAAAATGTAAGTAGCCCTCTTAGCTTGTTTGCAGATGATGCCGTCATTTACCGTCTAGTAAAATCATCTGAAGGTCAAAACCAACTGCAGAACGATCTGAATAAGATATCATTATGGTGTAAAAATTGGCAATTGTCTCTAAATAATGAGAAGTGTGAAGTCGTCCACATGAGTACGAAAAGAAATCCGTTAGACTTTGTTTACAAGATAAATCAGTCAAAAGTGAAGGCCATAAACTCCACAAAATACCTAGGAACTACTAATACTTCAAACTTAAACTGGAAAGAACATGTAGATAATGTCGTAGGAAACGCGAACCAGAGACTGCGTTCTATTGGCAGAACCCTTAAAACATGCAACAGAACTACAAAAGAAACTGCATACACTACGCTTGAGCGTCCATTTATGGAGTATTGCTGCCCAGTGTGGGATCCTTATCAGGTGGGTTTGACGGAGGACATCGAAAGAGTCCAAAGAAGGGCAGCTCGTTTCGTATTGTCACGATACAGAGGATACAGCATTACGGAAATGATACAGGATCAGGAATGGGAATCATTACAACAACGGCGCTTATCGCTGCGGCGTGGGCTTCTTACGAAACTCAAATCGCCAACGTTCTCCTCCGAATGCGAAAATATATTGTTGACTCCCAGCTACATAGGTAGAAATGATTATCAGAATAAAATTCGCGAAATCAGAGCTCGAACGGGGCGATTCAGGTGTTCTTTCTTCCCGCGCGATATTCGAGAATGGAATGGTAGATAAATTGTGTAACGGTGGTTCGATGAACCCTGCGCCAGGCACTTAAATGTGATTTGCAGAGTATCACATGTAGATGTAGACATAGGGAGCCTCGTTGTCTCCGCGGCGGAGTGGCCGAGCGCATTGAGGCGCATGCTCCGATGCGCGAGACCGTTTCCCATCGGGGGTTCGATTCCCCCCTCTGGCATGGATGTTTGTGCTGTCTTTAATATAAGCTAGTTCATAAGTAGTTTGTAAGTTTAGGGACTGATGACCCCGTTGTTAAGTCCCATAAGCTCCACAAACATTTGAATTTGAATTTAGACTTACTGCAAATAATTAGACCGCTTACTGGCGCTGGTCAAGCAATCAAAAATTGAAAGTCGCCATTGCAGGAAACTATACATCAATCATTTTGTTGCTGCTGCACACGTTTCTATTTAATAGCGCGCTCGGTGCTGTCCTCATGCACTTATCCACAGGGACGGCCTTAGGCAAGAGCAGTTCACAGGGCCCCGCACCAAACATTAGAACATAATTTGAAAACAGTCATCCGTAATTTTGTTAGTGGAACTACTTTTAATACAATGTAATTCAACTACTGAGTGATCAAAAAGTCAGTATAAATTTGAAAACTTAAAAAATCACGGAATAATGTAAATACAGACGTAAAAATTGACACACATCCTTGGAATGACATGGGGTTTTATTAGGAAAAAAAAAAAAAAAAAAAGAAATACAAGTTTTGCTAGACGCGTGAAAGATGTCTTGCGCGTGTCGTTTGGTGATAATCGTGAGCTCATCAGCCACTTTCGTCATGCTTGGCCTCCTAGGTCGCAAGTGTATCGTGATCGACCGACATCTCTAGGGATGCTGAAAGACAACATCCGACAGCAATGCCTCACCATAACTCCGGACATGCTTTACAGTGCTTTTGAGCATTTCCAGTAAAGAACATCATCTTTGCTTTGCCTTAATTTGCTATGCTAATTATTGCTTTCATGATCAGATGAAGAGCCATCTGTCGGACATTTTTTCAATACCAGAATGAAACTTTCACACTGCATTTCTTCATTTTTTAATTTTTTTTTCAATTTCGTTCTAATAAACCCTATGTCATTCCAAGCTGTGTGTCAATTTTTAACTCTCTATGTACATTATTCGGTGATTTATTAAGTTTTCAAATTGATACTGACTTTTTGATCACCCGTTATATATCCATTGTGTCAGAACTACAACCATGACGAAATTTAGAATTATTCTTGAACGTAACGAACGTGTACAACCTCTGCCGGGTGAGGCGCGTTGCGGGATGGGTGATAGGCACGCAAGGGTGCATCGCGCGAAAATCTTGCACAGGACCACGAGCAAGCTACGGCCGGCTCTCAACCTGATGTTGATATTGTTGTCTTCAGTCAAGAGACTGGTTTGATGCAGCTCTCAATCTTGCTCCCATCCTAAAGAAACCTCTTGATCTCCTCATAAGAAGTGTAACCCGTATACATTTGAACCTGCTTACTGCATTCTTCTCTTGATCTCACTATGCGATTTTTATCCCACACATTTCACTCCAGTGGTAAACGACGATTGCTTGATATCTGTCCTAACGTGTAAGGTACAGCGCAATCTCTCCGACTTTTGTTGTTATCTGATAGCTATACCACAACAATCTATGCCGTACTGTTATATTACGCTACTGGCCATTAAAATTGCTACACCAAGATGAAATTCAGATGATAAACGGGTATTCATTGGTAAAATATACTATACTAGAACTGACATGTGATTACATTTTCAACCAATTTAGGTGCATAGATCCTGAGAAATCAGAACCCAGAACAACCACCTATAGCCGTAATAACGGCCTTGATACGCCTGGGCATTGAGTCAAACAAAGCATTGATGGCGTGTACAGGTACAGATACCTATGCAGTTTCAACACGATACCCTAGCTCATCAAGAGTAGTGACTGGCGTATTGTGACGAGCCAGTTGCTCGTCCACCATTGACCAGACGTTTTCAGTTGGTGAGAGATCTGGAGAATGTGCTGGCCAGGGCAGCAGTCTAACATTTTCCGTATCCAGAAAGGCCCGTACAGGACTTGTCACACGCGGTCGTGCATTATCCTGCTGAAATGTAGGGTTTCGCAGGGATCGAATGAAGGGTAGCGCCACGGGTTATAACATATCTGAAATGTAAAGGCCACTGTTCAAAGTGCCGTTGATGTGTACAAGAGCTGACCGAGACGTGTAACCAATGCCACCCCATACCGTCACGCCGGGTGATACGCCAGTATGGCGATGACGAATACACGCTTCCAATGTGCGTTCACCGCGATGTCGCGAAACACGGATGCAACCATCATGATGCTGTAAACAGAACCTGGATTCATCCGAAAAAATGACGTTTTGCCCATTCGTGCACCCAGGTTTGTCGTTGCGTACACCATCGCAGGCGCTCCTGTCTGTGTTACAGCGTCAAGGTTAACCGCAGTCATGGTCTCAGAGCTGATAGTCCATGCTGCTTTAATGTCGTCGAACTGTTCGTGCAAATGGTTGTTGTCTTGCAAACGTCCCCATCTGTTGACTCAGGGATCGAGACGTGGCTGCACGATCCGTTACAGCCATGCGGATAAGATGCCTGCCATCTCGACTGATAGTGATACGAGGCCGTTGGGATCCAGCACGGAGTTCCGTACTGCTCTCCTGAACCCACCGATTCCATATTCTGCTAACAGTCAATGGATCGCGACCAACGCGAGCAGCAATGTCGCGATACGATAAACCGCAATCGCGATAGGCTACAATCCGACCTTTATCTAAGTCGAAAACGTTATGGTACGCATTTCTCCTCCTTACCCGAGGCATCACAACAACGTTTCACCAGGCAACGCCGGTCAACTGCTGTTTGTGTATGAGAAATCGGTTGGAAACTTTCCTGATGTCAGCACGCTGTAGGTGTCACCACCGGCGCCAACCTTGTGTGAATGCTCTGAAAAACTAATCATTTGCACATCACAACATCTTCTTCCTGTCGGTTAAATTTCACGTCTGTAGCACGTCATCTTCGTGGTGTAGCTATATTAATGGCCAGGAGTGTACTTTTATCGTAGTTGATTTTCATATTCAACGCTGCATAAACTGCAATTGAACCCAAGAATGGTTTCCAAGCCAAGTGTCCGAGAACTTGGAGGACTTCACGACTAGCAGTAAGTAATGCCGGCTATCTGCCAAGTATGGCGTCACCACATTAATATTATGGAAATTGCGGGTAATCTTGATGGAATTTAAAAGTGCTTAGCGACGAACTGTTTGGACATGTGTATGTGTGTGTGGGGGGGGGGGGGTATTTTTATTTACTTTTATTTTTTATATTTTATGTATTCACTTATTTTTTAAGAGAAAAATTTCAAAGATTGTGTACCTAACGACCATACTGCTAAGGTCATCAGTCCTTAGACTTACGTACTACTTAAAGTAACTTTGCGCAAGGACAAAATACACACACACACGCGCAGAGAGAGAGAGAGAGAGAGAGAGAGAGAGAGAGAGAGAGAAGAAAGACGCCCAAGGCCCGAGGAAAGTTTCGGACCTCCGGCGGGAGCAGCGACGTAGTTCGTGGCATGGCGCCTCCTTTCGCACGCCAATACCTGCGCTACGTATTTAGAGATATATAGAGACAGGAAAAGAGACAAAATCTATCATAAATGAATGAGAGTACAATCATTTTTGTTCTCTAGCTAACTGGCTGAAAACTCGTCGTTGCCCGGATATTTATTTATTTATTTATTCCTGCCTTGAGTTAGTACTTTCCTATCCCTTCTTTCTCTGTCCAACTCTTTTTTTCTAAAAACATGCTACATTTATCGGAGAATATATAATAAATGAGGCCATCTTGCATAATGTAAAAAATTATAAGTGCTGTAACCAAAGAAAGAAAGATAGAATTAAAATAAAAAACGACATGTAAAATTTGCACGATTTCAATAAATATATGTCACACAATTATATAATTTTTCAGGTATATATTCATTTGAGTAAGTGCTATATGTTTGTAAAATCTGTTGCGAATACAATAAATAGTAAAAAAAGTAATAGATTAAAACTTGGTGCGTGATGGGGCGGTTTTCCATGAACTTTACTCTTTATGTGACTATATTTCATGAACTACGTGTCGTACTATGATACAATTTCGATGGTACATTCCACTGTATGTGTGTATACTGCCTGTAAAATTTCCTGCGGCTACAATTTGTCGAGTAGAAATTATAAATTGTGACGTCATACGGAAAGCGGTAGTTTTAATCCATGAACAGCAGAAAAGTAGTAAGCGAGTATCTTCTCTCCTTTCACCATTTTACTGCTATTATCAGCAATAAAAAGTTTAATAAAAGATTAAAATTATGTTTAAATTTTGTTGCAAGTCGCTAATTACTGTCATTCTCATATAATATATTTATAAAGAATCGTTATATTATATGGCATTTTTTTGCGATTCCTATAGCTTATGACGTCATATCTGCTGAACCATTTGTCGTATGTGATTCTTAACTCTGTAGCAACTGTTGCCTCACGGTAAGGAATATGTGTATCAAATTTAGTTGAAATCGGTCCAGTGGTTTAGGAGGAAATGTGCAACATTTTCGCATGATGTAGCATTTTTTTTTCTCGCATCTCATTGTTTATGACGTCTTATCTCGTGAACTACGTGTTGTATGGGATCCTTACACTTACGGCGACCGTCCACATGGATTGAAACTTACGTGTGCAAAATTTCATAACGATTGAAACAAAACTGTAGATTTGTATCTAATACCCACACAAAAACAAACACACGGACTCTCTGCTTTATATATAAAGATTGTGCGCGCAACTACTTAGAACTACTGTAAACATAAATTCAAACCTTATCGTAACTTTTTCTTTCAGTCATTTCCCCTTTCAAATACACACACAAAAATTAAGGAAAACAGTTTGTCGCTAATTACATTTCACTTCTTGCTTTCGAAAAAGTTCTACGTCGGACGTGAGATTTATTATTTCACGATTACTGACCTTTTTGGCCAGAAAGTTTTGAGATATTATCAACGATAATTATTGAAGGCAACTATAAAATTAATATGCTATTTGACAGGTTTGGAAATATGGCGTGATAAATATTGAGTAACGATACATTTCCTTTGAAATATGGTGAAACTGGTGAAAAAGAGAAATTTTTTCGATCATTATCTCTTAATAATATTATACCTCTGATGACTAATTTGATGCATAATTTGTCTTTTAATCCCAATTGGAAGTGTACTTTTAATTACTTTAAAATTGTTACTGGGAGTGTAAATACAATATTCAGTCACTCGGCACTGACTTTGTTTAAATACCTTTATCTCTGGAACTATTCACATAGGGGTGGGTGGTTTTTAGCTATTTATTCCTTGAATTCTTATTGCGTTTAAGCCTTGGATGCATCAGACAAGAGGAAAAGAAAATTTTATCAAATGGTAAAGGAGGATTTACAGACACGAACATCAATAAATTCCAGGAATATTATGGAATGGCAATACGAAACAATACACATGACCTTCCAGTGATGGATAGAGCTATGTGGGCTACATTCTTACACAAATTATCAACTTATGATACACCTGTTGATGTCCTTTGCCCACCTAGTGCTGATTCGTGGTGCAAGTACCGCAAAGCTCAGGAAGCTGGTTCAGAGGAACTATTTAGGCACAAAAATTTCGTACCATTTGCAGTGAGCGAAGCTATTAAACTAATATACAGTCGAACACTCAAGTTTATGTACACACTAAAAAACACTTGAAGCCAAAATCAATCTAGAATCACTTTCTGTGACACAGAGAGACATGTTACTAACTGAAAAATAACATGTACACTGCATAATTAATAATAATTCCATATACTGACATCTTGAGCATACAAATGAAACACCAGTCTGGTACAAAAGTAAACATACGCTGTCATGTTTTTCACTTTCATGCCAAATTAATATTTTGTATCGCCACTAATTCTTTTGTGTAAGCAGGTGTAACGTCATTCCACTCTTTCACTGAAGCTGCTTTTAAGTCATCGTTGTTTTGTTGTTGAGTTTTTTTATCCTACACTTTATTTCTCCCTAAAGATCTTCTATTGGGGTAATGTCCGGTGACTGACGGGGCGAATGAAACTGTTTGGTACATTGTAAAGTAGCCATTCATTTACAATTGGCCGTATGATTGGGGTCATTGTCTTGCTGAAACACTCAGTCTGTTCCTAGTTCCAGTCCCAGTTTCTCCGCAGATTGCTTCAGATTCTCCTTTAAGATGGTGAGATACTTCCATAATACTTCCAATATGCTTTTTTTATTTTTATTTTTTTTCTGCGGCAGAATATGCCTGCCCTGTTTGGAGCCGCTCAGCCCATGCAAAGAAGGTTGATGTAGTCCTCAATGAAAGTTGTAGAATACTGACAGACTGCTTGAAGCCAACAAAGACTCACTATCTCTACCAACTCAGTGGTAGCCTTCCCCTTCGATCCGAAGAGAGATAGCTGGCAGGACTGAGCGAACTCGACAAGCTACTGATGGTAGGCATCCTATGTTTAACCATACTCCTGCCATTCACCGACTGAAGTCTCGACGTAGTTTCTTGACAGAGTCACAAGTACTGGAATCTTCTGTAGTGCAAGAACGGATCCAACTGTGGCGTGAGAAAGCAGATGCTGCCACTGTCTCAGAACTTCAAGAACGGTGCCAACAGGAGCAGTGCTGCCATAAGGTCAATGGAAAACCTTGAACAACCTCAGAGCGGAGTGTGCCCACACAAAAGAAAACTGCACAACTTGGGGGCAGATCGACGACCCTTACTGTGCGTGTGGTGATGTTCAGTCAGATGACCGTCTAATGAGATGCTGTCTTGCACCAGCATGCACTCAACAAGACCTATTTAATTTTAATGACGAAGCTGCTAAAACAGTGGCTCATTATTTTTAATATCAGCATCTAAATCACCTGACACGAACGAACGAACATTCAATAAATACTAAATTTCCAACTCCGGCTCTAGACATGCAACCCCACACAAAAATATTTCCATCACTATACCTTACAGACGGAACAAGATTTCTCTTCTTCAAACTTTCATTCCCTTTTCGCCACACCTTTTGCCGTCCATCACACTGCAAGATGTTAAAGATACTCTCATCCATGAAAAGTGATGTATTACAAAATGTGGAATCTTTATTTCGGTGCAGAGTTGCAAATTCTAAGTGCTTCTGTCCATTTACCCTGCTTATGAACGGTTTTTTCGCTGCTGTTCCACTTTCAAACCCCTGATTGTGTATGAATCTTCGTTCTCTTATGGGATGAACATTATTTCCACTAATATTTGCGTCACCTAATGCCAATTCTGTAGCTGTAGTTCTGGGATAGCAGGCCGCGGTGGCCGAGCGCTCTGCGGCGCGCCAGTCCACGGTCTGCACGGCCACTACGGTCGGGGGTTCGAATCCACCCTTGGGCATGGATATTTGTGCCGTCCTTAGTATTAGCTAGTTCGTAAGTAGTTTGTATGTTTAGGGACTGATGACCCCGTAATTAAGTCCCATAAGCTCTACAAAAATTTGTACTGGGATCCACGTTCACTTTTCTAGTGATTGTCGGTGTTCCCTGTTAGATCATTTCAGTGGTCGTCCACATCTAGCCTTGTTTTCTAAACTCCTCGTTCACTGTAATTTCTTTTTGCTGTCTGTACACTTGCGTGTCCGTTTCTAAGAATGTCCCCAATTTTCCGCAATGAAAAGCCCTTTTTACTGAGCTCAATAATACTTTTTCTCACTTCCTCTAGTATATCGGTCCTCTTTGAATCGATCGAATTTTGTATTGTAATACACGTCTATTATATCAATAAACAACAGCACCTGCACTATGTTCACTGTAATATCTCTCCTCTAACGACAGACTCGAAATATATTTTCACTTCTGCACCGCATAAACAAACACTGCTGCATTTATCACGCTTGCAGTGCAAGATACCTTTCTGAAGACCTTGCTTTATGTTATTGTGGATGTGAATACAGGCAGAGTTTCACGTCTATCTCTGTGCACCTACGCTGTACGCAACATGCAACAAAATGGATGTGTATGCAGAATTTAGCGTCCGACTGCATATAGACTTAGCTCATCTCGACCTTTCCAAATGTTTCCAGAACTGAACGAAAAACCCTAATTAGTCTTTCAGTAATTTCACTGGGATTCGTATACCAAAAAAGGCTTTGCAGGGATGAAACCACTATGCTTGGGTGTTTATGATTCTGTGATAACGTTTAATGGTGAAAATACGCAAAAATTTAAAATTTTTATAAACCTATGGGACCAAACTGTGTGCTCATCAGTCCGTAGCTTACAAACTACTGAATCTAAGGTAAACTATTCTAAGGACAAGACACACACACACACACACACACACACACATGCCCCATGGACGACTCGAACCTCCGACGGCGAGCAACCGCGCGCTCCGCAGAGAGGCGCTTTAGACCGCTCGGCTACTCCACCGCGAGAAAATACGCAAGAATAGCACAGAGTGCAGTAGAGAAAACGATTAAATCAGCAAGAGGCAGGAGAGGAAAGAAGCTTTTTGGTTTGCGGGATTATCAGGAACAGCATCCCGATAATGCTGATTATCGGCCTGGCTGTTGCTAGGAGCTTTAATGTCCCTATATGAGAGTTAATATCAAATGAAATGTTTAGCTTGATTTTTTTGAAAATGACATTTTTTTAATATTCGATACATTATCTTATGAGCCATTACAGACACATATATGTTCCTGTTGAACAACCAAAACTTTTGTAGGAATAATTGTGTTTTACGTACAGAAGCAAAATTGGATTAAGACATTGCACATAAATGTTTAAAAATAGTATAAGTAATTGCTCTAATTACCTGTATATTATGATCCTGGTTCAGTAAGTAGAAAAGAAGTGAAACTATATGTCACAAAATTTCAGATCTCTTATCAGTCAAAAGTTCTAAAATAGTGCCTCATCAGTATAGCCAATTCAACATTGTACTTATAGGATCTATGTACCCCCGTAAAAAGGTGTCTGATGATAGTTCTCGGATCACTCCACAGTGTACGGTTGTCAAATTATAAGACACCTCGCATTTATGAAACCTTTCATTCAGCGTCCTGCGGACGCATCTGACTAGACTTGCGCATAATAGTTCGCGAACTACCTCGTTCTTTTACTTCGTTCGCTCCCACTTTGTCAGATATTGTAGAGTGCAGAATACATCAAAGCAGAAATTTTGTAGCACTTAGCTATGTAATCTAGCAGGCAGACGCTAACCTCGAAATTGCTCTCATCAGCAGAAGGCAAACACGTGATTTTTAATTCTGTTCGCGACCTATCGCGCATATTTTAGTTCGCGACCTATCGCGCATATTTTAGTTCACGACCGGTAGCTCTCCTTTTAGTTCGCAGCTCGGCCGCGAAGTAGGTCGCTCTTTTTAGCTCGTCCGCTCATTTTGGCTTTTGCTACCGCTACTAAAAGAGCTCTTCTTTTGTTATGAGCTCTTTTTTTATATAATGATGAGTCCTTAGTGTTAGCTAGTTAATAAGTAGTTTGTAAGTTTAGTGACTGATGACCCCTTAGTTAAGTCCCATAAGCTATACAAACATTTGAACTAAGGACGGCACATATATCCATGCCCGAGGGGGGGATTCGAACCCCCGACCGTCTTTAATCTTTGCTAGTTCATAAGTAGTTTGTAAGCTTATGGACTGATGACCCAGTAGTTAAGTCTCATAAGTTCTACAGACATTTGAACTTTTTGAGCGCTCCCAAAAGCGAACTACGCTAACTAGTTCGCAGATCCTTCGCCTCTTAGTTCGTCCGCTCCTTTTCCGAAGACTGACGGGGACTAGCCAGTTACCGTTGTTTCGAGCTGAGATGTAGCTCAGCTGTAGTTTCATAGTTCACTGTCACTGATCATTATATAAAAAGCTGTCGTAACAAAAGGAAGAGCTCTTTTAGTAGCGGTAGCAAAAGCCGTGCAGACCGTGACTGGAGCGCCTCAGTCCCCTCGGCTACCGCAGCCGGCTTTGGGAGTGGTCTTCCGAACTAGTTCGTTCGCGAACTACACAAGACTAGTACGTACTCCTCTAAAAAGGTGTCTGAAGATACTTCTCTCATCACTCTACAGTGTACGGTTGTCAAAGTATAAGACACCTCGCTTTTAGGAAACCTTTCACTCAGCGTCCTGCGGACGCATCGGACAACGAAACACGCAAACTTGTTCCACAGCAGGCTGCGGTCAGTTCCCGCGCCTAGAGAGACTCAGCTTAACCGCGTGGCTGGCGTTGCGGCGTCGGATCCTCGGTCAGCCGGTGCGTTGTATTGCGTAACGCACCATGGCACTTTTTGTCATGGCGGCCACATCCTCGCCAGCTGCCGAGTATGGCCCGCGTTACGTCACGCTGGGACCTGGACCTGTCGCAAGGCGGAACACCTGGCCTGCTGACTGGTGACCGGGAGGGCCCTCGCGCTCACCTGCTTGACCTACATGTCTGGCACAACGTCATTAACTTTCAGTTACTGCGTGGTGACGAAATACAGTCATGATCATATTATCAATATTTTTCCGCAATACCGATTTTCTTATAGCGCCACTGCATAATATAGATGTTCTACCAAATGGTGACATATGAAAATTTGTGCCGGGCCGGGACTCGAACCCGGGTTTCCCGCTAATCGCGAGCGGTCGCCTTAACCTCTAGGCTACCCGAACACGTCTCTACGACCGACCAAACCTCCATATGCCACAATGACTGCACATAAAAGTCAACTGCATACATCCCTTACCACTCGCAGCTTAATCTGTATTGCGAGAAAATATTCATAATACGAGGCGCGTCCAGAAAGTAAGTTCCGTTTGGTAACAAAATGAAATTGTACACAGATACAGAAGAAATTTTTATTGCACAAAATTCTACCACTCTTAAACTACTTTTCCACATAATTGCCGAAATTTTGCAGGCATTTGTCATAGCGGCGCACCAGGTTTTGTATACCTTCTTCATAGAAATCTGCCGCCTGTGTCTTCAACCAGTTGGAAAAAGTTTCTTTCAGCTCGTCGTCATTGGTAAAGTGATGAGCACTAATTGTAAACCTACGGTTTTCCTGGATCTTGTCATCATTCGCGTGAACCAATTCTTCTGTAACCAAAAGTCGACGCCCACTTCGTTCTTCATCGTGCACATCACTACGCCCGCCATTGAACTGTCGGACCCATCTTCTCACCATCGAATTTGGTCCGTAAACATCGCAAATTTGCCGATAAATTTCACTTGGTTTCACTTTCCTCGCATTCAGAAACCGAATCACCGACCTGATTTCACAGGCGGTGGGATTTGCAATCAACGCCGACATTTCAAACAAGCACAACAAAGCGTACGTAACTGACAACGATCCCCAAATGGCGCACGTTCTTCTCCTTGATACACATCGTCTACAGCGCATGTGCGGAACTGCAATCACAGCATTGCAGCGGAGATAAATTGAAACGGAACTTACTTTCTGCACGCGCCTCGTATTATCATCACTGTACTTCGTCACCACACAGTAATTTACCAGATGCCTAAGCGAGGCAATGACGATAACAGCGTAGCTTAATGCCTCGTTGTTTTCATTCTCCCTGGTGCGGGAACACAGATTAAGCTGCGAGTGCTAAGGGATGGATGTAGTTGACTCATATGTGCAGTCAGTGTGGCATATGGACGCTTGAGACGGCCCAGGAGTTGTGTTCGGGTAGCCTAGTGGTTATGGCGACCGCTCGCGAAAAGCAGGAAACCCGCGTTCGAGTCCCGGCCCGGCACAAATTTTCATACGCCACCATTTGGTAGAACATCTATACCTTATACAGTGGCGCTAAAAGAAATTCGCTATTGCGAGAAAATATTGGTCATTAACTTTGTTTTGATTACAGTTAGAATCTACGGAGGGCCGTATTTAGGCAGGTGCGACATGCGCAGCTGCACAGGGCGCCAAAATTTAGCCATAGATTTTTTTTAAATATTATTGTAATGTTGTGGTATATGCTACCTAAATAACTGATTAAATAACAATTTTATTCAGAGTTTCCAATACACCAATAAATTTTAAAATTCGAATTGTTGTATTGATAGCAATGGCGTATCCATAGAGATCTGTTTGAATCCCAGATGCGTGGGGTGGGGTGGGGGGGGCGTAAAATAAATTACTGCACAGGGGCGTCGCATACCCTAAATACGACCCTATGTTACACGTGATAATTAAACATACAGTATTATTACTGGTACTGAAATTAGGTATTTTTTTCTTTCTCTTTACTCCTGGATCAGTAATAATGCTTACAGGGCGTTAAAACTGAAGAGTAATTTAGAGGTAAGACCACTCTTCGGAAAAAATTCAATAAACACAGTTCCACAGATGTACGGTTTCTAAGACAACTACGTGTTTATTCGAGGTGTTCCATGTAACCCTAGAAAGCCAGATTGAATTTCCAAAATTTTCCCATAGCAAACAAAAGAATTCCATAAACTATTCCATATACTATTCCATATACTATTTCGGCAACTTTTCTGCAAATACATGAATCTAAATATTCCTTTGACCTATTATTATCAGCTTTGGCAGCTCGAAGGGAAGGAATTATATGTTCAGGGCCATAAAATTACCACATATATCAACGAAAATATACTACATGAACAATTCTTTTTTACAAATAAAAATGCTGAGGCGGACAAGATAAATTAAAAGAAACGAGTTCTAGTTGTTCTTTGTCTTTTCTTCATAACCTATTCGATTGACTTACAGTTACATGATACAGCTTCTCAAATGCGAGGGGAAGTTGGAAAATTAAGTTTCGCCTGTCGACTGTGGTGAGAGTGGCGTATGAAAGGAAAAAAAAGATATAATGACACATTAAAGATAAGACACATTTTTATTTTTTTCGAGACATTTGTCATACCACTTTACAAGCTTCAAAAAGCCTTGATCGACTTGTTTGACGTCAGCATTGCTTCCAAAGCCCCTTCCGCCGAGAGTCTTCTTCAAAGCTGGAAACAGATGGAAGTCACTTGGTGCGAGATCAGGACTGTATGGCGGATGGTGTAGGCGCTCCCAGTTTAGAGCTGCAGTATGGTTTTGCGTTTCCGTCGCCGAGTGTGGTCTCGAATTATTATCCAACAGTCGAACGCCACATCTGAGAATGCCTGACCGCTTTTTCCGAATCACTTCTTTCAATTTCGACAGTGTGGCACAGTACCTTGCACCATTGGTGGTTGCATCCTGCAAAACGTCCAGCAACAAAACTCCTTGGGCGTCACAGAAAACGGTAAGTACCACTTAACCTGCAGACGGAGTACCTTTGAACTTCTTTTGGATAGATGATGTTTTCATTCCATGGATGCGACCTTCGATCTTTCCATTGGGCCGACTAAGGTTAACCATTTTTCATCCCTAGCCACAATCAGAAACATAAAGTCATTGCCATATTCATGGTCGAACTCTACCCAATGGTGTATCGGTGTCTTGCACGTGCGCGTTCACCTGCTTTTCGCCCATAGCCGTTCAACGCTTCTTCCGTATACAACGCCCAGATTTTTTTCTGGGCGGCTTTTTGATGTTTATAAAGCGCTTTGACAAATGTCTCAATGTACTTGAAAATTATATAGGAAAATAAAGATATGTCTTATCTGTAATGTGTCATTTTATTTTGTTTTTTCCTTACATACTCAACTCTGCTCACAGTCGATAGAGAAACTTATTTTCCAACTCCTCTTCGTAGGTTGTAGAGTTTAATGACAAATGTACAATTACGGTTGTACGATGAAAATATGTTTTGAATATCCTAAGTATATTGTTTGTTGGTTGTGTTGTGATCCTTTGCAATATTAGATAGTAGTGTAACATCTTGAAACAAACGAAATCAAACAAAAAAAAATCCTGGCAGTTCCGTCAACCAATCAGAATGGTGTTATTATCAACCAATGAGTTCGTTCGGCACGGATCTGCTGGAAATTAACTTATGATGTTTACACAACATTCATGTGTCCGTAAATAACTAATAAAATGTTGCAATGTTCGTTAAGATTAAGGGACGTAACTGTGGGGTCATCAGTCCCTAAACTTACAAACTACTTATGAACTACCTTATACTAAGGACGGCACAAACATCCACGCCCGAGGGGGCATTCGAACCCCCGACCGTAGCGGCCGTGCAGACTGTGACTGGTGCGCTGCAGACCGCTCGGCCACTGCGACCAGGTCGTAAATAACTGAAAGCAGGAAAGACATAATCGTTACAAAACGGTTGTGAGTTGCAAAAGCCACAAATCACGTCAGTTCGTCAAACGTGTAACTTTTCGTAAAAACGTAACAAAATGTCAAACATAGTACAGTACCTATTTACGGATGTCACGTTTATGAAGTAATATGTCCTGAATTTGTGTCCTACAAAAACATAATTTACCAGGTTGATAGAGTGGAATATTAGGAAACTGTCCGAGATTTGTGTTTATATGGAGTTCAAAGTAAAGACGTAATAAATTACAACCTCATGTTTGTTAGGGCGAAGTTTCATGCATTTCATTTTCTTTGACGTCATAGCACCTATATGTCGTAATGCGATATTATTTCGAAGGTATATCCAGTGGTGTATATGTAAAATGTCTGCAAAATACGTCGCGAATAGAATTAGTAGAAAAGACGTAATAAATAAAAAAGTCATTCGTGATTAGTCGATTTTTCATGAACCTTGTCGTTCATGACTCCATATCTCATAAACTGTATGTCGTTCTACGATAAAATTTCGAAAGTACGTTCAGTGGTATGTGTGTATACCGTCTGTAACATTTTTCGCGAATACAAATTATAGTGTACCAGTAATAAATTGTAACTTCATTCCAAGTGGCGTAATTTTATTACATGAACGCCAAAAAAGTAGTAAGTGACAAACGTTTATTTCCTTTCATAATTTTTCGGGGGTTGTCAGCGAGAAAAGGTTTCCTAAATGTTTGTAATTATGTTTAAAGTTTGTTGCAAGTCGCTAAGTGCTCTCCTTCTGAAATAGTGGACTGATAAAGTCACACTATCGCGTGCCGCAAGATGGGGAAGTTTCATTGTTTAACACGTCATAGCTCCTGAACTATTGGTCCTATCGCAAAATCCTTTCTTATCTGACGTCTTCTACTTATAAACTACTTTCCTGCCAAATTTCAGCATCACAGGTGAACTAGTTTTCGGGATTTCTTGTGTAGTGAGTTAGTGAGTGAATGAGTATTCTTTCGTTTTTATATAGATACTAGCTTATTTGCTCGTGCTTCGCAATGGTTGTTGGACCTGTGTATATCATGGTTTTTTAGGGTTCCGGACCTAGGTCAGCAAATACAGAATCCTTTGTTGGATTGCTCTGTCAATAAACTCAGTTCTCCTAGCCAAGATGTCAAATTTAAGTAGAAGTCATTGTCGAAAACGATGAATGTTCATAAAGTTTTTCACACAAAAAGTGAAATTAGTTTAAGTCCGTACTCCGGAACGATGCAAATTCATTGTTAGTTTGTGTTCATAAAGTTAAGACTGAGGTGTCTAATTGTCTGTCTGGCATAAACTTTAGAAAACACTTCTATCGTTGAGATGAGAAATAATAATAATAATAATAATAATAATAATAACCACGCCATGTATTTGTTCTATGGCGTATTATTAAACTGTTTATCTCTCACAGTAAGTGTATGCTGAAGTATTAGAATGTTGCAGTGTTGCACTGGGACAATGTAGTTATACTGTATTCAGTGATCTATATTACTGAAAACTCGATGAATACTGAAAGTCTGGTAATTCAATCAACAGAGCAGTTCATACCTGTTTAAATAAGACATCATGGTGGTGTCAATCTGCGGTAAAGTAAGACTGGGTAATCGTAGAAGGAATGGCGTCAGCTGATCGTCTGTATAGAACTTTCCATTCAATGTAGTATTTCCAGTGAATTATCTTGACTAAGTTAGCAGCATCGGCTATTCTTTCAGCCAATACATGTCCTCACATCCTGCATTAATTACTTCGTAAAGCACGAAGTTGAAATTGACCTTGTGTAGTAGAACTATACAGGGTGGTCAGAAAATGAATTGCTTGTCAGGACGTTGAAGGGCAGGTTGTACTGACACATAAATGTTAAGAAAAAAATGATATGTCGCGCCGTTTCCGAGTTATTTAGCTCCGAATTTAGCCAATCACGTCGTTTGGCGCGCAGATTTGCCAAACGTAGCCTCTATGTTGTGGTCATATGGGTATAAACTTGTATATGAATGGCCGTTGTAACGTGAGACACACTGGTCTGGGGGTAGAGAGCTGGACACGTGAAACAGAAGGTCCTGAGTTCGATCCCCACCAGGGTTATCGTTTCGTTTTTATCCAAATAGGGAAACATCTGTATTTTTGTCTAATCATTTACGTATGGATTTCATGTAAGTAACTGAACTGTACATCTTTTTTTGCATAAACACATTGGCGTTGGCCCCAAGTATGCACATTTATTCCGAAAGCTACAGTATCCATAACATTCAATAATTGCTCACAAATGCAACCGACAAACGTCTAACAATATGTACCTGTTTGGACACAAATCTGGAAAAACAATAAACGTCATACACAGTCAATGGTCATACATGTAACAAATGCAGGGAAAGTAATGTATAACATAACACAATAAACTAATATTTTGGCAGTTGTTTAACGTAAGGCCGGCCGCGGTGGCCGAGGAGACTAAGGCGCTCCAGTCACGGTCTGCACGGCCACTACGGTCGGGGGTTCGAATCCCCCCTCGGGCATGGATATTTGTGCCGTCCTAGTTCGTAAGTAGTTCATAAGTAGTTTGTAAGTTTAGGGACTGATGGCCCCGTAGTTAAGTCCCATAGACTATACAAACATTTGAACATTTTTTTTTTGTTTAACGTAAGAATGTTATTTTCAGGAGCGAAACGTAACACTAAATTCACAGTAGCTGCTCAAAGTGTCCTCCTCCAGCCTGACGGCACGCATTGCAACGCTGCGTCATTGACTCCGCAAGCTTTCCGCAAACAAGGGTTTCCCTGATTTCATCGAAGGCTAAAATTATGCTCGCAAGAAGCTCTTCAATTGTGTCAACTGGGGTCGCGTAGACGATTTGCTTCACATGGGCCCACAAATAAAAGTCTAACAGTGTCAAATCAGGAGAACGAGCTGGCCAGAGGACTTGACCGCCTCGGCCAATCCACCTTCGCGGGTACAACACATCTAAATGTTTACGTACCGCAAAAGCAAAGTGCGGAGGTGCGCCATCGTGTTCGAAGCACATTCCCTGACGGACCGCCAGAGGAACGTCTTCTAAGTATAGCGGAAGGATGTTTTCATAGAATGCTAAATACGTCGTTCCATTTAAATGGGGAAGGAGTAGGACGGAATCCAACATAAAGTCGCCTACGATACCTGCCCAAATATTGACGCAAAACCTAAGCTGATAGGATTTAACGTAAGTGCCATGCGGATTTGCATCCATCCAAATGTTGCTATGTCGCGAAGTGAATGGTCCTTCTATGGTGAAACATGCCTCTTCTGTCCACAACACCATCTCTGCGAAATGTGGATTTTCGTTACATTTATTTAAATACCACACGGAATATTGGTAACGAGATGGGTAGTCCTCTTCAACCAAATCGTGCACCTTCTGTAGGTGATACGGAAATAGGTTTTCGTAGTGTAACACGTCCAATACTACACCTGGCGAAGCCTGTAACGACAAACAAATGGATGTGTAGTATGCAGGCATTCATTAAGAATGTAGTAATAACGTGACTTACTCCCAAAGGTTTACCAATTGCCCTCGAGCTGTTACTAGGTATTGCAGCAACCATTTCGAAAACGTTCTCTTCGAACTGAACATTCCGTATGAAACGTTCTCGTCCAGCGTCAACATTGGGTACAGCATAACTTCCAGTCTACCTTAACCGTCTATCAACAGCTAAAAATGTATTTACACACGAAATAACGCGGCTGGGAAATCTTGCGTGGTAGATGTCGCGGGCAGCTGGTGCATATTGACCCGCAGAGCCGTAAGCTAAATGCATATCTGCGTATTCCTTGAAGGAGTACCGATGACGCGCCATTTTACCACTACTTGTGCGTCACGACGACGTCCGTCACTGCTCTACCACACCTCCTTCCTTGTACCTTCACAGCTACACGAACTCTTCGGGCAAAGATCGATTGCATACGTACGATTCCCAATGATGATCCAATGACAAGTAGAAAAAGGGCCACTACACGGCCGATACAATTACCGTCGGATGTTGGCATAGCGTACATAGTAGCGCAGGGATTACTGATGAATTGGCCCGATTTCGATCCCCTCTGCCGTCTAATATTTTCACGTGTTTGTTTTTGTATTGGTCTCTTGGTCGATCTGACAAGGAGAGGATGCCAACTCATAGTGGCAAGAACACAGTTCGGCAATTGAACACACGAGGGGCGTACGATCGAATCCGCGTTTGGAAGTGTTTACTTTTATTTTGTTAATGTCAGTTTATGTATTACGTAACCGCAAAAAAGTCAAAATTATAATCAATATATCGTATTTATTAATATTTCATAAAGGGGATAACAAGGAAAGGCAAACAAAAATGTGCGACTCCACAACGACCAGTAGGCCGATTTTACTGGAATGCTCGCGTGCAGCTGTCGAGGTCTACTGGAAATTAAATTAACGAAATACGAAGTCCTGTATGCTTCAATTACAATTCTTTTTCGGAAAGTTATTTCCTCGTCGACGCCTGTCTTGGACATGGATTTGCAATAACATATATTCCATTGCCTTTCCTTTTGAAGTCTTTTTTATGAAATATTAATAAATACGATATATTGTGCATAATTTTAATTTATTTGCAGTGCAAGTAATGCATAACTTGACACATAAAAATTAAAAATAATTTCCCATACTAGGATTCGACCCACATTCATCGCATCATTGATTACCGGTCTGACTTCTTCCCACAACATCAACCACAGCTTGCTGATAGCGTTCACGTAAGTGTCATACAGCGTTCCAGACCCGCGCAAGAAATACTATTTTTTTCATAAACGCTTGGCCATCTGGAGCTCCCAGTGCTATCACGTTCATTTCTGGCCATTAATTGCATATACCATAATTCGAATTGGGCGATGACGAGTAGGCGTCTTCTCCTTGTGAGACAGCCACATGGAGAATACGTTTGGCAACGCTGGCCGGGCTGTTCGAATCTGCGCGCCAATCGACGTGATTGGCTAAATTCTGAGCTAAATAACTCGGAAACGGCGCGACGTATCAAATTTTTTTCTTAACATTTATGTCTCGGTACAACCTGCCCTACAACGCCCTGACAGGCATTTCAGACATTTTCTGACCACCCTGTATATTCAGAAGTCAGATAATAACTGGTGCAATTGTCTCTGCAGAAGAAGACGTCTTTATCTTAATGTGGTCTGCACCAAAAGTAAGAAATTACAAATTTTAATCACAATATTGTACCGAACGATTATGAAAGCACGGAGGTTTCTCATGAGTTTGTCACTCGCATGTGTTTATTATCTCTAGCGGCAGGCACAGAGCAGAAGTATTTCTGGAGTGAGCATGTAGATGCGCAGAAAAGATTTTCTGTCCTGGGCACTAAGGTGGACATATCACCTGACATTGGGAAAAATCTACTAATTGATTATTTCATCTCGGTCCCTTTTTTGTTCGCTTAAGACGGATGACTGTGTGTAAATGGCCCTTTTAGCGACGCTTCCTCAACTTTCTTGTTGCTTCTGTGACACATTTATTTAGATATTATTTCATGTTATGCGGTTGCTGTACGAAAAGGAGTTGGGGCTTCTTTGCAGCCAGTGTGGTACAAACCAATCGTAAGAGCAAATAAATGTGTGGAAAGAGTGGATTTGTCTCAATGTCACATAGTAATTTCAGCTTAATGTTGAGAGGATGAACAGAAGGCAAAGCCCACTCCATAGATATTTCTTCACTATGTATAATTTAGTGGTTATACCCGTCGAAAGATGCACTTCTTTTCTTCCCATGACATTGCAAAGCATATTGGATACGGCTAAGAAGAAAAAAACATTTGTGTCCTACCTGGGCTAAACTTTACTTGCAGTGGCAGTGGTTTAGTTTGCTATAGTTGGCAACGAACTGATCGCTTTAGGAGGATGAGTAATTTGTTTACCAGAACAGCATCAATTATTTATTTCATCGTGAACATAAATAATTATTTCCCTTATTCTATATGACTGATTTTTCAAAAAGAATTCAACGGCCGTTACCAACATCAATACACTACACTGCTGCCGTAAAGAAAATCATGAGAATAAACAACGCAGTATCGCCATCTATTACTTATTTGGTAACAGCGCCTCTATCTGATCTTTGTTGTATTGCGCAACAATTCAAGCATAGCATGCACCAGAAACTACAAATTACGATATCTTTTCTTTCCCTGATCCGATTTTGATCAAATGAAGCTTCTATTTTGCGCCAAGGTAGTCTTAGTTGACATATGAAACCCCATGAAAGTTCTTATAATACTCTTGGAGAGTTGCTGTACTACACCACACTTATAAGCATAGTATACACAAAAACATCAAATTATGATATCATTCCTTCCTCTGATCCGATTTTGATTAAATTAAGCCTATTTTACTCTGCAATCTATTCTCAATTTACCTGTGGAAACCCATGAAAGTTCGTGTAGTACTTTTGGAGATTAACCACAACAAATAGACATACACGATGGCTTTTAAGCAAATGATTAAATTGTGATATTTTTATTTTCTGTGATCCGATTTTAATTATTGAAGCCTTTATGTAACCGTACGATTTTCTAAAGTTACGTGTGAAAACCCATGAAAATTCGTCAAGAGGTTTTGGAGATATACGTGTTCAAAGAGACAAACAGAACTAACGGTCACAGGCAAACAAATTGAAATTACAATATTCCTTTTCTTCCGTGATCCGATTTTTATAAAACGAAGTCTGTATATTGTCAACTTACGCTCAGGCTCCCTGTGAAAACCCCGATAATAGGTTTTTAATAGTTGAAAAAACAGACATGACAGTTACTGAAAACACTTTAAATTACGATATCTTTTTTCCCGTGATCCTGTTTTGATAAAATTGTGCATATGCGTTGACCCAAACTTTTCTCATGTTTCCTGTGATAACCGCATGAAGATTCGTCCAGTAGTTTTGAAGATTGAAGGGAACAGCGACAGGACTACATTTATAGATTATTAGTATAGATTTTTTACTATGCAAATCCTTTTTTTTTTCTATTTCGTCTCAAATCAACGTTTAAGGCGTTATTTGCAATTAAATTTCGAGCCCTTGATAGGCCGTCACGAACGTCAGACTTTTAGTGTTACTTGCCTGAAGTGGGCCAAATCCCCTGCATAGTGTTATAAGGCTGTACGTGGCTGGCAGCGAGAGACAGCCGTCCGTTCCCCGTCGGCTGCGTGAGACACGTCCCCGCCCCTGCAGCACGCGTGACGTGTGGGGGCGCGTGATACGTCTGCTCTGCTCTGCCCGTGACGTCAGCTGCAGCGCTGCTCGCGGGAACACGGCGCACCAGCAGGTAGTGTAACATACGGCGTGTCCCGGCTGGTTGTACACTCGTGTACCTGCACAGATGGGCGTCACCAACACTAAATTATTAGGGGTGGGGGCTTGGGTGACGGCTCAACTGATGGGACTTAAAGCAGCAGGGGGAGAGAGACACTATAAACTACCTGCCCAGGTACTGTTTTTCCTACAGCGTGCCAATTCAAGCATGATTTACAAAGTGTAGAACAGTTACATAATATTTAAATTTATATATCACTGACAGTGTGATCATGATTAATTCTTATTATTCAAAAGAACTACGAGATATTTCAAACTGAATAAAATGTTAACTAAGGGGTCATCAGTCCCTAAACTTACAAACTACTTATGAACTACTTACGAACTAGGACGGCACAAATATCCATGCCCGAGGGGGGATTCGAACCCCCGACCGTAGTGGCCGAACAGACCGTGACTGAAGCGCCTCAGTCCCCTCGGCCACCGCGGCCGGCCAAACTGAATATTTTCAAACTAAATTTTCCTTGCTTTTGATTGGAAATACTAGGGGCATTTGACAAATACGTGCAAAAATAAAAAGTACTAACGTGTATGGGGAAAACCATTTTTATTCATCGACATAGTCTCTTTTTAGACTTATACACTCCGTCCAACGCTGCTCTAAATTGTTTAGGAATTGTTGTAGTCGAATCAGCCCTTTATTTGTTAACTAATTCGGGACTTCTTCTCCGTGGACTGATACCATCACAAAAAACAATAAAATATAGTTATTCTTGTTTATACCAATTCAAAATTAAAGTCTTTGCAGATTCTTTCAGGAATACTAATTCATATTAAAAATTCTTTCTGACCCCATCAGAATTAATCATCTCATCCAGAAGTCCGTTCTGTCATGAGTGCAACAGTTATGGAAGGTGCTTGTCTGGCTGAAATGCGTCTGCCAAGTGCTTCCCAGACATGCTTGATCGTGTTTAAGTCCTATGAACAAGCTGGCTACTGCATTCGATCTATTCCCTCAGCTTCAAGCATATTGTCCACTGGTGCAACCCTCTAAGAACGAGCGTTATCGTCCGCCAGAAGGAACGCATCTCCTATGGCACCAGCGTCGGGTACAAGAGAAGGTCGAAGGATCTCGTCTCTATACGTCTGATGAGTCAAAGCGCCTTTCTGAACGTCATGGAGGTCAATACTTCCGCCTATACTGACTCCTGCCCACACCATTTGTCGACTACATGATACGGTACTGTTTCCTGCACAGAAGCAGGATTATTGCCGCGGTGGAGTAGCCGAGCGGTCTAAAGCGTCTCGCTGCGGAGCGCGCGGTTGCTCGCCGTGGAGGTTCGAGTCCTCCCTGGGGCATGGGTGTGTGTGTTGTCCTTAGGTTCGTTTACCTAGATTTAAGTAGTTTATAAGCTACGGACTGATCACCACGCAGTTTGGTCTGATAGATCTACAGACGTTTGAACATTTGAACAGGATTATTCCGAGTTCCTCGTTCTCTACAGATGAGGGAACGACGATTGTCTGGCTGAATACAAAATCGCGACTCATCTCCAAACAACCCGGCGCCATTCGTTACGACTTCAATCCTAATGTTGCTCCGTCCAGTTTCTACGGGCTAAACGGTGTCGTGGTTTGAATGGGACACAGTCCTTAGGCCTCGTGTGTAGAGGGCCATTCCCGAAGGCGATTTCGGACTGTTTGTATTGATATTTCGTGTCGTGTTGCTGCCTGGACAGTGCGATGCACTTGAATTACACTCAGCCTTCTGTCGCGACGGGCTCTCGACTGGAGATAACGTTCATCTTTTCCCGATGGTCTTGCAAATTCGGGAAATTCCAATTGCTGAAGCCACCTGTATGCCTCTCCCGCTTACAACCTTCCTATGGCTCTCCATGCCATTGCTTCGAGTAAATCATGTTGTTGTTGCATTGCACTAATACTCACTACACTATCTGAAACCAATTACTTGTGTAATTTGTTAATACCAGTTCAATTTTACAAAGATTATTCTGCGGCAATGGCCCCCTACTTAGCTTGCATTTATCGCGAATCTTTAATTCAGTGCAAAGTTCCTAGTGATTGGAAAAAAGTGCAGGTGACTCCCGTTTATTAGAAAGGAAAGAGAACTGACCCACACAATTACAGGCCAATATCGTTGACATCAGTATCATGTAGAATTTTAGAGCATATTCTCAGTTCGTATAGTAAATTTCCTTGAAACGGAAAAGCTTATATCCATGAATCAGCACAGGTTTAGGAAACATCGTTCATGTGAAACTCAGCTTTCCCTTTTCTCACATGACATCTTGCGAGCCATGGATGAAGGACAACAGGCGGATTGTGTTTTTCTCGACTTCACAAAAGGCGTTCGACGCGGAGCCACACTGCAGACTGATAACGAAGATACGAGCTTATGGAATAGGCTCACAGATTTGTGACTGGCTGGAAGACTTCCTAAGCAATAGAACGCAGTACGTTGTTCTCCAAGGCGAGTGTTGATCAGAGACGAGCGTATCGTCAGGCGTGCCCCAGGGGAGTATGATAGGACCGCTATTATTTTCTATCTATATAAATGATCTGATGGACAGAGTAAGTTGTAATTTGCGGCTGTTTGCTGATGATGCTGTGGTGTATGGGAGGGTGTTGTCTGTAACTGACTGTAATAGCATACAGAATGCCTTAGACAAAATTTCCAGTTGGTGTGAAGATTGGCAGCTAGCTCTCAATGTAGAAAAAAGTAGGGTGATGTGCATGAGTAGAAAAAACAATCCCATAATGTTCGAATACAGCATTAGTAGTGAGCTCCTTGATACTGTTGCGTCGTTCAAATATCTAGGCGTAACATTGCAGAGCGATATGAAATGGAACGAGTATGTAAGGACAGTTGTGAGTAAGGCGGACAGCCGACTTCAGTTTATTGGGAGAATTTTGGGAAGATGTACTTCACCTGTAAAGGAGACCAGGTATAAAACGCTTGTACGACCACGTCTTGATTATTGCTCAAGTGTTTGGGACCCGCAGCAGATCAGTTTAAAGGAAGACATAGAGGCGGTTCAGAGACGAGCAGCTAGATTTGTTACCGGTAGGTTCGACCAATGCGCGAGTGTCACAGAAATGCTCCGGCAACTCAATTGGGGATTGCTGGAAGAAAGACGACGTTCTTTTCGTGAATTTCTGCTAAGTAAATTTAGAGGGCCGGAATTTGAAGCTGACTGTAGTACGATCTTGCTGCCGTCTACTTACATTTCGCGTAAAGATCACAAATACAAGATAAGAGAAATTAGGGCTCTTACGGAGGCATATAGGCATTCTTTCTTTCCTCGTTCTATTTGGAAGTGGAAAAGGAAAGGAAATGCCTAGTAGTGGTACAGAATACCTTGAAGGACTACAGATAAGAAGTTCATATTCACAGGTCATATTCATTAGTATGTTATGCAGAAACGATTAGCATTTGCAACATGACGACTTGTGGATTAAGTTCGACATCGATATAGCGGCGCAGTACATACCTACCGGTAAAATGTGTTCAAATGTTCGAATGTTTGTTAAGCTTAAGGGACTTAACTGTGGGTTCATCAGTCCCTAAACTTACAAACTACTTATGAATTACCTTATACTAAAGACGACAAAACATCCATGCCCGAGGGGGGATTCGAGCCCCCGACGAGGAACGGCCTCGTGCATCGGAACATAGCGCCTCAATACGCTTGGTCTCTCCTCCGTGGCAGGTAAAATGTGTCCGTGGCTCTAGTTGTCACTATAAAACGAAGGAAATCGATCCGAATGACTTGAGCACATGTCTCGCAGACGTATGCGCGTAAAGAAGCGCGTTATTGGCATGAGAATATGTGATGAAGCCATCAGGAAAATACCTGCTCGTATGCGACGAAGTGTTTCAGCAATGCAACGTGTCTGTACAGAATGGTTCACGATAGCCGGCAGAACAGGAGAAAGGTCAGATCACATCGCCAAGAGCACTTCTCCGAGGAGACTGACACACCGGAAAAGGTTGCCGCTCAGATCTGCTTCCTCTTAGGCTCTGGCGAAACATTCGAACAGCAGAACACACCGTACAAACAGTGAGGGGTGTGAATCCATCACCGTTTATCACGGCATGGCTTACGTGCTCGTCGTCCACTTCTCAGCCTACCTTTGAATGATGTACAGAAACGTGCTAGACTACTATGGTATATCGAACGGCGTCGCCGGGGCCACGACAGACGTTAGTGTTTTCGAATGAACCGCAGACAGGAGAGGGCGGCATCACCGTAACTAAATTCGCAAAAAACGTACACTACCAACTCAAGGACTTACGGTGACGGATATTGTTGGTGCATCCAAAAAAAAAACAGACAGTGATGTGGCTTGACCTCTCCATTTATATAAAAAGTAGCTTAACGTCCGTTGCTTCGCATGCGTAGGCTGGTTGGTCTGCACCAGTTGTTTCTCCCACTTAATATAAATTTTCATTGATATAGCTTAAGTACTGTCATAATGAAATGTTGTGACACTACTTGTAGCCGCGGCAGAATGGCCGTGAGTATTGAGGCGCCATACTGCGGTGCGCGCTGCTGTTCGCCTTCGGGGGTTCGATTCGCCCCTCGGGCATGGGTGTTTGTGTTGTCCTTAGCATAAGTTAGTCCAAGTTAAAGTTGGTTTATTTAGTTTGTAAGCCTTACGGACTGATTACCCCGTTGTAAAGTCTCTTAAGATTTACAAACATTTGAACATTTGATTTTATTACTTGTGATAACCTATGGCACCCCTTAATAGTTGAATTTTGAATAATACCCCAAAATATGTCTTTTAAATTCCAACCAAGTATGCAAATATCAATTTTTGTAATTCTGGGTTCAAAATTGGCTTAGCAGCAACGTATATTCAAACAATGTTTCATCCCCTATTTCACCCCCTGAATGAATAATTTTCTGAAAATACCGAAACACGTGTCATTTTAATTCTGACCAAGAAATACCAATTTATGTGGTTTTAGCTTCAAAATTGCCTTAATTGCAAAAGATTATTGAAAAACACTCCCTCTCCAATTTAACCTTTTTTATGGTTGAATTTCCAAAAAATACCGAAACACGTGGGTTTTTTTTTTTTTTTTTTTTTAATTCTAACCAACAATACGAATAACGTATTGTCTGAATAGCAATGTGTTTTCAAATTTATCATCCCCTATTTTACCCTCTTACTTGTCGAATTTCCAAAAATACTGAAACTCGTGCTTTTTCTTTAAATCGTGACCCAGATTCCATATCCGACGTTTCGTAGTTGTAGCTCAAAATTTGAATTAACAGCAACATATATTTGAAAAACAGTTTTTTGCGACCCTTATTTCACCCCCATATTGGTTGAATTTCAAAATTTGCCAAAACCCAGAATTAGAATCCGAAATTTTGTAGATGCCTAAATAGCAACGTATTTTCAAAAAAATGTTTCCTCCCCTATTTTACTCCCTTACTGACGGAATATCGAAAAATTGCTTCTTAAATGACGCCTACAGAGTAAGATCAGCACCCTCTACAAATTTCAAGTTTCCATCTTGAGTGGTTTGGGCTGGGCGGTAATGATTCCGTGAATTCAGTCAGTCAGTCGGGACATTGCCTTTTATATATAGAGATTATCTTCGTCCCAAACGAGATTTTAGGTATGGACTGCAGGTCTGCCTCCAACTTTGTCAGAAACCAAGAGCACGTTTCCGTACGGCGATCAGGATCGTCTTCTCACTAGTGGTGTCACAATTGCAACTTTTACGGATGAACGTTGTTCTTCTTCAGAATACCCTATTCTGAACGTCAGTTTGCAAGCTAGTCCGTCCGCAGTATTGATTTTTTTTTTTTTTCCTTGATGACTTGCAACAACATTTGACAAAACTCATTTTTGAGCCTCTTCCGCTGTGCTCGAACTTCGCTTCGTTGAGCCTCAGGTTCAGTAGCAGCAGCTTTGAATTTTGTTAGCAATGTGCCACCGTTGTGTGCGGCACTGGCTTACGTTCAGGATGCTTCTTATTAAATTCATCTGCAACACTACGGTTATTTTATTTATTTATTTATCAAGTAGACAACTTTATATATATATATATATATATATATATATATATATATATATAATCTTACAGAATTTGGCCAATTATAGACCGCTTAGAACTTAAGTCTATGGTACAATATGTTTCTTCTTATCTTCCCAGAACTTCTTCATGCGTTGGCTGATGGCCTGCCTCTGTTCAACGGACATCACCCTCCTAGGTTGTTGTTTTTGTTGTTGGATGGGAAATTTTGCAGAATCGATCTGTAGCCTGAAATTTCCCCTGTCTTGTATTAAGTCTTCTGTGATGTTAAGTTTTCTCAAATCCCTTTTTGTCTCTTCCAGCCATCCTGTAGTGTTCTTCAATTTGGAAATGAAATTAAAAATTTTCTTTGTCAGCCTACTGTCTTTCGTTCTGTAAATGTGTCCATAAAACTTTAATCTCCTCTTCCTTATTGAGTCTGTGATGGTTTCTATGTTTTTGTATAAATCTTCATTTCTTCTCTTCGTCCTATTGTTATCCTTGTTTTTTTGTGGTCCTAAAATTTTTCTGAGTATTTTCCTTTCTTTCTTTTCTAGTTCTTCTTGTTCCCCTTTTTTATTCAGAGTTAGGCATTCTGATCCATATAGTGCTTCCGGTTTAATTACTGTTGCGTAGTGTTTAATTTTTGCCTTAAACGATACTGATCTTTTGTTATATAGGTTTTGGGTGAGTTTGTATTCTAATTCCATTTTTCTTGATCTTTCTTTACTTGTGGTGTTATCCAATCCATTTGATTGTTTCCATTCTCCCAAATACTTAAACTTCTCAACTCTTTTAATTTTCACTTGTTGTGTTTGTAGATATTTCTCTCTGTTGTGTTTATGTTCAATGTATTCCGTTTTCTCATATGATATTTGTAAACCGGTTTTGGCTGCAGTTCTGTGAAGTGTTTCTATCATTATTTTTGCAACTGTTTTGTCTTTAGAAATAATTGCAATATCGTCAGCAAAAGCGATACATTTCACTTCGAATCTTCCTCTCCCTTGTCCTAGATAAATTCCTTCAATGTTTTTCCCTTTTAGTTCTTTTTCCCATTCTCTCACTACTTTGTCTAAGACCAGATTGAAGAGAATTGGTGAGAGTCCATCGCCCTGGCGAACTCTTGTGTTAATTCTGAAGGGTTGAGTAACTTCTCCAAGAAATTTAACTTTAGAAGTTGTGTCTGTGAGTGTCTGTTCAACTAACTTTCTGGTGGTTCTATCGATACCTGCTTCTTGCAATGTTAGGAATACTGTTTGTCTGTCTACGGAATTATAGGCTTTTTTGAAATCCACGAATGTAATGACTGTGTTAAGGTTCCGCATTGTTCTGATCCTGAGAATTGTTTTCAAGTTAAATATTTGCTCTGGGCACGATCTACTTTTTCTGAAACCTGCTTGGTACTCACCAATTGTGTGTTCTGCTTGTGCTTCTATGTTATCCAGCAGAGCTTTGGATATAATTTTATATGTGACTGGAAGTAGAGATATGCCTCTGTAGTTGTTCGTATCTGTCCTGTCTCCCTTCTTGTGTAATGGGTGAATTATGGATTCTTTCCAATCATCCGGTATTCTTTCTTTTTCCCAGCAATCTTTAATAACGTCATAAATGGTTTCAGCAGCCCGCTTCCTTCCCAGTTTTCACATCTCGGCTACTATCCCGTCTTCACCTGGTGCTCTGTTGTTCTTCAACTGGCTAATGTATTTCTCAATTTGATGCAGTGACGGTGGTTCTGAAGGAGGATTTTCCTTTGAGGTTTACTGAAAGTTAGTCGTTGTGTTGGTTCATCGCAGTTTAGAAAGTTCTTGAAGCATGCAGCAAGTAACTCACAGTTGTCTTTGTTGTTGGTGATCAGTTTGCCTGTCCAGTCTCTGAAGTGGAGGCTCATCGGTTTGTACCCTGTTATTTCATCTAGTTTTTTTTATATTTTTTTTAATTTGTTTTTTCTGTTCCATAGGACCCACTTGAGGAGTAAGACTCCATGGTCATGGAACAAGTCAATACATTGTTACACAAGAGTGGTAATAGAAAAATTTTAAGTAGTCCTTTGCACACGATAATCTTAAGACAAAGTGAAAAGAATCAATAAAGAAAAAATGAATTAGCTTAATTGTTTAACTTTTCTAGGAGTTCCTCGACAGAATAAAAGGAGTGAGCCACGAGGTAACTCTTCAATTTAGTTCTTGTGGCAGCTTATTGAAAATGGATGCCGCAGAATACTGCACCCCTTTCTGCACAAGTGTTAAGGTGGAGTGGTGCAAATGTAGATTAGACATCTGTCTAGTATTCACCGAGTGAAAGCTACTAACTCTTGGGAATAAGCGGATATTATTAACAACAAACGACATTAAAGAAAAAACGTATTGTGACGCCAGAGTCAAAATTCCCAGACTACTGAAAAGGGGTCGACATGACGTTCGCGAACTTACACCAGATATTGCTCGAACCGCCCGTTTTTGAGCCAGAAATACCCTTTTTGCATCAGGCGAGTTACCCCAAAAAACAATGCCGTACGTCATAAGTGAGTGAAAGTAAGCAAATAGACTACTTTTCGTGTTGAAAAATCACTTATCTCAGATATTGTTCTAATGGTGAATATAGCAGAATTTAGTTTTGGAACAAGATCCTGAACATGGGCTTTCCATGACAGCTTACTGTCTATATGAACATCTAGAAATTTGAACTGTTCAGTCTCACTTATCACATGCCCATTATGTGTAATCATAATGTCAGATTTCGTCAAATTATGTGTTAGAAATTGTAAAAACTGAGTTTTACTGTGATTTAACATCAACTTGTTTTCTATTAGCCATGAACTTATCTCTTGAACTGCATTATTTGATACTGTGTCAATATTACGAGCAACATCCTTCACTACCAAGCTGGTATCATCAGCAAACAAAAATATTTTACAATCACCTGTTATACTCGAAGGCATATCATTTATATAAATAAGAAACAGCAATGGTCCCAAAACAGACCCCTGGGGCACCCCATACTTAATTGTGCCCCATTGGGATTGCACGTCATAGCCATTTTCTACACTGCGGAGAATTACCTTCTGTTGTCTATTATTAAAGTAAGAGGTGAACCAGTTGTGGGCTACTCCCCGTATTCCATAATGTTCCAACTTCTGCAACAATATTTTGTGATCAACACAATCAAACGCTTTTGTTAAATCAAAGAAGACGCCTAATGTCCGTAGCCTCTTATTTAACCCATCAAGTACCTCACAGAGAAATGAAAATATAGCGTTTTCAGTCGTTAAACCACTTCTAAAACCAAACTGTACGTTTGACAGGAAATTATGTGAACTGAAATGATCAATTAATCTTGAATATACAGCCTTTTCAATAACTTTGGAAAAAACCGATGGCATAGAAATAGGTCTATAGTTGTCTACATTATCCCTTTCTCCTTTTTTATAAAGCGGTTTCACTACTGAGTACTTTAATCTGTTAGGAAACTGACCATTCTGAAAGGAAAAATTACAAATATGGCTTAGTACTGGGCTAACATATGGAGAACAGTACTTTAGAATTGTGCTAGATACCCCATCATATCCACAAGAGTCCTTAGTCTTTAATGATTTAATTATTGACTCAATCTCACCTATGGAAGTATCATGAAGGATAATTTTAGGTAACAGCCTCGGAAAGGCATTTTCTAAAAACGTTATATGATTACCTGTAGAAAGTAGAGTTTTGTTTAGTTCCTCTACTATATTCAGAAAGTGATTATTGAATATTGCACATATATTGCAGTAACAGAAACATTCCTACTACGCACTGACGTTATATCTTCTACCTGCTGCTCCTGACCAGACACTTCCTTCACGACTGACCAGATAGTTTTAATTTTATCCCGAGAGTTTACTATTCTTTATGCGTACCACATACTTTTTGCATTCTTAATGACATTTTTCAGAACCTTACAGTACTGTTTGTAATGAGCTACTGCATCTTCATTCAGACTGCTTCTAACATTTTGATACAACTCCCGCTTAGTTCTACATGATACTCTTATCCCCTTTGTCAGCCACCCTGGCTGTCTGTTACTGAAAGTACCCTGTTTTGAGCGTTCTAGCGGAAAGCAACTTTCAAACAGCATAATAAATGTGTTCAGAAAAGCATTATATTTATCATCTGCATTATCAGCACTATAAACATCCTGCCATTCTTGTTCCTTAATTAGGCTTAAAAAGGTCTCAATTGCAACTGGATTAACTTTTCTGAGTAGTTGATATTTATGTTTAACATTTGTTTGAGAACAAATACTTTTTAGAATTAAAAGTTGGGCATCGTGGTCTGATAGGCCATTTACTATTCTGCTGACAGAGTGCCCCTCTAATAATGAAGAATGAACAAAAATATTGTCAATGGTAGAACTGCTATTTCCTTGCACTCTCGTTGGAAAAAATACTGTTTGCATCATGTTATAGGAATTAAATAGCTCTAACAGCTGACGTTTCCTTGAGCTATCACCTACACAATTAATGTTGAAATCTCCACACACAATTAAATTTTTATACTTCCTATACAGTGAACCCAGAACCAATTCCAGCTTGGGCAGAAACATTTTAAAATTTGAGTCAGGGGATCTATAAATAACAACTATTACTAGTTTAGTTCCATTAACATTAACAACTCCTGCACAACATTCAAATATCTGTTCTGTGCAGTGTTTAGAAAAATCGATTGACTCCGATGAAAAATCGTTTTTTACATACATGGCCACTCCCCCACACTGCAAGGAACTCCTAGAGTAGAAGGCAACTAACCTGTATCCTGGCAAAGGAAGTCTCTTAATTGTCGCACCACTTAAAAAGTGCTCTGAATCAGTATCAATAAGCATTTCATTAACTTTATCTCTGATACCCTGTATATTTTGATGAAGAACAGTAATTACCTTATTACTTATATTCTTAGACTTTGTCAATGGTGGTTCATTTCTTAGAGGGAATTCCTTTAAGCAGGAATATCTATCAGCTGTCTTCAGTCTAAAAAAGGTGCAGCCCTAACACCAACTACTACAGGAATTTTTCCATGAGTGAAACCCCCACCCCCTACTACACTGTCACCTATGAACTTTGCCAACCTCCCCTTCCCATACCTATTGAAGTGCAGACCGCGCCTAGTAAAATCCAACCTTTGATAGTCTCAACTGGCACCACTGCAATGTGATCCATGCCCTCCGTCATCAGCGCCTTCTCAAGCCCCATGTTAACACGGCTGACAGCCGTATTAAGACAAGACCTACCATGACGCTGAAACAGCTGCACGAAATGCACATTCGTGCCACCAGTTTCAGTTGCTATCCTCTCCAGATCACCACCTATATCATATTCCCCGTCCCTATCAAGACTGTTCCCGGCCCCACCCACTATAACTACCTGATCCTCTTTTGAAAAATTCCTACATAAGTCCCCTATGTTACAAGTGACCTGAGCTAACCCTGTACTAGGCTTCACTATGCTGGTGACCTGGTACTCACTCCCAAGTACTTCCTGCAACTGTTGGCCAACACCTCTGCCATGAGAACTACCTAGCAGCAGAACCTCCTTCTTCCTAAGAGACCTCTCTACAGATTTCGGCTTACCAAAAGCTGAGGTCTGCTGCGTACTTCCTACACCTACAGCTACAGGAGGTTCATCTCCACTCAGCTCTGACAGTTGGTCAAACCTATTTGCAACTTGCAATGGAAAGCTATCTGAATACCTTCTCCTAGCTACCTTCTTGCCAACTGCCAGTTCCCATTCCCCAGCCCCCCTTCCCCTCCTCAACCTACCTAGTTCCTCTTCAGCGTTTTTCAACTGCACCTGAAGGGCGCAGATCAAACGCTCCTGCTCCTCTATCAACTTATTCCTGCTGCAAATCCTACAGTTCCAGGAGAGAACCTCACCACAATGCCCACTGTCTTCCCCACTGCACTCTCCCCCATGAAAATACTTACTACAAATCTCACACTGCAGCCCACTACGACCCTACGACAGAGCCCACACTTTTCACTCATGGTAAAATTTTACAATCATTTGTTAAGAACAACTAGACGTCTACGTTATGAAGTTAAGTTTCTACAAAATAAGTAGGAAGTACCTCTTAACTACAGCAATCAACAAACCTCAGTCTCTACAAATCAAGTAACAACAACTAATAGTATCAGAAAATAGCAAATAACTACCACAGAAACTTTACACTGTTGCTTGTATAAACAAGTTCAAATTCAAGCGTCACTAATAAAATAACTAAACACTGTGATAGTACAAGAGTCATCAAATACCGTAACTTAAAGTTTCCCTACCTCAACTACGTTAAAACAGCAAGTCACCTGTTGAAAAGTACTAAAGTTAATAAACAACTAGCGCGATAACACCTCCTGAAATCTAAAACTTTAATAATTTAAATACAATACACAAACACTTATTGGAACTTAGCTTTCGGAGACCGCTACGGCTGGAACCACTCGCCACCAGATGTAAACCAACCGTTTCTATCATTGCTTCTCTGATCTCGCTCCAGTTTCCCATCGTCTTTGGCTCAAGCTTTTCAACGGATTTGTCCCTATTGTCTGACAGAAATTTTGTGTCAATTCTAGGGACTTTTTTTTATTCTGGGATTTGGTTTCTTTGGTTGAAATTTGGTTTTAATTTCCGCAAAAAAGTGGTCAGAATCTATTCCTAGTCCTCTTCGGACCCGTACATTCATAATTTCTCTATGGTTATGTTTGGTTATTGCCACATGATCCAGCTGATATGAGCCTAAATGTGTATTAGGGGAACACCAAGTCTTCTTTCTCCTTGGCAATTTTCTGAAGAAAGCTGACATTAGTTTCAGGTTTTGTCTGCAGAAGTTGATGGGCCTTTCTCCGTTCTTATTGGTTCGTTTGTGTGCAGGAAAATTTCCTACTATTGCCTTGTATTTCTCTTCCCTGCCGACCTGTGCATTGAAATCCCCTACGAATATTTTTATGCGATGCTTCGGTATTTTAGATGTTTCGTCCTCTAGTGTTTCCCAAAATTGATCCACTTTTTCTGGATTTTTCCTATTGTCCTTGTTGGTAGGTGCATGTGCATATATGATGGTATAGCCTTTGTTTGCTGATCTGAATGAGAGAAGTGATATTCTCTGTTGTTGTTGTTGTTGTTGGTTTTAAGGGGACTAAACAGCTAGGTCATCAGTCCCCTGTCCCTGGTTTCCCTTTATAAATCCTGTAGCCCTCTGATTCAAATGCATTCTCATCTCTGTATCTGGTTTCCTGAAGTGCTAGTATGAGTATGTTGCGTCTGTTTAATATGTCCGTCAGTTGTTTCAGTTTTCCAGTTTTTAATAAAGTATTGATATTTAATGTGCCAAGAAGATGTTTTATTCCAGGCCTTATGTGAGAAGTTCTAGGAAGCTCCGACTCTTCCTCACATGATGTTCTAGGCTCTCCAGAATCCAATGGCCTAGTTGCATCACTGTTTCCAGTGATGGAGGATTGTTTACCTCATGGAGTAGTTTTCCTATGAGTGTTTACCATCATGTCTTGGTTAAAAGTAAATTAGGAAGGGGTGTTAACCCCTTCGTGGGATGTTACATCTGTGATCGTATCGCCAGATGGGTTCTAACAGGCCGCCCAATATGGGAACAGACGCCCTTTGTAGCCGACCACTTTGGTAACAGACGCTACTGTGAATGACTCATCCGCCTAGTTTGCCGTTGTGATTAGTATCTTCATCCGCCTCTGAAGCCGTTGATCTTCTTCACCTGATGTGTGTCAGTGGCTCTTCCGCACTCTCTGCCGTTGGGAAGTGATGTTCCTCTTCCGCCGTCGAGACCGTTGGCCAGTCTTCACCTATAACCCCAGGTGGGGGCCCTAACTGGGTGCTACCATCCGGAGCCAGGTAGACCCAGGTTTTTTAACGAGGTTGTTACTCCTCCCCCTCCTCCTTCCCCAACACTTGTGAGATGGGGCCCCGGGCTTGGGACCGGCAGTGGCGGAGTATGTTGTTGTTATGGTCTTCAGTCCGGAGAATGGTTTGATGCAGCTCTCCACCCTACTCTATCCTGAGCAAGCCTTTTCATCTCCTCATAAGAACGGCAACACACATCCACTTGAATCTGCTTACTATACGTGTCTCTTGGTCTCCCTCTGCGATTTTTACCCCACACACTTCCCTCCAATGCTAAATTTACGAATCCTCGATGTCTAAGAATATGTCCTACCAAGCGATCCCTTCTTTTAGTCAGGGTATGCCAAAAATTCCTTTTCTCGCCAATTTTGTTCAGTACCTCTTCATTAGTTATGTGATCTACCCACTTAATCTTCAGCATTCTTCTGTAACACCACATTTCAAAAGCCTCTATTCTCTTCCTGTCCGCACTGCTTATCGTCCATGTTTCACTCCCGTACAAGGAAACACTCCACACAAATGCCTTCAGAAAAGACTTCCTTACACTTAAATTAATATTCGATGTTAGCAAATTTCTCTTTTTCAAAAATGCTTTTCTTCCCATTGCCATTCTGCATTTTATATCCTCTGTACTGCGACCATCGCATGTTATTTTACTACCCAAGTAACAAAACTCATCTACCACCTTCATTGTCTCATTACCTAATCTAATTCCTTCGGCATCGCCTGATTTTCTAAGACTACATTCCATTATTTTTGTTTTGCTCTTGTTTATGTTCATTTTATACGCTCTCTTCAACACACTGTCCATTCCATTCAACTGCTCTTCCAGGTCGTTCGCTGTCTCTGACAGAATTACAATGTCATCAGCAAAACGCAATGTTTTTATTTCTTCCCCCTGAACTTTAATGCCTATTCCAAAATTTTCCTTGCTTTCCTTCACCGCCTGCTCAATGTACAAATTGAATAACATCGGAGAAAGGCTACAACCCTGTCTTACTCCCTTCCCAACTGATGCTTCCCTTTCATGCCCTTCGAGCCTAATAACTGCGGTCTGGCTTTTGTAGAGGTTGTAGATAACTCTCCTTTCCCTGTATTGTACCCCTGCTGACTTCAGAATTTGAAAGAGTGTAGTCCAGTCAACATTGTCAAATGCTTTCTCCAAATCTACAAAAGCTAAAAATGTAGGTTTGCCTTTCCTTAATCTATCTTCTAAGATAAGACGTAAGGTAAGTATTGCCTCCCGGGTTCCTACGTTCCTCCTGAATCCAAACTGATCTTCTCCAAGGTCAGCTTCTACCAGCTTTTCCATTCTCCTGTAGATAATTCGTGTTAAAATTTTGCAACCATGACTTATCAAACTGATGGTTCTGTAATTTTCACACCTGTCTGCGCCTGATTTCTTTGGAATGGGGATTATTACATTTTTCTTAAAGTCTGAGGGTATTTCGCCTGTCTCATACATCCTACACACCAGTTCAAATAGTTTTGTCATGTCTGGCTCTCCCAGAGACTTTAGTAGCTCTGAGGGTATGTCATCTATTCCTGGGGCCTTGTTCCTACCTAGGTCTTTCAGGGCTCTGTCAAATTCATCTCTCAGTATACTATCTCCTATTTCATCTTGATCTACTTCCTCTTCCCTTCCTACAACATCGGAGTATATATATATATATATATATAAATTGAAATGTCCAAATTTGACAACCATTCCAGAGCACTTTCTGTCACTCGATGTAAACTCTGCAAGTCACCACTGAATGCTCGCAGTGGACACTGCTTGACGATGTGCCCTACGGTTTGCAACTCTGCCCCGCAGTCACAGTCAGAAGATGGAAGGAAACCCTACTCCTTCGTGTTGTAAGCACACCTCCCTTGACGAGTCCTGATGCGGTTCAATCTCGACCAGGTTTGGCGTGGTAGATGGAATCCCTCAACCTTCATTTATGGATCTTACACGAGGTGGCTGTTGTGCGGTGGATTTTCGTTCCAACGTTCTTGCCACTTGGAGGTCACGTCGGGGGAAGTGGTGCTTTCTGTGTCACCAGGGAGGTTTTAGTGATTTCAGACGACATGCTGGGGGATCCTGTAGAGCATCATACAAGGGAGAGTTCTTCTGAGCCTCGACATTCTTTATCAATTTTACCTCCTCAGATCTTGTGGAGCAATGTTAGCCAGGACAGGTAACCACTGAAGGGGCGTAGATCTGACAGTGCCAGTGATAATCCTCATGGCTCCATTAAGTTGGACGTGAACCTTTGTTGTGTGAGCGCTGTTTTCCAACACTGGCGCGCAGTATTCCCCAGCAGAATACACAGGAGCGAGCGCAGCAGAGCGTAGGGTATTGCCGTCCGCACCCCAATTGCTGCCAGCAATCTTACGAAGCAAGTTCACTCTTGAGGCAAGTTTCTTTGAAAGCTCTAAGCACTGTTCTTTGAATGTCAAGGATCGATCTAGAGTGATACCTAGGTATACCGGATTGTAGTTACGTGGCACTTCAATTCCATCAAAAGTGACGTGTAGCTTCTTTTGGGCTTCCTTATTATTCAAGTGGAATGCCGTAACCTCAGTTTTATTTGGGTTCGGTTGACGTCTCCATTTATGAAAGTAATCACTTAATTTAATTAGGTCACTCGTCAGATTTCTCTACCATTCTTGCAACTATAAGAAACCAAAATTAGTGCAGTGCCTACAGCGCGAGAGCTTTTGGACACCCTGTAATGATGGTGTAACAATAATAATTTGTCACTAGGGTGGGTGTTTTGGGTCGCAGTATAGGTGTCTAACTACAAGAACTGTGGTACGGACGTTCGGTGCAGAAAGTCTCAGGGTTCCGTGTAGACGTCAGTTTTTTGGAAGCTGCTTGGCAGCCCGTGAGGCGGCGATAAGCGGGGGCGGAGGTGGGGGCGGAGGTGGGGGCGGTGTGGGGGCGGGCCTTATCGTCTGCCGCCGCCTCCGCCCCCGGATTAACGCGACTGCTTCCAGCAGCCTCCAGCAGCCTCCACCACGCGTCACGGCGAGGCGCGCCTGGAATTATCAACTACTGACAGCACAGCGAATCTGCTGCAGCCGCGGTCACATCTCCCACTCAGCTTCATATCAAGGACTTGCTACCGCATCCGCAAACCAGGTGTGTGTGTGTGTGTGTGTGGAGGAAGGGGGGGAGAGAGAGAGAGAGAGAGAGAGAGAAAGAGAGAGAGAGAGAGAGAGAGATAGTGAGTGAGTGTGAGTACACAGGGTGTTACAAACAGATACGGCCAAGCTTTTAGGAAACATTCCTCACACACAAAGAAAGAAAATATTTTATGTGGACATGTGTCCGGAAACTTTTACTTTCCATGTTAGAGCTTACTTTATTACTTCTCTTCAAATCACATTAATCATGGAATAGAAACACACAGCAACAGAACGTGACTTCAAACACTTTGTTACGGGAAATGTTCAAAATGTTCTCCGTTAGCGAGGATACATGCATCAACCCTCCGTCGCATGGAATCCCTGATGCGCTGATGCAAAATGTTCAAATGTTTGTACAGCTTATGGCGGGGTCATCAGTCCCTAAACTTACAAACTACTTATGAACTACTGACGAACTAGCACCGCACAAATATCCATGCCCGAGAGGAATTCGAACCCCTGACCGTAGTGGCCGTGCAGACCGTGACTGAAGCGCATCAGTCCCCTCGGCCACCGCGGCCGGCTGCGCTGCTACAGCCCTGGAGAATGGCGTATTTTATCACAGCACTCCACTGTACGAGAACGAAGAATCTCTACATTTGGTACCGGGGTTGTGTAGACAAGAACTTTCAAATGCCCCCATAAATGAAAGTCAAGAGGGTTGAGGTCAGGAGAGCGTGGAGGCCATGGAATTGGTCCACCTCTACCAATCCATCGGTCACCGAATCTCTTGTTGAGAAGCGTACGAACACGTCGACTGAAATGTGCAGAAGCTCCATCGTGCATGAACCACATGTTGTGTCGTACCTGTAAAGGCACATGTTCATGAAATCATGATAACGTGCTCCAGTGAGCGTAAGTGGAAGAACATGAGGCCCTATCAAGACATCACTAATAATTCCTGCCCAAACGTTCACAGAAAATCTGTGTTGATGACGTGATTGCACAATTGCGTGCTGATTCTTGTCAGCCCACACATGCTGATTGTGAAAATTTACAATTTGATCACGTTGGAATGAAGCCTCATCCGTAAATAGAACATTTGCACTGAAATACTAAAATGAGCTCTAACATCGAAATGAAGCGTTTCCGGACACATGTCCACATAACATAGATTCATTCTTTGACTGTGAGGAATGTTTCCTGAAAGTTTGGCCCTACCTTTTTGTAACACCCTGTATATCGATAACACTAAATTCCACCCCTACAAGCCAAAGCATAATGTGTGGCAGATAGATAAACTAAAATACCAGTAACAATTTCCACAATCCGCTTCCCCCCCCCCGCCTTCCCCCTAATACTCTACATGGTGTCGCACTTTAAGATATTTTCGGGGTAAAAAGTTAAATATTCTTTCTTCTCGACGGCCAAAAATTGCATTATATGCTTTGAACTTAAATGACCACCTATGCTGAGTTGTTACATTTTTTACTGATTGCCCTACCTTTATCAACCTATCTACATCTACATGGGATACTCTGCAAATCACATTTAAGTGCTTGGTATAGAATTAATCTAACCACCTTTTTTATTTATCTCCCATTCCATTCACGAATAGCGCGCGGGAAGAAAGAACACCTGAATCCCTCCGTTCGAGCTCTGATTTCTCGTATTTTATTCTGATGATCATTTCTACCTATGTAAGCGGGAATCAACAATATATTTTCGCATTCGGAGGAGAATGTTGGCGATTGGAGTTTCGTAAGTAGCCCACGCCGCAGCGATACGTGTCGTTCTTGTAAAGATTCCCGTCCTAGATCCTGTATCATTTCCGTAACGCTGTATGCCCTGTATCATGACAAAGCGAAACGAGCTGCCCTTCTTTGGACTCTTTCAATATCCTCCGTCAAGCCCACCTGATAAGGATCCCTCACTGGGCAGAAATACTCCAAAAAAGGACGGACAAGCGTACTGTATACAGTTTCTTTAGTAGTTCTGTTGCATCTTTTAAGGGTTCTGCCAATAAAACGCAGTCTCTGGTTCACCTTTCCCACGACATTATCTTCGTGTTATTTACTGTTCCAGTCTGAAGTAGTAGTAATTCCTAAGTTTTTTGTGGAGTTTACGGCCTTCACATTTTATTCACCTATCCTGTATAAAAAGTTTAACTGATTTCCTTTCGTATTCATGTGGACGACTTCACAATTCTCTTTATTTAGAGTCAATTGCCAAGTTTTACACCATATGGATATCTTATTTAGATCGTTCTGCAGTTGGTTTTGATCTTCAGATGTCTTTACTAGACGATAAATGACGGCGTCATCTGCAAACAACCTAAGAGAGCCGCTCAGATTTTCTCACAGATCGTTTATGTAGATAAGGAACAATAAGGACCAATAAGACTACCCTGTGGAACGCCGGGTAACACCTCTGTTTTAGTCGCTGCCTTACCGTCAAGTATTACAAACTGTGTCCTCACTGACAGAAAATCCCCTGTCCAGTGACAAATCTGCGATGATATTCCATAGCCACACATTTTCTAACGGTAATGGGCCAGATTTGAACAGCAATAACACAATGGGCGGATGAACACGGTGAAGGATGTTCCACATTTTTAGCTTAAATCTTTCTCTGTTATTATTTAACTTCTTTTTTCACAGTTATGAACAACTTCTTCCTGCGATATCTGTTACAGTTTCTATCATATTTTCATGAAATAGACTGTATTAAATAACCACCGGAGCTGAGTTTATTATATTTTTTTTATTGATCGCGCTACCGCTGTCGAGTTTTGCTCACTTCCAAGCGTTACTTATTAACAAGTCCTTATCAGTGCATAAATCTATATATATATATATAGACGTAATATTAGGCCTTATTTTAGGTTACATTTACCTAATAGAAGGGAAAATATTCATCTCGAGATTTGAAAATCTCTTCAAACTCTGTGTTTGATAACAAAATTTGCTTTTAGGTATGGTCCGCCTTGAGCAAACACAATTGTTTTTAGTTTCTTCCAGATATGTTTCGCTGGCGTTGCAGCATCATCAGTGGGATATTTATTTTATACTGTCTGTCAAATGAACTATGAAATGATTGTTACTTTTGTGCATTAAGTGTAGAAACTACAGATAATTGTGAAACTAATATAAATCGTTTCTTATTTTTATAGTTATACTAGGCCTACCTTAATACCATATGTAGTTGTGTTTGTGGTTCCTCACAAAACATCACTGTCACAAACTATAAGAGGAGCCGAATATTCGATTACGGTTTCGGCCACAAATCATATTTCGTCCGGACTCGAAATAAAACTCGTTTCGCGATCTAATAAGTTGAATTTGGCGTGCAGCTGATAAAAATACAGTCCGTTGTTACTAACGTATTCTACAGTAAAACGTAAAAAATTAAAATTCATATTTTGGTGTAGCATCTAATAAGTAAGAAGTCGTCCGCACTGGGAGGATCGACGTTTTGAAATCGTAATACACGCTGGTGCTGGTGTACTCTGGTCATTCACCTTGGAGAGTTCTCATTTACGAATTATAGACGAAAAAACATTAGGAATTTTCACAAATCTCGTGAGCCATAAAACAGAGAACACGTTGAAATACCTGGTAAATTGCTTGTTTACGAGTAATCTCTGAAAAATAATTTCGAAATTTCACTTGAAACCTTGGTCTTTGACAAAGAACTACACTCATGTCTGTTACAATAATATGGGTAGGATGGCTGCTAGTTGAGTCAGGATTCATCGGTTCGGATCTCAGTATGTGCTTTCTTATTTTTCATTTCCAAATCCTTATCCAAATGACTTTTATTCAGTTAATTGGTTTAAACGTCTTTTATTTATAGTAATAACAATAAAATTAAATTGAAGTTAATACATAAAACATTAAAATTCCCACACAAGGGTTCCAAATAAATAAAGAATGACAAGAACAAAAATGACCAAATTACAAAAGTGAATAATGTGAAAAAAGATCATGACTAAGAATCACGTTTAAACCAATTAACCTTCTTATCGCTGCGGCGTGGGCTACTTGCGAAACTCCGTCTTTCTTCTTGACGGAAGTGAACAACATTACTTATTAGAACTTTCCCAGGCGCGGCGGAATACCCGAGCGCACCAATGCGCCTTGCTGTGGTGCGCGCGGCCGTTCCCCGTCGGAGGTTCGAAACCTCCTTCGAGCATGGGTGTATTTGTACCCTTAGTTTAAGTAGTTTGGAAGTCTGACGACTGATAACCTAAATCGTTGAGTCCCGTAGGATTACAAATATGTACTCTTTGTTTATGTATATTTGCGCGATGTTTATCCGTTTCGGCTAAGAATACGCAGTCGTTCTATGACAATAACGTGACTGTTCAGTGCCGAACCACGTGCGACCGTCATATACCGTCGAGAACTGTCGGACGCCTACATCTACACCCACACTCTGCAAGCCATCCGGCGTTGTGTGGCGGAGGGTACCTTGAGCACCACTATCGGTTTTCCCTCCATTCCAGTCATGTATTATTCGCGGAAAGAAAGTCTGTCGGTATGCCTCTGTGTGGGCTCTGATCTCTCTGATTTTATCCTCGTTATCTCTTCGCGAGATATACGTAGGAAAGAGCAATATACTGCTAGACTCCTCGGTAAAGGTATGTTATCGAAACTTCGACAAAAGCCGGTACCAAGCGACAGAGCGTCTCTCCTGCACACTGGAGTTTATCGATCATCTCCGTAACGCTTTCACGATTTTTTTTTCCTGTCAATATCGTATGAACGTGTCTTGACTGTTTCTTCTTTTTCTGTTCCGTTATCAGACGCAATAGCAGGACTACCTCTGTGGTATCTTTACCTGACCCTAAATACAAACAGATTGACATTTAACAAATCATCAATTTTCTTTTCCATTCTGTTGCACATTATTCTCCTCAGTAACGTCTGATCTGCATCGACCTCCACGGGTGTGATAATGTTCATGTGACCAGTATCGTTGCACAACTGACGCACACGAGTGAAATGTTCTCCGAAAGGGCCTTCACGTCACTCGGAAGCCCAAAATTTGATCATTTTTAAACTCGCTCAGTTGGCTGTAGGAAGTATATTCATGCTCATCATTAACATCGCGAACCCTAGGAAGACAAATTCACAAAAATAGCAGTCACAAGAACTGACCAAAATAAAGAAATAAATTATGCGCAGAACACCGTGCTAATAAAAGTATCTTGTGTAAGAAGAGAAGAGTATCAACCTACCAAATATCAAGCCTGAAGCCTGTTACGTATGTCCGAATGAAGAGACACCACATGCAGGATCTTCCACTTTAATCTATACTGCCCGATATGTCTAGAGTGGCACAATACTGCAAAAAGAAGAGAAAAAAGGTCTCTAGTAAAAGTTGTAATATTTCAAGTGGGTCATGAAATGGTTATCTAGAAATGACCTTGAAGCCTTTTTGCAACTTCAAACCAAGGTCAAGTTCTTTTTTTTGTGTTAACCCCTTCTCTTTATTCAATATTAGTATTCTACCTGAAAAAAATCGCATTTGATGATTTGTCCTCAAGGGGGACATCATTGTAAGTTTCCAGGCTACCAGTATCTCGAGATCCCGAAAAAAAAAAAAAAAAATATATAGTACAGCTGCAAAGATGACATAGCATTTGATGTGATGACTTGGGGTATAGTAAATTTACTGATATTGTTTTTTTTCTCTCAAGGGCTTTATTTTATTATGACGCAAAATGACAAGCTGGATACTGGTATATCTTTTCGGTTACTTCTATTTGGGTGGAAGCCTATTGCAAAACAGTTTATTCCACAGACTCTAGTCTGACATTGCCCTCTCAGTTATTTAATTCAAATAATATTCTGCCTACTGAAACCTCAATGCTAACAATTCTCTTCTGGCCAAGCATAAGATTCTTTTGAGCGTCACAGATATTATTTTTAGTTCACCTACTTCCAAACCATTTCACAGATGATATTGAAGGTTCTAACTATTAAATTAATATCTTAAAATCTTTTTTCTGTGTATCTTGAATATATTTCTACATTACTTAGTTCACAGATATTACACTTTAAACACTGTTAATTAGGATATTTAATAATCTTGAAAATAAATTCTTCACATTGATGATCTTCTTTTATATACAAATCTCAGATTCCATTTACAGTCAGTAATCCATACCTGATAACTTATTATAGTAATAATTATCGTATTATACTTCTGTCCAAAGAAATTTTCGATCAAATTACCACAATATTCACGATTGCTATAACTGTTCAAATTGATGTATAGAAGTTAATTCTGAACTCGGGAGGCAGTGCTACACATGATCGATAACAGCCTATCACCGAGTTAAACCTCATAGATCTCATTTTTACAGGGAGTCGATCTGTAGACAGAACTAAACTCACGGGGCCTAAACTTAATGAGAGCTGAACTTACAGAGAGAGAGAGAAACCTAACTGTTGGCTCTATTTCTACTAATTTTTGTAGACAAAATACTGTTATAATTTGGGGTGCTTTGACCCACTTACTTTATGTCTTTCTTTTTTTATTAAAAAAATTTTAATTTATTTCGATTTAATTAAAAAAAATTAGCGCTGCTTCGCATAAAATATTTACAAATGACTAAAATGTTGCAATCCTAGTGCCACAATCGCGGTGGAGTGTTGTACGTACGGGGAAAAACCATGTGTATATATGTAAACTAGCTGAAAACCCAGCGTTGCCCATGTATTTATTTATTTATTCTAGCCTCTAGTTAGGGCTTTTCCTATCTGCCCCCCCCCCCCCTTGTCTTGCATAAATTATAAGTTCAGTATCCAAACAAAGAAAGATAGTAATAAAAATACAAATGACATGTAAAATTCGTACGATCTCATATTTACTATGTTATATGTTGTACAATTGTATAATTTTCAGGTATATATTCATTTGTATAAGTGCTATATGCCTGTAAAATCTGTTACGAATACAATTAGTAGTAAAGAAGTAATATACTAAAACTTGGTGCTTGATGGGACGGTTTTCTATGAAAGTTACTGTTTAGGTCCTCATTTCTCATGAAAACGTGTCGTGCTGTGAGTCAATTTGGAAGGCACATTCAGCTATATGGGTGAATACTGTCTGTAAAATTTCCTGAGGCTACAATTTGCAGTGTAAAATTATATATTGTAGCGTCATACCGAATGCCGCCGCGGCGGAGCGGCCGAGTGCATTGAGGCGCTATGCTATGATGCGCGAGGCCGTTCCCAGTCCGGGGTTCGAATCCCCCCTCGGGTATGGATGTTTGTGCCGTCTTTGGTATAAGCTCGTTCATAAGTAGTTTGTAAATTTAGGGACTGATGACCCCGCAGTTAAGTCGCATAAGTTCTACAAACATGAACAGCGGAAAAGTAGCAAGCAAGACATTTTTTCCTTTCATTATTTTGATGTGGATGCCAGCGAGAAAAAGTTTGAAATTATGTTTAAAGTTTGTTGCAAGTCGCTAAGTACTCTCATTCTCATGTAGCGTATTTAGAAAATCTCGCTGCAGTATAAGGCAGTTTTTTGCGATTTCTATTGTTTATGACGTCATATCTTCTGAACCATGTGTCTTGATTCTTAACCCTTCAGCAATTGTTACCTCACGGTAAGGAATATGTGTACCAAATTTGACTGAAATCGGTCCATTGGTTTAGGAGAAAATGAGCAGCATTGTCGCTAAATGCAGCAGTTTTCCGCGTATCTCATTGTTTATGACGTCATACTTCGTGAATTATGTATGGTACGTGATTCTTACATTAACGGCGACCATTCTCATAGATTGAAACTTACTTGTATAAAATTTAAGAAATATTGGATCAAAACTGTAGATTTATATGCAACACGTACACACATACGGACACTCTGCTTTATATATAAAGAAGACAAGAGATTGAGGAAAAGTGAATGGGGTGGCTTAGGCCCGCGTGTAATACGTCTTGGAGGAAGACATGTCGACTACTGGCTATGTGATGAGCTCCCATGTCGCGACGCGTGAACAAGCACTGCTGCGGCAGATGCCCGGGCAATAACGTCCGACCCTCGCAGATTGAGCGTAGAGAGCTGCAGCGGTACCATCTCCGTATTCATTTCCCGCCTTCCGCGTTTTAATATCTCGTTCTGCCCCGCCTGTGGTAGAACCAGCTGCCAGGCAGAGGGCAGTCCGTGTGTGAGGCTATCGGCGCGTGTGGGAGCCGAAGCCCGCATTCTGAGAAGAGCCGAAAACGTGACGAGCTCGATCCAAGAGGTGCCAGGTTCGAACGGTGCACGTGGGAGAACTTCTCGGCATTACAATTTGGATTAGGAGCGGCGGCTGCGTGTACTTACCATCCGGTTCGCCATGGTTATCGTGCGCTTACGTAAGCTGTGGTTGTTTGATCACCTGACACATTTCCCCAATCAGTTAGTTTGGCTACGTATATTATGTTGATAGGGGGGTGATGTTTATATAAACCTATCAAGAGGACTGATTCCTCAGCTGTAAAACTATCTTTGTCTTTCAGAAATAATATCAATGCTGCCCTGTAAATTTACCAGCACTAAATACGTCACAAAAATTCGATAGATAATTCTGCACCACTACACACAGTATGGATAAAGAAAATCGTAATGTACTCTGATATAGCGTCGAAATTTGAGGTTTATTTTTTTATTTTCCTTTTTCCCCCTATTTTTAAAACAAGTATACGGTGTATATGAACTCTGTTGAGCTGTTTTACTTGGAGGCTAATGTTTGCGCTCGTATTCTTAAACATGGTTACTAGTGGCAAATTTGTGTCATGTTTTCCAGCAACAAAAAATTGATACGCATGTATAAATTAGATGGGGCGTTTTATAACAGGCGACAAGACCAATTCACAGTGTCCGCCTCGTCAATTCACTTAGCCCAATACCCTGCGGTGGAGGTTATGAGCTACAATCCGTGATGTAAAAAGTCATAATATACTATCGGAATTGAAGAAGAAACACCCCTAAATCGTAATTACGGGCAAAGCAGACGTTGTAATGTATGATTTTGATTGACTTGGCGTGCAAAGTGATGGGAAGTGAAAAAAACATTCAACTGTATGCAATTTCCTACTGGCCGGAAAGGTTCAGCAACTCGTCCAGTCTGAACTCCCCTGGTTATAGTAATTATTATTCTTGTTCTGGTTGGTATGAAAGTATGATAAATTACAGATTTATATTCTGTTGTTGTTGTTGTTGTGGCCTTCAGGCCAGAGACTGATTTGAAGCAGCTCTCAACCAAACTCTATCCTGACCAAGCCTCTTCATCTCCTCATAAGAACGGCAACCCGTATATTTTTACCCCAGACACTTCCCTTCAGTACTAATGTCACTATTACTTGACGTCTCAGAATCGACCTCTTCTTTTCATCAAGGTATGCCAGAAATTTCTCTACTCCCAAATTCTGTTCAGTACGTGATCTACCCACCTAATTTTCAGCATTTCAAAAGCATCTGCCCTCTTCGTGTCGGAACAATTTTTATACATATTTCAATGCTGCACAAGGCATCTCTCAAAATAAATGCCTTCAGAATAGACTCTGATATTATATGTTAACAAATTTCTCTTTTTTAGTCATACTTTTCTTCCTTATAATAAAATGCTCAGAATCATTGCTTTAGGTTTATCATCATCGCTGCAAAAGCTGTTTCAGAACTTTGCCTTCTTCAACAGCCTTATTGTGGTCCATTGATAGTGACCGGGCCAAATATCTCACGAAATAAGCATCAAACGAAAAAACTACAAAGAACAAAACTTTTCTAGCTTGAAGGAGGAAAACAGATGGCGCTATGGTTGACCCGCTAGATGGCGCTGCCATAGCTCAAACGGATATCAACTGCATTTTTTTTTTTTTTTTTTTTTTTTTTTTTTTTTTTTTTTTTTTTTAAATAGGTTGTGTTGTTGTGTTGTGGTCTTCAGTCCGAAGACTGGTTTGATGCAGCTCTCCATCCCACTCTATCCTGATCAAGCCTCATCTCCTCCTAAGAACGACAACCTACATCCATTTGAATTTGCTTACTATATTCATCTCTTGGTCTCCCTCTGCGGTTTTTACCCCACACACATCCCTCCAAAGCTAATTTCACAATTCCTCGATGTCTAAGAATGTGTCCTACCAATCGATCCCTTCTGTTAGTGAAGGTATGCCAGAAATTCCTTTTCTCCGCAATTCTATTCAGTACTTCCTCATTAGTTACACGATCCACCCACCTAATCTTCAGAATTCTTCAGTAACACCACATTTCAAAAGCCTCTATCCTCTTCTTGTCCGCACTGTTTATTGTCCATGTTTCACTCCCATACAGAGCAACACTCCACACAAATACAATTAATTGTTTATATAAGTACCAGAAATTATTCGACAGCGAAATGCCATGTGCTTTAGCAATAATGAAGTTGTAACTGAACTATTAACTGTACTAACAGCAAGGCCAAAAAATTAGTGACATGATAACACTGAATATTTAGAAATGAACTATTTAACCTTCTGATTAACTTTTGCCCTTTCTTTAACTAATAATTATTAGCATTTCAAACACTTGCAAATAATCACTATTTTCAGTAATCAGTACTTGCAAGAAAAAACTTTACCTCAAAATAATATGCAGTGGAACACAATTAAAGTTAGTCTAGCAATTTCGTTCAACTTAGCAAACAACAGCAACACTGACATAAGCTACATTGAGTAAAACTTTTCTGAATAAATTATAATTAATCACTGGCACTTTATCTTTAATGGCTTTGATTTTAGTTTTCTATAACTTTGTGAATATTTTCGGAAAAATAATGGATGAGGAAGGAACCTGTCTGGATAATGACTATGGGTAATGATTTTTAAAAACAGGTTCACAAATAACAGTGTTCACTATTGAACAATTATCACTAATACGCTGGTTAGCTGTACATGCTAAGACAAACTGGACAGATCTTACTGATTTTGGTGTGCGACGTGGTGCTGCTGATTGGATACTGTTGGCACATAACAACTGGCAAACACAGGCTCTTCTTGGCGACGAATGTTAATTACAATTTTGGGCCCACAGCATTCCTCTTGACGCATTTATTAATTATTTGAGCTGTGCCCGTATGAATAAATAATGTTGCCTGTTCGCCGTCTCCTCCACTAGTGCCAATCCAACACGCATTCTCCTTCTCGTACATTTGCCGTACACCATTGTGCGCACCGCCTCACGATTCCGTCTGTCCTCTCCCAAGTCACAACCACGACTCCTACTCTCTCTCGCTGTGCGCCTCTGCGCTACCAGCGATAAAAAAAAACTCCCTACCAAACGTGATTCTATACAATAGCAAAGCCCTTTCTAACCCAGCGTGTCTACTACATTTACAATATTATTTTTGACATATATGGAAATTAGCAGGACAATGCAAATATGCTACAGAAACAAAATATACAAATACATAATAAATTACAAAAAATACAAATAATGAGGAAAAATACATAAAGCATCGTTTTATATTACACACTGTATGCACACATGAATGGAAAACGGCGTTGGTCACTGTGTTGTTGTGTCACAGTGTATTCCAATCAACATTATTAAAAGCTTTCTCCAAATCTACAAAAGCTAGAAATGTAGGGTTGCCTTTCCTTAATCTATCTTTTAAGATAAGCCGTAAAGTCAGGTATCCCCATTACATATTCGTCTAGTACGTAAATAAATATGAATGTTTTATTTAGAACACTTTTGTCGCTTTGTGATAGATGGCGCAGTAATGTTCACAATCATATTGCTCACAATTTTAGACGAACAGTGCGTAACATGTAAGTTTGTTAAATTAAAACACAGGACGTAGGTACGTTTGAACTTCCAATGTGATACATGTACTTTTGTGAAATTATCATACATTATGAGAACGCATGCAGTTACTGCGCGATTACCTGTAATTACCTCATGACTTCAGTAATGCTCAAAGTGATGTCCTTCATTGCATTTGGCAATACGCGTAACGAAATTCCTCTCAACAGCGAGTAGTTCGCCTTCAGTAATGTTCTTCATGCATTGACAATGCGCTGACGCATGTTTTCAGGCGTTGTCGTTGAATCACGATAACAAAATTAATATCCTTCAATTTTCTCCACAATAAGAAATCCGGGGATGTAAGATCCGGTGAACGTGCGGGCAATGGTATGGTGCTTCTACAACCAATCAACCTGTCAGTGAATATTCCATTTAAGACCGCTTCAGCTGCACGGGAACCATATGCTAAGCATCCATCATGTTGAAAGTACGTCGCCATTCTGTCATGCAGTGAAACATCTTGTAGTAAAATCTGTAGAACATTACGTAAGAAATCAGCATACATTGCACCACTTAGATTGCCATCTATAAAATAGGGGCCAATTATCCATCCTCCCATAATGCCACCCACCAAGGTCGCTGATGTTGGACTTGTCGCAGCCATCTTGCCCAATAGCGCAAGGTTTACGTTACTTCTGCTTGTGATTGATACTTCGTCACTAAACAGAACGCGTGAAAAAAAACTGTTATCGTCCCGTAATTTATTTTGTGTTCAGTGGCAAAACTGTAGTTCAAAGTCTTCGCTATGGAAATCCTGGTGCTTAGAAATATGGTAGGGTGACATTTATGTTGATGCAGAATTCTCAACACAGACGTTTTTGTGATTCCCGATTCTCGCTCAATTTGTCTGATACTGATGTGCATATTAGCCGCAACTACAGCTAAAACACTTACTTGGGCATCATGATTTGTTGCACGTCGTGGTTGACGTTTCACTTGTGGCTGAACATTTCCTGTCTCTTTAATTAACGTAACAATCCGACGAAAGGTCCGGACACTTGGATGATGTCTTCCATGATAACGATCAACAAATATAGCACAGGTACGTTGGGCATTTTGACCACAATAGCCATACATAAATACCATATCGACCTTTTCTGCAATTGGTAAACGGTACATTTTAATACGAGTAATGTACCACGAAGCAAATACCGTCCGCACTGGCGAAATGTTACGCGATATCACGTTTGTTACTATTACAGCAACATCTATCACGAAGCGAAAAAAGTGTTCCAAATAAAATATTCATACTTCTTTACGTACTAGACGAATCTATATCTATAAATGTGAATGTCTGTTCGGTGTACGTTTATCACGTCTGAACCACGAGACATAAAGAGCTAAACATTTGTACAGTTACTAATGTCTACCCGGGGAAGGCTTTAGGCACGGTTTTATGGCAATCGGATAGCTATAATATATATATATATATATATATATATATATATATATATATATATATATATATATAATGTGAATGTCTGTTTGGTATACGCTTATCACGTCCGAACGACAAGACGCAGAGACTTAAATATTTGTACAGTTACTAATTTATACCTGAGGAAGGTTTTAGGCACAGTTTTATAGCGATCTGATGGATATTTAGTAATTTAAAGAATATAACGCGAAATGCGGAACAATAGTTACTCTTTGAAAATTATATTTACTCTTTAACAATGGTTTTATTGGTTGCAATGTTGCTTGATGGCTGATAATGATAAAAGGGTGGAGTATATTAGGATGGAAAGTTATCGGTGTATATAAAATTCTACGTGTGTGTGTGTGTTAATATTTCGCTCTGAAGCGAAACCTAGGTACAGGAAGCAAACGAATGATCTGTGTGTAATTGTTGTCCGAAGTCTCCCGTTGTACACCACAGCAGTTTCATGCCGATAGCTGTAAGGGGTGGAAGACATGGTGCTTGAAAGTCGTCAAATTATAAAAAAATTCGGACTGCGGGCCAGCGATGACGTTTGCGACTCTATAGCCAGGAGGTTACATACAGCGAAACGTGAAGCCACAGACCATATGTTTGGTCTATGCGTGCTACAGTTCTTCAGCTCTTTCTATGTGTGGATAAGCATACGAGTAAGGAAATATAAGAATAAATAAATAAAGCAATCAAAACCATCAAGAGAACAGGGTCTGCTAACGGTATACTACACCTTCACATCGCGTCAACGGGTTCTACACAAATCTACAGTTTTCATCCGATATTGATGAAATTTTGCACAATCTACATGAAAAACAAGAGGAATGTCACTGTCTCTATAAAATTTCATTCGGTGCATGGCGGAGGGTACTTACGTTACGCAATTTTAAAAAAGGCATAGTTTTGCTCCAATCTTTGTGAATTTTTGCACAAATGACCTTTGAACCAAGAGGAAGATCACTGGGTACAAAAATGTTTGTATGGTACATGACAGATGGTACCTTGCAGGCCGGCCGCGGTGGCCGAGGGGACTGAGGCGCTCCAGTCACGGTCTGCACGGCCACTACGGTCGGGAGTTCGAATCCCCCCTCGGGCATGGATATTTGTGCCGTCCTAGTTCCTAAGTAGTTCATAAGTAGTTTGTATGTTTAGGGACTGATGACCCCGTAGTTAAGTCCCATAGACTGTACAAACATTTGAACATTTGTACCTTGCAGAAAACTTTGCCGAGAGAGGGAAAGGTTGAAACGAACAAAGATATGGGAGAGGTGGATGCAGAGAGAGGGCGGAAGGGGATGCGGACTACGTGAGTGAGGGATAAATAAACGCCTGGGCAACGCCGGGTTTACGGCTAGTGTTTAAAAAAAATGGGTGTACCTATTTTAAAAATGCACTTGATATCCTATTGACCTATGGTAGGGCCATCTAGCGGGGCAGCCATAGCGCCATCTGTTTTCCCACTTGAAGCTAGAAAAGTGTTGTTCTTCGTAACTTTTTGATTTGATGCTTTTTTCGTCAGATATTTGGTCCAGTCACTATCAATGGGTCACTCTGTGCATTAAATTAATTAATATTACGAGTCAAATAAAAAGACATTTAGTATTGCCGATGTATTATACTCGTAAATATATGTAAATTAATGAAATTCTTATATACACGCAGGAGCTTGAGAATGGCAAAGTGCTGAAACAACTCTAGCGATAAATAATAAACTTTAAGTAGTGTTTCTGGACTTTTTATTATAATGTCCTTCAACGACATTTACTACATTACAAGTTCAACAATCAGGAAGCTTTTTTACCTACCGCCATTCTGCATTTCATCATTTGTGTTGCGACCATTGTATGTTATTTCACTGCACAAGTAACAGAACACATCACCTTTATAGTTTTACTACCTAACTCCCACAGCACCGCCTGATTTTCTAAGACTGCATTCCATTACCCTTGTTTTGCTCTTGTTAATTTCATCTTATACGCTCCTTTGAAGATACTGTCCTTTCCGTTCAGTTGCTCTTCCAGGTCCTTTGCTGTCTCCAACAGAACTACAATGTCATCGGCAGACCGCAAAATTTTTATTTCTTCACCCTGAACTTTAATTCCTGTCTGTTTATTGTACACGTCGCAAATAACCTCTCATTTCCTATATTTTACCCCTGATGACTTCAGAATTTGAAAGAGTGTATTCCAGTCAACATTGTCAACAACTTTCTCTAAATGCAATACAGCTAAAAACGTAGGTTTGCCTTTCCTTAATTTCTCTTTTAAGACAAGACGTAAGGTTATTATTGCCGCACGTGCTCCTACATTTCTCCTGAATGTAAACTGATCTTTCCCGAGGTCAGCATCTACCAGCATTTGCATTCTTCTGTAAATAATTCGTTTCAAAAGTTTGCAACCATGACTTATGAAACTGATGGTTCTGTAACTTTTACACCTGCCTACGCCTGCTTTATTTGAAATTGGAATTATTAAAGTTTTCTTCAAGTCTAGCGTATTTCGTCTGTCACACACTTCTTGGACACCAGGTGAAATAGCTTTGTCATGGCTGGCTCTCCCAGAGTCTTCAGTAGCACTGAGGAAATGTCATCATCTCCAGGAGCTGAAGTGCGCTGCTAACGTGTGGTAGGACATTATGAAACGTTTCTCATGCACAGGACGCATCGTGGACTCAGCCCATTGACTGTACACGGTCACACAGACGCCGGCTTTAGAGACGACAGCGCCTCCCAGCGGCCACCCTCCCCCGACCGCCCTTGTGGCGTGACTGATGAGCCTGCCCGCCCTGACCTCGCCCCTTCCCTTTCCGGTCTGCTGCCGGCGAGCATCCCCAATGAGCAGCACTCCCACGCGAGACGTCGCGACGCCAGCGACACCCCGCAGATGACGACGCCGGCGAGACAGGGTCACGTGACGTGGCAGACACCTGCCAGAGGCCGCCACAGTGGATATGGGCGCCATCACCAGGGGTAACACCTGTCACGAGCCTTCACTGCAAATGTGCTCAACGGTCACTTGCTACCGAGCGAGGCACCGCAGCGGTTAGGCCGGTATTACACTATTAATGACAAAACTTGTGGAATCCGACCTTGGGGAAGATCAGTTTGGATTTAGGAGAAATTTAGGAACACGGGAGGTAATACTCACATTACGACTTATCTTAGAAGATAGCCTAAGGAAAATGAAACCTACGTTTTTGCCGTATGTAGACTAGGAGAAAGCTTTTGACAGTGTAGACTGGAATACACTGTTTCAATTCTGAAGGTATCAGGGGTAAAATATAGGAAACGAAGAGTTATATTCAACCTATAGAAAAACCAGACAGCGGTTATTAGAGTCGAAGGGCAAGAAAGCGACGCAGAGGTTGGGAAGGGAATAACACAGGGTTGTAGCCTTTCCCCGATGTTGTTCAATCTGTACTTTGCGCAGGCGGTGAAGTAATGGAAGGAGACATATGGAGAGGGAATTAAAGTTCAGGGAGAAGAAATAAAAACATTGCGGTTTCCGGATGACATAGTAATTCTGTCAGAGACCGCAAAAAAAAAAAAAGAAAAAAGAAAAAGAAAAAAAAACTGGAAGAGTAATTGAATGCAATGGACAGTGTCTTCAAAGAAAGATACAAGATGAACATTAACAAGAGTAAAACGAACGTAATGGAATGCAATGTCAGAATATCAGGCGATGCGGAAGGAATTAGATTAGGTAGTAGACAATAGTAGATGAGTACATGAATTTTGTTATTCGGGTAGCAAGATTACTTCTGATGGCCGAAATAAAGAAGATATAAAATGCAGAATGGTTATGGGAAGAAAAGCATTTTTAAAGAAGCGAAACTTGTTAACATCCAATATTAATCTTAATGTTAGGAAGTCCTTCCTGAAAACTTTTGTCTGGAGTGTAGCATTGTATGGGAGTGAAACGTGGACGATAAGGAGTTCAGATAAAAAGATGATAGAAGCTTTTGAAATGTGGTGCTACAGACGAATGATGAAAATTAGATTGGTAGATCAGGTAACTAATGAGGAGGTGCTTAACCGGATCGGGGAGAAAAGGTGTTTCTGGCATATCCTGACCAAGATAAGGGTTAGATTGGTTGGACACATTTTGAGACATCAAGGAATTGTCAGCATTAGAAGAAAGCGTGTGGGGTAAAAGTCGTAGAGGGACACCCAGGGACGTACATAGTAAGCAGATTCAAAAGGGTGTAGGTTGCCAAACGTATTCTCAGATGAAGAGACTTGCACAGGACAGGGTAGCGTGGAGAGCTGCATCAAACCAGTCTGCGGACTGAAGACCACAACAAAACTAGTTATTGGACAAAGACTAAAAACTGGATGAAACATTGGTCTTTGTCAAAGATATTTGATGAAACGCTAAAAGGGACACTTGGACTCTGGGCGCAAGTCTCTACCATGGAGTGTCTTGTAAATGATTAGCATTCTGCCTACGAGCCAGGCCGTACGTGTGTTTTCTGGTGGCCTCACAGCGGAACTAATTGACAGGGCAGTGCAGGGTCGGTAATGTGTTGGAAGTCGGCCATCAACATCGCCAGCTCTCGCCACTTTGGCGTCGCTTAAGGTTAGCTAACTACTTGATGCCTCACTTCCTGCCTCCAGCTGTCGAAAGACCATTATGTTGCTACGAACCTTACGGCGGGGTAAAAGAGAAGAAGGAGGTATAATGTACTTCATAGTTCAAGAAGGTTAATTATTTGAAAGTGAATGAGTCCGTAGGTTTAATTCCGTAGATTTTCCCGGCGTAATTAGGGTTGTTGTTCTTGACTGGTTTGCGGCCGGATTACGTCGATCTGCTGATACGATATTTCGGCGGTCCACCTGGCCGCCATCTTCAGGTATGACTGGTGCACAATCACGCCGAAACTGAGGACACATCTGTTACGGCGGCTCCTTTATACCACGGGAACAGGCCAGTGCGCATGTGCAAGAAGGGGAAGAGCACCCTCTGGGAAGTGAAGAGTATTGCAGCGCCACCAGCGGTAGAAGTTAGCGAGTAATCGAAAATTAAGAAGGAGCTGGTCGAAAACTAGACTGTTGTTTTTTAATATCAGATAAAATGGGATTCCACTTTTTACTCAATGAAAATCCTTTTTTCCTATTAATAAGATTATCTTATTTCGCTCGATTCCTTAAGGACCCAATCCCAATAACGTGAGATTGGGCAATGATTTTCATGTCATTTTAGGATTATCTGATAATTTTATTCCGATCGATTTCCTTTAGCACACAATCCCAGTTAAAGACACGTAAATTATTGCTCCAGCAACACGTTATTGGGTTTGTGTCCTTAAGGAATCGATCGAAATAAGATTATCAACTACTCTTATTAATAGGGAAAAAGGATTTCCATTGAATAAAACGTGGCATCCCATTTTATCTGATATTAAACAACAAAGGTCAAATTTTCGACCAGCTCCTTCTTAATTTTCGATTACTCGCTTTGGCTAACTTCTACCGCTGGTGGCGCTGCATTACTTCTTGCACATGCGCACTGGCTTGTTCGCGCGGTATAAAGGAGCCGCCGTAATTGATGTGTCCTTAGTTCCGGCGTGATTGTGCACCAGTCATGCCTGAAGATGGCGGCCAGGTGGACCGCCGAAATATCGTATCAGCAGATCGACGTAATCCGGCCGCAAACCAGTGAAGAACAACAACCAGTCCGTAGGTTGATCATAATTTTCCTGTCTTTTTCCTTTCTTTGTACCCTCGGTCCTGTTACCAAGACACTTCATGCCAATGTTCCTATTTGTGATATACAAAGCACTGCACGTGAGGGGTCGTATTGATTCCTACCACTTTACTTTATGAAGACGAAAATTTCTCATGTTATCTTAGCCTTACGTCGGTTACATCTACTTCTACTTGGGATACTCTGCAAATCACATTTTTAAGTGCCTGGCAGAGGGTTCATCGAACCACAATTATACTATTTATCTCTCATTCCATTCTCGAATACCGCGCGGGAAGAAAGAACACCTGAATCTCTCTGTTCGAGCTCTGATTTCTCGCATTTTATTCTGATGATCATGTCTACCTATGTAAGTGGGAGTCAACAATATATTTTCGCATTCGGAGGAGAATGTTGGCGATTGGAGTTTCTCAAGTAGCCCACGCCGCAGCGATGAGCGCCGTTGTTGTAATGATTCCCATCCCAGATCCTGTATCATTTCCATAACGCTGTCTCCCCTATATCGTGACAGTACCAAAAGGAGCTGCCCTTCTTTGGACTCTTTCTATGTCCACCGTCAAACCCACCTGATAAGGATCCCACACTGGGCTGCAATACTCCAAAAATTGACGGACAAGCGTAATGTATGCACTTTCTTTTGTAGTTCTGTTGCATGTTTTAAGGGTTTATGCCAATAAAACGCAGTCTCTGGTTCGCCTTTCCCACGATATTATCTACGTATTCTTTCCAATTTAAGTCTGAAGTAATAGTAATTCCTAGGTATTTTGTGGAGTTTACGGCCTTCACATTTGATTGATTTATCTTGTAAACAAAATTTGACGGATTTTTTTGGTAGTCATGTGGACGACTTCACACTTGTCATTATTTAGAGTCAATTGCCAATTTTTACACCATACTGATATCTTATTCAGATCGTTCTCCAGTTGGTTTTGATATTCAGATGATTTTACTGGACGGTAAATGACGCCGTCATCTGCAAACAACCTCAGAGAGCTACTTAGATTTTCCCATAAATCGTTTATGTAATTAAGTAACAGCAGAGGACCAATAACACTACCCTGTGGAACGCCCGACATCACCTCTGTTTTAGTCGATGCCTTACCATCGATTACTACGAACTGTGTCCTCTGTGACAAGAAATCCCCTATCCAATCACAAATTTGGGGCGATATCCCATAACCACGCAATTTGATTAAAAGCCGTTTGTGAGGTATGGTGTCAAAAGCTTTCTGGAAATCAAGAAATACGGAATCGATTTGCGAACCCTTGTCGATAGCACCCATCACTTCGTGTGAATAAAGAGCTAGTTGTGTTTCGCATGAACGATATTTTCTAAATCCGTGTTGACCTTGGGTCAATAGATCGTTCTGTTCGAGATAATTCATAATATTTGAATGCAGGATATGTTCCAAATTGGTTGTACAAATTCATTCTGAAAATTAAAATACACAATTTTGTGTTTGTTCTACAGGTTTATTTTGTTAATCGATTTTCGGTTTCATAGGCCATCATCAGACATTTACTGAAGTTTAGTAAAAGCTGTAGCGTTACCCGCTCGGTTAGCCGTGCGGTCTAACGCACCGCATTCCGAGACGGGGAGGCGTACCGGCCCCGGTTCGAATCCGCCCGGCGGATTAACGAAGGGGGTCGGAGTGCCAGCCAGCCTGCATGTGGTTTCCGATCGATTTTTCCACATCCCCCTTGGTGAATACCGGGCTGGTCCTTAAGTCCCGCCTCAGTTACACGACTCGCAGACATTTCGTAACACTTTACACCTTCACACATATAACACTATACGCAGCCATTTGAGGTACACATTTCCTCCCGGGAGGCTTTGGGTGGCGACAGGAAGGGCATCCGGCCATCCCGTAACTATTAACACACTAAATGCAATTAACCAAGCCGACCCTGCATGTGCGAGACCGTGGCGAGAGAGAGAGAGAGAGAGAGAGAGAGAGAGAGAGAGAGAGAGAGAGAGAGAGTCAAAGAACCAACAAACCAGAAGAGATTTTACAAGCAGAAAAATGAATTATCTTATTTATTTTTCTGCATGTCACATCTCTTCTGGTTTGTTGACAACGCAAGTTCTTTGACTAAACCTCAGTAAATGTGCAATAATGGCCCACGAAGCATAAAATCGATTAACAATATAAACGAACCTTCTTCTTCTTTCTCTTTGGCCTTGTTCCCGCACAGACAGGGTCGTCACTTCGTTAATCTGGATCTGACGTGTTAATAGTTACGGGATGGCCGGATGGCCTTCCTGTCGCCACCCCAAGCCTCCCAGGAGACTGGGTCTTTAACCCTTTCATTCCCAGTGTTGTTCCTAGACAACAACGTATTAAAAGTTGATTTATACCGAATTCTGTGCATCAATCCTTAAAGTTCCATTTTTGTTGATGAACAACATGCTTCTAGTACGACATTTTGCCGCTTGGTACGGCGTGTAGCCACTTCTGAGGCAGTAATATGTCCGTCTTGGAGGTTGTGTTGCGTTGCCGTCTGTACGTGGCTGAGAGTGTGAGCGTGAGTGTGGTTCCTTTTATTTTATTCCAACAGTGAATTGGCTTGTCTTTGGTGCTGTGGCGAAGGTTACGCTAGCGTTACTGATTTGGCAGTGTTAATATCAACAAAATAACGTCTGTGTTGTGCATGAAGTACATGACATTAAAAAAAAAATCAATAGTTCGAGCAAAAATTTTAAAACATATATTTTGATGTTTACTGCACTGTATTTGATACGAAAAACAGTGAATTTTAACTTTGCCAAAGCCGATTTCATAATATGGGATTGAAAGGGTTAATACAGATTGTAGAACTAGTCTATTGCCGCCTACTTCAATTTCGCGTACGTAACACAAATATAAGATAACAGAAATAAGGGCTTGTAGTGAGACACATAAGCATTGCTTTTTCCTCGTTGTTTGGGAAGGAGTGCAACAGGAGAGGAAACGACCATCAGTGTTACAAGATACCCTTCATTAAGTACCTTATGATGCTTTGCGGAGTATGTATGTAGGCCTAAATGTACAAAGTGATACCAGGAACAAATAATGACAGCGAAACCGTCACCTACGGATATATACGCGCTGATGGATTACCAGTAAATCAATGGCATGTTCAATATCTGAGAATATGATCACTTGCAAATATGTCTGGGTCATGTTTCCATCGAGTCTAGAAACATTTCTTTGAACCGATACATTACGACTACTAGCATACGGCGTAGCTTTTCGAAATGATTTTTACGATTTCACCTGAAAATGGAGACTAAAGCCAAAAGTGATATCCGTGTCCTACCAGGGATGGATGATTTAGGTTACAAAGGGACCAAACCGACATATTGTTCAACCGAAGAAATACTGATACAACTCGTAAACCACACTACCTTATATGGCGGAGGGTATTTCTTGTATCGTATTAAATTCTCTATAACCCAGCTTCTATTTACTTCACTAATTTGACGAACGCCATGAATAAACTTTCAGCTCCAGTTGATTTAAACGCACAAAGAGGACAGCCAATTAGTTGAGGGTGGTAAGAAAGTTTATTAAACACCCTCGACATTACATTAAGTAATAATACATAAATAACCCTGTAAGTTTAACGAAACAAGTCTACATATGTTCTGTTATTTGGCTCAGTGTCATGGTAGCTTCACTCTACGTTTCTGGAAGAAAGTAATAGCTTACTATTTTTTAACATGTATTCTAATGTTTTAATTGCAACTCTCCGTGCCGTACGTGTCTATCAAGTAGTGTATGCCAGTGGAGTTTAATGAATATCGATATAAAAAAGATATATAATCTTTGTTGTTACTACTTTCAGCAAAAACCTCAGTTCTTTGAAAATTACTAAGCAATTGATTAAACCTGTTTTTTTTACGTACTACTATCTTCTTTGCTGTAAAATATTATTTATTATCAGGGTTTAAATTTTATTTTTCACTAGTCGTCAAGGCATTTATTTGTTCCTGTCTTATGTGCGTCCATTTCCTGTTTCTCTCTCCATCTCCTGCCCGTTTATTAACCTCTGCCATCGCCTTCTCCTCCTCCTCCTCGACCAGTTCCGTCTCCACCTGTGTATCTCGTCTTCGCCTCCTTCTGATAAAAGATGTTACTTTAATTCAGAGCAAAATTTAGAACATTAAGTACACAATCCAGTCTGCCTCACTCCGTCAAATTCTCCAACTACAAACAAGCTCCTTTCCTATTTCGACTCTGTATGTTTCGTACTGCCCTCTTTCCCATTTCCTCTACTCTCCTGTCCATTTCATCCTTACCTCTCTGTTTGGGTCTGTCTCCTTCGTCCATTTTCTCCTCCTCTCTCTCACTTTGTCACCTTCCCCCCTCCTGTGTGTGTGTGTGTGTGTGTGTGTGTGTGTGGTGTGTGTGTGTGTGTGTGTGTGTGTGTGTGTGTGTGTGTGTGTGTCCATCCATCGTATCCTGCCCCTCTCTCACTCGATCTCCCCCAACACTTCCCTAGCTCTGCCAACTTTCGTGGTGATCGATCAGGGGTGTCGAAGGCCACTGTAAGATACCCTCCGCCACACATTGTAATTCAGCGTACGAGCTACAATCCAGCTGGTGCCTAGCGCTCAGCGTTCCCTCCACAAACACTCAAGGTGTAGGAGAGTTGTACCTTAATGTACCCAACTCCTTAATGCCTGGGAATGGGCCAGTGAGCCTTCGACGAATTCACTGTACTCAGTGTTCGCCAGAGCCGCCCGCGGTGGCCGAGGTGACTGAGGCGCTCCAGTCACGGTCTGCACGGCCACTACGGTCGGGGGTTCGAATCCCCCCTCGGGCATGGATATTTGTGCCGTCCTTAGTATTAATTAGTTCATAAGTAGTTTGTAAGTTTAGGGACTGATGACCCCATAAGCTCTACAAACATTTGAACATTTTTTGTTCGCAAGAGCTACGTCGTAAGCGCGTTCGAACATAACTTGCCGGCAGGCAGACTCTGATTTCATCGTTGAAGACCACGGACCGTCGTCTACATCTACATGGGATACTCTGCGAATCACATTTAAGTGCCTGGCAGAGGGTTAATCTAACCACCATTATACTATTTATCTTCCATTCCATTCTCGAATAGCGCGCGGGAAGAAAAAACACCTGAATCTCTCAGTTCGAGCTCTAATTTCTCGTATTTTATTCTAATGATCATTTCTACCTATGTAAGTGGGAGTCAACAATATATTTTCGCATTCGGAGGAGAATGTTGGCGATTGGAGTTTCCTAAGTAGCCCACGCCGCAGCGATAAGCGCCGTTGTAATGATTCCCAGCCCAGATTCTGTATCATTTCCGTAACGCTGTCTCCCCTGTATCGTGACAATACGAAATGAGCTGCCATTCTTTGGACTCTTTCGATGTCTTCCGTCAGATCCACCTGATAAGGATCCCACATTGGGCAGCAATACTCCAAAAATGGACGGACAAGCGCAGTGTATGCAGTTTCTTTTGTAGGTCTGTTGCATGTTTTAAGGGTTCTGCCAATAAAACGCAGTCTCTTGTTCGCCTTTCCTACGACATTATCTACGTATTATTTCCAGTTTAAGTCTTAAGTAACAGTAATTCCTACGTATTTTGTGGAGTTTACGGCCTTCACGTTTGATTGATTTATATTGTAAACAAAGTTTAACGGTTTTCTTTTCGTACTCATGTGAACGACTTCACACTTCTCATTATTTAGAGTGAATTGCCAATTTTTACACCATGCTGATATCTTATTCAGATAGTTCTGCATTGGTTTTGATCTTCAGATGATTTTAGTAGACGGTAAATGACGGCGACATTTGCAAACAATCTAAATCGTTTATGTAAATAAGGAACAGCAGAGGACCAGAACACTATCTTGTGGAACGCAGATATCACATGTCGATGCCTTACCATAGATTACTACGAACTGTCTCCTCTCTGACAGGAATCCCCTATTCAATCGCAAATTTGGGACGATATAACATAACCACACAATTTGATTAAAAGCCGTTTGTAAGGTACGGTGTCCAAAGCCTTCTGGAAATCAGTTGCATCTTCCAAGTAATCCTTTGACGACGCCATTCGAGTCGTGCACGCCGATGCTGATTGGAAGACGGGCTAGAGGAGTGCTGTGGCCACATGCCGCTTCCAGTAAGCGATTAGAGCCGTCCATGTTGAAACGTCTTGGCTCTTAAACTCTGCTACGTCTGCTGGGGCAGTTGTAAAATCTGCCAATACTGCACTAACTATACGATCATCTTGGAGGCAGTCTGTGCTGCGTGAACGTCCAGCAATTCGTCTGCGGGTGAGAGATTGTTCACGTGACCATTGCAGCCAGCGGCGTTGCGCAACTGACGGGCCATGTTCAACTTGTATGGCAAATCTTCCAAAGGACGCTGCCACTTAACTTACACTGCTGGTCGTTAAAATTGCTACACCAAGAAGAAATGCAGATGATAAACGTGTATTCATCGGACATATATATTATACTAGAAATGACATATAATTACATTTCCACGCAATTCGGATGCATAGATCCTGAGAAATCAGTACCCAGAACAACCACCTCTGGCCTTAATAACGGCCTTGATACGCCTGGGAATTGAGTCAAACAGAGCTTGGATGGCGTGTACAGTTACAGATACCCATGCAGCTTTAACACGATACTACATTTCATCAAGAGTAGTGACTGGCGTATTGTGACGAGCCAGTTGCTCGGACACCATTGACCAGACGTTTTCAATTGGTGAGAGATCTGGAGAATGTGCTGGCCAGGACAGCAATCGAACATTTTCCGTATCCAAAAGGACCCGTACAGGGTCTGCAACACGCAGTCGTGGACTATCCTGCTGAAATGTATGGTTTCGCAGGGATCACATGAAGGGGATAACCACGGGTCGTCGATGCGAACAAGAGTTGACCGAGACGTGTAACCAATGGCACCTCATACCATCACGGCGGGTGATACGCCAGTATGGCGATGACGAATAGACGTTTCCAATGTGCGTTCACCGCGATGTCGCGAAACACAGATGCGCCCATCATGAAGCTGTTAACATAACCTGGATTGATCCGAAAAAATTACGTTTTGCCATTCGTGCACCCAGCTTCGTCGTTGCGTACACCAAGGGTAACCGCAGCCATGGTCTCCGAGCTGATAGTCCATGCTGCTGCTAACGTCGTCGAACTGTTCGTGAAGATGGTTGTTGTCTTGCAAACGTCTCCATCTGTTGACTCAGCGATCGAGACGTGGCTGCACGATCCGTTACAGCCGTGCGGATAAGATGCCTGTCATCTCGACTGGCTGTTGGGATCCAGCACGGCGTTCCGTATTGCCCTCCTGAACCCATCGATTCCATTTTCTGCTAAAAGTCATCGGATCGCGTCCAACACGAGCAGCAATGTAGTGGTACGATAAACCGCAATCGCGATAGGCTACAATCCGACCTTTATCAAAGTTGTGGTGGTACGCATTTCTCCTCCTTACACGAGGCATCACAACAACATTTCTCCAGGCAACGCCGGTCAACTGCTGTTTGTGTATGAGAAATCGGTTGGAAAGTTTCCTCGTGTCAGCACGTTGTAGGTGTCGCCACCCGCGCCAACCTTGTGTGAATGCTCTGAAAAGCTAATCATTTGCATATCTCAGCATCCTCATCCTGTCGGTTAAATTTCGCGTCTGTAGCACGTCATCTTCGTGGTGTAGCAATTTTAATGGCCAGGAGTGTGTAAGGTTACAAAGTGACTCCTTTCAATCTCGCTCACTTGGCTGTAGGAATAACGAGTGCGTCTCTGCGGCATGTCTCCTGCTTCCTTCAGACGTTCATAACACACTGAGCTTTATGTTTGTCAACATTCCCTATTGAAAGGTAAACAGAGAAGACGCTCTCAGTTGTCGGACGACATTGAAACCATTATCAGTGTATCCTCTATCTCCCACATGACATCTGCCGTCATTAGATCAACTATGGCACCTGGATATAGACGGGCATGCGCATCCGCCATTTTTGTTCCTTCGGTTCGAAGCGCGAATGTAGAGTATGGCAGTCTATACGCTTTCAGCATGCTGGGCTGTGCAGTTCCGAATTGTTCTAATTGTTCAGAAAATGGTTTTCGTATTTTTTCGTCTGCATTGAATCCTGAAAGGCGTAAAACGTGGTTAATAAACTGTCGTCGTGACAAGGTCTCAAAAACTATGCGAGGTGGGTTAATTCATTTGTAGTTTTGCACAAGTTCGACACGTTGTAAACGACAGGTTTCGTTATGTGTCCTTTTTAGCGAAGGTTCCGAAGCTACGAACTGCTGTTACAGACTTTTATTTATATATGTATTGGCGATAACAAACATTTAAATAATAATAACAGTAATTACTTTTAAATGATGCACACTATTTTTGTACTATATGCTCGTAACGAAGTTTGAAGCTACTGCGATGCTAATTTTAGTTACTGCATCGATACCGTAGTTTCCTAACGTTTGCAACAAAATGTTTGCTTTACGAGGATAATTAATTTATTGACCGGACAAGGGTACATACAAGTAGTTGAAACACACGAAAAACTATTTTCTCTGATTCCAGCTGTTCGAGATTTAAAAGAGCATTCAAAGGTCGTTGCCAACATCAGCACTCTATGCCGCCGAAGTCGGAAGTGAAATTGACCAATTTTATCACAGACATAATTTTATTAAAGCGCTGATAGCTGTTAAAATTCCATTAGCTAAAAAGTGTTTTGAAGCTAAAACTTGTGAAAATGCTTTACCTTAGTCTTGGATGACAATCTATACATTTGCTTGATTTTTGCGCCCTGAATGTATTAAACTAAAGTCTAGTCTACACGATGACACTAGGTTGCGAAATTCGCTGCATGAAATGAGTTGCGCGCAACTGGTTTCGTGTATGTCTGTAGACACGGCGGCAATACTATACACTTCAGTTTCGTTGTTTTGTGAGTGCCGTAGTCGCCGTAAAATGAAAGTTTTTGTAGCTGTAAGAGTTGTGGCGAATCTATTGCTTGTCTGTGTGAAGTCGCTGCATAAGACTAAACACAAAAAGAATAAGAAACGTGTTTGTGTTCGTGAATAGATTAAAAAAAGACGTCAGCTCCGTTGCTCAGCGACCTTGCTGAAAGTAATAGTGATTGAAGACCCTAGAAGCTATTTTAATCACCTTAGAATGACACCCGAGCAGTTCACGTTCCTTTTAAACAGAGTTAGTAATGCAATAAACAAACGAGTTACCGTTATGCGTGCAAAATTGTTACCAGAACTGAAATTACAAATTACATTCGTCTCTTCAGTACTTGTACCGTGTTCCGAAATCCACAATTGCCATACTTCGTTTGACTAGGTATTTCGAATTGGATGTATTTTAGTCGGCAATTCACTAATCGTCAACCCATCAATATATAATTTCACAAATAATTGTTAGAAGAGCACTAATACACCATTAAAATCGCACAAACACCTACGCAACGCATATTTGTTCAAAAACCGAATTATTTCTCCCGTTCCCCTCTTTATGTTGTATTTTGTTCTGTATTTGTCACAACCTAACCTAAAACACGCGCAATCAGTTTCGCCAAAGTTGGAAGGTGCCTAAACTATTTACTTTCGCGAACTAGTTGCGCGAACGCCTGCCGCGCATGCGCACTGGCCGGTAGCGCAATTTCATGAAACCTAGTGTCGTCGTGTATACTAACCTTAAAGCGCAGATTTGGTAGTGGATCTTGGTATCCCGTAAAATTGAGCTGTCGAATGCTTAAAAGTTTCTCAAAATACACATCCAGGTGGGCAAATACCAAAAAACATATTTAACGATTTCTCAAACCTTATTACAATAAGCCGGCTGCGGTGGCCGAGGGGACTGAGGCGCTCCAGTCACGGTCTGCACGGCCACTACGGTCGGGGTTTCGAATCCCCCCTCGGGCAAGGATATTTATGCCGTCCTTAGTATTAGCTAGTTCATAAGTAGTTTGTAAGTTTAGGGACTGATGACCCCGTAGTTAAGTCCCTTAAGCTTAACAAACATTTGAACATATTACAATAATTTATTACGAAGAGATCAATTTTTAATCCAAATATATATCTTTTTTTTCTGGTATCTGTATTAGAAACGAAGCAAGCGATATTTAAAAACAATAACAGCTGAAAAACTCGGCTTTTCACATGCTCACGCTATCACCGCTTGGAACAAAAATGGCGGCGGGAGCTGCCGCTATAGCAGAAGTTGATGCGCATGCCCGTCTATATACAGATGCCCTAACATCAACATCGACGTCATATTTCCAGGTGTTCTACTTTTTCTCTGTTATGCGGATCGGTCGCAATCGATCTTTGATTTTCGAAAAGAGCGGCGAGTTGGACGGGAGTGTATCACAGTGTGCTGATTCTTTTAGTCTCTCACAGTTCTGCTCCTGCTGCTCTGCGTGTAGCGATGTCTATAAGTGTTGTGTTGTGGTCTTGTGTTGTTTCAGGTGAACCCGGGCAGCAAGGCGGGGAGTGTATCCCAGTGTGCCGATTCTTTTAGTCTCTCACAGTTCTGCTCCTGCTGCCCTGCGTGTAGCGATGTCTATAAGTGTTGTGTGGTGGTCTTCTGTTGTTTCAGGTGAACCCGGGCAGCAAGGCGGCGCAGAAGGGCGTGCGCGAGGGTGACGTCATCTCGAGCATCAACGGGCAGTCGACGCGCGCCGTCTCCAACAGCGACGCGCATGCGCTGTTGCGCAACGCGGGACACACGCTGCGACTCGGCCTCAACGAGTGAGTAGACCAGCCTCCTTCCTATCTCTCTCTATATCTTCCAGCTGATCACGTGCCAGGTGATCGTAAGTGGATGTTGCTTACCCGTGACGCAAGGGCCGAGGCTTCTGGCCCGTGCTGTACGCTCCTTTACAGGCATTTTAGCAAGTGCAAATATGTCACGGACTCATATGACAAATCCAGAAGCAGACGCTGTAACAGGGAAGTTGTACAGACTTGCGCATAATAGTTCGCGATCGGGAGCGCTCACTTTAGTTCGCGGCTCAGCCGCGAACTAGTTCGCTCTTTTAGTTCGTCCGCTCCTAGTGACAGCTGAGCGGCGTGGTCTGCGCATGCAGGTGGAGGGAGAAGTTCCCCCACCTAGCTGCTTCAGGCGCTTGTTGCTTGAGCCGCTAACGATACCACGCAAACCAAAAGAAACAGTTTGTCGATAATTTCTCGCGTTTAAGTTTAGAGTTATCTCTATATCTTGGCATTATGGAATTTATTAGGCAGATACTGCAGAATACTTCGGCCGGCCGCGTTGGCCGAAGGGACTGAGGCGCTCCAGTCGTGGTTTGCACGGTCACTATAGTCGGGGGTTCGAATCCCCCCCTCGGGCATGGATATTTGTGCCGTCCTTACGATAAGCTAATTGATAAGTAATTTGTAAGTTTAGGGACTGATGACCCCGTAGTTAAGTCCCATAAGCTATACAAACATTTGAAACATTTGCAGAATACTTCAAAACAGAAATTTTGTAGCACTGAACTATGTAATCTAGCAGGCACACGCTCACCTCGAAATGACTCGTCAGCAGAAGGCAAGCACGTCATTTTTAATTCTGCTGCGCGCCCTCTCGCTATTTCCCGTCGGTATTCGGAGAAGAATCCAACGCGACCGACCGCGCATATTTTAGTTCGCGACCGGTAGGTCTCCGTTCAGTTCGCAACTCGGCCGCGAAGTAGGTCACTCTTTTTAGTTCGTCCGCTCATTTTTGTTTTTCTGCCGCTACTAAAAGAGCTCTTTTTTTGTTATGACAGCTTTTTTATATAATGGTCTGTGTTGCCCAAGCGTATGCTATCGCCCGTATTTTTGGGCAATTAGACATCAAATACTCAAGCAAATTAACCAGTTACCTACACGAATGGGTGATACAATGATATTCAACTACTTTGCATACAGACTACTCGTAGTATTTTATTTTTAAAATAGATTTCTTTATTTATTTAATAGGTCACTGAAGGAACATTACCTACAAATCACGCGATGCTGCGCGCTCTCGCGTCCTCTCGCTGTTCCCCGTCAGTCTTCCGAAAAGGAGCGGACGAACTAAGAGGTGAGGGAACTGCGAACTAGTTCGCGTAATTCACCCGTCGGAGCGCTCTTCCGAACTAGTTCTACCATGGAGTACGCTCCGTTACAGGGCCATGTAGCAAGTGCAAAAATGTCACGAACTCATATGCCAAACCCAGAAGCAGACGCTGTAACAGAGACGTTGTATATCTTAATACGAGCTTCTGTTAACGTTTTGTGAGCGCAAAGTGAACTGCCATACCTTGAGCCACTTTTTACATTCTTTTTTCTGTAAGTGAAGACCGAAACTAAAGATTTTGATTACATTAGGGATCATTCTGTGTGGTATGAAAATAGAAAGGTAATTTTCGTGGCAGGATCGGCCACCAACGACATATTATGAAAGATGATGATATACACTCCTACATTATTTTCGGCCCCCTGAAATTAACCCTTTAATACTGGATAAACTTCCTGTAAATTGTCTTTAACTCATCCTCTGGCCCACACTTCTTCAAGCAAGAAGTTTTTTTACTAACAGTCTCATGTTTCTGTGGTGTTAAAGGAAAACCCCATATAACAACCTTGGTAAGAACGTGAACCAGAGAATATTTTCGAAGTGAAATATATTAATAATTAAGTATTATTTTCATTAGACACTACTCTACCCCCATGAACCACAGACATTGCCGAGGTGGAGTGCCTTGCGTGCCTCAACGATGCAGATTGCCGTACCGTAGGTGCAACTACAGCGGAGAGGCCAGACAAACGTGTGGTTCCTGAAGAGGGGCAGCAGCCTTTTCAGTAGTTACAGGGGCAACAGTCTTGATGATTGACTGAGCTGGCCTTGCAACATCAGCTAACGCGGCTTTGCCATACAGTTACTGCGAACGGCTGAAAGCAAGGGGAAACTACAGCCGTTACTTTTCCCGAGGACATGCAGCTCTACTGTATGACTACACGATGATGGCGTCTTCTTGGGTAAAATATTCCGGAGGTAAAATAGTCCCCCATTCGGATCTCCGGGCGGGTACTACTCAGGAGAATGTGATCATCATGAAAGACAACACTGACATTCTACGGATCGGAGCGTGGAATGTTAGATCCCTTAAGCAGGTAGGGAAGGTAGAAAATTTAAAAAGGGAAATGGATAGGTTGAAGTTAGATATAGTGGGGATTAGTGAAGTTCGGTGGAGAGAGGAACAAGATATCTGGTCAGGTGAGTACAGGGTTATCAATACAAAATCAGTTCGTGGTAACGCAGGAGTAGGTCTGAGAATGAATGAGAAAACAGGAATGCGGGTAAGTTACTATAAACAGCATAGCGAACGCATTATCGTAGTAAAGATAGACACGAAGCCAACACCGGCCACAGTGGTGCAAGTTTATATGCCAACTAGCACGGCCGATGATGAGGATATCGAAAAAATGTATGAGGAGATAAATGAAATAATTCAGAAAGTTAAGGGAGACGGAAACTTGATTCTGATGGGGGACTGGAACTAGATAGTAAGAAAGGAAAAAGAAGGAAATGTTATAGGTGAATACGGACTGGGAAAAAGGAATGAAAGATGAGATCGCTTGGTACAATTTTGCGCAGAGCACAATTTAATGATCATCTACACTTGGTTTAATCATCATGAAAGAAGGCTGTATACGTGGAAGAGACCAGGAGACACTGGACGGTACCAGATTGACTTTATAATGGTAAGGAATAGATTTAGAAACCAGGTTCTAAACCGTAAGACATATCCAGGGGCAGATATAGACTCTGACCATACCTTATTGGTTATGAACTGCAGATTAAAACTTAAGAGACTGCGCAAAGGAAGAAAGATTATCAGATGGAACCTGGACAAATTGAAGGAACCAGAGGTGGCTGAGAGTTTAAGACGGAGCATTAGGCAAAGATTGACTGAACCGGGGGAAAGTAATACAGTAGAAGAAGATTGGGTAGCTTTGAGACTACTGAAGGCAGCAGAGAACCATATAGGTAGAAGGACAAAACCTAATAGAAATTACTGGATAACACAGGATATACTGAACGTAATTGATGAGAGGGGAAAATATAAAAATTCAGCAAGTGAAACAGGAAGAATGGAGTACAAACGTTTGAAAAAAGAGATTGACAGGAAGTGCAGACTGTCTAAGCAGGAGTGGTTGGAGGACAAATGCAGAAACGTAGAAGAATGCATAACTAGGTGAAAGATAGATACCGCCTACAGGAAAGTAAAAGAGATATTTTGAGACAAGAAAAGCAGCTGTATGAATATCAAGAACTCAGACGGAAAACAGTACTAAGCAAAGAGGGGAAAGCTGAACTGTGGAAGGAATATATAGAGGGCCTATACAAAGGAAATAAACTTGAAGGCAGTCTTCTAGACATGGAAGACGAAGTGGAGGAAGATGAGATAGGAGATACGATACTGCGAGAAGAATTTGACAGAGCGCTGAAGGACTTGAGTCGAAACAAGGTCCCTGGAGTAGATAATATTCCGTCAGAACTGCTGATGTCGTTAGGAGAGCCACTCTTGGAAAAATTGTATCACCTGGTATGCAAGATGTATGAGACAGGAGAAATACCCTCCGACTTCAAGAAGAATGTCGTAATTGCCGCGGTGGAGTAGCCGCGCGGTCTAAGGCGCCTCGCTGCGGAGCGCGCGGTTGCTTGCCATCGGAGGTTCGAGTGTGGCAGGGGTGTGTATGTTTGTCCTTTGTTTAGTTTACCTTAGTTTAAGTAGTTTGTAAGCTATGGACTGATGACCACGCAATTGGTCCGATAATTTTTATAAACATTTGAACATTTTTTAATATCGTAATTCCAATTCCAAAGAAAGCAGGTACGGACAAGTGTGAAAGTAACAGAACCATCACTTTAATAAGTCATGGTTGCAAAATACTAACACGAATTATTTACAGACGAATGTAAAAACTTGTGGAATTCGACCTCGGGGAAGATCAGTTTGGATTTAGGAGAAATGTAGGAACACGGGAGGCAATACTCACATTACGACTTATCTTAGAAGACAGGTTAAGGAAAGGGAAACGTACGTTTTTAGCGTTTGTCGACATGGAGGAAGCTTTTGACAATGTAGACTGGAATACACTTTTCCAAATTCTGAAGGTAGCAGGGGTAAAATATAGGGAGCGAAAAGTTATATCCAACCTATATAAAACCAGAAAGCGGTTAATAGAGTCGAAAGGCAAGAAAGGGAAGCAGAGATTGGGAAGGGAGTAAGACAGGGTTGTAGCCTTTCCCCAATGTTGTTCAATCTGTACATTGAGCAGGCAGTGAAGGAATGGAAGGAGAAATTTGGAGAGGGCATTAAAGTGCAGGGAAAATAAATGAAAACATCGCGGTTTGCCGATGACATAGTAATTCTGTCGGAGACCGCAAAAGGTCTGGAAGAGCAATTGAATGGAATGGACAGTGTCTTGAAAGGAAGATATAAGATGATCATTAACAAGAGTAAAACGAAGGTAATGGAATGTAATGTCAGGAAATCAGGCGATGCTGAAGGAATTAGATTATGTAATGAGACAATAAAAGTAGTAGGTGAATTTTGTTATTTGGGTAGCAAGATAACTTCTGATGACCGAAGTAAAGAAGATATAAAATGTAGAATGGCTATGGGAAGAAAAGCGTTTCTAAAGAAGCGAAACTTGTTAACATCCAATTTAATTTAAATGTTAGGAAGTCCTTTCTGAAAGCATTTTTCTGGAGAGTAGCATTGTATGGGAGTGAAATGTGGACGATAAGGAGATCAGATAAAAAGATGATAGAAGCTTTTGAAATGTGGTGCTACAGACGAATGATGAAAATTAGATAGGTAGATCACGTAACTAATGAGGAGGTGCTTAACCGAATCGGGGAGAAAAGGAGTTTCTGGCTTATCCTGACTAAGAGAAGGTAGGACACATTCTGAGACATCAAGGAATTGTCAACTTAGAAGGAAGCGTGTGGGGTAAAAATCGTAGAGGTAGACCGAGGGACAAATACAGTTAGCAGATTCAAAAGGATGTAGGTTGCCGAACATATTCTCAGATGAAGAGACTTGCACGGGACTGGGTAGCGTGGAGAGCTGCATCAAACCAGTCTGCGGACTGAAGACCACAACAAGCAATACGTGTTTCGAAACATACCGTCCTGAAAATGGTTAGAGATGTGAAAGATATTCTGTACATCTACATCTATACTCCGCAAGCCACTTTTACGGTGAACATTCAATATCCCCTCACAGGTGATGGCAAACCCTGAGGACCACAACAGAACAACAGCCAGTTTACGGTACGTTCCTCGAATAGTGAACCAATATACGAGTATACTGTTGTCGTCAGTATCGTGAAGATATCATGACGATAAAGTGACAAAGATTAAAGCGCGTTTCTGGCAGTCGCTTTCCCGCGAACTACGAGGTATGTCCACAAAGTAAATTCCGTTTGGTTACATAAACCAAACGTGTACAGATACAGAAAAAAATATTTATTGTATAAAAATCTGCAACTGTTCAACTACTTTTCTACATAACTTCCGAAATTTTGTAGGCACTTGTCATAGCGAGGGACAAGTTTTTGTGAGCCTTCTTCATAGAAGGTTGCCGCCTGTGTATTTAACCATGTGGCAAACACGTTCTTTCAGCTCATCATCGTTGACGTGTTGAACACCAAGGACAGAATTTAGGTGTAAGAAGAGATGAAAGGAACCTTCTTCTTCCCTTCATGTTGCCGACCGACCACACAAGCCGAATGTGACCAAACAACTCTTACGGGGATTTCACTGGGACGTGTTTGATCATCCTCCGTACAGTCTCGCTCCTAGCGACTTTCTTGTTACACCTAAAACCTGTCCATGGAGGTCAACACTTCAGCGATGATGAGGAGCTGAAAGAACATGTTAGCACATCGTTGAATACACAGTCGGCAACCTTCTACGAAGAAGGAATACAAAGACTGCAACGCTACGACAAATGCCTACATAATTTCGGAAGCAATGTAGAAAAGTAGTTTAATAGTTGTATATTTTTGTACAATAAATATTTTTTATGTATCTGTACACATTTGTTTTATATAATTATTTTAAATGTGTTTATTTCGGTCAACAGTTGCAATATAATTGTTTAATAAAATGTTTTGATCACTTGGATCATCTTCAGATCTTATAGTTGCGTCCGCAACTCGTCTGGATGAGTACTAATTGGTACTAATTGGTTTTAAATAACCAAACGGAACTTACTTTGTGGACATACCTCGTATATGTGACTGAGACTCTGGGAGGAAGAGACAGCGGTACCTTCCACCACACCCTGAGAGATTGCTTATGGACTTCGGATGATGTTGTAGGGGTGTTACTGGTGAGGCGACGTAGGAACATTTTAGCAGAAAGATGACGCAACCTTACTAAAGTATGAAATTTATTAAAAGTAAATAAACTTTCGTCTTTGGCATTGGAGAATTACAGTCCATCCGGATTGCTAGGAGTTCAAACATCTGAGTGAATTGGCAGCCCGCTATGGTTTCTGGGTCTCAGAACATAAACAAGGCTTGAGGTACTGTCAGCCACTAGAAGAAGGCGTGTTTACACTTCCTACGGAACGATGCACAGCGGGCAACGCTATGGACTCTACAGGATAAAGCCCTTTCTGTACGAGACGTGCAACACGCACAAGGAAGTCGTTGTCAGCTGCATCGCCCATTGCGACAGACCGCCGAACTACAAAGAAGCGTTCAAACGGTACGCATTTGTTGAGTCGTCTGCTTCGTTTGTTGTCAACGTACAGCAAATGAATCGACGCGTTAACATCACTTTTGAAACTCTGATGATTAAAATATTTATTTGTGTTTTAGACTGACAATGTGAAACTTTAATTGTTTTCGTGCAGTTCATGCGTAACTACGTCGCTCACATGTGTTAACGTCCTCATTATAAAATGCGATACATACTTCCAGCCCCTGCGGTTTGAGGCGCCTATGAACAAGCTCAGGTGTCTATATATAGACCTTTCACTTTGATTAAGCTTCAAATAATGCTCACCAAAAACAAATTTTTCATCGGTTAACTACAGCATGTTTCAGGAAAAATGGCAAATATTTCAGAAGATGGTAATAAAGACGATTTGCAGTTAAAATTTCATATAACGTGTGTCCAATTTTTATGGGGTAAAGAGATACACCTCTTGGTATGTACAACAAACTGATTTGGATATTTTGACTGATTCTTTCGTCGCTTCTTGGTAGATCACCATATTGATATTTAAATAACCGGTTGTCGACGTAGTTTAAAGTCGGAACATGTCCTAGTAAGCAGAAAACCGGGTAACTACATGGAAATGAAGGAGTAGCATACACAATATTCTACCTTTAAGTTAGTGCGATGTTGCACTATTAAGAACCACACCATAAATGTTTGTTAAGCTTATGGGACTTAACTACGGGGTCATCAGTCCCTAAACTTACAAACTACTTATGAACTACTTACGAACTAGGACGGCACAAATATCCATGCCCGAGGGGGGATTCGAAGCCCCGACCGTAGTGGCCGTGCAGACCGTGACTGGAGCGCCTCAGTCCCCTCGGCCACCGCGGCCGGCTATTAAGAACCGACGGATAAATCAGTGAAAATTTCTTGATTTACATTTGCTCTACGTTTGTTTGGTTTTCATATTAACATCTATATCTCTATATTCAATAAAAAATTGTACAGAGGTTATATTAAATTTTTAATGGAATTCCTCTATAATATCACCTCCTAAAATACTTACGACTGAGTCGAAAAACCACGTTCCTCTGAGCAGGAGACAAGTACACATTCTCAAACAAATTCCCTACTTGGCTTCGTTTGTCAGCACTTCCATCCGCGTGAGAATAGGATCCATGCTATCCGTCTACTACCGATCGTATGCGAGCAAGTGGACGCGTCTACACTGTACGCGGACGGCGTGACCGGTGCATCATGGGTAATGTCGTAAGCTTTCACTTCCCGTGTTGAAAGGGCTTTAGGAACACACTCTCCGCTGACGAGATGAACATGTTAGTGAAGGTCATATGTGCCGGCTATTAACTGCGCTTCGCCCAATAGGGTTTGATACACGTGGTAGTGCTAGAGCCCTGTATTGGGAGAGTACCGCCAACCGGGCGAGCGCCGCCATTGTAGGCCTGTTATATCTCGCAATAGCAGCGCTATGGGCGGCGCTGTTAAATTAGCAGTTATGGTCAAGGGAACCGGTCTGTACATCAACGTGGTATGACAGTACGTTAAGTAAACAATGAACTAAAGTTTTTAATCGTTTCATCACATCTACAGCGAATATTTAGGAAAAATTGGAAATCTGAGATAAAGACCTGTATTTTTTATCAAACTAGTTGTAAAATTGTTTCGTACTAAGTTTTGCTTTAATTATGAGAGACTTCAAGTCGTTTGAGTTAACATATTTGATTTTAAGTACTGGTACTTACTAAAACTTCAAATCAAATATGTTAACTCAAACGACTTGAAGTCTCTTATAATTAAAGCAAAACTTAGCACGAAACAATTTTAGAACTAGTTCGCTCAAAAATAAAGGTCTTCCTTTCAGATTACCAACTTTTTAAGTACTGGTACTTTTTACCAACTTTTTAAGTACTGGTACTTATTAAAATTGATTGGAATAAACTCTTTCAAGTTCTGAAACAAGCAGGAGTAAAATATAGGGAGCGTAAGGTTATTTACAACTTGTACAAAAACCAGACAGCGGTTGTCAGAGTTGAAGGGCATGAAAGGGATGCAGTGGTTGGAAAGGGAGTAAGACAGGGTTGTAGTCTTTCTCCATTGTTTTTCAATTTGTAGATTGAGCATGCTATAAAGGAAAGCAAAGAGAAATTTGGAGAAGGAATTAAAGTTCAGGGTGAAGAATTAAAAACATTGCGTTTTGCCGACGACATAGTAATTCTGTCAGATACAGCAAAGGACCTGGAAGAGCAATTGAATGGAATGGACAGTGTGCTGAAAGGTGCATATAAGATGAATATTAACAAGAGCAAAACTAGGGTAATGGAGTGCAGTGTAAGAAAATCAGGTGATGCTGAAGGAATTATATTGGGTAACGAAGCAATAAAGGAGGTAGATGAGTTTTGTTACTTGGGCAGTAAAATAACAAATGATGGTCGCAGTACAGAGGATATAAAATGCAGAATGGCAATGGGTAGAAAAGCGTTCTTGAAAAAGAGAAATTTGTTAACATCGAATATTGATTTAAGCCTAAGGAAGTCCTTTCTGAAGGCATTTGTATGGAGTGTTGTCTTGTATGGGAGTGAGACATGGACGATAAACAGTGCGGACAGGAAGATGATTGAGGCTTTTGAAATATGGTGCTACAGAAGAATGCTGAAAATTAGGTGGGTGGATCGCGTAACTAATGAGGAGGTACTGAACAGAATTGGGGAGAAAAGAAATTTCTGGCATACCTTGAATAAAAGAAGGGATAGATTGGTAGGACACATTCTTAGACATCAAGGAATTGTGAATTTAGCGTTGGAGGGAAGTGTATGGGGTAAAAATCGCAGAGGAAGACCAAGAGATGGATACAGTAAGCAGATTCAGACAGATGTAGGTTGCCGTTCTTATGTAGAGATAGGTTATTGTGGAGAGCTGCATCAAACCAGTCTCCCGACTGAAGACCACAACAACAACTTATTAAAACACAAATGTGTACTTCGGTTATTTAGACCGCTAAGGAAAAGAATAAAAATTACACAATTACAAATTAATTTCATAAAATGCATTTTTATAAAAACCATCAGCTGTTTATTAAAAACCTTATTCATCTACTAGTTTCGGTCATGGACCATCTTCAAGGATAAACTATACAAAAAATACAAAATAAACGTAATTGATGTGGACAAACACAGAGAGGACATAGTCGGGGAAATTACATATAGAGAGACAGAAAATAGAGAATTATGTCAATTTAACATAAAGTTAAAATACTTACAAGGTGTTAACAGAGAATGGTAAAATACATCAAATAAATTTTTTTATCTCAGTTGTATTATTTTATTTGATGTATTTTACCATTCTCTGTTAACACCTTGTAAGTATTTTAACTTTATGTTAAATTGACATAATTCTCTATTTTCTGTCTCTCTATATGTAATTTCCCCGATTATGTCCTCTCTGTGTTTGTGCACATCAATTACGTTTATTTTGTATTTTTTGTATAGTTTATCCTTGAAGATGGTCCATGATCGAAACTAGTAGATGAATAAGGTTTTTAATAAACAGCTGATGGTTTTTATAAAAATGCATTTTATGAAATATATTACGGCTGTTGACTCTCGCCTCACCAAAGCGTACAAATTAATTTATTTGTCTAAAAATTTGCGTTTTAATATACCTTCACTGCATTCATCAAGCCACTACTATTACTACCGCATTTTGCTGAGGAATCCTTCTCTGCCTGACGGTTATATTTTCTCAGAAGAATGTAATATTCTAGTGGTTAAAAATACGCGCACAACTTTTTCCACAACACTGACACGACGGAATATTTGGAACACGTTCATGGATTGATTTATGTGCAAGCAGGATTGTTTACTATCTGGAGATGTATAAAAACGTTTTGTCGAAATACATTGCGATAAATTTACGTAAAATGAGTAAGATACGAATCTTTCTTATATACATACAATATCTGTAAACGGTACCTGGTTCTACCTGTGCAGCCAGATTCACTTTGCACACCCATGTCTTTTGGTGGCTTTCGTTCCTCAATTTGAGGACGATGACTATACTAGGTACCGCATTATGTTTTATTTTCTTAACGCCATCCTTGCGGCTTGTCTCAAACTGATCAGGCGTAAAATAAAGCTAAAAAATGAATACCTATGTTAAACTATAATGTAATAGTTAGAGATAATAAAACTTGAACATCTGACGGTTTCGGGACAAATGAAATCGTACAGTGCGAGGTTTCGCAACACTGTTTTAAAACCGTGAAACAAGTGTATATTTTGTAATAGTATGGGCCTGACTACTGTACTGGTAACATCGTCAATGTGTACTGTATGATTATTCCCACAGAACCGTGTAATTCGAGGCTAGCAATTGTGGGAGAAAAAATTAAACTTTGATTCAGATGCGCGACAGTTATATTTCCTACACCGGAAAAATTCTACCTACCACTCCGGTGGCTCACGTGGTTATGTTGTCAACAACAATAACACGATATAAAATCATTGCCAAGATGTTTATATTCTGAGAAATCCGAATAGAATTACTTGATTTATGTTTAGTACAGTTCGTGACGTAAATAATGCCGTTCCTACTCTGTGGTTGTCAGGTTCTTGTAATCACCCTTGTTCGCTCAGTGAAAGTACTTGTATAACGAAGATTTCATGACAAAACATTTGCATTGTAACGCGACTAGCTAATGCAAACGACACATGATTGCCAACATTATTACGCGAGGCCGCCAGGATGATAAGTAAAATTTAAACCCTGTACCAAATGCACTGCTTTCGCAATAAGTGACATTCCTGCTTTCAAAGTAGCTAAGGACTGACGCTTTTATCTCTAATATATTTGTTTTCTCAAAGTAGCTGTAATTAATACATGTTGCAATTCGTCAAATACGGCACATTATGTTAGATTTTCATATATTTATATCTTTTAAAAATATATTTTCTCTTACATCTTTGTCCGTCCAACATTGCTCCCAACAAACTGTATGAACAGATAACCTAGAAATTTACTCGATATTTCAAAACAAATTTACTTCGCAAAATTTTGCATTCTCGTATGGAAATGCGTTTTTTTCTGCCAATGCGGTGTACCCACAATTCGCGTCTTTTCGCATATCTTTCGCCCTATGGAATGCGTAGAACTTGCTACCTCGGACTGTCTTAGTATAACAATTCACTGCCAACACTGCGGCACTTTTCTCCATATAAAAATGGAATATGCTATGTTAAGCTCTTAATTTAATTCATAATGAGTCTACATATTTCCAACACCTGTAAATGCTAAAATAACAGCTAGTTAAGTGAAATATGTCATTTACTCTGATGGACTGCTTAGGCCTAAAATAGCGGATGTGCCCCACCCGCGCTCAACTGACCAATAGCAGCCGGCGGTTGTCGGCAAGCCTCACATAAAAAAGGTTGGCGCTACTCTCCCAATACAGGGATCTAGGTAGTGTTGGTAATTCGCGGCATCTGACGGAAATCTAAGAAGTTGCATTGCCAACTGACGGTGTTTCCTTGACCTTCAATGTTGGCATCGATAGTGGTGCATTTGTCGTTGGTGGCATCACTATCTGCGACATTACAGATGCAGATGTACCACAGTGTGTTTCGGAAGTCGTTTGTCACTGGTTATGTACGTAGACTAACTGGGAGTTCGAAACGAAGTTGCAGAACACGAGTTGACAGAACTGGTTATCGGAATAGTTTTGTTGTTGTTGTTGTAGCTTTTTTTTTTTTTTTTTTTTTTTTTTGTAATTCCTTTACTGTTCCGTAATATTTAACTGTTTCAATGAGTTGGTGATAGTTAGTGATGTATAGTGGTTTAGAGATTAATTTATTTCTTAGTTATGGTGCATTCAACTAAAGAACGTATTTCAATTGTTCATCTGCATAAATATCATTATATAAATACGTTAACACAAAATTGTGGTACAGACTACTAATTTATTCTTACAAGAAGGCCAATGAAAGATACATAATTCGAAAAATTGATTGTCGTAGATTTCACGAATATAAATATTAGCTATGTGTGCATTTAGCCAATAAAAGTGGTAAAAGGAAGTAGAAATTTTCCTATCTACAGCTTGGATGAAGTTCTACATTCTCCAACAGTCAGCTCACTGACTGGCTATTCGCCTCGACCGAAGACGCTGTAATGTAGCGTATCTGCAGTATTAAGTGAATATCGAGACATGGAGTGCTCCCAACTCACTTTTTTGTGCCGTTCAAATGCTTCATTTTCGCAGTGATTAAGAGAGGCTAAAGGAAATGGATGTTTTAATATGAATTCCGATATAAAGGATGATGCGCCGGGAGTGGCATCTAGCAGTGCTCGGGTGGAACTACGAAGTCGAGAATGCCGATATAGATGATGATGCGCCGCTAGAGGCATGTAGCGGTGCACGGGTGGAACTAAGAATTCGACATGTTGTCAGCTCTGGTATTCTGAATATCGTAGTATCGAAATAACATTATTTCTTGGCGTTGTATAAGTATACGAAAACCGAAATTGTAGTTCCATTTCAAATATTAAGCTAATGAAAGTTATATAATTCGAAAATGGCTTGAGAACTTCCGTTTTTATTTGTTGTTATTGTGTCAGGCAGTTGCCTTAACACGTAAAAGATGCCGTTTCATACCTCCCAGTGCCGGTTAAATTTTACCAAATATCCCATCGGCCTCCTCTGATAATGTTGGCATGAGATGCTGAATAGTGACAATCCAGTGAGTCTTCATTTTAACCAATCGCTTCACACCGCTCATGGAGTCATCGCTTTACGAGGGCAATTATTTTTACTGAGCGGACAAGGGTATATACAAGAACCTGTCAACTATAAAGCAGGAACAGCATTATTTGTTTACTTCATGGTCTGTACGATACACTAATCGAGTCATTCTATGTGGTAGAACAAATGGGCAAAGATTTTCTATCCTGTTGTTCATGTTTCCAACTAAATCACGCGAGGCCGCCGACATGATACGTAAAATATTTCCCCCAGTGACTATTGTAAACACAATTGGTCGATTTTCGACCACAGGCTATGCTAGTCTACATAAATATTCTGCAAATCACATTGAAGTGCATGTCAGAGGATTGATGGAACCGCTTTTGTGATATGTCTCTACCGTTACATTCTCTAATAGCGTGCTGGAAAAAAGGAACACTTAAATCTTTCCGTTTACGATCTGATTTCTCTTATTGTGTTATGATGATCGTGTCTCCCTATGTAGGTGGGTGCTAATAAAATATGTACTTATTCGGAAGAGAAAGTTGTTGAAAGAAATTTCTGAAATAACTCTCGCCGCATCGGATAACGCCTTTTTTGTAATAATGTCCATCCCAACTCGTGCATCAATTCTGTTACACCCTCTCCTGTGTATTGCGATAATACAAAAGGAGCTGCCCTTCTCCGAACTTTCTGTACTTTCTCAGTCAGTCCCACCTGGTGTGGATCCCATAGTTCGCATCAATACTCCAAAATAGGACGCACAAGTGTAGTGTAGGCAGTTTTAGATGAACTGTTGCATCTTCGCTTCTGCGAATGAAACTTAGCCTTTGCTTGGCCTTCCGTACAATATTTTTTCCGTGTTTTCTTTCCAATTTAAGTTGTTCGTAATTGCCGCGGTGGAGTAGCCGAGCGGTCTAAAGCGTCTCGCTGCGGAGCGCGCGGTTGCTCGCCGTGGAGGTTAGAGTTCTCCCTGGGGCATGGGTGTGTCTGTTTGTCCTTAGGTTAGTTTACCTAGGTTTAAGTAGTTTGTAAGCTACGGACTGATGACCACGCAGTTTGGTCCGATAGATTTACCAACATTTGAACATTTGTTCGTAATTATTATCCCTAGTTGTTTACTTGAATTTACGGCCTTTAGATTGGACTTATTTATAATTTAAATGAAGTTCAGTTGATTTCCTTTAGTGCTCATTTGTATGACTTCACACTTATAATTATTTACGGTCTATTCGCAATTTTTTCACCATGCAGATGTTGAATGTTTGACAAGGCGATAAACATACAGGTTTAGGGTAGGAGACATTTAACAGCTGTACGTCATCATCCCGAGCGGGGTGGCGCGGTGGGTAGCACACAGGACTCGTATTCAGGAGGGAACGGTTGTTCAAATCCACCTCTGGCCATCCAGATTTAGGTTGTAGGTGATTTATCTTAATCGATCAAGCGAAATTCCGGGATGGCTGCTTCCAAAGGCCACGGTCGATTTCCGTCCCCGTTCTTAACCAAAAACAATCACAGCATGTGCTGTGTCTCTAATAACTACATTATCGACGGGACATTGAACCCCAAAATTACTTCATTGTTACTTGCTTTTACCTCATCTTAATGCGCTTTGTCGACTTACTGAGAAATTTTGACAGAGAGGATCAGTATTAGACGCCGAACGAACTGGATGATCACTGAAACAATATGCAAGTCACGAGTTAATTGCAGCAACTATTTACAGACACCAGATACTTGAAACAATGCCAGATCAGACACTAAATTTCAAACGATGCTTCAGTTTGTATGTATTAATCGCAAATTTTGTGTTTCATGTTATGTTTTGTACAAGATGCTTCTGACACGAATAAATAAATAAAATCGCAAATTAATATTTTTCTCGTCAAACTGCTGATTGTATCAAACCACAACATTTAGAAGATTAAAAAATTCTTACTTTTAAAGATGAGATAGAAATCACAGCCTCTGTTGCGGAACTTTGGCATCTAAAGTTAAGAATGCGTTTCGCGTGTATCAGGCTTCATCAGATCATACGCATTAATCCCGGCTTAGGACGTTCTCAAGGTACTGAATAATAACACGGTGAGAAAACATCGGTGGTGCGGTTGGTACATCTGGTGTCAGACCTTCGCCATATTTGTTAGGTGGCTTTCTTGCTCTGTTATCAGACGCAGGGAACGCCGTACTAGCTGGTAGCAGACTGATACGTAGAAACGGCCCTTCTGTCGAACATAGAGCTGAATCTGGTACCATTCAATTAAAAAATCGTATGCCGCACACTCTACGAGCAAAAACAGCGTTTCTATTAAAAACCCATACACAAATACCATATCGGCTTACTCAGCATCAGTAAATACGTGTGGCATGTTTGCACGCAACACTACAGATCACGCACTTAAACGTGGCCCCTGAGCAGAGAATGTTGGCAGCTGAAGCTTGCATTCAGCTCGTAGCGCATTGGCTGTTAGAACAAGCCCCGCCTCTTTCTCCCAGTGCCGCCAACTTACGGCGTATAGATTATAGGTTTTAAAAGAAACAACATGTAAGGAGTTAAGGCATCACAGATGGAACACGAAATTAAGTTTGATGTTTGAGTAATAGAAAAGCGGAACGTATATCTACGAAATATTAATATTGTACAGGAACTTATTAAGCAGGTGTAGCAACGCTTTCTCCCTCTTCTTATTGTCGTAACTGAATAAAAATCGAAATTAAAATTTTTCATACCACTTTCGTGGACAACCTTCCTTTTTCTAAAAGAAGTCGTTGGGGTATGTGGACTTACTTTAGCAAATAACAAACTGGAAGACAATAATCAATACTAAGCACAAATCAACAATACATTGACAAGTCTACGGTGTACAATGCTGTTACGAGGTAAGGTTGGTAGAGAGCAAAACATTCCGTAGACTCACGAACTCAGCCGACTTCCGCCGATCAGAGAGGGGCCACGAAAAAGTGCGTGACCTGTACAGTGGACTTACCCAACGATTCACAACTAAAATGTCACTGTAAACTAAAGCACGAATTGACAATGTGAACTTTAGCACTCTGCTGCTAACATGCGAGAAACACGTCCATAGCAATGGGTGTGCCAACACACGAAGCGAAAATGCACTGAACTCTCCTGTACCTCTGTAGTCAATATTAGTCACATGTTATGCGGCATTTTTATTGCAATTCGTATATACAAACACACTTCCCTGGAAAATGAAAAAATAACATATGCGAAAAGTCGACGCTGGTACCGCGTATGCCCTCCTTTTGCAGCAATCCAAGCTGCACGTCTCCCGTGGAGATTACTGTAAAGGTGCCGAATGTAGTCTTGCGGAAAGGCCTGCCGTGAAATTTCCATCTGGTGTGTCAGTTTGGCCAGATTTCGTGCCGGTCGTTCCGACCACGCAAGATGACACTTCAACCGGTCCAAACATGCTGAATGAGGGAAACATCTGGGGATCGTGCTGGCCAGGGTAGTTGACGTACACTTTGAAGATCACGTTGGGTCGTTCGGGATACATGTGAACGTACATTGTCCTGTTGGAAAATCTATCGCCTTTTTGGATCCTAAATGGTAGCAAGATGGGTTGAATAATGGTGTTGATGGACCTTGCGCTGTTCAATGTTCCCTGAACGATCACCAGAGAACGGCCAGTGTAGGCTATGGCTGCCCACACCATGATGCCGGGTCTGGGCCCCGTGTACAATCGATATTTTTGACACCGAGGCAGAAGTGACTCTTATCACTGAAGACGACACGTCTCCATTCGTCGTTCCATCAGTGCCTGTCGTGACACCACTTGAGACGAGCTCATGATGTTGGGGCGTGAGCGGAAGACTCCCTAACGGCACGCATGTTCATGCAACATGGTGTGTGGAGCCATATCCTTCCCTGGCCGTTCTCCTCTGGTAATAGTCGAGGGAACATTGAACAGTGCATGGTGAATTGAAACCATCATTGAACCCGCATTGCTGCTGTCCATGTACCAACAAGGTGATATGCTTTTCCAACCGGACAATGCACTTACACATCTGTCCCGTACCACTCAACGTGGTCTTCAAGCTGTACTTTAACAACCCTGGTCAGTACGATCCCCAGATGTGTGCCCCGGTGAGCATGTTTGGGTTCGGATAAAACGTCATCCTGGCGCGGTCTGCACGTCAGGCACGAAATATGGCCCAACTGAGGCATCAGGTGGAAATTAGGCCATACCGACAGATTACACTCGACCCCTCTACAATAGTCTGCATGGAAAAATTGCAGCTTGCATTGCCGCAAAAGGAGGTTATACACGGTACTGGCATCGGCATTGCGCACGCTCTGGTGACTGTACTCTCGTGCGTATGGCTGCGACTGCGTGATTGTGTGTTGTATACATCCTAAACAATGTGTCAATAAAATTTCGCTCTTCTGGCTCATCGAATTAATGGTTTTCTTTTTTTTTTATTTTATTTTGCAGGAGTGTGTATCCACCCCCTTAAATGTTTACATTTCCTCGTGAAACACCGTCTATTGTAGAAACCCACAGCTGATGTCAGGGTAGAGAGGAGGATGAGATGTACAGTGGACGTTGTGGAGGAAATGGAGAGTGACTCCGGCTACACGCAGTCGCCCAGTGGACGCAGCGTCCGGGGATTTATTTACCATTCCGGCGCCGCTCGCCGCTCATTGTCTCTGTGACGGCCATTGTCCGCGTCTTGCTAACACACTGACTCACTGCCGGCTGCGGGGACCCCAGCTCCAAAGGCTATTGCACGAGGCACACAGCTTCCACGAGCAGGAGTAGCGACACTGCAGAAATAATTACACACAAAACTAGCTACACCGCACCAAAACCGTTGTTTATAAAAAATAATGCAGAACACACCCTTCATGTAGAGAACATTTATGGTACAAAGTAGCGAATTACAAAATGCGAGACAAAAGAGACTAATTTCACGTCTGTTGGCGACTGCCCATCTCCTCCTGTACCCACCTTCGCCTCCTCCTTTCCCCCCTCCGTACACCTGCTTCTCCTCATCCGCTCTCTCTGTATCCCCGCTCTGTTCATTTCCTACTGTGCGACGTGGCACAGTGGTCAACACACCGGACTCACATACAGGAGGACAGTGGACAAACCAGCCTCCGGTTTTACGTCATTTCTCCTAATTGGCGATCGTTCGTTTGGAATGGCACTGCTCCGAGCTAATTTTCCGTCTCTGATCATCACGTTGTTGCCAGGACGTTACACTGGAATTTTCCTTCCTATTTTACCACCTCCTCTCTCTGTCCAGCTAGTCCTCCACCTATCACACAAAGAGAATTTTAGAATTTATTGATGTTATACATCTACATCTACATGGGGTACACTGCAAATCACATTTAAGTGCCTGGCAGAGGGTTCATCGAACCACCATTATACTATTTATCTTCCATTCCATTCTCGAATAGCGCGCGGGAAGAAAGAACACCAGAATCTTTCCGTTCGAGTTCTTATTTCTCGTATTTTATTCCGATGATCATTTCTACCTATGTAAGTGGGAGTCAACAATATATTTTCGCATTCGGAGGAGAATGTTGGCGATTGCAATTTCGTAAGTAACCCACGCCGCAGCGATAAGCGCCGTTGTTGTAATGATTCCCATTCCAGATCCTGCATCATTTCCGTAACGCTGTCTCCCCTGTATCGTGACAATACGAAACGAGATGCCCTTCTTTAGACTCTTTCGATATCCTCCGTCAAACCCACCTGATAAACCCACCTGATAAGGATCCCACACTGGGCCGCAATACTCCAAAAATGGACGGACAAGCGCAGTGACTTGACTAGAAACAAGGCCTCTGGAATAGATGACATCCCGTCAGAACTGCTGATTTCGTTAGGAGAGCCAGTCATGAAGAAATTGTTCCACCTAGTACGCAAGATAAATGAGACAGGGGAAATACCCTCCGACTTCAAGAAGAATATAGTAATTCCAATTCCAAAGTAAGCAACTGCAGACAAATGTGAAAATTACAGAACTATCAATTTAATAAGTCATGGTGGCAAAATACCGACCCGAATAATTTCCAGACGAATGGAAAAACTGGTGGAATCCAACCTCGGGGAAGAACAGTTTGAATTTAGGAGAAATGTTGGAACACGGGAGGCAATACTCATATTACGACTTATCTTAGAAGATAGGCTAAGGAAAGGGAAACCTACGATTTTAGCGTTTGTAGATGTGGAGAAAGCTTTTGATAATGTAGACTGGAATACACTCTTTCAAATTCTGAAGGTATCAGGGGTAAAATATAGGGAGCGAAGAGTTGTACTCAACTTATACAGTAACCAAACAGCGGTTATTGGAGTCGAAGGGCAAGAAAGGGACGCGGGGGTTGGGAAGGGAGTAAGACAGGGTTGTGGACTTTCCCCAATGTTGTTCAATCTGTACATTGAGCAGGCAGTGAAGGAATGGAAGGAGAAATATGGAGAGGGAATTAAAGTTCAGGGAGAAGAAATAAAAACTTTGCGGTTTGCCGATGACATAGTAATACTGTCAGAGACCACAAAAAATATGGAAGAGAAATTAAATGGGATGGACAATGTCTTGGAAGAAAGATATAAGATGAACGTTAACAAGAGTAAAACGAAGGTAATGGAATGCAATGTCAGAAAATCAGGTGATGCTGAAGGAATTAGATTAGATAATGAGACAATAAAAGTAGTAGATGAATTTTGTTATTTGGGTAGCAAGATAACTTCTGATGGCCGAAGTAAAAAAGATATAAAATGCAGAATGACTATGGGAAGAAAAGCGTTTCTGAAGAAGTGAAATCTGTTAACATCCGATATTAATTTAAATGTTAGGAAGTCCTTTCTGAAAGCATTTGTCTGGAGTGTAGCATTGTATGGGAGTGAAACGTGGACGATAAGGGGTTCAGATAAAAAGATGATAGAAGCTTTTGAAATGTGGTGCTACAGACGAATGATGTAAATTAGATGGGTAGATAACGTAACTAATGAGGAGGTGCTTAACCGAATTTGGGAGAAAAGGAGTTTCTGGGATATCCTGTCTAAGAGAAGGGATAGATTGGTAGGACACATTCGTAGACGTCAAGGAATTGTCAACTTAGCATTAGAAGGGAGCGTAGGAATTAAAATCGTAGGGGGAGACCGAGGGACGAATACAGTAACCAGATTCAAAAGGATGTAGGTTGCCGAACATATTCTCAGATGAAGAGACTTGCACAGGACAGGGTAGCGTGGAGAGCTGCATCAAACCTGTCTGCGGACTGAAGACCACAACAACAACAACAACAACAACAACAACAACAATGTAGCCACTACGTATTTGCAGAACGTTTGTAGTTTTTCACACATAGGCATGACTGACAAAAAGTTCTCAACAAAAAAGTAGTTAGCCTAATTTTGTATCCAATATGAATTTGGAATCTGCGACTGTTATGTTTCTAGGATTCCAAGAGAAACTGCAACCAGTCGTATTTTATTGTTTATCTTTTTTATGTGTATCCCATACCGGTTACGGATTCCATGGAAATTAATCGTCAGAAGGCACGGTTTTTGTTTTTCTTGCTAACATCGTGGAACTCATTAACACATGTACTTCTCTGATGTTGTTTTCACGGTGAATGTTCTGTGAGACTTTTGTTGGTCTGTAGTGTTCAAAAGTTGGCTAAGACACACGCATAACCGCAGCAAACGGTTTCCACAAAGTTGACATGCTAACTATGTATCGAGAAAATGAGTAATACACACTGCTGTATAGTAGCAAAATGGAAGGTTTACGAATCTAAATAGTTCATTTAAGATTTTTAGTGGATGCGTTGACAACCCCTGGATACGCCGCAGCACGCCAAACCGGTATGTTGTGCTACTATTCGTCCTCCCAGGCGAACCTCTGTGGAGGCATACAGCGAAACACGCGTTTTATACGTAAGTCATGCTATTTTTAAGATATTACACTTTTTTTTTTTCCTAGCTGTCAATGTTGGAGTGACGTTATTTGGAATTTTAAGCTTGGCGGTTGAATAAGCACAGTACCATCATCAGGATATGCTAGGCGTTTTAAGAAACTATTTCTCTCGTTCATGGAAATCTGTTGACCGTCATGTTAAGTTATTAGGAAACCTGTGATACAATCACAATTTTGAATAACCTATTACGAGATAACCGGTTGCAGACATCGTGATCTGCTCGAAAGCTGACGATGGACTTCGAAAGAAGTATCAGTGTATGGTAGCTTTCTTTAAATGTGGATACTTACAAGATAACCTCATTCACAAAGAGACAGAACAGGTGGAACCCTACCGTGAAACTAGTATTCGTATTCAGTACGTTTCATTATTTTATTGGCACGAAGTATCCTCTGCCACAAACTATACTGTGCTGCGCAGAATTCATGTAAATGGGCAATAGGATGAGTGGAAAAAAGCGCAAGTGACTCAAAATTATAGAGTAATAGAATTCATGAACATACTTCCAGTATGAATATAATACATCTTCGTCAGATAGAAAAGCGTCTGTCTTTGCATCAGAATGGCGTTAGAAAGCATCGTTCGTATTAAATTCAAATTGCCCTTCCGGACTAGATACTTGAAGCGCTACAGATGAATGACAAAGGCCATACTGCTTATTACTTGATTTCCGAAAGGCGTTTCACACTTTGCCCAATTGTAGACTACTAACGAAGGTACGAGCGCATGGAATAGGGTCAAAGGTGCGTAAGTGATTGGAGGACTTATTATTTAATACAACTCAGAACGTTGTCCTTGACGGCGAGTGTTTATCAAAAACAGTGTGTTGCTTTTTATGCACTACACTAAAGCCGCATTATTAATACTTCACCTTTTTTTAGTTGTTCATTGATCTCGTAGATTTCGTAGCTCGCCTTCCATTAAATCATCAAAAAAATATTAGGACGTCGGAATTATAGGTTTCATGGAAACTACTAATATGACACGTTTGACTTGATACATTTATTTTCAATTCTTGATGAATCACATAAACATAAGGAATACAAAAGTAAGACTGGTTCACAACTAACTCAATGCTGGTCTAAGACTGACTGTGTTCAAAGTAATACTAACTTGAGGTCGCGCCAATTCGCGCGTATTAATACATAGTATTACATTCTAGAACATGGAAGTTAACAATATTTAATATAAAACAGTTTGTTCATGAAACATAAATAAATCTTGCTTTACGTAAAAATACACAAAATCATGACAAATGTAATAATAAGTTTTTCATATCAAAACAAAACAATACAAAAGATCGTAAGTAAATAACAATTAGTGTAGTGTTAATATATGATTACATTACTTAAAATGCTAAAATTAGATTTATTATTTAATTTTACGGTCAGCAAAGTATTACATTATGGTCAATACACTACAGAGGACCTCAGATATTGGTAGTCATTAATTTCGTTAACAAATACACTATCGCCCAACCTTCCAATTTTCAATAATTAATTAATTTACTTAGTACATTAAAAGACCCAACTAATGAAAGTGATAATCAAAGTGACCAGCCAGAGGCGCCGTAAGATGCTTATATAATATAAATATAGAATATTAAAGGTACAATACTACGATCAAATATGGTATCGTACCCTTCATTAATCTAAACAAACGGGATTGCTAGGTTATATACATTACAACAGGGTGTGAATAGTAATCTACTGCTGTTTGCCGATGATGCCACAATGTACGGGACGGTGGAATGACTAAAGTTGGATACAAGATAACTTAGATAAAATTTCTAGTTGGTGTGATGAATGGCAGCTAGCTCTGATTGTAGAAAAATTAAGGTGATGAACGTGATTAGGAAAAAGAATCAGAATATTTTCAAATACAGTAATTAGTGGAGTGCTGTGCGAGACAGTTGTGTCAATTAAATAGCTTCGCATAACGTCGCAGAGCTATATGAAGTGGAACGAACATATAAGGACAGTTGTAGAAAAGCCACATGTATTAGGATGTTGGGAATGTATGATCCATAAAAGGGACCGCACGTAGAACATTATCACGACCCATCCTTGAGTTCTTCTGAAGTGTTTGGGATTCCCACCAGATCGGTTTATAGGAAGACATAGAAGCAAATAGGGGGCGGTCTCCTAGGTTTGTTACTGGAAGGTTCGATCAGCACGCACGTGTTACGAGACAGTTGGGTCAGAATCCCTGAAGGGAAAGCGTCATTCTTTCCGAGGACCACTATATAGGAAACTAGCTTAAACCCGCGGCTCCGCTCGCTTGTTGGTTGATTATGACAGATAAGTTATCTTTAAGAAGTGTGCTATGAGACTGGTTTTGGAGGATGAAATGAAATACAATATCTTCTTTAGAAACAAACATTTTTAATCAGGAAAGTAAGTAGTGTAGATCAAATCACACGGAAAAATGCACTCATTTTGAAGAATCCAATCACGAAGTTCAACAATAATGATTGTAATAATATCACAGGTCGATCACTTGATGTAATGCGCGAAACGTCAAATCGATTTTTTTAAAGAGATGTATTGAAAGAAATTTTTTTTTTACTTCTTTATTAATTTATTCTTATATTTTCTTATTCGTATGCTTATCCTTAGAGAAAGAGCTGAAGACATTGTAGCACGCATAGACCAAAGATTTGGTCTGTGGCATCACGTTTCGCTGTATGTAACCTCCTTGCTGTAGAGTCGCAAACGTCATCGCTTGCTTTCAGTCCGAATTTTTTAATAATTTGACGACTTTCAACCACCATATCTTCCACCCCCTTACAGCTATCGGCATGGAACTGTTATGGTGTACAACGGGAGAATTCGGACAACAATTACACACAGACCATTCGTTTTCGTTCTATACTTTTCGCTGCATAGCGAAATATTGACACACACACACGTAGAATTTTATATACACTGATAACTTTCCGTCCCAATATACTCGACCCTTTTATCATTATCAACCCTCAAGCAACAATGCAACCAATAAAACTACTTTCAAAGAGTAAATATAATTTTGAAATAGTAATTATTGTTCCGCATTTCGCGTTATATTCTTCAAATTACTAAATATCTATAAGATCGCTATAAAACCGCGCCTAATACCTTCCTCATGTATAAATTAGTAACTGTACAAATATTTAAGTCTTTGCGTCTTGTCGTTCGGACGTGATAAGCGTACACCGAACAGACATTCACATTAATAGATAGATAAATAGCTATCCGATCGCCGTAAAACCGTGCCTATAGCCTTCCACAGGTAGACATTAGTAACTGTACAAATGTTTAGCTCTTTATGTCTTGTGGTTCAGACGTGATAAACGTACACTGAAAAGACATTCAAATTTACAGATATAGATTGAGAGTGCCAGAATTTGAGGCTGACCGCAGAAGGAAACTGCTGCCGCCAACTTATACTGCGCGTAAAGACCAAAAGTATAAGATAAATTGGGGCTCATACGGAGGCATATAAGCAGTGGTTTTTCTCTCTGTCTGGGAGTGGGACAGCAACGGAGATGAAATATAGTGCTACAATTTACCCTCTGCTACGCACTGTATGACGACGTGCAGAGTGTGAATGTAGATATAAATGTAGAATTTCAGACGTTATGGACACTATTCTACAATTCGTGGAAAATCGTTTATCCGGCCCTCACGGTCCGTATTTATTTTATTCCTTCAGTAAAAAACCGACTTGATTGTAAATTGTTTTATTAATTTATGACGCGTTTTGCCCTTTAGCAGGGCATCTTCAGATTACCTTATTGACAGAACTGACACAAAATTACAAGGCGGAATTACAAACGGGTATAATGGTACATGGGCTTATTTTGTGTTAAGAAGAAAGTATAAATGGTAAACAAAGCTTACAATGCGCTCTCCGTGGTGTGACACCGTAAGTGATTTTGCGGTGTTTCTGTTTTTCTGGAATTTTTGGATTTCCTTGTAGCCCTACAAATGATCGGGTAACAACGAATTACATAAACTGATTTTTAAGATTACCGTAATAAGGTAATCTTAAAAATCGGTTTTATGTTTCTCACATCTTTACCGAGTATGTTCCAACTGTAATTCGTTGTTACCCGAACATTTGTAGGGCCACAAGGAAATCCAAAAAACATTCCAGGAAAATGGAAACACCGCAATAACAACTTACGTTGTCACACCACGGAGAGCGCATTGTAAGCTTTGTTTACCATTTATACTTTCTTCTTAACAGAAAAAAGCCCATGTACCATTATACCCGTTTTGTAATTCCGCCTTGTAAATTTGTGTAAATTCTGTCACGCAGATAATCTGAAGATGCCCTGCTAAAGGGCGAAACGCGTCATTAATTAATAAAACAATTTGCAATCAAGACAGTTTTTACTGAAGGAATATTTATTCTCACTGATTGCTGTACACCATGGTCTGTAAATGAATTTATTTTATTTTTTAGATTATTGCACAGTGTTTAATATTTGGGACGTAGCTGGTTGAAACTGAGGCACTGGCATCCACGAGTGAGTACCATGTAAGGCTGTGCGGAGAGGGCACAGAAATTGCAGAACATCCCAAGAATTTCACTAGGGAGGAGGAGGGCGTGAACCTGAACGACACGTGGATTCCAGTGCTGGGGATGAAGTGTATCGGTTTTCCATCACGCGGCGACAGCAACAGCGTACGACGGCAGCCGTCAGCGGAGAATATCGCTCCAGTATTCTGAACGTGTGGCGCTTGCGGAAACGGAATTTGGCTGCAGTCAATATCGGGTGAGGTTATGATTGCGGCCTTATAACATCACATCGCGCCCATACCATTAGAATCACGGTATTCCGACCTTTTTCATCGTTACGTAATTTTAATAATGTGTTAAGAGGCAGAATTTTCTCATTTTTCAAAATTTTTAGTAAATTCAAAATATATCAGCATAAATCAGAGTAATAGTATCCAGGGAATACTTAGGTCAAAACATCTCTTTTATCAAAGATCGTTTGTCAGATTGCTATTGTAAATAGTACCCGCAGTTAAGTTACTCTCTCTCTCTCTCTCTCTGTGTGTTTACTTCTCTATGTGTTTAGCTCTCTATGTATTTAGCTCTCTATGTGCTCAGCTCTCAGTGGGACTATTTCTCAGTACTTAGCTTAAAGTATTATACGTGGTTTCATTCCAAGATAGGAAAAAAACCCGAGAAAATGTTTAAAATTCAATATAAACTCTTATATGTTGATCATACGCGAAATCGAACATTATCTTTGTACTTTGATCGGGATAGGATAGGACGAAAGAATTAGAAACTTCTGCCACCCGTAATAAACTGATGAACATTCCAGAGGGATTAATACAATCAAAGTTTGATTAAAATAATAACGAATTGTGAACTTATAAAGTGTGTGCTGTGAAAGTGTAGTGAATGTAACTATTGATTTCAGAATAGAGAATCTATGAAGCTTTAAAAAAATCTTAAATAGTTATTACAGTATTTAGTTCCCTAATATTGTCCCAGAATATTTTAAAAGTGAAGGAATATATCTAACAGTAGTGGTTAGGAGAAACTTATGGTGAAATTTTCCAAAGAATAATTCTATAAAGGAAAAGGGTCAAGCAAAAACATTATCTTTGTGATGGGTGTCAAATTACCTGAACTACCGGGACTCAATGATTCGAAGTTTTTTCTTTGGTTTATTAAATATCAGCCGCTGAGAAACGTATTTTCATGCTCAAACATAAAAAAGGTCTTTAAATATTAAATAAAATCCTGAACCAATATTTACAGTGAAAAATTAAACAAAGATATAAATTTTATTAACTGCGAAGAAGTACCAGGTCTACCAACTTAATTTTCGTACTGAGGTGACAAATAGAATTGTGAACCTATACGTCCAATATTACTGTGACAATCAAGACGTAATCTACAGCTTAAAAGTCGCAAAGTTAAAACCCTAATATAAAACGAAGTCAACACAACTGTCGCCCCAGTCACCAAACCAAACCATGTCGCCGCCCAGACACAGCCTCCGAAGAAGCTTCGATCCCCCTTTGAAAATATAATAAGAAAATAGTAAATCCCCAATACACGGAATATTGTAGTAATTTTATCGTTATTTACCGTTCATTTGTTTGGGAAGATCTAGGGAAAAGACAGATAACTGTCAAGTAATACGGTCAACTTTCGTTACCAATTGCCAAGAAACCATAACGTAAATCTCAGGCAATGTAGTTTCAGTACCTGATACCGAAGCAGTTGATATGTGTTATTAGTTTCGGGCCGTCTTAAACTAACATCAAGGAAAATAACAGGAATAACAGACGTCTCTTCTGAGCCTGTAGTTGTTATTCTTTCATATTCACAGAATATATGACATCAGCTACGAATGGGCAAAGCTGAAAATATGTACCCAGCGGGCATTCGAACCCGGGTCCGCAGGTTTGTAGGCAGTTGCCCTGACCCATATATATGTATATAATGTTCAAATGTTTTAATTCTGTCGGACCAAACTGCGTGGTCATCGGTCCGTAGCTTACGAACTACTAACTACTTAAACTAAACTAACCTAAGGACAACACACACACCCAAGCCCCAAGGAGGACTCGAACCTCCACGGCGAGCAACCGCGCGCTCCGCAGCGAGACGCTTTAGACCGCTCGGCTACTCCACCGCGGCACCCCTACACCACTGGGGACACAGTGATCACCGCCCCTGAAAGGACTACCTAAGCACGCCTCCCGTCAGATACTATTTCCCAGCTCTACCCTGCCCACAGTACTCAAACTCGTAGTTTCAGAAACTAATTCCCGTAAAAGTAAGGGCCACAATCTTGCCCATCCCTCCCCACTAACAAAAGGATCATTGCCCATCACCGGCATATTATATGTATATATACATGTGGCGTCTATTCCGAAAGAACAGGCGACAATTCTGACCCTGCAGTAGTTATTCTTTCATAGTCACAGAATATTCACGCCACACCACACACACACACACACACACACACACACACACACACACACACACACATACACACACATCCCGTTGACGGGCGATGATTCTTTCGTTAGTGGGGAGGGGTGAGCAAATTGTTGTAAATTTAGAAGTGGTCTATGAGGCCTCTTCCCAGTAACCATCAGTCTATTTCCTATGTTCCAGGTAAAATTAGATGTTCAGATGTTATTTAAGCTTATGGGACTTAACTACCGGGTCATCACTCCCTAAACTTACAAACTACTTATGAACTACTTACGAACTAGGACGGCACAAATATCCATGCCCGAGGGGGGATTCGAAACCCCGACCGTAGTGGAGATAAAATTACGCCATCGGTTTTATACAATAAATCACCTACAAGGTGTAAGCAGTTTTCTACGTAACAGAAAAACATTCGTTGCAAAATTGAAAGAACCTGGTACTCCCGTAACTTATGCCAGCACTGTCTGCAAAAAATTCAGATTATTCTGGAACTTTTCGCAGAAGACAACGAAACATCGCTATATTTGAGAGCTTAAATGTTGGTTTCAAGCACAATTGCCCATCCAAAGACAAAATGTGAAACGTATTGCAGAAAACCAAGCGGAATTTGAATGTTGCTTTGACAGCAACATTGCCAAATAAAGAGTTAACACGCGTTTCAAATGTTGAAATTGAAATTCTACATGGTTGTCGTTACAAATAACCTTCCTTCTGTCTAACATCGTGTTCATAACTGGTTTCCTGTGCACAGGAAGATGGAAACTGTTGCCGTTCAAGTATCGTGCATTAAATTTCCTGTGCACCGAATGACCAAACTGACCTCCTAGCTGCCGCTCTACTAGAACATCCTACCATCCTTTTCCATCCCGATGGTAAATTTTATGACGGGATTAACACCGTTCATTTAGTCGTCCAACTGCTACAGCGTCCCATGAGGCCATACCACGAATGTATATCAACATAGCGTACGAACCAAGATGGCGCAATCTCGCTGAATTAAGAGATAGCTAGCTACCTCTTCAAGTGCAATTCTGTGCCATCTGTCATCTCATGACATTCGTCGCGGTTCCCTACCCTATTTTGTTCCTCTTACAAGACGTTCTCTGCTCTCTTGTCCTTAATACCTATCCATGGCCATTCTGTCCTATGCATACGTTCTGCTATGCGTCCAGTGCATGATATATACAGGGTGTCTCACGAAAGACGCCTGCCAGGCGTCCGCGGATCGCGCGGTACGGCTCCCGGCCGCCGCCACCGCATCCGCCGGCCACGGCAGCGCCCGATTCTCGGACTCTGTTGTGTCGTGGGCGCATACACTGAGATAGTCTAAAAAACATTGCCATCTGAGTAACCTAAACTTACCTTTATTTACAGTAGATGTTCAAAATAATGTCGCTCTATGGATAGAGCGGCCTGACATCTCATGAACACATTTGCGAACACTCGACGAATTTCGGCTGCCGAACTGTTCAAATGTTCAAATGTTTGTAAATCTATCGAACCAAACTGCGTTGTCATCAATCCGTAGCTTACAAACTACTTAAACCTAGGTAAACTAAGCTACGGACAAACAAACACACCCATGCCCCAGGGAGGACTCGAACCTCAACGGCGAGCAACCGCGCGCTCCGCAGTGAGGTGCTTTAGACCGCTCGGCTACTCCACCGCGGCGCAACCGAAATCTGGGAAATGACTAGTCCAATCCTGTCTTCCAACTCTTCGAGTTTATGTGGATTGCTTGCATACGCCTTGTTACAGGGATTTAGATCTGGAGAACAAGGAGTCCAGTCAACTATCCTATCATCAAAAACACTTCGTATTGCTGCCACAGAAGCATTGGCAATGTGTGGTCTTGCATTTTCCTGCATTAAATAACCGTATAGCTTTTCGCTGGGTGAAAGTTGGTACTTGGAAAAAGATTCTACTAGTCATTCCCAGATTTCACAGCCGAAATTCGTCTAGTGTTCGCAAATGTGTTCAGCAGATGTCAGGCCGCTCTTTCCATAGAGGGACATCATTTTGAACATCTACTGTAAATAAAGGTAAGCTTAGGTTACTCAGATGGCACTGTTTCTTAGACTTTAACTCAATGTATGCGCCCGCGGCACAATAGAGTCCGAGAATCGGGCGCTGCCGTGGCCGGTGGATGTGTTGGCGGCGGCGGGAGCCGTACCGCGCGATCCGCGGACGCCTGGCAGGCGTCTTTCGTGAGACACCCTGTAGTTACGTAGTCTGCGGGACAGCAATAATAATACACGGCGCTTGTGCCGTCGTCAGGACTGACGCCTACATAGAAGATGCGTCTGGAAAGTTCGGTGAATGATCCCATATTTTACAAACCGCGCTGGCAAGGACGAGTTTTCTGCGCACACACGTTGAGAGATATACGCCAACAAGCGCCCACAATCTTGCGAAGCACTGCAGTGAAGCCGTGGTACACGCTGCGGCCCAGCTAACAGGGTACGTGTCATTGCAACATGGGGCGCAAATAGGGCAACACGTTGCATCACGTTTTACTTCAAACTAGTATTGCCTGTGGTCGGAACTCGACCAATTGTGTTTACAATAATCACTGGGGGTAAAATTTTACGTATAATGTAGGCAGCCTCGCATGATTATATTAGCAACATCAACAACACGGTAGAAAATCTTTGCCCATTTGTTCGAACTACATAGAATGACTCGATTAGTGTATCGTACAGACCATGAAGTAAACAAATAATGCTGGTCTTGCTTTCTGGTTTACAGGTTCTTGTATGTACCCTCGTCCGCTCTGTAAAAATAATTGTCCTCGTAGAGCGAAGATTCCATGAGAAAACATCGGCGTTGTCAAGCGATTCGCTAAAAATGATGACTCACAGGATTCTCTCTATTCAACATCTGTTGCCAACATTATCATAGGAGGCCGCTGGGATATTTGGTAATATTTAATGGGAGGTCTGTAACGATATCTTTTACGTGTTAAGGAAAATGCCTGACACAATAACAACAAATAAAAACGGAAGTATATACTTCTCATGCCATTTTCGAGTTATATAACTTTCATTAGCCTAATATTTGAAATGGAAGTAAACTTTCGGTGTTCGTATAGTTATACAACGCCAAGAAATAATGTTATTTCGATACTGCGATATTCAGAATTCCACAGCTTATAACTTGTCGACTTCGTAGTTCCACCCGTGCACCGCTACATGCCTCTCCCGGAGCATCAACCTTTATATCGGAATTCATTTCCTTTAACCTCTCTTAATCACTGCGAAAATGAAGCATTTGAACGGCACAAGAAAGTGAGTAGGGAGCACTCCATGTTTCATTATTCACTTACTTTAATACGTTATTTTAATAATGCAGATGCGCTGCATTACAGCGTCTTTGGTCGAGGCGAATAGCCAATCAGTGAGCTGATTCTTGGAGTATGTAGAACTTGATCCAAGCTGTAGATAGGAAAATTTCTACTACCTTTTACCACTTTTAATGGCTAGATGCACACATAATATTTATATTCGTGAAATCTACGACAAACAATCTTTCGAATTATGTAACATTCATTGGCCTTTTTGTATGAATAAATCAGTAATCTGTACCACAATTTTCGTGTTAGCGTATTTATATAACGATTAGCCAAAACGGACACGGAGACCCATGGGATGTTAGTGCAAGTGTATGAAGTTGAAGCAGTGAGAAAAAATTTGTGTTGGAGTGGTTTAAACACTTTAGACGCGGAAAGAAAGGTATTGAGGACATGAAATGTTCGCCGCGGGGAATAACCGAGCGCAATGAGGCGCTGTGCTGCGATGCGCGCGGCAGTTCGCCGTCGGTGGTTCGATTCCTCACTCGGGCATAGATGTTTGGGCTGTCTTGAGTATAAGGTAGTTCATAAGTAGTTTGTAAGTTTAGGGACTGATGACCTAGCAGTTAAGTCCCTAGAGTTTAACAAACATTTGAACATTTAAGTTACATTCCTTTACAAACATTTGAGCGTGCATTTTCAACTTTTCACGGCGTAATGTGTAGTTCATTAGATTTCGGGAATGCAGCCGCGTAAAATTCACTTCTTCCGCTGATATTTCGGCCGCGTACCTTCCGGCCATCTTCAGAGTGAGTCGAAGACTGTCGACGAGGTGCCGGGCGCGGCCTTATAAGCCTGATCGCGGTGGCAATGCGCGTGCGCGTCGCAGATGCTGGTTTACTGCATATCGAAGTACTCACACGCGTGCGACCACCCCTCATAAACCGCAGAGGTTCTTGACATTGGTGCACAGAGCACATTGTATGTCAGGCGATGACAAGTTGCAGGAAGAACTCACACACTTGAAGAGCATTTTCAAAGCAAATGGATATTCCCAGCAACAGATTCGCAGAGCATTCGATGTGAGTCGAAGAATGCAAGCACGAGACGTGGAAGAAGAACACGGAAATAATAGTTACAGCCTTCTTACCTTACGTGGGCGCTCTTTCGTCAAAGATAAGCCGCATTCTCGGTGAAGGTTATCTTCCAGCCACCTGTGAAGATTGCAGCCTTACTCGGGTCAGTAAATGATGATTTGTTGCTTCGCAAGTCAGGTGTGTACCAGTTCCCTTGGGGAAATTGTGATAATGCATATATAGGCCAGATAACACGCACTGTCAACGGGATATGCGTTGAACACAGAAGATATACTCGTCTATTACAGCCAGACAAGTCAGCTGTGGCTGAACATTGCACAGAAACTGGTCATTCCATGAACTATAGTGATGTGAAGAGTTTGACACCCATATCTTCGTTTTGGGATGCTATATTTAAGGAAGCTGTTGAAATTAGACTGGCCAACACCTTAATAAACGGAGATAAAGGTTTTAATTTAGACAAAGCTTGGAACCCTGCACTTGGAGTATTGAATCACAGAGAAGAAAACACCAACACCCATGACCGATGGGGGACTCGAACCCCCGACGGCGAGCGCTTGCGGAGATCCAACAACGCGTGATCTCAATGCTTCGAGCGATTCCATGAAAAGTGTTTGCTGGCAGTTTCCATCAGCTGTAGAACCGATGTCAGAATTGTATTGTACCCAATAGAGATTACATTGAAGGTCACTTTTTTTTCATTATTGGGCCTGCAGCAGTAAGTATATCGTAATATGACATTTTTAATAAGTGTAATATCCTTTACTATTGCTTATTCGCTTTATTTATTTGTACACTACACGTGTTTTGCCGTATTTGACATTGTCAAGTGGTCTGAAATAGTTGAAATAAATGTTGTGAAAAAATATTTTCGAAACAAATAGGGAGTACATTATACAGTATTAAATTTATTACGTACATTCCATTTGTTGGTAACACACACAGGAACTGTACCTCTATATGATTTTTATACGTACCTTTCTTAGAAAGTCGATTTTTAAAAATAATTTTTAATGTAATGACTTTCTTATTTGATAGCTGTTTTGTTTCTATGTGTTTACAAAGATCTTATATTGCATTATATCTTTGGTAATGATCTAGCTTCTCTGAGATGATTTATTTCTAATTTTGTGATAACACAAACATCGGGAGAGCTTTAAAAATATTGCACAGAATTTCAAAAGGCACTGAAACGCACATTCGCGAAGAATTAGAAATATACTTACACCTGTAAGCTTCACCTAACGCTAAATTCGAAATGAATCGTCTCAGAGAAGCTAGATCATTCATTACCAAAGATCTAATGCAATATAAGATCTTTGTAAACACGTATCATCAAAACAGCAGTCAAATAAGAAAGTAATTACATTAAAAATTATTTAAAAAAAAAACGACTTTCTAAGAAAGGTACCTATAAAAATCATATAGAGGTACAGTTGCTGTGTGTGTGTTACCAACAAATGGAATGTAAGTAATTAATTTAAAACTGTATAATGTACTCCCTATTTGTTTCGAAGAAATATTTTCACAACATTTATTTCAACTATTGCAGACCACTTGACAATGCCAAATACGGCGAAACAGGTGTAGTGTACAAATAAATAAAGCTAATAAGGATATTATACTTATTAAAAATGTCACTATTTTGTTTGTAACTCTTGTTGCCTTTATTTCCTGAGATCATTCACGGAACTGTGTAGACGCGCCTTGTAGGATGACGATATGCAGCTGTGGCATCAGATTCCGGTGGACATCGGAGCGGCAGCGGCCTCCTAATGATGACAGACACAAAGATCGCTGAAATAGTAAATCATGTACATTTTACGATCTTGCAGCAAACCCAAAGAGAGTAAAAAGAATTATTACACCGGGAAAGAGTACGGGGTAGTGTTGTGGTCAGTTCGATGAAAGCACAAGGAATATAACGGGGACGGAAAAAATCGCACTGGCGTATTTTACGGCCCACTTTAAATTAGTAGTTTTATAAGTTTTTGCCGACATCATTTGGACCAGAATCATAATGTAAATAATAAAAAATTAATTAATAAGTGTGTCTGAAACCCTTTTAAGAAAGAAAAATGTAAGTAGTGGCGGGTTCCGAATCACTGACCATGAGTGTCACAGTCCAACGCCTTGCCCACTACGCTGCGGCTATCAATCAAAAGTGGGGCTTTTTAATCTCATACTATTGATGGCCGTTGTTAATTGAGGCAAATATGGATTTGTAGACACTAGATTATCATTTATCGTACGAAGAACGACGTCTTTCTGTTAATTCTTCAGTACGCCATTGCTTTGAAATGACAACGTGTAAGTTACAATAAGGAAATCATCAACTACGCAAGGCAAGATGGCATATGCCAGAGAGAGTTCTGGGCGAGGAACGTCATGTGACATCTTCGAATGGCTGGTTTTCGTCAATTCAATGAAGGGTGTCAAAACTCCGTTATTTTTGAAAATGTCTCTCAAACTATACGATATATGAAAAGAACATAGGAGAGCAAAGTTGTAGAGAATTTTCTCCTCTACAAATTCGGTTATTCGATTTTCGTGTAAGATGAATAGTTAAGCCGTTATTTTCATTTAAATGATGTCGAACTGTCAAAGACGATTGCGAAGGCGCACTTTTAGTGTTACTACCGTAACCTAAAGTGGGCGACGTTGAATGAACAGCAGCAGCAGCAGTAGCGGCAGCAGGCGACTAGAGCACTGTATAGTATAAGCAAAACAATCCGCCATTTTGAATCCCACGTTGAAGGGCGCATTTAAAGACTACTGAACTCTTTCGCTTTTTAACGTGCTCTTAGGGCCATTTAATATACTTTCCAAACGCAGAAAATATTACAGCATTGTAAATTTATTTGCTTCCATTTCACTGAAAGAGGGAAGCAACTTAAAGTTAGTGACCAAATGGATTTTTAGAGATATGATACTTTCACTTACATTCCAAAGTAAACATATGATGCTGTACTAAATATTTACCACATACAGTTAAAATACGTTACAATTATCATATTTTCTGCCTTATAAATTGTATGTCAACATACGTTTTCGGTAACTAAGAGTTGCATTCGAAAACAGAGAATAAAGTTAAATTGCCATATTGTAATGCCTCGCATATTTTACACACACCATATTTCAAAGAGGATTTTACGTCAAAATATGTTTTATAACTTTGAATGTCTGGTTTCGTTAGATAACGACTAAATAAAGTCTATCTGGTAGCATGCACTTAGAAATAAAGTGAATGTTTAATGCTAAGTTTTGAATTTAATGCCCTTCATGTACGACTTCCTTCCCGTTCGCATTTTTATTTATTTACTTTTTTATTTTATTTCTATTTTTTTATTATTTTTTTCCTCCATACATCCTGTTCATAGCTTGGCTTAGGCCTACATATTCCCGTGTTGAGAGTCTCATTCAAATTACACACTTATCTAACGCGAAATAATATAATTTAAAAACTACTGTCTGGGTAATGCGAGCTGCACTCATGCATCACTTAAAATACAATTAACAGCCCTTAGAATAGCTCCTTAGTTGGTCTATTGTGAGCATAACTAATACAAATTAAAAAAAAAAGTTTTGTTCTTAACGTTACTCAGATAGTTGCTCGATTTTGGCGTCCATACTTGGCGTCTGGAATTAACAAGCCACCTTTTACGCCGATCTATGTTTGAAGGAAAGCGATAAAACTTATAGCCAACATGTCTGCTATTATTTGAGCAGTTGGGGCAGCACAACCAACCATTTCACACCGTGAAACAATAAAATCACGAAATATGCGCTGATTCACTTCGCTACACCACACAAAGCATACATCACTGGCGTTGGATTGGGATTCAAAATGGCGGATTGTTCAGCTCGGTATATGTAGTGCTTTACAGGCGACTACAGCGTCAGGCCTCGCGTGGCCCCGCGTCCGCCCACAATGTGGAGCAGCGATTGGTCGCGCAGGGCGGAGCCCGTCCCGTCCGCCCTGCACGGTCCGTTCACCTGTAGCGTGTAGCGTGGACACACACGCGACGCGTAAACACCGCCGACGAGAACACGTGTCAGCCGCTTACAACACCTCTCGCGGTGCACGCTTTCCACGTACACTCAGCTGACCAAAAAAAATATCGTGTGAAAGTGATGTGCATAGGTACGGGTGCTGACAGTTCAGAACAGGCCAGTTCAGCGATCTGGTCCAGGTAGCTGGGGCGCGTACGCGCCACAGCAGTGAACTGTCAGCCGGCTGGCGGTGGCTGATCTACAGCTACATCTACATCGATACTCTGCAAATCACATTTAAGTGCCTGGCAGAGGGTTCATTAACCACCTTCATAACTTTTCTCTACCGTTCCATTCTCTAATAGCGCGCGGGAAGAAAGAACACCTAAATCGTTCCGTTTTCGATCTGATTTCTCTTATTTTATTGGGATGGTCATGTCTCCCTAAGTAGGTGGGTGCTAGCAAAATATTTTCACATTCAGAACTAAAAGTCGGTGATTGAAACTTCGCAAACAGATCACGCCGCAATGAATAACGTCTTTCTTTTAATGATTTCCACCCCAATTCGTGCAACATTTCCGTGACGCTTTCCCCCTCCGTAACGTGATAAAACAAAACGAGCTGCCCTTCTCTGAACCTTCTCAATATCTTCCGTCAGTCCCACCTGGTGAGGGTCCCACAAGGGGCAACAGTACTCCAAGAGAGGACGCACAAGTGTGATGTAGGCAGTCTCTTTGGTGGAGCTGGTGCATCGTCTAAGCGTTCTGCCAATGAAACGTAACCTTTGGTTCGCCTTCCCCACAATACTTTCTATGTGTTCTCTCCAGTCAAAGTTGTTCGTAATTGTAACTCCTAGGTATTTGGTAGAATTTACGACCTTAAGGTTTGACTGATTTATCGCGTAATTGAAGTTCAGCGGATTTCTTTTAGTGGTCATGTGTATTACTTCACACTTTTCTTTATTTAGTGTCAATTGCCAATTTTCGCACCAGGTAGAAATTTTGTCTAAATCGCTTTGCAGTTGCTTTTGAACCTCTGTTGACTTCACTAACCGATAAACGACAACATCATCCGCGAACAGTCTAAGGGAGCTATTCAGATTATCTCCTAAATCGTTTATAAACACGAGGAAGAGTAGGGGACCAATAACGCTTCCCTGTGGAACGCCAGATATCACTTCTGTTTTACTCGATGACTTACCGTCAATTACAACGAACTGTGTCCTTTCTGATAGGAAATCGTGAATCCAATCGCACAATTGGGGAGATATTCCATAAGCACGCAATTTCATTAGAAGCCGCTTGTGGGGTACAGTATCAAAAGCCTTCCGGAAATCCAGAAATATGGAATCGATTTGAGATCCCTTGTCGATGGCACTTAACACTTCATGTGAATAAAGGGCAAGCTGTGTTTCGCAAGAGCGATACTTTCTGAATCCGTGCTGACTATTGGTTAATAGGTCGTTCTCTTCGAGGTAGTACATAATATTCGAACAAAGTATATGTTCCAAAATTCTACTGCAAATCGACGTCAATGAGATAGGCCTGTAATTTTGGGGATCACTCCTATTGCCTTTCTTGAATATTGGAGTAATTTGGGCAACTTTCCAGTCTTTGGGTACGGATCTTTCGCTGAGTGATCGGTTGTAAATTATAGCTAAGTACGGAGCTATTTCATCAGCATACTCTGAGAGGAATCTAGTTGGTATACAATCTGGCCCGGAAGATTTATTTTTGTTTAGTGACTTAAGTTGTTTTACTACTCCAGGAACATCTACTTCTAAGTTTCGCATGCTGGCAGCTGTTCTTGGATTGAATACTGGAGTGTTCACTTCGTCTGATGATGAAGGACAACGGAGAATTGTCGCACAGTCTAATTCTACGGCCACTGATACCGTCTACCTAGATGTTACGCTTCTCAGTGGTTGAATACTCTATTCTCTGGCAAATGAATTGTATGAAACCGATGTATGACAGAGAAAATAGCCGGCCGCGGTGGCCGAGGGGCCTGAGGCGCTCCAGTCACGGTTTGCACCGCCACTACGGTCGGGGGTTCGAATCCCTCCTCGGGTTTGGATATTTGTGACGTCCTTAGTCTTAGCTAGTTAACTAGTAGTTTGTAAGTCTAGGGACTGATGACCCCGTTCTTAAGTCTCATAAGCTATACAAACATTTGAATATTTTTTGAAAGAGAAAATACAAAATATTTCTTATGAATGAAAGAGATTTACCATGGATGAGGGGTCACTCCAAAACTAATGCACATTGGTTTTATTATTATTATTATTATTATTATTATTATTATTTTAAAGTACAGTTTTCATTTTGCTTGATTGACAGTTTCACAGTGTGCAGATCAGAGCTTTCCAAACTGGGTGTCGCGACACCCTGGGGTGTCACGTAGTACTGTCAAGGGTGTCGCGAGACTAAGAAATGTAGACTCTAAACGAAAAAACTTGTCATAAAATAACACGAAATATCCTTCTCTCCATACTACCCTGAAGACTCGCCTGCAGCTAATCATCCTTCTCTTCATTCAGTGCACCACAGATCACGTATTAAAGGAATGATCGGTGCTCATTAATTGCGTGCTCAGCCGCTAGGCGGCAGCTCTGCTTCAGCAGCAGTACACACTCAGGGTCCGTACAAGCAGCTGCCAGTTGCCAGATTCCAGCAAATTGCTGATACTCGATAACAGCTCTTCCCATGCGCAGTTTGCCGGAACTAGCAGCTGCTTTAACGAACCTCCAATGTAGTCTGCTTTCCTTCTCAAAAAGCTACATCTAACCGTTTTTTTTTTTTTTTTTTTTTTTTTTTTTTTTTTTTTTTTTTTTTTTTTTTTTTTTTTTACGGATTTATCAAAACCATGTCACCCTCGGTAGCGTTTCTTACAATTAAATGTCAATCAGTGATACAGTGGCTGTAAAAGCTGTCACAGATTGTAAAAGCAATCCACTGACTATTCAGTAGCGATGTTTAGTATAGAGTATGGCCGGGTGATTAACGGAGAGTACTATTTTAAATGCAGTGATCGTTGGTTCGAAACCTGTTTCCAGTATGTAACAGATTCTGGGACCAGAAATGACATTCATATTCTTACTTGTCACAAATATTTATCCATTTATTCCGAATATGTCGGGACTTCCGAGGTCTTGGTGAAGCAAGAACCTAACAATAAAACTTAAATAATAATTCATCACTTATCATAAATACATCCTCTTTATTTCTGAAAATAATGTCATAATATTGAACTGAAAGGGAACAGCCACTGTGTTGTCTAAAACAGAAATTCGAGCAGTTAATTTCCAGATGTCGTTTTCAATCGATCCAGCAAAACCGAATCTGGCCCTCACATGTGCACACGACAGCGGGAAACGGTTTCCGAAATTCAGTTTTCGTGTTTCGGAAGTTGGGTCGCATGTCGAAGAAGCAAGTGTTAATGTGTGAGTTAGGCTTTGTTGTCGGTGGTGTTACTCTGCTGTACATCTCCGTAGTTCATAATGTTTCCTTTTCTTGCGATGCGTGTAGGTAATTGCTGCAGTCAGGATCAACATTAAACACGTCAATGCGTACGAGGATTTCATTTTCGTTTACAAACTACATTTAAGCGATAATTTATTCCCCCCACCCCCCAACCATCTAAATTCTACCATATGTATTAATGAAAGGGTGTAAGCTATAAAACGGTGTCGCCATGAGGGAAAGTTTGGAAAGCACTGGTGTAGATACATCCTTCCCGCTTGTTTTCAAACACAGTTCAACCTGTTCCCGAGAGTGGCGCTGTCACAGTATGTCGTCAAGATGGCTGCTATACTTGACGTTCGTCAGAAGCAACGTGCTGTCATTGAATTCGTGTGCTGTGGAAACGAGACATTGGCAAACATCCACAAGACGTATAAAAGGTATATGAAACTGAAAGACTCTCTTCGTGGAACAAGGATGGAAGAAGATGACTCCCTTGTGCACGTTGCCAAACAGTGGCTCCAACGTGTTGGTCCAGAATTTTACCGTGCGGGTATACAGGCGCGGGTTCCAAGATGGCGTGAGGCAGTTGAGACGGATGGGGATTATGCGGAGAAATGAAAATATTGATCCTAAAGGAAGTATCTACACACTGTAAAACTTTCACACATGTAGAATAAAAACTGTATTTATAAAAAAAGTGTGCATTTCTTTTGGAGTGACTTTCGTACAATATATTTCTCATTTTTATTGTTTTGTACTGTATATCATAAATGAAACAGCTGTAAACAGATAATACACTTAATAGAATGTTAATCACACTTCCTGATGTTCCACTTCAAAATAAGGTATTACAATATGAGAGTATTATCAAATAGTTATAAAAATGTAACAAATTATTGCCATGATGGAGGTTAGAACCTGGATTCATGGATTGACAGTCGATGCTCTAGACCACTCAATCGGCGACGGCATTCGGAATGTCGTTCATATTTACGAGTACCCAACCTTCAGCATGAAAGCACAAAACACGTTAATTACCCCAACGTCATTAACTTTTGGCCCCCTACATATTAGTAAAAAATGCTCATCGTTAGACGATCTTTCGGTGTGTAGCACTGAACACGCGATTTTCCATCATCCAGTTTGACCTTGAGTTTTGAATAACTACTGTCTAACAACAAGCGAAGCACGTGTCCTTTTATATTCAATATAGAACTTCTATGCGCAATCCGTTCAAAATCGGTGACTCACATGTCAGACCCTTTCGTTGTTAGTAGTGTGTTTTTCAATCTTTGGACCTCCGCTTTCGGCTCTTCATTTTGCAAGCACTCATAATCTTTCGCATGGAAAGTATTTATAATGGCATTATACATTAAAATTTTTCGTTGTGCTAACAATTTTGAAGCATGCTAAGCATTTTCAGACAATCGCATATAAGAAACATACACGCTTCTTGCACTAACTGTAACACTACATCGCTGTCGCAGCATTAGGATCACCATTTTCCGTCATTCGTAAATATTTCATTATTTTTACGAGGCAGAAATTACGCGTTTTTTTCTGAAATTTAAGCAAATCAATTGCCATCTTTGTAAATTACAGTAATAAATACCATAGAATAAGATATTCAAAACACCTTAAATTACGGTAATCTCTTGTCAGAATATTAGTATAAATAATACCCACAGTTGGGTTACAGTCTCTGTGTAAGTTTTGCATTCTATAAGATTAGCTCTCTGTAACTTCAGTTTTCTATGAGTTCAGTTCTCTCTGTAAGTTCAGCTTCGAGTGCATTTATGTAAACCCTGTTATTTTGAACAATATAGAAACGAGTGAGATTCTAAAATGTTTTAAAATCATTCAGTAATTAGAACCCTTCATCGCAATGATAACATATTTGACTTTCAATAGATCGCTAAATGTATGTGGTAGAATAATTTATCAGCTACGTAGTGAAAGGAATTGTATCTAAAATCTAATCTTCATAGTCAATCCCAAGATAAAATCAGGCATAAACTATTTCTTTTGTAACTGGTTTCGACTTGTTTGGACGTGTATTCTGTATAATGAAAAACTGTTCAAATGTTCGTTAAGCTTATGGGACTTAAATGCGGTGTCATCAGTCCCCAAACTTACAAACTACTTATAAACTACCTTATACTAAAGACAACACAAACATCCATGCCCGAAGGATAATTCGAACCCCCGACGGGGAACAGTCTCGCGCATCGGAGCATAGCGTCTCAATGCACTCAGCCACTCCACCGCGGCGGTTCCCTATAATATTGTGGTACATTTTCACGCGGCCATTGTGGTATCGTATGCACCTTGACAAGACAGCATATTTGTTTTTGCAGCCTTAATTTGTGTAACGTTGTACGGGCAATACTAAACGTTCAGGTACTGACAAACGTGTTTCGTTGCAGGGAATGCAGCGGTTCGCCGAAGCGACGCAACATCAGGAACGCTCAGCAACAGCAGCAGCAGCATCAGCAGACGCAGCCAACGAGGGATAATCATGCAACGAACGACTCAGTTAAACGTAAGTCACTTGCCTACCTCATATACTTTTGTCATGGCATACCTTAACAAGTCGTTGGAATTGAAAGAATATTTAACCATGCTGCACCTTTAGTCGTCCATAATTGCAAATGTGTTTCCGACGTAGGATTTTGTGCACAAATTAACCGTTAGATTATACTACATAAATGTTTGATGGTATTCAACTATTCATATCTGGTTGGGCAAATCATTAGTTGGAATTTTTTACAAATTCATCAAACCAGTCGCGAAAATTTCTGACCTGGTGTTAGACAAAAATTTCATCGTTATGAATGGCTGCAAACGGTCTCCAAGTAGCCGATCATAATACGATCGGCTCAAAAAATGTCGAAATGTCTCAATATTATCCACCGTTGTCAGTGTTTATTCTGTAACTGTTTTAAATTTTTAAACTAAAACGAAAGCGCCTTAACTCCCTAAAATCGTGATTTATTAATGCACGTTGTATTTCCAGCCCTCAAGGCTCATCTTCAAGTGCCTCTTTAGTAATTTACATTCGTATAAATAATTCTGGACCTGTCAAGACGTAATATGGATTGTAGCAACATTGTACATTTTAAGTATAGGTTTACAAAATTAATGAGATTGAACAATTAACTTACTGATTAGTTATGGTGTATAAACAGGTCTGCTGCAGTAAGAAACATTGTCTGGATTGGAGCTATTTATTTTCGTGGCTGTAAACTAAATATTAGTTTGGATATACCTTCAGTATTAATAGAGCTGGATGGCTTAATACTTGCAATTTCCCACTGTGAAATTGCATCTCTTGGTGGACTGGAGTCTTTCGCCGACATAGAAGTTATTGCTTTCAAAACGAGGCCTAGTTAAAATGTAAAATGTTGTTACATTCATATTTGGTACTGCGAGTCCCAGAATTCTTGATATGGATGTAAATTACTGAACAGACATCTGAGGATCAGCCCTCAGATTTTCGAATGCATCGTGCATTAATAAATCAAGATTTTACTGTCTGAAGGCGAATTCGTTTTATTATTTTTTTTAATATTCAAATGTTGGTAAACACAAAGAATCAAACTGATTTAACCGACGGAGAGCGGCCGCACAATTCGTAGCATGGTGCCTTAGACCATCCAGCCATTCCAGTGCGGCCGGCAGCGATCGGTTCAGATGGTCGAGGCGATTCAGTCCACTGCATATGAAATCAGTTGACTCTCTTATGGAGCTACCACAATCGTGCACAGTCCCGTGTTGACAACTTGGGTCCACAGCTTAGTGGGGCCTGACTTAATCACTGCAACTAGTATCGCTGCTTAACTGACGCAAGCACTCAAACGTCTGCAGCAATTCCCCGAATGGGCCATCCCGCCACTCGGAAGGCTACAAATTGGCTCCTTTCAAATTCGCTAAGTTGGCTGTAGGAAGCGCCTGTTTGCTTCACAAGGATATCGCAATGAGCCTTGTGGCTGTAGGCATTCGCTGTTGAAGGCTACACACAGCCGCGGTGGAGTAGCCGAGCGGTCTAAAGCGCCTTGCTGTGGAGCGCGTGGTTGCTCGCCGTGGAGTTTCGAGTCCTCCCTGGGGCATTGGTGTGTGTGTTGTCCTTAGGTTAGTTTACCTAGGTTTAAGTAGTTTGTAAGCTACGGACTGATGACCACGCAGTTTGGTCCGATAGATTTACAAACATCTGAACATTTGGCTACACACAGATGACGCTCTGAGAACTATGTTATTACACTAACGTCTAGCAGTACTTATATTATCTCCCAGGAGACATCTGCTGACATCGGATCAAGATCGACGTAGTCTTTGGACGTGTACTAATCTTTTTCTCCGGCGGTGTATATTAATGAGAAGATAACTTGTAATTTTGCGGTCTCGGGATTTTTAATGTAAACATTTTGAAATGTGTGGTCGCAGTGTACGTCAACGAGCTTAAATTTCATAGAGTGGCTGACACACGAGTTACAGCACTCTTTGCGGCAACTTCTGTAAACTCGGCCGCCATATTTTTGGTGGTCAGTACCCTTTAGAGGAGTACGTCTATCGTATCTTGTTGTTGGGCTTGAAATGTTATATTTACTGTGTGTATTGCCTGTACAATTTTTGCTGAAGAAATATGCCTAAAGTGTGTTCAGCACTTAAATGCACAAATCAAAGTGATAAAGAGAAAAGTACTTCATCCAAGAACACCAAATATTTTGCCTTGTTTGATATCAGTCTGTATTCAAACAAAGTTCTTAATTAATGGCACTTTCAACCAGAAGAGTGAAGCTTCATATGACCTATCCTGCAATTCCCTTGACGTACACTGCATAAGAAATGCCCAGTTCTCTACATAGTTTGGTTTGAGATATTTCTTCTTCTGTCACTCATGTGGTTGACGAAACCACACTTTCGAGTGTCTAAACCTTCTTTAACATATTTTCCTTTGTTCTTGACAGTACTTGATGGACATGGTTGCCATGCAACCAATGCGAAGTGTGGAAGCAGTAGTTACAGCCACAATTATTTCACTATTATCTGTCTGTGTTGTCTGAAACAAATATATACTTATTTCAACGTGGCAACAACGAAAGTTATTAATGATATGTTAATTCGGTCTAGAATGCTTTCGTTGCAGCTGACCTAGGTGCATTTCTATTGCAATATTCTGTTGTCACTTTCTTCTGTGTACTCAAATTTCACGTAACAAACGTTACTTGTTTCAGCATGACTTATTTCGACGGGGAATGCTTTTGTGGCAGATGACCTAGGCGCATATTTAACTGCAGTATTTTGTTGTCACTTTCGTCTTTGTACGCAAATTTCGTCCACCAAAGTTCACAGCTAAACCCTTTAACAGTAATTTTACAAGTTTGTAGACTTACCAGGTTTAGTAAAAGTAACATAAATGTATACTAGAATTTATGAAAGCAGTTGTTACAACACATTAACGATAGATGCAAATCCATGGTCATGATTGTTCGTCATAACTCACTGTATGTTTCGCAGCTCGTTTAGACCATGTACTTGCATTAAGATCTACACAAATATTTTCACACCGGCACTCTCGTTGTTATTACAAACCGCATCTAACTGTTGACCTTCGAACTGGAACTTTAATACAGAGGTTCGTGATATTTCATTACCGCATTTTTAAGAAATATACTACCAGGCTCGTCAATTCGGAGCTTCGAAAAAGTCTGACGGAACTTGATGCGCATCCGTATTCAATAGTCAATCTTTATTTAAAAATGTTTGTTCAAATGTTTGTATAGTTTATGGGACTTATCTACGGGGTCATCAGTCCCTAAACTTACAAACTACTTATGAACTGAAACTTCCTGGCAGATTAAAATGTGTGCCGGAACCGGGACTCGAACCTGGGACCTTTGCCTTTCGCGGGCAAGCGCACTACCGACTGTGCTATCCCGACACGACTCACGATGACGCCTCACAACTTTACTTCCGCCAGTACCTCGCCTCCTACTTTCCAAACTTCACAGAAGCTCTCCTGCAAACACGCAAGACTAGCACTCCTGGAAGAAAGGATATGGTGGAGACATGGCTTAGCCACAGCCTAAGGGATGTTTCCAGAATGAAACTTCACTCTGCAGCGGAGTGTGCGCTGATATGAAACTTCCTGGCAGATTAAAATTGTTTGCCGGAACCGGGACTCGAACCTGGAACCTTTGCCTTTCGCGGGCAAGCGCACTACCGACTGTGCTATCCCGACACGACTCACGATGCCGCCTCACAACTTTACTTCCGCCAGTACCTCGCCTCCTACTTTCCAAACTTCACAGAAGCTCTCCTGCGAAACTTGCAAGACTACGACTCCTGGAAGATAGGATATAGTAGAGACATGGCTTAGCCACAGCCTACGGGATGTTTCCAGAATGAAACTTTCACTCTGCAGCGGAGTGTGCGCTGATATGAAACATCCCTTAGGTTGTGGCTAAGCCATGTCTCCACCATATCCTTTCTTCCAGGAGTGCTAGTTTTGCAAGGTTCGCAGGAGAGCTTCTGTGAAGTTTGGAAAGTAGGAGGCGCGGTACTGGCGGAAGTAAAGTTGTGAGGCGGCATCGTGAGTCGTGTCGGGATAGCACAGTCGGTAGTGCGCTTGCCCGCGAAAGGCAAAGGTCCCAGGTTCGAGTCCCGGTTCCGGCACACAATTTTAATCTGCCAGGAAGTTTCATATCAGCGCACACTCCGCTGCAGACTGAAGTTTCATTCTGGATACTTATGAACTACTTACGAACTAGGACGGCACAAATATCCATGCCCGAGGGGGGATTCGAACCCCCGACCGTTGTGGCCGTGCAGACCGTGACTGGAGCGCGTCAGTCCCCTCGGCCACCACGGCCGGCAATCTTTATTTAAAACATGGAACTGTAAGTATGTACAATTCTCGAATGTCTGTGGTATACCAGTTGTCAGTTGGTATCCCAAATAACATGGCGGAAGCCAGTTCATTTGCCTCAAACGTGGCGGACCTATCGCCGCTCTATGAAATTCTAGCTCGTTGGTGTAGGTAGAACCCCACGCCTCCTGTGTTGTTGCAGGAGGCGGCAGCAGCAGTAGCAGCAGCACGAGCAGCGCCTCCACCGGCATCACCGTCAAGTCCGCTGACGGCAGCCCCTCGCACAGCGCCGCCGGTAAGTTCTGCGTCACTCCTCTGCTGAACCAACACCGCCTAGAAGACAAGGCCTCAAGTAGCCGTGCTACGTCACACTGACCAGGCCGCGGCCGCCAGCTTGATGGCTGCTACTGGGACACGCCCCCTGCCTCGTAGCGGCCAGCCAGTAAGCTGGCGGCGGCGGCATGGTCAGTATGACGTAGCACGGCCACTTGTCAGGCCTTGTCTTCTAGGTGGTGTTGGCTGTACGCGGCCTACGAGAAAGACAGGTCCCAGTGCAGATGGCATGCCACGTAAGCAATGTAGTTCCGAGCCAGCGTGATCGCTAGCTCAGTGGCTGCCTGCTATGATGCAGTTGGCAGTACCATATCTGCAGGCCAATCGGCTAGCGATCGCGCCGGCTCGGAACTACGCGTGGCCGGCGAGAAAGACAGGTCTCAGTGCACACATCGAGGCCAACGAGAGAGACAGGCCCTGGCGCGCCTGTCAAATTACGTAAGCAAGGTAGGCCTGAGCCGGCGCGATCGCTAGCGGATTGGCCGGGCGCTGGGGGACAGCTCACTGCCTCGTAGCAGTGGGACACTCAGCTAGTGATCGCGCCGACTCAGGGCTACCTTGCTTACGTAATTTGACAAGCGCGCCAGGGCCTGTCTCTCTCGTTGGCCTGGCGTGCACATCATGTGACGTAAGCAAGGTAGTTCCGAGCCAGCGTGATCGCTAGCTCAGTGGCTGCCTGCTATGATGCAGTTGGCAGTGCCATATCTGCAGGCCAATCGGCTAACGATCGCGCCGGCTCGGAACTACGCGTGGCCGGCGAGAAAGACAGGCCTCAGCGCACACATCGAGGCCAACGAGAGAGACAGGCCCTGGCGCGCTTGTCAAATTACGTAAGCAAGGTAGGCCTGAGCCGGCGCGATCGCTAGCAGATTGGCCGGGCGCTGGGGGACAGCTCACTGCCTCGTAGCAGTGGGACACTCAGCTAGTGATCGCGCCGACTCAGGGCTACCTTGCTTACGTACTTTGACAGGCGCGCCAGGGCCTGTCTCTCTCGTTGGCCTGGCGTGCACATCATGTGACGTAAGCAATGTAGTTCCGAGCCAGCGTGATCGCTAGCTCAGTGGCTGCCTGCTATGATGCAGTTGGCAGTACCATATCTGCAGGCCAATCGGCTAACGATCGCGCCGGCTCGGAACTACGCGTGGCCGGCGAGAAAGACAGGCCTCAGTGCACACATTGAGGCCAACGAGAGAGACAGGCCCTGGCGCGTCTGTCAACAGGCGCGCCAGGGCCTGTCTCTCTCGTTGGCCTGGCGCGCACATCATGTGACGTAAGCAAGGTAGTTCCGAGCCGGCGGGATCGCTAGCCGATTGGCCAGTTCCTGGGGCACTGCCCACTGCGTCATAGCAGGCAGCCACTGGGCTAGCAATCGTGCTGGCTCGGAACTACCTTGCTGACGTCGCATGACGACCGCGCTGGGGCCTGTCTTTCTCTAGGGCCTCGTCTGCTGAAGCACTAGGCACTGGCTCCAGAGTTTCATTGTGATTCTCTAGCAGCCTAGAGACTTCAGCCGTATTATCGTTAGTGTGGGTGTCTCAACATCACACCGTAATTGGATGATGAAGTCAAACTTTGTACTGTATCATATGAGTGAGCCCTTAACTTCTTCCTGTTATATTTTATTTATTATTTATACACGCAGTTTTGATTTTGCGTTTGGAATGGGTAACGGATGGTTAATAGAGAGAAGGAACGAAATTTTATCATATTGTCTAAAACGATAATGTTGCCCTTTTTTTTCTTTTTTTTTTCCTTACGAATATTAAAGTTTTTCAATGTTAAGTCATAAATGTTGTTTTCAGTGGATAACATCTTGTAACACCCTCCTAGTACCGAAACCAAATTAAATCAAACTATAAGTGACGAAAACCTATCTATTACATACTATAAAACAAAGCAATCCGTCGTGTCTGTTTGTCCACCGTGTATACACGAACATGAAGAAAAAAGTTCACACATTTTTCACGATGTCCCGGGTAAAAAGTAAAATTCTTCCGAGTTAAAACACACTTTTTTGGAGTGAAATTCTATTTTTCCGTGTGAATTACGGTTTTCTTTTGTAAGTAGCAATATAATAAGATTGGTGCAGTAAAACTTCCAAATTCTTTAAAAAGTTAATGTTTTATACACCGACGCAGAACTTCCCAGTGTTAAAATGCACTTATCATGTCGGCATGTTTTTTCGTGACGTGCAGATGTTGGTGACAGAACGGCAGTTGATGCAAAATAATAAAGGCCACTCATGACTCAGTTGTGTACAGCCAGTGAGAATGATGTTTTCTACTTCTGTATCGTGAATGAAGCTTGCGTATATTTAAGTTTTTTCAAGACGACGATGTGTATATAAATTACGACGTCATTTATCATTTACTTCGTTTTGTAAAATACGTTTTGCGAATATGTTAAGATTTTAGTGTATGTTATTAGGCTGGAACGCAGTAGAACAGCTTTAATTGCTTGTGAAAATGTTTAGCTCTGTTCTCAGGAGGGAGGCTTAGGAGTGTAAGTCATGAAGGTGCGTGGCAGTGGGTGATTGTGGCGAGAAAATGCGCCAAATATAGGAAGAATTATTTATAGAAATACCTATATATATTCTGTGGCTTACGAACATTACCGTTCAAGTGACAATGCGGTTATTGTTTCATACTCTGTAGGATGAACATGAGGTACGTTTTAATCTCACAAGCTTATTCGATGTATTAGGCTGATACGACACTACGACAGAAAACAATGTTGGCTTACATTTGATCTGTCTGCTACCCATACGAAGTCGGGGGCGGATTGCTAGTTTGTCATATTTAAAATTCCGTTTCACGCTTTTGATGCTTTTCATTTATTCATTACAATGCGAAGAGCTCCTTTAGGCATTTTCTAATTATCAAGAGCACCTGTCTGTATACTATGTATACTAAATACATCCTAAGTCTATGGTAGTAATTACATATAGATATAGCAAAGATTACCGATACCTAAATTGTTATATGTAGTACATACTGCATCTTGGAATTATTTTTGTATAACTTTTCGTCATACAGTGAAGTTCTTTTAAATTAGCTTTATTTTTGACAACTACATATACTCCAAAGATGTAGTATGTTAACAGATTCAATTTTCGCGGAAAGACAGTGACTGCATTTAATCTTCAGAAACAGTACTCTGTGGCGGTATCAAATCCTCTCTATTGATTTCTTAAGCGAGAATTTGCCCTTTTTCTTTTATAAAATCAATGATATTATTTAGGTTTCTTTTTAAAATTTTGTTTATTCTTTTTAATTTAAATTGTGCTTGTTCATTACGGATGTTCTCACTGTATTTATCTACCAAAGACTGAAGATATATTCAGAATTAAACATACACTCTGCAGCAGTGTGTGCGCTGATATGAAACTTTAAAAAAATGCATAGTCAACCACCATGTGTTTATTATTTTCAGAACTTTACCGGTTTCGGATATTATCCAACATCAGAAGAGCCTGTTAAAAATTTTACAATTATGAATTATACACAAGTTACAATGAAATATGACATAATCGAGTAGTGTCATCCATAAGATACTTACAAACAAATTAAACAGACTGATTGAGAACGACATAGTTGATCTCATAAACTTAGCAGCGATCGAAGTATTCATGGTGTGAAAATAGTATATCTTTGACTGCTGTCACAGGATATATCTTTGATGAGGTGTCATGGCGACTGGTACAGAGAGTGTTATGTAAACATTACGTAAAATGACAGTTTGGACAATGAAATATGCCCCATAACAACCATTGTTTGTAGAAGTATAAAGTAAGGAAAATGAAATATGCATAAAAACGTAATGTTAGGGAATATTCCCCATAACAAACATTTTTTGTCAAAGTATAAAGTAAGGTAAATCAAATACGCATAAAAACGTAATGCTTTAGCTTTTGCAGATTTGGAGAAAGCGTTTGACAATGTTGACTGGAATACACTGTTTCAAATTCTGAAATCTGCAGGAGTAAAATACGAGGAAAGGAGAGTTATTTACAACTTGTACAAAAGCCAGACCACAGTTATTAGGCTCGAAGGACATGAAAGGGAAGCATTAGTTGCGAAGGGAGTAAGACAGGGTTGTAGCCTTACTCCGATGCTATTCAATTTGTACATCGAGCAGGAGGTGAAGGAAAGCAAGGAAAAAATGGATTAGGGATTAAAGTTCAGGGGGAAGAAATAAAAACGTTGCGTTTAGCTGATGGCATTGTAATTCTGTCAGAGACAGCAAAGGACCTGGAAGAGCAGTTGAATGGAATGGACAGTGTGTTGAAGAGAGCGTCTAAAATGAACATTACCAAGAGCAAAACAAAATTAACGGAATGCGGTCTTAGAAAATCAGGCGATGCTGAATGAATTAGATATGGTAACGAAACAATGAAGGTGCTAGATGAGTTTTGTTACTTGGGTAGTAAAATAACATGCGATGGTCGCAGTACAGAGGATATAAAATGCAGAATGGCAATGGGAGGAAAAGCATATTTGAAAAAGAGAAATTTGCTAACATCGAATATTAATTTAAGTGTAAGGAAGTCTTTTCTGAAGGCATTTGTGTGGGTTGTGTCCTCGTACGCGAGTGAAACATGGACGATAAGCAGTGCAGACAGGAAGTGAATAGAGGCTTTTGAAATGTGGTGCTACAGAAGAATGCTGAATATTAGGTGGGTAGATAGCATAACTAGTGAAGAAGTACTGAACAGTATTGGTGAGAAAAGGAATTTTTGGCATACCCTGACTAAAAGAAGGGATCGCTTGGTAGGACACATTCATAGACATCGAGGAATCGTAAATTTAGCATTGGAGGGAAGTGCGTGGGGTAAAAATCGCAGAGGGAGACCAAGAGACGCGTATAGTAAACAGATTCAAGTGGATGTGGGTTGCCGTTCTTATGAGGAGTTGAAGAGGCTTGCTCAGGACAGAGTAGGGTGGAGAGCTGCATCAAACCAGTCTCCGGACTCAAGACCATAACAACAACAGGGAATATTCCCCATAACAAACATTTTTTGTCAAAGTATAAAGTAAGGTAAATGAAATATACATAGAAACGTAATGTTAGGGAATTTGAGGTTGACTGCAGAGTGATTCTACTGACGCTGACCTACAAGGGTAAGATCAGAGAGATTGGGGCTCGTACGGCTGCATAGAACCATTAGTTTTTCCCTCTTTTTTACACGGGAGTGGAACAGGAAAGCAAGTAACCAGAAGAAGTACTGAGTACCCCCCGTCACTCATCTTTGGGTGGATTACGGAGTATGTATGAAGATGTTGAGGTGTTTGTCGCAGGCGTCAGACCGTTTAGTCCTTTCTGCTACGAAGGTAGGTTACCGACATTTAAGTCTATTTGAAGGTAGTGTTATAATCAGTGCTCGAGAGAAGGGAAGAAGCTTCTCCGAGGTAATGGAGTGGGACTGATGACCCCGCAGTTAAGTCCGTTAAGCGTTAAGCTTTTCAATCATTTGAACATTTTCAGTTTCGTATGTAAATAGTTTACTTCACAGTGGCGAAAAGATATCGCTGTAATTCGTTGAGATAATACCTTCTGACATCGTAAGATACCGTCACGATCGAATGTTGGAACATACCCCGAACTGTGACGTAAATTGTTGCAACGGTTCGTGTCGACTTGAAACCCAGCTCTAGGTAGAGGGGTAACGTCAGAGAGCAGCGCCTGCTAGGGGCCTCCAGCAGGGGCTGTGAGGCCACGCCCCCGTGATGTCACCTGTTGCTCAGGGGGCGTGGCGGGCGGAGACGCCTCTGCTCCGTCTGCCCTGACGGCAGCAGCCAGCAGACAGCACACAGTGGCTCTCCGGCCGCAGCACACGTCGCCTCAAGGCGCCGATAACACAGCGACCACCGCGCTGTACTCGCCGACCGCGCGCCACTCCGGTACGAACGATGCTCTCTCTCTCTCTCTCTCTCTCTCTCTCTCTCTCTCTCTCTTTTTGTCTCTCTTTTCTTCCTTCCTGTACTTGTGGATACGCACCCAGTGGCTTCGCTCGCTCGACAAACGGGATGTTCTCGACTGAAAGCTGTTGACAGTACACTCGAAATACGTGAATGTCCATAAAGTTGCGCTTGATTATATAAAACAAACGTGTACAGATACAGATAAAAATATTTATCATACAGTAATCAACAACTGTTAAAACTACTTTTTAATATAGTTTCCGAAATTTTGTAGGCACTTGTCATAGCGTGGCACAAATTTTTGTATGCCTTCTTCGCAGAAGGTTGCCACCTGTGTATTCAACCATGTGCTAACATGTTCTCTCAGCTCGAAAATGTTGAAATGTTTGTAGACCTACGTGGTCATCAGTCCCCAAACTTACAAACTACTTATGAGCTAGCTAACACTAAGGACGGCACAAATATCCATGCCCGAGGGGGGATTCGAACCCCCGTCCGTAGTCGCCGCAGTCCCCTCGGCCACCGCGGCCGGCCTCTCAGCTCTTCACCATCGTTGAAGTGTTGACAACCAAGGACAGATTTATGTGTAAGAAGAGATGGCGGTGGCCGAGGTGACTGAGGCGCTCCAGTCACGGTCAGCACGGCCACTACGGTCGGGGGTTCGAATCCCCCTCGGGCATGGATATTTGTGCCGTCCTAGTTCGTAAGTAGTTCATACGTAGTTTGTAAGTTTAGGGACTGATGACCCCGTAGTTAAGTCCCATAAGCTTGACAAACATTTGAACATTTTTAAGAAGAGATGAAAGTCGTTACGAGCGAGGTCCAGGCTGTACGCAGTATGATCAAACACCTCCCAGTGAAATTCCCGTAAGAGTTGTTTACTCACATGTGCCGTGTGAGGTTGGGCATTATCCTGAAAAAAAAAAAAAAAAAAACTTATTCAATCCTCGGCGCTTGTTCTGTATTCCGCGGCGCAATTTCTCAATGGTCTCGCAGTAACGATGTGCATTATTGATTCTTTGACCTCGTAGTAATAAATCAACCATAAAAAGGCCTTTTCTGTCCCAAAAAACGGTGCACATGACTTTTAGAGACGTGTCAAGATTTGCTTAGGCTTAAACTACGTTGGGAATGCAGTGTGCCTCCAATCCATTGATTGCCGTTTTGTTTCAGAAATGTCGCACGATACCCAAGTTTCATCACCCGTGATTATCCGAGGAAGAAAACCATCGTCTTCTTCACTGTAGCGTTTAAAATACTGAAGTGCACTGCTCATCCGTTGTTTTTTGTGTTGTTCAGTAAGCATTTTGGGTACCCAACGTGAGCAAAGTTTTCGAAATTTCAGTTTTTCAGTAACAATTTCAAGAATTAGTGGACGTGAGATTTGCGGAACTTCCATAGCAAGGGTGCTAAGTGTAAACTTACGGTTGTGGTTAATCTTCTCTTCAATTTGTGTGAACCATTTCATCAGTAACCACGGACGAGCGTCCACTTTGTTCTGCATCGTACACTTGTTCACGTATTTAATTGAACAGTCTTCTAAGAATTGAATAACTCATAGCATTTTGTCCGTAAACCTCGCAGACTTGTCGATAAGTTTTCTTTCGTTTAACTTTCTTTGCATTTAGAAAACTAATCAATAAATGATGTACATGTCTTCTCCTTGAGTCAGAGTAACTGCCACGCATGCTCGCAACTGCGGTCGTAGCGCTGCCCCGGATAGAAATAGAAACAGAACGTACCTTGTGTCGTAATTGGAGTCCACAGGACAGAGACAGTGTCTTTATCACTAGTGATTGCTTTGCCTAGCCGCAGCGGAGCGGCCGAGCGCGTTGAGCGCTATGTTACGATGCGCGAGGCCGTTCCCCGTCGGGGGTTCGAATCCCCCTCGGGCATAGATGTTTGTCCCGTCTTTAGTATAAGGTAGTTCATAAGTAGTTTGTAAGTTTAGGAACTGATGACCCCGCAGTTAACTCCCATAAGGTTTACAAACATTTGAAAAGTTTGTTTTGCCGAGTTGTTGTTCTCATTTCTGCCCGGGGCAGCGGAACAACCTCTTCGTGCGGCGGAACTTGTGCTAAAACCTTATCTTGAAAAGCACTCGTCTTGTATGATTAGGGTTTTTTGTGACTGTGTCAGACTTCTTAATCCTTGAGGTGTCCACTCCCCCATAAAAATTTATATAAAAATAAAATGTTAATGTAAAATCTTTATACGTTGCAATATTTCAAAATCAGATTCTTGCGCCGACGGAAGAAGTCTTTAACAGTCACTCGCGTTAAAATATTTCTAAGTTCTCTCATAGATAAGACTGTCAAAAGATATTCTTCAGTTTGTGGTCGTTGCTATAGCCACATATAAAAAATAATATTTCTTCAATGATTATCGATCGATGTGTATGATCGATTAACCGAAGTTAAAAAAAATTATCGAAGTATTCTTGACGTAACTTTCCCACCAATAAAAATTCATAAAAAAGTCTTCCTTCCGATTGAAGAATACTTAAATTAAATCTGCTCGTTTCATTAATATATTATTTATCGTAAAATAATTTTTCATAAATGATGTACTCTGACACTTTCGCCAAGTTTAAACACAATAACATTTATTGCTTTCTATGACTTAGATATCATCGATAGACAAAAGGGAACTGACTTTTAAAATTTATTGTTTTATCATGAAACTTCGATAAAAATGTCAACTGTTGCGACGACAACCGCAGAGATCAACATCTTCTTGCCTCATGGCCGTCGACCCGCGACTTGATGTGGCCGGATATTTACTCCTTGTAATCGGCGTCGAAGATGTTGCCCTCGTAGGTTGAATCACCTCACAGCACATGAAACATAAAAACATACAAAAAAACTTCTTGAAGAATCATATAACATTTACATAAAAATCATTTAAGAACATAAATATAAACAAGTTAATCTGCACAAACTGAGCTGACATGAGATATGTAGCGGAGACAAAAATCCGTCCCACTACACTGGCTGCCATCTTCAGTGTCCCTTTTATCTGAACTTGGCGCGTCGACAACCAAACCAAGCTAGATGGCGCAGTAGTAACACAGTGGACTCGCATTCGGGACCACAGTGGTTCAAATCGCACATTTAGGTCTCCCGGCATATCCGTAAATAGCTTCACGAAAATTCCGGGATTGTTCCTCTGAAAGGGCACGGCCAATTTCCTTCCTCAACCTTACCTAAACAATCTCAGCGTGAGCTTCGTTACGAATAACTAGTGATTTAATGTCCAGTACCTGTGCTGGCTCTGGCATGCACAGTGGCAGTGTCACCACGCCTCCGTATTCGCTACACTACTATAGAAACATTTATGCTTCGTGCAATGACCAAAAATGAACTACATATACATATAACGTAATTCATTTTAATATTTACATGCATAACCGTCAAATAACTTCACTGTTCACTTTATTCGCTCACAGTTGGGTGCGACGAAGAATATGCAGTTTTAAACACGTGGTCGTGTTTACAAGATTTGCAAATATCACACACTGCGATGTCTGCAGGCTGCATGATCAAACAGCACCCGACTCAAGTAATGCGAAGTTTGGAAACTGTCTGATCATGCAGCATACACCTACATCTACATACATACTCCGCAATCCACCGCAAGGTGCGTGGCGGAGGGTACACTGTACCACTACTAGGCATTTCCTTTCCTATTCCACTCCCAAATCGAACGAGGGAAAAAAGAATGTCTATATGCCTCTGTACGAGCCCTAATTTCTCTTGTCTTTGATATCTTTACGTGAAATGTAAGTAGGCGAGAGCAAGACCGTTTCATAGTCTGCTTCAAATTCCGCCTCTCTAAATTTCCTTAATAGAATTTCTCGAATAGATCATCGTGCCGCGGTGGAGTAGTCGAGCGGTCTAAAGCGTCTCGCTGCGGAGCGCGCGGTTGCCTGCCGTGGAGGTTCGAGTCCTCCTTGGGGCATGGGTATGTGTGTTGTCATTAGGTTAGTTTACCTATGTTTAAATAGTTTGTAAGCTACGGACTGATGACCACGCAGTTTGGTCCGATAGATTTACAAACATTTGAACATTTTTGAGAACATCGTCTTTCCTCTAGCGATCCCCAATTGCGTTGCCGGAGCATTTCCGTGCCACTCGCGCATTGGTCGAACATACCAGTAACAAACCTAGCTGCTCGCCTCTGAACTGCTTCTATGTCTTCCTTTAAACTGATCTGCTGTGGGTCCCAAACACTTGAGAAATACAAGACGTGGTCGTACAAGCGTTTTATAAGCAGTCTCATTTATAGATGAAGTACATCTTCTCAAAATTCTCCCTGTAAAGCGAAATCAGCTATCCGCCTTACTCACAACCATTCGTACATGTTCAAATGTTTGTTAAGCTTATGGGACTTAAATACGGGGTCGTCAGTCCCTAAACTTACAAACTACTTATCAACTACCTTATACTAAGGGCGGCATAAATATCCATGCCCGAGGGGGGATTCGAACCCCCGACCGTAGTGGCCGTGCAGACCATGACTGGAGCGCCTCAGTCCCCTCGGCCACCGCGGCCGGCTCGTACATGTTCGTTTCATTTTATATCGTTCTGCAATATTACGCCTAGATATTTGAACGACGCGACTGTATCCAGAAGCTCACTAATAATGCTGTATTAGAACATTACGGTATTATTTTTCCTAGTCATGTGGATCAAATTATACTTTTCTACCTTTAGAGCTAGCTGCCATTCCTTACATCAACTAAAAATTATGACTAAGTCATCGTGTATGCTATTACAGTCAATTAAAGACGACACCCTCCCATACAGTACAGCATAATGAGTTAAAAACCGCAAATTACAAGTTACTCTGTCCATCAGATCATTTTTATAAATAGAAAATAATATCCGGTCGTATCACACTCCCCTGGGGCTTACCTGACGATACACTCGTCTCCGATGAAAACTCGCCGTCGAGAACAACGTACTGCGTTCTATTACTTGGGATTCTTCCAGCCCATCACAAATCTCTGAACATATTCTATAAACTCGTATCTTCGTGACCAGCCTGCAGTGATCCACGAAGAGCTAGATTTTCGTTATGTGTCACTGACAGTGCAATAAAAGAGAATGAAGCATATCATGGAACGATCCATCAGAACTGATGGAAACACCCAGTGTAGGAGCACTCTGCCCTGGCCACTTAGCTCAGTTGTTATCACTGGATACACAATTGTAGACGTTATCGTCTGTGAAAATCGTGACGGTCTATTATAGTTATTTTGGCAACTCCGTACGTATAGGTCGTGTTGTTCTTATGACCCTTGTGTCCTCTGAAAATAAGTTATGAACGATTCACTATTTTAATAAATACATAATGGTGAACTTCTTATCGCTTTCGGTTGTAGAGAAGTCAAAGGAAATGATGTAGAGTTCAGATCCACATGTGAGTTTTATTTTTATTCACAACTAGTGTAGCTACCACATTTCGTTAATGTAATAATTGCTCTGCTGTAGAGGGTATTTCTCGTTTTCAGTTTCATATTTTCCTCTATACCGTTTTCCGTTTGAGCTCACAGACTAGATAAATACGCTGTGCGGAAAATCATGCTTATATCATACGCCTCGAATCTGTCGTTATTAATCTTTAATTATTTCTCTACAACAGCGTAATGTATTCATTAAATGCAATGCGGGAGAAACTCTAGTTCTGAATCAGAATTTAACTGAACTGTACATTTGACACAAATCGTGTCTTTTACTACTGTTTCGTTTTAGGTGTGCGTTTAGTTACATGTCTGGGATATTTTGTAAATAGTATTGAGATTTTCAGAACAGGTAGTGCCCCTTGTGTATGAGTTTCTACGAAAGCAACTAGTAGAAACGGTTAGAAATTTCAGAATGTTAAATTTTTATAAGAACATACTACTGGCAACTAAGCAGAGTGTAACACTTACGTACACCAATAAGGCGTCGAGCGTCACGACTTCATAACGCACAGTAGTAAGTCCAGATTATTGTAGCTCACTGGTCCTAGTCCTGTCGGACCGGCACGTATCTGGAAGCCAGCCTGGTACTGTACTTACTGCTCCGTGCCGTTCATCTACATCTACATGGGATACTCTGCAAATCACATTTAAGTGCCTGGCAGAGGGTTCATCGAACCACCTTTACACTATTCATCTACCATTCCATTCTCGAATAGCGCGCGGGAAGGAAGAACACATGAATCTCTCCGTTCGAGCTCTGATTTCTCGTATTTTATTCTGATGATCATTTCTACCTATGTACGTGGGAGTTAATGATATATTTTCGCAGTCGGAGAAGAATGTTGGCTATTGGAGTTTCGCAAGTAGCCCACTATGCAGCGATAAGCGCCGTTGTTGTAATGATTCCCATCCCAGATCCTGTATCATTTCCGTAACGATGTCCCCCTGTATCGTGACAATACGAAACGAGCTGCCCTTCTTTGGACTCTTTCGATGCCCTCCGTCAAACTCACCTGATAAGGATCCCACACTGGGCAGCAATACTCCAAAAAGGGACGAACATGCGTAATGTATGCAGCTTCTTTTGTAGTTCTGATGCATCTTTCAAGGATTCTGCCAATAAAACGCAGTCTATGGTTCGCGTTTCCCACGTCATTATCTACGTGTTATTTCCAGTTTAAGTCTGAAGTAATAGTAATTCCCAGGTATTTTGTGCAGTTTACGGACTTCACTTTTGATTGATTTAACTTGTAAATGAAATTTAACGGATTTCTTTTCGTACTCATGTGAACGACTTTACACTTCTCATTATTTAGAGTCAATTGCCAATTTTTACATCATAGTGATATTTTATTCAGATCGTTCTGCACTTGGTTTTGATCTTCAGATAATTTTACTAGACGGTAAATGACGGCATCATCTGCAAACAACCTAAGCGAGCCACTTAGATTTTCTCCCAAATCGTTTATGTCAATAAGGAACAGCAGAGGACCAATAATACTACCCTGTGGAACGCCCGGTATCACCTCTGTTTTAGTCGATGCCTTACCATCGATTACTACAAACTGTGTCATCTCTGACAGGAAATCCTCTGTCCAGTCGCAAATTTGGGGCGATATACCATACCCACGCAATTTGATTAAAAGCCGTTTGTAGGTGCGGTATGAGAAGTCTTCTGGAAATCAAGAAGTACGGAATCAATTTGCGAACCCTTGTCGATAGCACCCATCACTTCGTGTGAGCAAACAGCTAGTTGTGTTTCGCATGAACGATATTTTCTAAATCCGTGTTGACCTTGCGTCAATAGATCCTTCTGTTCGAAATAATTCATAATATTTGAATACAGGATATGTTCCAAAACCCTGTTGCATATTGACGTCAATGAAATAGGCCTTTCTTGAATATAGCTGTGACCTGTGCAACTTTCCAATCTTCTGGAACAGATCCGTCTTCGAGAGAGCGGTTGTATATGGCTGTTCAGTAAGGAGCTATCGCTTCAGCATAATCAGTTAGAAATCCAATGGGTATACAGTCCGGACCAGATGACTTGTTCTTATTAAGAGATTTTATTTGCTTTACCATTCCGATGATATCTACTTCTGTTGGTACTGGACAAAGGCAGTGCGGCCGTGCAGTCACGTGGCCACACACACACACACACACACACACACACACACACACACACAGAAATTTTAAATGTTTGTAATTTTTTCGGACCAAATTGCGTGGTCATCAGTCCGTAGCTTACAAACTACTGAAACTCAGGTGAACTAACCGAAGGACAACACACACACCCATGCCCCAGGGAGGACTCGAAACTCCGACGGCGGGCCACACCCAATATAGTGCCAAACTGTTAGGTGTACTTTTGGAAAAGCATGCTAAACGTGTCTTCCTGCCCTTACATTTCTCTCTCCGCATGAGACTTGAGGCGGTGGCTGTTAGACTCCAGGCAACAGGAATTTACCATCTACCTCCCCACCATTTCTCCTTTTGGGAGATTTTAACGCCCACCACCCAATGTGGGGTAGAACCCAGACCACAGGAAGGACTTTGAGACCCTTTTGGTGCAGCACAGCCTCTGCCTCATGAACGTTGGTGCCCCCACGCATTTTAGCATGACATGCGCCAACATATTCAGACATAGATCTATCTGATTAAAAGATTGGGCCAGTCCAATCTTTTAATCAGTACTGTATGATTGTGGCTCAATAAAACAAAATATTTGATTGATCTATCTGTATGTTCTCCGAGCTTACTTTCACACCTTACTTGGAGGGTCCATGATGACCTTTGGCGAAGCGACCATTTCCCCGTCTTTCTGTCGCTCCCCATAGTCTCCACCTACAGGCCACCTGCCACGATGGTCTCTCCATAGGTCAGACTAGCCGGCTTACAGCTCGGCTGCTAAAGTAACATACCCACTTCCAAATGATGCTGATATGGCTTTTGGTCACGTAGCTAGGGACACTGTTTCTGCTGGTATTGTCACAGTCCTGAAATCCTCTGGTATGCTCCATCGTACGTCGGTGGTCTGGTGGACACCAGAGATTGCTGACGCCATCAGGAGACGTCGTCAGGCACTCCACCGCCTTCGGCATTACCCTTTTCTAGAGCACCCGATTGCTTTTTAAACGGCTCCGGGGTCAAGCTCGTCGACTGGTACAACAGAGTATGAAGGACTGTTGGGAGAGATACGTAGCAACCATGCGCTCGCAGGCCTTCCCATTTCGGGTGTGGAGCCAGGTCAGGCGCCTTTTCGGACACCGTCAGGAATCTACAGTCTTCACATTCGGTATACTCACTCTGCAGAGCCAGCTGCTATCTCAGAGTACACGGCGGAACATTGCGCTCGTAGCTAGTCAATTACAACTTACAGTGTGAAATTTCTCGCTCTCAAATAGCGTGTCGAACGGTGACATTTTCTGTTCGCATGCACCTTCGGGAGATATACAACGGGCCGATTAGCGAGTGCTCTTGCTCCATGCCCTTATACTCAGCAGGGCCAGACAGCGTTCACAGCCAGTTCGTTCGTCACTTCCCAGGGGACTTTCAACACCAACTTCTTACCCTGTTCAATCGTCTCTGGACAGATGTGTTTTCCCGTCTCAATGGCGGGATAGCATCGTCTTCTTGGTGATGCAGCTTGGCGCCGATCCGTAGGTGGCTGATAATTACCGCCCAATTAACCTCACCTACGTTCTGTGCAAGCTCTTGGAGTGTATAGTGAGTCGGTGGCTCATGTGGATTCTTGAAGACCGGGGACTTCTCCATAACAGGAGGGTTCCACCAAGATCCTAGAGTCGGCTATCCTCACGGCTTTCACCAGGTGTGAGCACCTGGATGTGGTATTTTTCGGTCTTTGCAAAGCATACGATACCACCTGGCGCCACCATATAGGCGGAGCCGTGGAACCTGGAAAAAATCTGGAGTATTGAGATCCGACGACTGTGGCGGATGTTCAGGTTCCATGACAACGCTCGCCCACGCACAGTCAATATCATCAAACGGTTCCTGGCATAAAAGGAGGCGGTGCACGTGGACCACATTCGCTGGGTCTCAGTCTTCTATACTGCTTCATATTCCCTCGACTCAAACTGTTGTTATTGTTGTGGTCTTCAGTCCGGAGACTGGTTTGATGCAGCTCTCCACAATACCCTAACCTGAGCAAGCCTCTTCATCTCCACATAAGAACGGGAACCTACATCTGTCTGAATCTGCTTACTGTATCCATCTCTTGGTCTTCCTCTGCTGTTTTACCCCACGCGCTTCCCTCCAACGCTAATTCACAATTCAAAAGATTTGACAATATTCCTGACATCCAGTACACGTATCGCTGAACTCAGCTGTGCATAGTTATTGGAGGTGACTATTTCTGAGGTAAGGTAACTGTAGTTTATAGTTCATTTACGTTAATGATACAGGACGATCCACCGAATTTATTGCCCGAGGTTGTATTCATCAGGTTTCCGAATTCCTACAAAGGTTTTGAAATAAAAGGGTACTGTACTGCTAATTTTGACTAACACTGTATATAAATTTCTCCTGAAACAAGCTCTATTGTAGTAAAGAATATGGGGGATCCGACGTATCGAGATTTTAAAAATATCATGATCGAAGTGCGATATATAAAAAAGTAGCGATCATCAGCTACATTGTCAGCAAAAATATTATGCTTCACATTGCAAATGTACTTTCAGCTTTATTGTTCAAAGCGTTTATTCACTCCAAATACTGGGAACACTAATGAGGTAATAATTACAAGATGTAAATTCAAGTATTAATAGCTCTTGTCGAGGACAATTGCACCAGTGCCACTAGGTTAGCTTCCGTATCAGTTTTGTCTGACCTTGGTAGCTGAAAGTACGCGTAGTAGTGTTTACTCTTTCAAAGGAGGCGCTAGTCTTCTGTTCGTTTGATATTGCTTTACTCATAAGTTGCCAGAAAAGACTGTCAACTCCCGCTTCTAGAAAATCTTACACACAACGGACGAATCCACTGAACCATCTACATATAAAAGGTATACTCTGCAAATCACATTTCATCTCCCATCCCATTCTCGAATAGCAGTCGGGAAGAAAGAACATCTGAATCTCTTCGTTCGATCTCTGATTTCTTATATTTTATTCTGATGATTATTCGTACCTATGTAGGTGGGACTCAATATATTTTCGCATTCGGAGGAGAATGTTGGTGATTGGAGTTTCGTAAGTAAACCACGACGCATCGATAACCGCTTTTGTTGTAATGATTCCCATCCCAGATCCTGTATCATTTCCGTAACGCTGTCTCCCCTGTATCGTCACAATACGAATCGAGCTGCCCTTCTTTGGACTCTTTCGATGTACTCCGTCAAACTCACCTGATGAGAATCCCACACTAGGCAGCAATACTCCAAAAATGGAGGAACAAGGGTAGTGTATGCAGTTTCTCTTTAGTAGTTCTGTTGCATGTTTTAAGGGTTTGGCCAATAAAACGCTGTCTATGAATCGCCTTTCCCACGACATTATCTACGTGTTCTTTCCAGTTTAAGTCTGAAGTAATAGTAATTCGTAGGTATTTTTTGAACTTTACGGCCTTTACTTTTGTCCGATTTATGTTTTAAACAAAGTTTAACGGATTTCTTTTCGTCGTCATGTGGACGACTTCACACTTCTCATTATTTAGAGTGAATTGCCCACTTTTACACGACACTGATATCTTATTCAGATCGTTCTGCAGTTGGTTTTGATTTTCAGATGACTTTATTAGACGATAAATGACCGCATCATCTGCAAAGAACCTAAGAGATGAGGTTAGATTTTCTCCTAGATGGTTAATGTAGATAAGGGAGAATAAGGAAGAATAACACTACCCTGTGGAACTCCCGATATCACATTTTAGTCGCTGTCTTACCATCAATTATTACAAACTGTGTCCTCTCTGACAGGAAATCCCCTATCCAGTCAAAAATCTGGGGCGATATTACATAACCACGCAATTTGATTAAAGCCGTTTGTGAGGTACGGTGTCAAAAGCTTACTGGAAATCAAGGAATACGGAAGCAATTTGCGAACCCTTGTCGATAGCACCCATCACTTCGTGTGAGTAAAGAGCTAGTTGTTTTTCGCATGAACCATATTTTCTAAATCCGTGTTGACCTTGGGTCAATAGATCATGTTGTTCGAGATAATTCATAATATGTGAATACAGGATATGTTCCAAAACCCTGCTGCAAATTGCGTCAATGAAATAGGCCTGTAGTTTAGTGGGTTACTCCTACTGCCTTTCTTACCTGGGCAACTTTCCAATCTTTTGGTACAGATCCTTCTATGAGAGAGCGGTTGTATATGGCTGTTAAGTAAGGAGCTATCGCTTCAGCATATTCAGATAGAAATCTAATGGGTATACAATCCGAATGAACAGTGGACAGTATCAAGACTTATTCTTCCAATGAAAGTGCAATTTTATTTCATCAAGATTGAAAACATATATTTCATATATTTACCTTGTATTGGCATTTGATGATATCGCGTATGTTGTTGGGGGAAATATCGATATATCGATTAATTCAGCAGACGTTCTAGGTAGGTGTCGGATGTTGTCCTCGCTACCGAGGCTGGGGTATTAGGGAGCCACTGGGTGCTTGGCAGTGTGTGAGGCGCTGTTGTTGACTGGTGGGTCGGCTGGCAGGTGAGGCAGATGAAGCTGCCGCTGTCGGCCGCGTGCCCGCCGTGGCGCTGGCGTCGACTGCGCATGCGCGCCAAGGCGGGGAAGTCCCGCGCACTGTGCGCGGTGCGGCGCGCGATCGCAGCGCTGCCCTGCGGCCGCGGGCGGAAGCACGCGCGGCGGCGGCGCAGACCAGACACCGGCTCTGGTGAGTCACGTGACCAGCCACCAACAAGCTGCACACCTCTGATAAACTGCACCTGTAGAAAAGACTGGGAATCTATAGTCCGATTAAAATCACTTGCCAGTTGACGTTTCTCACATTGTTGCCACATAGGAATCCCAATAACGCTGTAGGCGCTGCACAAACACGGCGAGACACTTCAAGAATTCTGTTAATACGGGGATTGAAAGTTAAATAGTGGCAACAGTGTTGTGGTGACACTGTTATGGTCTTCTGTCCGGAGACTGGTTTGATGCAGCTCTCCACCCTACTCTATCCTGAGCAAGCCTTTTCATCTCCTCGTACGAACGACAACCCACATCCACTATACGCACTATCTGCTTACTATACGCGTATCTTGGTCTCCCTCTGCGATTTTTACCCCACACACTTTCCTCCAATGCTAAATTTAGGATTCCCCGATGTCTAAGAATGTGCCCTACCAAGCGATCCCTTCTTTTAGTCAGGGTATGCCAAAAATTCCTTTTCTCACCAATTCTGTTCAGTACCTCTTCATTAGTTATGCGATCTACCCAACTAATCTTCAGCATTCTTCTGTAGCACCACATTTCAAAAGCCTCTATCCTCTTCCTGTCCGCACTGCTTATCGTCCATGTTTCACTCCCATACAAGGCAACACTGCACACAAATGCCTTCAGAAAAGACTTCCTTACCCTTAAATTAATATTCGATGTTAGCAAATTTCTCGTTTTCAAAAATGCTTTTATTCCCATTGCCATTCTGCATTTCATATCCTCTGTACTGCGACCATCGCATGTTATTTTACTACCCAAGTAACAAAACTCATCTACCACCTTCATTGTTTCGTTACCTAATCTAATTCCTTCAGCATCACCTAATTTTCTAAGACCGCATTCCATTATTTTTGTTTTGCTCTTGTTGTGGTGGCACTATGCAATTTACGTTCTCAATAACGTGTGCTATCCATGACAATAGTAGATTCCATTGTGGTGACACTATGCAATGGAATCTACTATTGTCATGGATAGCACACGTTGTTGACAGACGTAACATACCTGCGAGCAAATGGACTCGCCCGTGCCACGTCACCGGCTGCGCACAATCTGGGGAAACACAGTCATTTCTGAGCGAGCGGTCTAACGTAATGGTGTCACTATGTTTTCGAAACAGGAACAACGGAGTTGGATCAATATTGATTGTGCCCGAGGTCGTACAGCACGACGGTGTCATCAAGACCTTCAAGAGGCGTGCGGGAAATCGACGTTGCCGTATAGAACAGTGGCACATTGGGTAAAAACCTTCAACGAAGGTCGGCAAACTGTGGCAGACATGCATCGGGCAGGTCGTCCTAGCGTCTCTGAAGAAGAAGCGCATATTGTTGCGACCAGCTTTTCGAAAGAAGCGGCAACACATTCTGAACAACCCAGCCATCATTTTGCACGACAATGCGCGGGCGTATACAGCGCAAGTTGTGGCTGCCCTGTTCGTTCGATGGGACTGGGAGGTAATGTACCATCCATCATACTCCTCGGGCTTACGTCCTTGTAACTTTGATTTGATTCCGAAGATGAAACGACTGGCATTCGCTTCAGAACTGTGCCATTGAGTCGACAGGCAGAAGACCGCTCCATTCGCACCATCAACGGAACAGACTCTGCCAACGGTATACTACGCTGGTCACTTCTTTGAAGGACAGTAACTGGTGCAAACATGTGACGCTATTGTATTGGTTGTAAATAAATTTAAGTTCGATCCCTCGTATTATAACATGTAGCAGTGTTGTAAGAGGCCATCAGGAGTTACTAGCGGCAATGCGAAAAGCTCTGTCGACAGCTAATTTTAAGTTATCCGTAACTGAACTGCCTCAGAAGACGCGTTCTGTAGTTCTCAATTTAATCCAATGTTGCAACCTAACGGCACATTATGTAACATGTATCCGGCAAATGGGGTACAACCATCTTCAACCGAAGTAAAATCACGATTTCATCGTTCACAGCGAGCAAAGCTTACCTCTATGAGTAAACTCAAAACTGAAAAATTTCACAATCGTCGCTAAAAGCAAATTATTGTTATCATTGGTTAGTTTACCTGAAAATCAGCAGTCCTGCTTAGCACTTGGTTACAGGTTATTAACGACACAGGCAGATTCCAGCCGAGAAAAATAATCGTAGGATGAAAAATAAGAAAGAAAAAAATAAGTCGATACTATTATAAAAACAAACTTAACAAGATTTTGGAACTTAATTCATTTATTTGAATTGAAAGGTAGTCTCTGTTGCAAATTATTATATTTATTTCTCTTTAACGCGTTTCGCGCTTTTGGGCATCATCAGAACACTGTAACAGGGAAAATATGCAAATATGTCATTTTCGTACAGCGGACCTATCCACTACAATATTAGGAAACAATTAATTGGGGGGCCGTGAACATACCTCAGAAACAACTGGATGGCATTAGGTGGTGTAAAAGCACACGATGTTCAGCATTTTGGACTGTATAAAATCTCAGGATTTAATCAGAAGCATCGTCAAGAGTTAGAGGTGGGACAAAAATTTCCTAAAGTGGAAGTCAGAGAATTTAAGAAACAATCGTGAATGGACAGTGGTAAGCAGAGCGAGTGTGGAGATGTACAACGTATCACATCAGCAGCGTTGTGATGGATAGGTCCGCGTTCACAGAATGAATATCGATACATCATATGAGCAAACGGTACTACACGGACATCTGATGGTCCGGTGGCGTGAGAAACCCGAAATACAGCAAACGCCGCTAGGCAGCGCTGTTAAACGCCGGCTTGCGTAACGAAGATTTGGGTGGTTAAATTTGAATGATAAAATCGATCAACGTGGTTGTGAATTATTAAAGGATGGAAGAAATAATAACGGATAGTAGAGATGAAGTATAAAATACTTGTAAGTTAGAACGGATGACAATAATATTGATAACTGATGTTAGTAAAATAATCATAAAATTATATAGTCCTTATATGCAAATTAATTATAAGTGTACCCAGTCACAGAACAATAAGAACAATTATGTAGTGGTGTGAGCTGGGTGGTGGTTAAGCTACAGAATCGAGCTCAAGCTAAGACGACAATTTGGTGGCGAAGGAGACGGAGAGCCGTTATTAAGGGGGGAGGGGGATTGCCAGTTACAGCTTACAATAAGGGGATCAGGTAAATTTTTGTAAATCTGACATCATTATGTCATAATACTACGGATTTTTACTTGTCAGTGGGTCACTGAGTGGGCCGATGTTTAAAGAAACTTCGTAATTTCAATTTCCTCGGGAAGGTTAAGCTTTCCTCCCTTGGGGGGTTTGTGAAAGACCTGAAGTTCATCGATTGTAGGTTCACTTAATTCATTTAAGTCAATAAAAGCAAAAGTAACGTAATTTTGCTTTAGAAATTTAAATGAATGCATACCACGGGTTCCAAACCACGGCAAACTATGATTTTATCACTGCACTACACAACCAAGTTCTTATTCATTCCAAAGTCGCAGTACACACCCAATAAAAACGGCCGCGCGGGAGTAGCCGAGCGGTCTGGAGCGCCACGTTGCGGATTGCGCGGTCTCCCGCGTCGGAGGTTCGAATCCTCCCGCGGGTGTTGATGTTCGTGTTGTCTTTAGTATAAGTTAGTTTGTAAGTTTAGGGACTGATGACCCCGCAGTTAAGTCCCATAAGCTTTACAAACATTTGAAACAATAATGACCCGGAATCGTAGTCTTCGGCGAGCTCGTTTTCACGTAAATCATACAAAGCTCCTCTAATGTTAGTGCTTGTGACATTAAATCGCGGCTTGTACGAAAGGATTCAGTAGCGCGTTCTTAGTGGTGTGCAAGAGAAAGTATTTTCTTAACACCGTTGTTCGCGTCTTATTGTTTGTATGATTATCATTTAGCTGCTGCCGGCCGCGGTGGCCGAGGTGACTGAGGCGCTCCAGTCACGGTCAGCACGGCCACTACGGTCGGGGGTTCGAATCCCCCCTCGGGCATGGATATTTGTGCCGTCCTAGTTCGTAAGTAGTTCATAAGTAGTTTGTAAGTTTAGGGACTGATGACCCCGTAGTTAAGTCCCATAAGCTTAACAAACATTTGAACATTTGAACATTTAGCTGTCCTTCTTTGGATTCTTTCGATGTCCTCCGTCAAACCCACCTGATAAGGATCCCACAATGGGCAACAATATTCCAAAAAAGAACGTACAAGCGTAGTGTATGCAGTTTCTTTTGTAGTTCTGTTGCATCTCTTAAGGGTTCTGTCAATAAAACGCAGTCTCTGGTTCGCCTTTCCCACGAAATTATCTACGTGTTCTTTCCAGTTTAAGTCTGAAATAATAGTAATTCCTAGGTATTTTGAGGATTTTACGGACATCACTTTTGTTTACTTTATCTTGTAAATAAAGTTTAACGGATTTCTTTTCGTTCTCATGTGGACGACTTCACACTTCTCATTATTTAGAGACAATTGCCAATTTTTTCACCATAGTTATACCTAATTTAGATCGTTCTACTGTCGGTTTTGATCTTCAGATGATTTTACTAGACGGTAAATGACGGCGTCATCTGCAAACAACGTAAGAGAGTTGCTTACACCCAAACCTTCAGATGTCAGACACTCAGATCGGTACCAGAAACTGTATATCGATAGAGTATCAACCGAAACTTCTGTATAATTCGTGCCATGTGCTGCCGTCAAAGATAACGTGCGTAAACGGGAAATAATATGTAACACCTGACCTAAGGAATACAGGAAAAGCATAACTGTGACGTTGGGCTACCGTGGGCTTGTCGGTAGAGCCTTTTTTTTAAACTGCAGTACGTTAAAAATTGTTAAAAGAGGGTATCTATAAAGTGCCGCGGTTCATTTCGCAAGCCGGCCGCGGTGGCCGAGGATAGTGAGGCACTTCAGTCACGGTCTGCTCGGCCACTACTGTCGGGGGTTCGAATCCCCCCTCGGGCATGGATATTTATGCCGTCCTAGTTCGTAAGATCGTAAGAGTAAAATATAGGGAACGAAAGGTTATTTATAACTTGTACAAAAACCAGACAGCGGTTATCAGAGTTGAAGGGCATGAAAGGGATGCAGTGGTTGGAAAGGGAGTAAGACAGGGTTGTAGTCTTTCTCCATTGTTATTCAATTTGTACATTGAGCAAGCTATAAAGGAAAGCAAGGAGAAATTTGGAGAAGGAATTAAAGTTCAAGGTGAAGAATTAAAAACATTGCGTTTTGCCGACGACATTGTAATAATTTCAGAGACAGCAAAACACCTGGAAGAGCAGTTGAAGGGAATGGACACTGTGCTGAAAGGTGCATATAAGATGAACATTAACAAGAGCAAAACTAGGGTAATGGAGTGCAGTCTAAGAAAATCAGGTGATGCTGAAGGAATTAGATTGGGAAACGAAGCAATAAAGGAGGTAGATGAGTTTTGTTATTTGGGCAGTAAAATAACAAATGATTGTCGCAGTACAGAGGATATAAAATGCAGAATGGCAATGGGTAGAAAAGCGTTTTTGAAAAAGAGAAATTTATTAACATCGAATATTGATTTAATCCTAAGGAAGTCTTTTCTGAAGGCATTTGTATGGAGTGTTGCCTTGTATGGGAGTGAGACATGGACGATAAACAGTGCGGACAGGAAGAGGATTGAGGCTTTTGAAATATGGTGCTACACAAGAATGCTGAAGATTAGGTGGGTGGATCGCGTAACTAATGAGGAGGTATTGAACAGAATTGGAGAGAAAAGAAATTTCTCGCGTACCTTGACTAAAAGAAGGGATAGATTGGTAGGACACATTCTTAGACATCAAGGAATTGTGAATTTAGCATTGGAGGGAAGTGTGTGGGGTAAAAATCGCAGAGGAAGACCAAGAGATGAATACAGTAAGCAGATTCAGACAGATGTAGGTTGCCGTTCTTATGTGGAGATGAAGAGGCTTGATCAGGATAGAGTAGGGTGGAGAGCTGCATCAAACCAGTCTCCGGACTGAAGACCACAACAACAGTTTTGTAAGTAGTTCATAAGTAGTTTGTAAGTTTAGGGACTGATGACCCCGTAGTTAAGTCCTATAAGATTTACAAACATTTGAACATTTCATTTCGCATAACAGCAGTGTCAGCTGCATCAGTAGCTGTAGCGTGCGGACTGGACAGCAACGTCAGCCCCAGTTGGTGGTGTGGGCAAACACTCGACACTCTAGACACAACACGGCGGTGCTGCCTATCTAGCAGTCATTTATTATTATTGCTTTAATACTTCCGCACGTATGGTGCAATTGTTCCTTTCTTCTATGAATGTACCCTACAGGTCTGCTATTTGCCCCGCGGGAGTAGCCGAGCAGTGTGGAGCGTCACGTTACGGATCGCGCGGCCTCCCACGTGGGAGGTTCGAATCCTCCCTCGGGCATGGATGTGTGTATTCACAGAATATATGACATCAACTGCGATTGGGCAAAGCTGAAAATGTGTACCCAGCCGGGATCCGAACCCGGGTCTCCTGCTTTCTAGGCAGTTGCGCAGACCCCTACACCACTGGGGACCTACAAGGACTACCTAGGCACGCCTCCCGTCAGATACAAATTCCCAGCTTCGCCCTGCCCACAGTACTCAAACTCGTAGTTATGAAACTAATTCCCGTAAGAGTAAGGGCTTCAAACTTGCCCACCCCTCCCCACTAACGATAGAATCATTGCCCGTCACCGGCATATTATATATATACATGACGTCTGTTCCGAAAGAACAGACGTCACTTCTGATCCTGCAGTTGTTACTATTTAATATTCACAGAATATATGACATCAACTGCGATTGGGCAAAGGTGAAAATGTGTACCCAAGTTTGAAGCCCTTACTTTTACGGGAATTAGTTTCATAACTACGAGTTTGAGTACTGTGGGCTGGGCGAAGCTGGGAATTTGTATCTGACGGGAGGCGTGCTTAGGTAGTCCTTGCAGGTGCGGTGATCACTGTGTCCCCAGTGGTGTAGGGGTCAGCGCAACTGCCTCTAAAGCAGGAGACCCGGGTTCGGATCCCGGCTGGGTACACATTTTCTGCTTTGCCCAATCGCAGTTGATGTCATATATTCTGTGAATATTAAATAATAACAACTGCAGGATCAGAAGTGACGTATGTTCTTTCGGAACAGACGTCATGTACATATATGGATGTGTCTGTTGTTCTTAGGTTAGTTTCACTTTGTTTAAGTAGTTGCCGCGGCGGATTAGCCGCGCGTACTGGAGCGCCGTGTTGCGGTGCGCGCGGCCTTCCGCGTCTTTAGTATAAGGTAGTTCATAAGTAGTTTGCAAGTTCAGGGACTGATGACCCCGTAGTTAAGCCCCATAAGTTTTACAAACATTTGAATTTAAGTAGTTTGTAAGTCTAGAGACTGATGACCAACATAGTTCCACAGGGAAGCGTTATAGGTCCCCTACTCTTCCTCGTGTTTATAAACGATTTAGGAGATAATCTGAATAGCTCCCTTAGACTGTTCGCGGATGATGCTGTCGTTTATCGGTCAGTGAAGTCAACAGAGGATCAAAAGCAACTGCAAAGCGATTTAGACAAAATTTCTACTTGGTGCGAAAATTGGCAATTGACACTAAATAAAGAAAAGTGTGAAGTAATACACATGACCACTAAAAGAAATTCGCTGAACTTGAATTACGCGAAAAAACAGTCAAACCTTAAGGTCGTAAATTCTACCAAATACCTAGGAGTTACAATTACGAACAACTTAGACTGGAGAGAACACATAGAAAATATTGTGGGGAAGACGAAAAAAAAATGTTCAAATGTTTGTAAAGCTTATGGGACTTAACTACGGGGTCATCAGTCCCTAAACTTACAAACTACTTATGAACTACTTACGAACTAGGACGTCACAAATATCCATGCCCGAGGGGGGATTCGAACCCCCGACCGTAGTGGTCGTGCTGACCGTGATTGGAGCGCCTCAGTCACCTCGGCCACCGCGGCCGGCTGGGGAAGGCGAACCAAAGGTTACGTTTCATTGGCAGAACGCTTAGAAGATGCACCAGCTCCACCAAAGAGACTGCCTACATCACACTTGTGCGTCCTCTCTTGGAGTACTGTTGCCCCTTGTGGGACCCTCACCAGGTGGGACTGACGGAAGATATTGAGAAGGTTCAGAGAAGGGCAAGTCGTTTTGTTTTATCACGTTACGGGGGGGGGGGGGGGGGAAGCGTCGCGGAAATGTTGCACGAATTGTGGTGGAAATCATTAAAAGAAAGACGTTATTCATTGCGGCGTGATCTGTTTGCGAAGTTTCACTCACCGACTTTTAGTTCCGAATGTGAAAATATTTTGCTAGCACCCACCTACTTAGGGAGACATAATCATCCCAATAAAATAAGAGAAATCAGATGGAAAACGGAACGATTTAGCTGTTCTTTCTTCTCGCGTGCTATCAGACAATAGAACGGTAGAGAAAAGTTATAAAAGTGGTTAATGAACCCTCTGCCAGGCACTTAAATGTGATTTGCAGAGTATCTATGTAGTAGTAGTAGTAGTTTGGTCCCATAGAATTACAAGCATTTGAAATTGAACATTTGTTTGCTACTTTTTAAAAAAACGAAGCAGAAGCAAACTGCCGATTTCACAGTACTATGAAATCCGAAGTCCTTTTACTTTTACATTTCAGGAACATGTTCTCCCGTGTAACACTCGGTGTACGTTTGTCGACGTAAAACAATTTGCAGTACAAAAAAAAAAAAAAAAAACGCACTCCAGGGTTTGTACCGAGGACCCTCGTAACGACCAAAATTCGCTTTATCAACTACCCCATGAGAGTTTGGCGCGACAGGCCTCTACAGATAAGCTTTTCCTGTGCTCCGTAGGACAGTTGTTACATATTACTTCCCCTTTACGCACGTTCTCTTGGACGGCAGCACCTAGCACGGATTATATAGAAGTTTCGATTGATACTCTATCGATATACAACGTTTGATACCGATCTGAGTGTCTGACATCTGAAGTTTTGGGTGTTAGATTTTTCCCAAATCGTTTATGTAAATAAGGAACAGCAGAAGACCAATAACACTACCCTGTGGAACGCCCGATGCCATAGCATCGATTACTACAAACTGTGTCCTCTCTGCCAGGAAATTCACTGTCTAGTCGCAAATTTGGGGGCGATATACCATAACCACGCTTTACAAGCCACGTATTTCAGTAAGTATGAGGTTAACAAACAAGCAACCACGCATGTTACCACTAGTTGTGCCTCTAGTTGTCATTTGGCAACAATAAAAATTATGCGCAGGACATCCATCATTCTGATACCGCTTTATTTGACACATTTTAAGAGGTGGATCCGTTCAAGTAAGGTACAGCTCAAGAAGGGGCTAAACTACCCCCATTTAAGAGTGCCATCAGTGAAATATATGTAAATGATGTGTTGTCATACAATACCACACCCTACATTAACACTCCACTGACGTAGTACGTCAATCACATTACGATTACCTGCAGCGAGGGGTTCACGCTTGAGTCTCAGGACGTGGGCTTCATTTATTTCAGGCGTCAACGTCGGTTCGCAATTTGTCGGGATGTAATTGAAGTATTGCGATGTAACCAACGCTATTATTTATGTGACTTTCATGCTATTGATTGCATACGAATTTATCGGGGGGCTGTCCAATTAAAAATACACAAGATATTATTTCCAGAATGAAACTTTCACTCTGCAGAGGAGTGAGCGCTGATACGAAACTTCCTGGCAGATTAAAATTGTGTGCCGGAACCGGGACTCGAACCTCGGACCTTTGACTTTCGCGGGCAAGCGCACTACCGACTGTGCGACCATTTCGCAGGAGAGCTTCTGTGAAGTTTGGAAAGTAGGAGGCGTGGTACTGGCGGAAGTAAAGTTGTGAGGCGGCATCGTGAGTCGTGTCGGGATAGCTCAGTCAGTAGTGCGCTTGCCCGCGAAAGGCAAAGGTCCCAGGTTCGAGTCCCAGGAAGTTTCAAGATAGTATTTGTTTACGTTTTAAAATTTCGTATAGTATTTAGTTTCCTAAGCCCCTGTCATTCGTTTATGCTGGTAAAAACCTTTTTTGAATGTCAGTGTTGTTCCAGAGATATTTGGGGCGGCAGAGTTAGGTGATATATATAGGCGTCCCAGTTCTCTCTCTCACCCAAAATATCTCTGGAACATAACGGCTATTGTAAAACGACTTTCACCGGTATCAATGTAAGGCAGGGGCTCAGGAATTTAAAAATTCTGAAACATTCTAAAACGAAAGTATGTGTGTTTTTTACCCAAAACTTATGTTTTAAATGGACACACTATAATTATTTCCACCAGTAGTTTATAGCATGACAACTCACATAATCAATGGCGTTGATTACCCGAGATATTGCGAAGCATATCTTGCCGAATAATTACGGAAGCCAGAAAGCAGTCAAAGAAGAGGACGTGTGTGCACAAAGGTAGGACAGAACTAAGATCGTGAGCCGTTAATAATTATTCATGGATTACAGATGACAGAAACGAAACGCAGCTGGCAATACAGACGACTAACAACCAGAAATCAAAGTATGATAAAAAAATTACGTTCCTCTTATGCGTTGCAGATGCAGTGCAACACACACACACACACGCGTCGTTTTGTACAGTTTACATGTAATATCTTTAAACGAGCAATTCTTGTACATTTATATGTCGCGTTCTCTGGAAATGGCTCTAATGATTTGGATTATGTTTTGTATTTAGAAAGGTTTATGTTTTTGAGTTCATCTACATATTTGTATTTTTGTAAAAAAAACTCAAATTTTACAAAAATATTCTTTTTGTATAACATATGATTTTAAATGTTTTTCAACGTCACCTCGAAAATAGTTTTCACTTATAGGTTTTTATGTCTATCTTTCCCGAATGAAACCGATATTTTACAAAAACATCTTGATACAAAAAAAGCGAATTTCTTGTATCTCGAATATATTTTGGTATTTAGATATGGATTTTAATTTTTAAAGTTTATTTATAGAGACGTATTTTCTGAAACTACGTGGATTTACATAGTAAGTATTGTATAATGATTGGATGTGTATTAAATACCATACTTTAATGAAATTTATATTTAAATGGCTGAAATATTGGAACAGAACGAAAAGAAATGTATAAGGTTACAGCAAGATTTTGTTACCTGTGTTCACTAGTTTAACAACCTACAATGCTACCAAATGAGCTACTCAGCGTCAGAAATAATTGGTAGCATAATATGTATTTATATCAGCTTGCAAAACTTCAAAATCTGTTTTCACGAGAATTTTTTAAAGTTTAATCGGATGGCTTTGGCTGATTGTTATTTTCAGTCTGAAATTTATAAACCATAAATATAAAACACGTTACAAAGAATCCGATACCCATATTGTCTACTTTTTAGCATTCTGTAAGAATCGTACCATTGCAGACTATAAAGAATCGGAAACAAATCTTAGGAATCGATTCACAATGTGCGACTGAATCGCAGAAATCGATTCCTGAAAATGAATCGTGTTGCCTAACTCTAGTCCCATTGTGCGTGATCGCATTAGAATCAGTGTCACCAATTTAGCGACTTTGTCGCTATATCTGGCGAGTTTTGGCCATAGAAAGCGACAAAATTTAGGTTTTAGCAACTAGCAACAAAACGGGCGACTTCTGGCTATTTAACCAAAATTATCTTTTAATTTCAATATATATATATCCACTCCCATGAACCACAGACATTGCCGAGGTGGGGTGGCTTGCGTGCCTCAACGATACAGATAGCCGTACTGTAGGTGAAACCACAGCGGAGGGGCATCTTTGGAGAGGCCAGACAAACGTGTGGTTCCTGAAGAGGGGCAGCAGCCTTTTCAGTAGTTACAGGGGCAACAGTCTGGATGACTGATTGAGCTGGCCTTGTAACATCAGCTAATGTGGCTTTGCCACACAGCTACTGCGAACGGCTGAAAGCAAAGGGAAACTACAGCCGTTACCTTTCCCGAGGACATGCAGCTCTACTGTATGAGCATATGATGATGGCATCCTCTGGGGTAAAATATTCCGGAGGTAAAATAGTCCCCCATTCGGATCTCCGGGCGGGGACTACTCAGGAGGATGTGATCATCAGGAAAGACAATACTGGCATTCTACGGGACGGAGCGTGGAATGTTAGATCCCTTAATCTAGTAGGAAAATTAGAAAATTTAAAAAGGGAAATGGATAGGTTGAAGTTAGATATAGTGGGGATTAGTGAAGTTCGGAGGCAGGATGATCAGGATTTCTGGTCAGGTGAGTACAGGATTGTTGTTGTTGTGGTCTTCAGTCCGGAGACTGGTTTGATGCAGCTCTCCACCCTACTCTATCCTGAGCAAGCCTCTTCATCTCCACATAAGAACGACAACCTACATCTGTCTGAATCTGCTTACTGTATCCATCTCTTGGTCTTCCCCTGCGATTTTTTCCCCACACACTTCCCTCCAACGCTAAATTCACAATTCCTTGATGTCTAAGAATGTGTCCTACCAATCTATCCCTTCTTTTAGTCAAGGTATGCCAGAAATTCCTTTTCTCCCCAATTCTGTTCAGTACCTCCTCATTAGATACGCGATCCACCCACCTAATCTTCAGCATTCTTCTGTAGCACCAAATTTCAAAAGCTTCAACCCTCTTCCTGTCCGCACTGTTTATCGTCCATGTCTCACTCCCATACAAGGCAACACTCCATACAAATGCCTTCAGAAAGGACTTCCTTAGGTTTAAATCAATATTCGATGTTAACAAATTTCTCTTTTTCAAGAACGCTTTCCTACCCATTGCCATTCTGCTTTTTATATCCTCTGTATTGCGACCATCATTTGTTATTTTACTGCCCAAGTAACAAAACTCATCTACCTCCTTTATTGCTTCGTTTCCCAATATAATTCCTTCAGCATCACCTGATTTTCTTACACTGCACTCCATTACCCTAGTTTTGCTCTTGTTAATGTTCATCTTATATGCACCTTTCAGCACACTGTCCATTCCGTTCAATTGCTCTTCCAGGTCCTTTGCTGTATCTGACAGAATTACTATGTCGTCGGCAAAACGCAATGTTTTTAATTCTTCACCCTGAATTTTAATTCCTTCTCCAAATTTCTCCTTGCTTTCCTTTATAGCTTGCTCAATGTACAAATTGAACAACGATGGAGAAAGACTACAACCCTGTCTTACTCCCTTTCCAACCACTGCATCCCTTTCATGCCCTTCAACACTGACAACCGCTGTCTGGTTTTTGTACAAGTTGTAAATAACCTTACGTTCCCTATATTTTACTCCTGCTTGCTTCAGAACTTGAAAGAGTTTATTCCAATCAACATTGTCAAAAGCCTTCTCCAAATCTACAAAAGCTAGAAATGTAGGTTTGCCTTTTCTTAATCTATCTTCTAGGATAAGCCGTAAAGTGAGTATTGCCTCCCGTGTTCCTACCTTTCTCCTGAACCCAAACTGATCTTCCCCGAGGTCGGCTTCTACCAGCTTTTCCATCCTTCTGTATATAATTCGCGTTAATATTTTGCAGCCATGACTTATTAAACTGATGGTTCTGTAGTTTTCACACCTGTCTGCACCTGCTTTCTTAGGGATGGGAATTATAACATTTTTCTTAAAGTCTGAGGGTACTTCACCTGTCTCATACATCTTACACACCAGGTGAAACAATTTTGTCATGGCTGGTTCTCCCAGAGACTTCAGTAACTCTGAGGGAATATCATCTACTCCAGGGGCCTTGTTTCGACTTCGGTCTTTCAGGGCTCTGTCAAATTCTTCTCTCAGTACAGTATCTCCTATTTCATCTTCACCTACATCCTCTTCCCTTCCTACAATATTGTCTCGAAGTTCATTTCCTTTGTAGAGTCCCTCTATATACTCTTTCCACCTTTCAGCTTTCCCTTCTTTGCTGAGAACTGGTTTTCCATCAGTGTCCTTGATATTCATAGAGCTGTTTTTCTTATCTCCAAATGTTTCTTTTATTTTCCTGTAGGCTGTATCTATTTTTCCCCTATTTATACATTCTTCTACATCCTTGCATTTGCCTTCTAGCCACTCCTGCTTAGCCATTTTACACTTCCTGTCAATCTCATTTCTTAGTCGTCTGTACTCTATTTTGCCTGTTTCATTTACTGCATTTTTATATTTTCTCCTTTCATCGATTAAATTTAGTATCTCCTGTGATATCCAAGGATTTTTTGTAGGTCTTTCCTTCCTACCTACTTTGTCCTCTGCTACCTTCACTATTTCATCTCTCAATTTTACCCATTCCTCCTCTACTGTTTTATTTTCCCCCGTTTCTGTCAATTGTTGCCTAAAGCTCCCTCTGAAATTCTTAAGAACCTCAGGTTCCTTCAATTTATCCAGGTCCCATCTCCTTATTTTCCTACCTTTTTGTAGTTTCTTCAGTTTCAGCCTACAGTTCATAACCAACAAGTTATGGTCAGAGTCTATATCTGCCCCTGGGTACGTCTTACACTGTAGAACCTGATTCCGAAATCTATGTCTTACCATTATAAAATCTATCTGGTATCTTCCGGTGTCTCCTGGTCTCTTCCACGTATACAACCTTCTTTTGTGATTCTTGAACCAGGTGTTTGTTATAACTAAATTATGTTCTGTGCAAAATTCTACCAGGCGGCTTCCTCTTTCATTCCTTTTGCCCACACCATATTCACCTACTATCTTCCCTTCCCTTCCTTGTCCTACTACCGAATTCCAGTCTCCCATTACAATTAAGTTTTCCTCTCCCCTAATTGTCTGAATAATTTCCTTTAGCTCCTCATATATTTCTTCGATTTCCTCATCATCGGCAGAGCTAGTTGGCATATAAACCTGTACTACTGTTGTCGGTGTTGGCTTCGTATCTATCTTGACAATGATAATGCGATCACTGTGCTGGTCATAGTAGTTTACCCGCATTCCTATTTTCTTATTCATTATCAATCCTACTCCTGTGATACCCCCAATTGATTTTGTATTTATAATCCTGTACTCACCTGACCAGAAATCCTGTTCATCCTGCCACCGAACTTCACTAATCCCCACTATATCTAACTTCAACCTATCCATTTCCCTTTTTAAATTTTCTAATTTTCCTACTCGATTAAGGGATCTAACATTCCACGCTCCGACCCGTAGAATGCCAGTATTGTCTTTCCTGATGATCACATCCTCCTGAGTAGTCCCCGCCCGGAGATCCGAATGGGGGACTATTTTACCTCCGGAATATTTTACCCGAGAGGATGCCATCATCATATGTTCATACAGTAGAGCTGCATGTCCTCGGGAAGGGTAACGGCTGTAGTTTCCCCTTGCTTTCAGCCGTTCGCAGTAGCTGTGTGGCAAGGCCACATTAGCTGATGTTACAAGGCCAACTCAGTCAATCATCCAGACTGTTGCCCCTTGTAACTACTGAAAAGGCTGCTGCCCCTCTTCAGGAACCACACGTTTGTCTGGCCTCTCCACAGATACCCCTCCGCTGTGGTTGCACCTACGGTACGGCTATCTGTATCGTTGAGGCACGCAAGCCACCCCACCTCGGCAATGTCTGTGGTTCATGGGGATGGAGTACAGGATTATAAATACAAAATCAGTTGGGGGTATCACAGGAGTAGGACTGATAATGAATAAGAAATTAGGAATGAGGGTTAACTACTATGACCAGCACAGTGATCGCATTATCATTGTCAAGATAGATACGAAGCCAACACCGACAACAGTAGTACAGGTTTATATGCCAACTAGCTCTGCTGATGATGAGGAAATCGAAGAAATATATGAGGAGCTAAAGGAAATTATTCAGACATTTAAGGGAGAGGAAAACTTAATTGTTATGGGAGACTGGAATTCGGTAGTAGGACAAGGAAGGGAAGGGAAGATAGTAGGTGAACATGGTCTGGGCAGAAGGAATGAAAGAGGAAGCCGCCTGGTAGAATTTTGCACAGAACATAATTTAGTTATAACAAACACCTGGTTCAAGAATCACAAAAGAAGGTTGTATACGTGGATGAGACCAGGAGACACCGGAGATACCAGATAGATTTTATAATGGTAAGACATAGATTTCGGAACCAGGTTTTACAGTGTAAGACATACACAGGGGCAGATATAGACTCTGACCATAATTTGTTGTTTATGAACTGTAGGCTGAAACTAAAGAAACTACAAAAAGGTAGGAAAATAAGGAGTTGGGACCTGGATAAATTGTAGGGACCTGAGGTTCTTAAGAATTTCAGAGGGAGCTTTAGGCAACAATTGACAGAAACAGGGGAAAATAAAACAGTAGAGGAGGAATGGGTAAATTTGAAAGATGAAATAGTGAAGGTAGCAGAGGACAAAATAGGGAGGAAGGAAAGACCTACAAAAAATCCTTGGATATCACAGGAGATACTAAATTTAATCGATGAAAGGAGAAAATATAAAAATGCAGTAAATGAAACAGGCAAAATGGAGTACAGACGACTAAGAAATGAGTTTGACAGGAAGTGCAAAATGGCTAAGCAGGAGTGGCTAGAAGGCAAATGCAAGGATGTAGAAGAATGTATAAATAGAGGAAAAATAGATGCAGCCTACAGGAAAATAAAAGAAACATTTGGAGATAAGAAAAACAGGTCTATGAATATCAAGGACACTGATGGAAAACCAGTTCTCAGCAAAGAAGGGAAAGCTGAAAGGTGGAAAGAGTATATAGAGGGGCTCTACAAAGGAAATGAACTTCGAGACAATATTGTAGGAAGGGAAGAGGATGTAGATGAAGATGAAATAGGAGATACTGTACTGAGAGAAGAACTTGACAGAGCCCTGAAAGACCTAAGTCCAAACAAGGCCCCTGGAGTAGATGGTATTCCCTCAGAGCTACTGAAGTCTCTGGGAGAACCAGTCATGACAAACCTGTTTCACCTGGTGAGTAAGATGTATGAGACAGGTGAAGTACCCTCAGACTTTAAGAAAAATGTTATATTCCCCATTCCAAAGAAAACTGGTGCAGACAGGTGTGAAGGCTTTTGACAATGTTAATTGGAATAAACTCTTTCAAATTCTGAAGCAAGCAGGAGTAAAATATAGGGAACGTAAGGTTATTTACAACTTGTACAAAAACCAGACAGTGGTTGTCAGAGTTGAAGGGCATGAAAGAGATGCAGTGGTTGGAAATGGAGTAAGACAGGGTTGTAGTCTTTCTCCACTGTTATTCAATTTGTACATTGAGCAAGCTATAAAGGAAAGCAAGGAGAAATTTGGAGAAGGAATTAAAGTTCAGGGTGAAGAATTAAAAACATTGCGTTTTGCCGATGACATAGTAATTCTTTCAGATACAGCAAAGGATCTGGAAGAGCAATTGAACGGAATGGTCAGTGTGCTGAAAGGTGCATATAAGATGAACATTAACAAGAGCAAAACTAGGGTAATGGAGTGCAGTGTAAGAAAATCAGGTGATGCTGAAGGAATTAGATTGGGAAACGAAGCAATAAAGGAGGTAGATGAGTTTTGTTACTTGGGCAGTAAAATAACAAATGATGGTCGCAGTACAGAGCATATAAAATGCAGAATGGCAATGGGTAGAAAAGCATTTTTGAAAAAGAGAAATTAGTTAACATCGAACATTGATTTAAGCCTAAGGAAATCATTTCTGAAGGCATTTGTATGGAGTGTTGCCTTGTATGGGAGTGAGACATGGACGATAAACAGTGCGGACAGGAAGAGGATGGAGGCTTTTGAAATATGGTTCTACAGAAGAATGCTGAAGATTAGGTGGGTGGATCGCGTAACTATGAGGAGGTACTGAACAGAATTGGGGAGAAAAGAAATTTCTCGCGTACCTTGACTAAAAGAAGGGATAGATTGGTAGGACACATTCTTAGACATCAAGGAATTGTGAATTTAGCATTGGAGGGAAGTGTGTGGGGAAAAAATCGCCGGGGAAGACCAAGAGATGGATACAGTAAGCAGATTCAGACAGATGTAGGTTGCCGTTCTTATGTGGAGATGAAGAGGCTTGCTCAGGATAGGGTATTGTGGAGAGCTGCATCAAACTAGTCTCCGGACTGAAGACTACAACAACAATATATATATATATATATATATATATATATATATATATATATATATATATATATTTCTTTTTAGGAAACTATTTTATTAAACATTTTGTCAGTGCTAATGACCTAAATGCGGCTCCGGTAGCGCAGTGGTGGACTACAAATGCACAGGTCGCAGGTTCGATCCCCGTCAGATCCTGGGATTTTTATCAGACACTTTCCACTTCTTTCCCCTTACCGAGTAGCACCGTGATTCAGAAGCCACGTTAAACTGTTTGTTCCCCTATAACTGGCTGGATAAGTCAGTTAGAAGGTCGGAGGAAGGCAACGGCATGCCTCAATATGTTTTTCCCTTTGTGTTCTTTTCGCACACATTTATTTTTGAAATAAATGATCTGCATTGTAAACGTAAGATTCACTAAAACTGGCGATATTATTTTTGCAGTCGTAAGAAAAAGCTTCTATCACTTCCATTTGAGTAACTTCATTTTCAGACCTGTTTCTCGATACAAATTTTATTATTTTTCGTGCCACAATTTTATGTGATTTTTTGAAGCGACTAAACCAACTTTGAGAAGCTGTAAATTCTTTAGGGCCTATCGCGTTGGCAATCTCTAACGCCCAATCACGCAAAGTTGTGTCGCAGACACTCAATGACTGTCGTCTGGCATCGGTAAATTGCTCAAAAAGTCGCGCATTTATCTCCGTCGCAATTTCCAGTCGACTCTTATGTCGTCCAGCGACTTCATTTTTCCATCTATACAATTCACTTTCACAAGGGACAAAGCGATACCTATTTTGAACAGTACTGACACATAGGAGTTCCTTACCACCGTCGTTCAACCAATACTTCACCGCTTTTTCTTTGTCTGATAATGTAATTGTAGTTGCTGGTGTTGCTTTCGGAGATAATTGATGATGGTACGTGTCATTATCACTCGAAGAGTCTTCATGTATGCATCTTTCTTCCGTCTCTTCGCCGTCTGTAAATTCACAGTCTGCAAAATCGAGTGTTTCAGTCGTTTCTAGTCAGATGTCTGCGCTATTTACGTGCTCGTCTAGACGTTTAACTACCATGTCGCCCATCACGTAGACTTCACGCGTGTTTTCTGTTGATTGCTTCATTTGGCGTCTGTGGTATATCTCCAAGGCAAACAGCAAAACATTTACAGGGTTTGCCATCACCTGTGAGGGGAGATTGAATGTTCACCGTAAAGTGGCTTGCCGAGTATAGATGTAGATGTACAGAATAGCTTTCACATCTCTAACCATTTTCAGGACGGTATGTTTCGAAATACGTATTGTTTGTTGTGGTCTTCAGTCCGCAGACTGGTTTGATGCAGCTCTCCACGCTACCCTGTTCTGTGCAAGCCTCTTCATCTGAGAATACGTTCGGCAACCTACATCCTTTTGAATCTGCTTACTATATTCGTCCCGCGGTCTACGATTTTTATCTCACACGCTCCCTTCTAATGCTAAGTCGACAATTCCTTGATGTCTCAGAATGTGTCCAACCAATCTAACCTTCTTTTAGTGAGCATATGCCTGAAACTCTTTTTCTCCCCAATTCGGTTAAGTACCTCCTCATTAGTTATGTGATCTACCCATCTAATTTTCATCATTCGTCTGTAGCACCACATTTCAAAGGCTTCTATCCTCTTTTTATCTGAACTCCTTATCGTCCACGTTTCACTCCCATACAATACTACACTCCAGACAAATGTTTTCAGAAAGGACTTCCTAATATTTAAATTGATATAGGATGTTAACAAGTTTCGCTTCTTTAGAAACGCTCTTCTTCCCATAGCCATTCTGCATTTTATATCTTCTTTACTTCGGCCATCAGAAGTTATCTTGCTACCCAAATAACAAAATAGATCTACTACTTTTATTGTCTCATTACCTAATCTAATTCCTTCAGGATCGCCTGATTTTCTGACATTACATTCCATTATCTTGGTTTTACTCTTGTTAATGTTCATGTTATATCTTCCTTTCAAGACACTGTCCTTCCCATTCAATTGCTTTTCCAGATCTTTTGCGGTCTGTGACAGAATTACTATGTCATCAGCAAACCGCAAACTTTTTATTTCTTCTCCTTGAATTTTAATGCCCTCTTCAAATTTCTCCTTCCATTCCTTCACTGCTTGCTCAATGTACAAATTGAACAACATTGGGGAAAGGCTACAATGCTGCCTTACTCCCTTCCCAACCTCTGCGTCCCTTTCTTGCCCTTCGACTCTAATAACCGCTGTCTGGTTTGAGTATAGGTTGAATATAACTCTTCGCTCCTTCAGAATTTGGAAGAGTGTATTCCAGTCGACATTGTCAAAAGCTTCCTCCAAATCGACAAATGCTAAAAACGTAGGTTTCCCTTTCCTTAGCCTATCTTCTACGATAAGTCGTAATGTGAGTGTTGCCTCTCGTGTTCCTACATTTCTTCTAAATCCAAACTGATCTTCCCCGAGGTTGGATTCTACAAGTTTTTCCATTCGTCTGTAAATAATTCGTGTTAGTATTTTGCACCCATGATATTAAACTGATAGTTCTGTAATTTTCAACACTTGTCTGCACATGCTTTCTTTGGAATTGGAGTTACGATATTCGTCTTGAAGTCGGAGTGTATTTCCCCTGTCTCAGACATCTTGGATACCTGGTGATACAATTTTTTCGTGATTGGCTCTCCTACGAAATACGTAGCAGAAATGAAAAGGAAGTGCATGCCACAGAATCGAATATTCGTTTCCCATTTCGACCAAAACCGTGCAACGATATTCCTCTTTAGAGAACGCCGCGATAAGACGGCCGCACCTCCCGACCATGCGCACAACGCTCACCATAACAACAGCTCGCGACTCGCCATTTCCAGGGTGGCCAGCCGTCACCGCAAGCGCCAAGCAGGAAAAATATTAATTTTCGTCTCCAGAATGAAACTTCACTCTGCAGCGGAGTGTGCGCTGATATGAAACTTCCTGGCAGATTAAAATTGTGTGCCGGAACCGGGACTCGAACCTGGGACCTTTGCCTTTCGCGGGCAAGCGCACTACCGACTGTGCTATCCCGACACGACTCACGATGCCGCCCGACAACTTTACTTCCGCCAGTACCTCGCCTCCTACTTTCCAAACTTCACAGAAGCTCTCCTGCAAACACGCAAGACTAGCACTCCTGGAAGAAAGGATATGGTGGAGACATGGCTTAGCCACAGCCTAAGGGACGTTTCCAGAATGAAACTTCACTCTGCAGCGGAGTGTGAGCTGATATGAAACTTCCTGGCAGATTAAAATTGTGTGCCGGAACCGGGACTCGAACCTGGGACCTTTGCCTTTCGCGGGCAAGCGCACTACCGACTGTGCTATCCCGACACGACTCACGTGTCTTGCTAGTCTTGCGTGTTTGCAGGAGAGCTTCTGTGAAGTTTGGAAAGTAGGAGGCGAGGTACTGGCGGAAGTAAAGTTGTGGAGCGGCATCGTGAGTCGTGTCGGGATAGCACAGTCGGTAGTGCGCTTGCCCGCGAAAGGCAAAGGTCCCAGGTTCGAGTCCCGTTCCGGCACACAATTTTAATCTACCAGGAAGTTTCATTAATTTTCGTGATCTTTTTATTTTTTTTATTTTTTTTAATTCCAGGTCATGTCAGCACTTAACAGTCTGCATACGTACTTCCTTCAATATTAACTAACAGTGCTAAGAAAATGAATACATGTTTCGGCATGACAAGTCTGACCGTTCCCCTGTAAGAGTTGGCGACACTGGTCCCTACCTGCGGCCACCCTCAGCCCTCAGTAGAGACTGCAGCAGAGTCAGAATGCAGTCGCACCAGCCCGGCTTTGCCGCCGTCGATGCGCCGGCAGAGACAATGGGGGAGGCGCGGCCCCTGGGACAATGCGGCCGTCTTCCGGCACTGTGCGCCGCTGCCTGCCTGCCTGCTCTATATTTAAACGACTGCTGGCTGACTGGCGGCGGCTAATGGCACAGCTGCCTGCATCTGCATACAATATTCGCGACGCGTTTCGCAACCAGCGACGCCCGTCCGTCACTCATCCGACCATCAGGCGCTGGCGTCACACCTACCTGTCACGTCACGTCTGGTGACTGAAAGAGGGCCCAGATTAAACGTACGTCCACCCCACACCCTCGCAGGAGTTCTTGTTTCCGAGTAAAAATTTCTTTCCAAGCATTCGAACTCACTACGACATTGACCAATGAACGCCGACCTCGTTGCTGTCATGTTACAGACGCCCTCATCATTTGTCGTAATTCTGAGTATTCACAGAATATATGACATCAGCTGCGAATGGACAAAGCTGAAAATGTGTACCCAGCCGGCCGCGGTGGCCGAGGAGACTGAGACGCTTCAGTCACGGTCTGCACGGCCACTACGGTCGGGGGTTCGAATCCCCCCTCGGGCATGGATATTTGTGCCGTCCTTAGTTGTAGGTAGTTCATAAGTAGTTTGTAAGTTTAGGGACTGATGACCCCGTAGTTAAGTCCCATAAGCTTAACAAACATTTTTTTTGTGTACCCAGCCAGGATTCAAAAATGTTTCAAATGTTTGTATAGCTTATGGGACTTAACTACGGGGTCACCAGACCCTAAACTTACAAACTACTTATGAACTAACTAAGACTAAGGACGGCACAAATATCCATGCCCGAGGGGGGATTCGAACCCCCGACCGTAGTGGAGCCAGGATTCGAACGTGGGTCTCCCGCTTTCTAGGCTTTCGGTCGCGAAATAATACACGCGTCACCGGTCGCGAACTATTATGCCAAACGTATCTCGCTTCATAGTTCGTTGGATTCTTTTCCGAAGACCGACGGGCAATAGCGAGAGGGCGCGCAGCAGAATTAAAAATCACGTGTTTGCCTTCTACTGACGAGTCATTTTGAGCTGATCGTCTGTCTGCTAGATTACATAGATCAGTGCTACAAAATTTCTGCTTTGAAGTATTCTGCAGTCGACAGTATCTGACTAATGAATGCCATAATGCCAAGATAGCCGGCCGCGGTGGCCGAGGTGACTGAGGCGCTCCAGTCACGGTCAGCACGGCCACTACGGTCGGGGGTTCGAATCCCCCCTCGGGCATGGATATTTGTGCCGTCCTAGTTCGTAAGTAGTTCATAAGTAGTTTGTAAGTTTAGGGACTGATGACCCCGTAGTTAAGTCCCATAGAAAAAAAAATAAAAAAAAAAATGCCAAGATATGGAGATAACTCTAAACTTAAAGGCGAGAAATTATCGACAAATTGTTTCATTTGGTTTGCGTGATATCGTTAGCCGCTCAAGCAGCAAGCGCATGAAACAGCTAGGTGGGGGGAACTTCTACCTCCACCTGCATGCGGCCGGCCGCGGTGGCCGCGGGGACTGAGGCGCTCCAGTCACGGTCAGCACGGCCACTACGGTCGGGGGTTCGAATCCCCCCTCGGGCATGGATATTTGTGCCGTCCTAGTTCGTAAGTAGTTCATAAGTAGTTTATAAGTTTAGGGACTGATGACCCCGTAGTTAAGTCCCATAGACTATTTAAAAAAAAAAAAAAAAAAAAAAAAAAAAAAAAAAAAAAAAAAAAACCTGCATGCGCCGACCACGCCGCTCAGGTGCCACTGGGAGCGGACGAACTAAAAGAGCAAACTAGTTCGCAGCAGAGCCGCGAACTAAAGTGAGGGTTCCCGATCGCGAACTATTATGCAAATTTTCGCCCAACTTTGCTTCAAATAATGTATATGAAAATTGCTCATAAATCCTTTTATTAATATTTTAGTTTAAAGAGCTCTAAAAGTTGTATAATATGGCCAAGAATTATTTCTTTCGTGTAAATACTGTCAGAGAAATGTCATCTCAAAGACGCTGAAAATTCAAGGAAGCACTATTGGAAGCAGTGTTATGGTCTTAAACGAGTGACTGTGCCGCGGTGGAGTAGCCGAATGGTCTAAAGCGTCTCGCTACGGAGCGCGCGGTTGCTCGCCGTGGAGGTTCGAATCCTCCCTGGGGCATGGGTGTATGTATTGTCCTTAGGTTAGTTCACCTAGGTTTAAGTAGTTTGTAAGCTACGGACTGATGACCACGCAGTTTGGTTCGATAAATCTACAAACATTCGAACATTTTGAACAAGTGACTGTATCTCCGAACGTATGGAATTTCTGAAACTGAAACTTTACCAGTGTTCACTGAGAACGTGTGTGAATGTTCATACAAAATTTCATCAAAATCCATGATGGTCATTTGGGAGCCTCTAGACCACTTGGCATGGAATGACTCATGCGCAAGTGTACTGTCGGATATCGGATGCCGGCCGCGGTGGCCGAGGTGACTAAGGCGCTTCAGTCACGGTCAGCACGGCCACTACGGTCGTGGGTTCGAATCCCCCCTCGGGCATGGATATTTGTGCCGTCCTAGTTCGTAAGTAGTTCATAAGTAGTTTGTAAGTTTAGGGACTGATGACCCCGTAGTTAAGTCCCATAGACTATACAAACATTTGAACATTTGATTTGGATATCGGATCTCGTACTGGTGGAGTGGTGGGCGTCCGCAAAGTTTGTAGTGTGGAGACGGTACCTGCGCAACCACTTTGTCCACCCGCCTTACTTCCAGTCCTGCCCAGTCTGTGGGTTCAGTCCCTTTGACGTGCAGCAGTGCCGCACTCAGCTCAGATGCTCTTTGCCCGGTGCCGGCCACAGACATACATTACTAGACTGGCAGTGCCCTATACAATGTCATTGGTGTCAATGAAGTCTCGCCTCCATATTTCTATTCTATAACGTGCGAGCTGTCGTGTGAGTTATTACAGTCATAAAAATATGAATGAACTTACGCAATTGTGCTTTGTGTTTTGACATGTAGGAAATTCGTGTTTTGTATATGGCTGAAATTTTTAAAGCTTGAGTAAGCTTCAAGATATACAGTAATGAGTTGCATTGATTTGCTGTTATTATTAAAATGTTACCAATTTCATTCAACCTTGGATTTTCTTTTAGTAGCATGGTCATTATAAAAGTGTGCCCTTATTCTTTTGAGAGTTCTTACGAAAACAGTCATAAAAATATGAATGAACTTACGCAATTGTGCTTTGTGTTTTGACATGTAGGAAATTCGTGTTTTGTATATGGCTGAAATTTTTAAAGCTTGAGTAAGCTTCAAGATATACAGTAATGAGTTGCATTGATTTGCTGTTATTATTAAAATGTTACCAATTTCATTCAACCTTGGATTTTCTTTTAGTAGCATGGTCATTATAAAAGTGTGCCCTTATTCTTTTGAGAGTTCTTACGAAAACAGTCATAAAATATGAATGAACTTACGCAATTGTGCTTTGTGTTTTGACATGTAGGAAATTCGTGTTTTGTATATGGCTGAAATTTTTAAAGCTTGAGTAAGCTTCAAGATATATAGTAATGAGTTGCATTGAATTGCTGTTATTATTAAAATGTTACCAGTTTCATTCAACCTTGGATTTTCTTTTAGCAGCATGGTCATTATAAAAGTGTGCCCTTATTCTTTTGAGAGTTCTTACGAAATCTGTAGTCTGGTTTGACGCACACACTAATGAGTCGCGTTTACTGTTTTTATTAATCTGTTTCCAGTTTCGATCAAATTCGGTTTTTCTTTTAATAGTATGACCGTTAGTCGTGGACAACACATAGCTTTATTCTGATTAGTGTCTTTCAGATAACTACTTCTGCTTTAACTGTACGTAACGGTGAAATTTTAGCTATCATCCCGCCGACCTATCCTGATTATTTTGGCAACACAACAAAATGGTAGAAAGTCTTTGCGTAGACGTTAATGTAGATGTTAACTGTACATAACATGTTCTTCTCATAACACGATTCGAAAATGCGGAAGTGTTAGCTGAAATGCAAATCATATTCAAACCAACTAGTAAAGCTTACAACGTCATATCGTGTCAGAAGATCATAGTAGTACCGTACGGAAACTTTTTGACGTTAGGTGAGGCAAGATGGCGGCATCAAATTTCAGTCACAGAGGCAAGTTTGCCAGTCTAGTAAAGTATGTCTGTGGTGCCGGCGCCGTCCTCGTCCGGGGCCATCGCCTCGCTCACCAGATTGCGGCGGCGGCTTTACGGGCTGTAAACACCGCCCCCCACACACTAAACGGCCCACCCTGCCGGGAAACCCATCACTCTCCCAGCCAGCGATAACAGCCTCATTACCACGCCGCCATCTCCTCATGCAGAGCACCTGTTCTGCGCTGCATGAGGCATTTTTTTACGTTACAACGACGTCAATATAACTTTGACGTCACGCTATACATGTACATAGATACTTTGCAAATCATATTTAAGTGCCTGGCAGAGGGTTCATTAGCCACTTCTTTCATAACTTTTCTCTACCGATCCATTCTCTAATACCGCGCGAGAAAAAAGAACACCAAAATCAGACTTCCTGGCAGATTAAAATTGTGTGCCGGAACCGGGACTCGAACCTGGGACCTTTGCCTTTCGCGGGCAAGCGCACTACCGACTGTGCTATCCCGACACGACTCACGATGCCGCCTCACAACTTTAGTTCCGCCAGTACCTCGCCTCCTACTTTCCAAACTTCGCTGCAGAGTGAAAGTTTCATTCTGGAAACATCCCTTAGGCTGTGGCTAAGCCATGTCTCCACCATATCCTTTCTTCCAGGAGTGCTAGTCTTGCGTGTTTGCAGGAGAGCTTCTGTGAAGTTTGGAAAGTAGGAGGCGAGGTACTGGCGGAACTAAAGTTGTGAGGCGGCCTCGTGAGTCGTGTCGGGATAGCACAGTCGGTAGTGCGCTTGCCCGCGAAAGGCAAAGGTCCCAGGTTCGAGTCCCGGTTCCGGCACACAATTTTAATCTGCCAGGAATTTTCATATCAGCGCACACTCCGCTGCAGAGTGAAAGTTTCATTCTGGGAACACCAAAATCGTTCCGTTTTCGATCTGATTTCTTTTATTTTATTGGGATGTTCATGTCTACTTAAGTACATGGGTGCTAGCAAAATATTTTCCCATTCAGAACTAAAAGTCGGTGATTGAAATTTCGAAAACAGATCACACCGCAACGAATAACGTCGTTCTTTTAATGATTTCCACCCCAATTCGTGCAACATTTCCGTGACGCTTGCCCCCCGTAACGTGATAAAGCAAAACGAGCTGCCCTCCTCTGAACCTTCTTAATATATTCCGTCAGTCCCACCTGGTCAGGGTCTCACAATGGAGTGTGATGTAGGCGGTCTCTTTGTTGGAGCTGGTGCATCTTCGAAGCGTTCTGACAATGAAACGTAACCTTTTGTTCGCCTTCCCCACAATATTTTCTATGTGTTCTCTCCAGTGTAACTTGTTCTTAATTGTAACTCATAGGTATTTGGTAGTATTTACGACCTTATTGTTTGACTGATTTATCGCGTAATTGAAGTTCAGCGGATTTCTTTTAGTGGTCATGTGTATTACTTCACACTTTTCTTTATTTAGTGTCAATTGCCAATTTTCGCACCATGTAGAAATTTTGTCTAAATCGCTGTGCAGTTGCTTTTGATCCTCTGTTGATTTCACTAACCGATAAACGACAGCATCATACGCGAACAGTCTAAGGAAGCTATTCAGATTGTCTCCTAAATCGTTCATAAACAGGAGGAAGAGTAGGGGGCCTATAACCCTTCCCTGGGGAACGCCAGATATCACTTCTGTTTTACTCGATGACTTACCGTCAATTACAACGAACTGTGTCCTTTCTGATAGGAAATCGTGAATCCAATCGCACAACTGGGGAGATATTCCATAAGCACGCAATGTCGTTAGAAGCTGCATGTGGGGTATACTATAAAAAGCCTTCCGGAAATCCAGAAATATGGAATCGATTTGAGATCCCTTGTCGATGGCACTTATCACTTCATGTGAATAAAGGGTAAGCTGTTTTTCGCAAGAGCGATATTTTCTGTATCCGTGTTGACTATTGGTTACTAAGTCGTTCTCTTCAAGGTAGTTCATAATGTTCGAACGAAGTATATGTTCCAAAACCCTATTGCAAATCGACGTCAATGAGATTGGCCTGTAATTTTGGGGATCACTCCTATTGTCCTTCTTGAATATTGAAGTAACATGGGCAACTTTCCAGTCTTCGGGTACCGATCTTTCGCTGACTTATCAGTTGTAAATGATAGCTAAGTACGGAGCTATTGCATCAGCATACTCTGAGAGGAATCTAGTTGGTATACAATCTGGCCCGGAAGATTTGTTTTTGTTTAGTGACTTAAGTTGTTTTACTACTCCAGGTACATCTACTTGTAATTTTCGCATGCTGGCGTGTGTGGGCCGCCAAAATGAATAGTGACATCGTTTGTAATCGCTTGTGTGGTCTTCAGAGCGGTGACTGGTTTTATGCAGCTGTCCACCGTACTCTACCCTCTTCATCTTTGAATAAGAATAGTAATCACATCCATTTGAATCTGGTTATTGTATCCATCCTTTGGTCTCCCTAAGCGTTTTATACCCCAAACACTTCCCTCCAATGCTAAATTCACAATTCCTCGATGTCTAAGAATGTGTCCTACCAATCGATCCCTTCTTTTAGTCAAGGTATGCCACAAATTCAGTTTCTCCCCAATTCTTTTCACTATCTGCTCATTAGTTACGCGATCTACACACCTAATCTTCAGCATTATTCTGTAGTACCACATTTCAAAGGCCTGTATCCTCTTCCTGTCTGAACTATTCGTCGTACATGTTTCACTCCCATACAAGGCAACACTCCAAACAAAGACCTTCAGAATAGAATTTCTTACACGTAATATTGGATGTTAACAAATGTCTCTTTTTCGGATACGCTTTTCTTCCCATTTCTATTCTCCATTTTATATCATTTGTGGTGCGGTGCGAAAATCTTATTTTACTGCGCAGGTAATCAAACTCACAACTACCTATATTGTTTCGTTACTAATCTAATTCCTTGAACATCACCTGGTTTTCTTACACTGCATTCCATTATCCTTGTTTTGTTTATGATAATGGACATCTTAAACGCAACTTTCACGATAGTGTTCATTCAATTCAGCTGATCTTCGAGGTCCTTTGATGTCTCTCACAGAATTATGATATCATCGTCAAACAGTGATATTATATTACGCAAAACATACATAACCAAGACAAGCAAAAACGTTATTCCGTTAAAAAAATCAAGGGTCCTCCGTCTATACTGAAAATCCATTTCTTGTTCTGTTTTATAACTTTTCTTCTTTTAATTAATATTTTTATCTATATTATAAAAAATCAAAAAATAATAAATTGGTTGCATTACAGCAATGATGATAGGTGAAATAACAGCCAACCAGTTCCACATAATTACGTTTATTACCCCTTTATCAAATTTTCGACAGAATCCTTCTTCGGAAGAACTTCTGAAATTACATTACAATTCTTCTGAAAACTTAGAGTGAAGCTCTTATTAATATGCAGCTAATGTCGTACATCAGTGTCGACGATAAAATACAAGTGTACAACACTAAAATACAAGTGTACAACACTAAAATACAGACATCATGTCACATACTTCTGTATGTGAATGTCACTTGTCATAAGAGTGTCCTTTTAACAAGTTGTATCATGATATATCAATGTTAGTGTTAGGTTACCCTAGTTGCCGAGGTATGGTACCCTGACCGTAGGTGCATCTGTGGGTATCTGTGGAGAGGCTAGACAAACGTGCGTTTTATGAAGAGAGGCAGCAGCGTTTTTAATATTCATAGAATATATGACATCAACTGCGATTGGGCAAAGCTGAAAATGTGTACCCAGCCGGGATTCGAACCCGGGTCTCCTGCTTTCTAGGCAGTTGCGCTGACCCCTACACCACTGGGGACACAGTGATCACCGCACTTGCAAGGACTACCTAGGCACGCCTCCCGTCAGATACAGCGTTTTTAGTAGATACAGGAGCAACTGTCTGGACGATTAACTGAGCAGGCCGCGGCGGAGTGGCCAAGCGCATTGAGGCGCTATGCTCCGATGCGCGAGGCCGTTCCCCGTTGGGGGTTCGAATCCCCCCCTCGGGCATGGATGTTTGTGTCGTCTTTAGTATAAGGTAGTTCATAAGTAGTTTCCACGTTTAGGGATTGATGACCCCGCAGTTAAGTCTCTTAAGTTTCACAAACATTTGAACATTCACTGTCCTTGTAACATCAGCTAATGTTACTTTCCAAAAATGTTCAAATGTTTGTTAAGCTTATGGGACTTAACTACGGGGTCATCAGTCCCTAAACTTACAAACTACTTATCTACTACCTTATACTAAGGACGGCACAAATATCCATGCCCGAGGGGGGATTCGAACCCCCGATCGTAGTGTGTTACTTTCCCACACAGTTACTGCGAATGGCTAAAATGAAGCGAAAAACTACAGTAGTTACTTTTTCTGAGGACATGAATCTCTACTGTACGAATATATGACGATGGCATCCATTTGGGTAGAATTTTCTTGAGGTAAAATAGTCCCCCATTCGGATCTCCGGGCGTGGACTTTTCAGGAGGATGTCATCAGGAATAACAATACCGACATTCTACGGATAGGACTTAATCGCCTTGGGAGGTTAGAAAAGTAAATAAGGGAAACGGATTGGTTGAAGTTAGATATCGTAGGGATTACGGAAGTTCGGTGGAAACATGAAACAGATTTCTGGTCAGGAGACTTCAGGGTTAGAAGCAGAAAATCAGTATGGGTTATTAAAGGAGTAGGTCTAATAATGAGTAAGGAATGCGACGAAACTACTATGAACGGCACAGAGAACGCATTACTGTATTCAAGACAGATACGAAGCCAACACCGACCACATTAATTGAAGTTCATACGCCGACTAGCTCTGCCGATGATGATGATATCGAAGAAATGTATGAGGTAGTAAGGAAATTATTCTGACAGATAAGGAGAGGAAACTTGATTCTGATGGGGGACTGGAATTCGGTAGTAGGAAAAGAATGGAGATGAAATAGTAAGTGAACATGGACTGGAGGAAACGTAGAATTTTGCGCGCAACATAATTTAATCATAACAGACTCTTGATTTAAGAATAATTAAAGGCGGTTGTACACGTGGAAGAGACCAGGAGACACTGGACGTTACCAGATTGATTCTATAATGGTAAAACATAGGTTTACAAATCAGGTTTTGAACTGAATTACATACCGACTGCAGATATAGACTCTGACCTTAACGTATTGGCTATGAACTGTAGGTTAAAACTTAATGGAATGGAATAATGAAGAAAATTACGGAGATGAAACCTGGTTAAATTAAGAAACCAGCGATTGCCGAGAGTTTCATAGTATTAGGCAAGAAGAATCAAGTGTTCAAATGTTTGTAGAGCTTATGGGACTTAACTACGGGGTCATCAGTCCCTTAACGTACTTTTTACGTCTTAACGGAAACCGCTCACATGACTGTATGTTAGTTGGGCCCGTTGTGTAGCTTTAAAGATTACATTAATATTTGTTCCACAGGTCACGAATACGACACTTCGTAATTATGTGGATCGTGTCAGGTTAATGAAGGGTGGCTGTTCAAGACGTTACATTACACACAATATTACATGAAAAAATGTTTATTTATTTATTTAAGATTTACTAATTTATATCTAAAGACTCATCGAATGAGTAGAAGTTGTCATTCAAAAGTTCTTTTTATTTTTAAATGCTAGTTGGCTATCTGTCAGGCATCTGATGCCGCTTGGTAGACTTATGTGGCAGCATAATTTACCCGTTTCTGTGACAAACTCAGATTTAGCCCTACATACTGAAGATCATCTTTCTCTTGGTGCTATAAATGTGCACACTGTTATTACTTTTGAATTGGATTATTAACAATAAATTTCAGAAGTGAATATATACTTACTGTGAGGATGCCTAAATCCTTAAATAGATGTCTGCAGGAACTTAAGTGGGCTGCTAAAAGCTGTTGTCCGGTATCATTGCTCGGTCGATTTGCGATAGAACGGATAGAGTAAAAGTTGTTGCTAGTAAGGTACGTGTTTGTACTGGACAGAGCTTGGCTTGCACTCGATTTATTTTTATGATTAACCCTGCGTTACTAACAAGGAAACTACATGGGCTCGAACAAACATATATGTATGAACGTCTGGTTATAGGATCTCTACGTACACCTCAATGTGCTGGTGGGTGTCGTTTTTCTGCGAAGCTCTGCAACCATGCTCTAGATAGCACTGTAGATGTAATTGTAGACGCAATACGTAATGCAGATATCTTAACTATAACTTACGTGATAATCACCGATCATGTTCTCTAGCGAATTGTCGTCAAAAGCCGTGATGATGCAACTTTACCCTTCTTCCCGAAAGACTGTAGGTATTCACTGCCATTGCCTCCATCGCCTCTTCCCGCACTTACCGTAGCACTACCGCTTTCAATGAGCTGTTCGTCATTATTGTCCCTATTATCATTATTATGAGTTTGTAACAACAGTATCTAAGTTATGCTTATATTTCTGTACCATAACAGATACGAGAAAGCATGCAAATGATTCATCTTCTACCCTAATACCATCTCCACGAAGAAGGGTTCTTCGTAACTTCATCTCAACTAATCGCAATACATTAGCAGGATTGATTACCAATCGCCGCCCCGTCTGACACTTCACCACACAAATAACGTCACAAAACGCAACGTCGGCGGCACACTGCACCGTCCCTACTAGCGAACAGACAGGTCAAAGTGCAATGCGGCATGGCACACGCAGAGGACTCTAACGGACGACTGCAGAGTTTTGCAGATGCGGGAGTATCACTGGTGCAATAAGGGATCTTTACATTATCTCTCATACGATTTTGGTGTATGTGTGTTTGTTCGATCCCAAGTACTTTCCTTGTAAGGTCTGGTTTCAACGCTGGCTTCAACCACCCGTCTTTCAGGGGGTTTTGAACTTTCGTTAGTAACACCCGTCAATTCGGCGATTGTGATTCCAAACCAACACTCTACCCGTGTACTCTTGTTCGTCAATTGTTGCTCAAAACGTCACAGTTCACGACAATTTGAATGTGTCGTCATTTTAACGGATGGTACTAACGTAAGCTAGGGTTAAGGTTGTATAGCGGTTTCACTTCAGCGGTATTGCTCCCCCTGAGCTGTCTGTGCCACTTGTTTTAGAGCGGTCTACCCAGACCGTGTGTTTTGTTTTGACTGCCGCAGCGGTGGAGAAGGAGCAGACGTGATGCGGAAGCGACAACATTGGGTGGGCCGGACTATAGCGGTGTTGTGTGTCGGCGGAACAGAACAGAACAGAACAGAACGGGACGGGACGGGCCACGCGTGTGTGGGCAGACAGGAGGCGCTATTTCTGCCGGGGGGCGTGGCTCGCGAATGTTGTGGCCGGCACAGTGGAGGGTGGGGCGGCTTCCGGTGCGTTTGGTCTGGTCTGGTCTGGGAAGTAGACCGCCGACGCAGTCCCACACGCAGGCGGTCCAGCCGCCAACAGGTAGCGCCAGAGTAAGACCGGTACAGCTGCGTTTCAACATGACTCGAACTGTTCGAATAATTTACGTCACACTTCGGGAAATGTTCGAGCATTCGATCACGACGCTATCTAGCAATGTCAGGAGGTACTATATCTACGATTTACAACGATGGTATTCGTAAGTCATTTCTGTGCCGTGCAGTATCCGATTTATAACGAAGATAGGGGATTAATAAGTGTGAAATTTGCGAGGGTGAAGGTCGGGGTGAGAGTTTAATTTTTAAAACTCACAACCACCAACTGCGAACCAAATTCCTAAACATGCAAAAACACTGGAACTGTGATCGCTACTGTTTGACTCGTTTTCTAGGGTATGATATCACACGTTCGCAGCTTTCCTTCCCTGCATATGATTAACAAAACAAATTCATAATAAAGTCAAGTTCATGAGAGAAAAGGGTGTACTTACTACTATTTTTGAAGACACGTGGAAGTTCACTTTATGTTGTTTATTACACCATATTAAAACCCTGTGGCTGATACGTCTGTACGTCGACACATTTATCAAATAAAGTTATAGCTTGTGAGCCCTCAGACAAAATGAATATTTGTCACAAATTGTTTTCACACCATATGCCTGTCTCAAACACCGTTTATGTTCATGCCTATGCGACATGTGTAACATTAACAAAACACAGTCACTTTTAGTGCGATGCACACCTTGTACCACCGGCTAAATATTCACAACACACAATAGCACTCGATTCAACTTGGTGCAGTTTACGACGAGCAACCACACCTGGCAATTGCCACACCAAAATCTATAGTCTCCACCTGGAGATCCACATGCCGACTGTGCAGAGCGACACCGCCCGGCCAGCTACCCCACTTGCTCCCGACTCGTCACTTCCTGCCCGCGCGCGCGCCCAAAGCCCAACTGCCGGTTTTTTTTCCTACGTCATCAACATCCCCATGTGAGCTGTTCTAACCGACTTGCCAACGTACAGTGCTCAGCCAGTACATTTCTAAAACTTCAATTATAATCGAAATAATTACACTACCCATTAAACAAATTTCTTATTATGTTTTTATATTGGTATACACATCCTTTGCACTATTTATTACAATCGTTCAATTTCTTATATCACAGATAAGTGATTTAACTGATTATTTCAAGATAAAATACACAACATTAATTGAAAATAAAATGAGAAACAGTTAATATATTACTTTTATAAACAAACATTGCCATGCTAGTTGTGTAACTGTCTTGTAATCATTGGTAATTTATTACTTTTCATTGTCAATTAAACATATTACGCCAGATGTGACTATATCAGCTAATGTATTGTTTATTTGTCAACAGGCTAATTTGTAATAAAGGCCTTAAAGTTTCCTAACTGCATCGTATTACTTCAAATGCCAGTAGTATTAGAATATTTTATTTCACGCTGTGCACTGCACTGCGCCTGGCACTCGCCATTGTCCCTCTCTCCCCTCACCGGAAACGAACCTGGAAAATCCTAAGCTGGAACAAGCCACCAACGTCGGCCTGCTCGCTGGCCTCCCGTCAGCTACAAGCACACAGCAAATCTCAACGTGGAGAATTTCTGCCTATAGCCCAACTGCGTACATACATTGCTACCATAATTATTAAGATTACAATTGTGTAACATTTGGTGCATTGGCATGGTCAATGTTTGCAGTGAACTTCATACTGTTTAATTACAAATGCTATTAATTACCAATATTTCTATTGGGTGGTAATCTCACAAATTCCGACTATAGTAGCTTCTGGGGTGCAGGCCATAAATAAAAACAGTAACTAATATAGGCTATAAGTAAACGATAGCAATTGCGATTTAAAATTCTAGTGCTGCGATCTAGCGACGCCTGTCGATACTACGTACACAGTAGCTCGTGCATCGTTTATTGCGAGGTTGCAATTACAGTTTATTTTTACATGACTTATTTTCGTTATTGGGTATTAACTTTCTAATGTTTTCCCTATTTTATTTCCTTTAATCTGATTTTTAAGGTGATTAAAAGGTGGTAACATTTTTCGCTGTTATTTTATCGTAGAAACAGGGAATGGATTGGTCGATTGTCGTCTCTTACAATCACATTAAATGTAATTTCTACTTATGAAGGTTCACGTTTTTTTCCTCTGGATGTTAGCCTTCAGTAAAGTGTTGCAGTAGTTCTGTTATAGTAGCAGATATTTTGTTTATCAATGGATCATATCTTGCAGTGATACCAGACAGGTCACGTATGCACTGTTAAAAAATATACATGATAAAAATAACAGTCCAGTTCGCAAATTATTTTTACTGTGGTGTCGCACAAGTCTAAAGTGCGCGCCACCTACTTTCGCCGCGCGCCGCCATGCACGCACGGCGCGGCGTTCTTACGACGTCAGCCACGAGCGCCCTCTGCTACAACTCCGCTCGTGGCCATCACTGAACGACATCGTTCACTTGGGACTGAGATAGGAACCAGTTAACACTTCGGAATCAGATAGGCACCAGTGAAGACTTGGCTATCGGATAGGCACTAGGCAGCTACGTATCAGCATTCTGCAGTACTGAGCTATGTAAAAGTTAAGTATTGTATAAATTCTGTGCAATAGATATCTCGTTCTAATTTACTCTAGTGTTTCTAGTTTCTGCTGTCCCACTGGCTGCTCCCCTCCGTACCTGCACAAGCGTGCTACCTTTATTCCTGTGTCGGTCTTCCTACTCGGCCACCGACACCTACGAAGGAAAAGAGACACAAAAGCGGCGACGAAGCTGGGACACAAAATTTACAATTTCTTAATATATGTGACCGGTTTCGATCTAGGTTTAGATCATCTTCAGACCTCGCTATAGATATTCAGGCGGTGAGCGTGCGGCGACTGCCTGAACATCTATAGCGAGGTCTGAAGATGATCTAAACCTAGATCGAAACCGGTCACATATATTAATAAATTGTAAAAATAATTCGCGAACTGGACTGTTATTTTTTATCATCAAATAATACGTTCGCTGTTTATTCCAAGCAAGGAAACAATGTTTTCCAAACTGATTAAAAAATATACAGTTTTTTATAGTTATGCCCTAGTTTTCTATTACATATATACTTGTACTTCCTATGAAATTAGTTCTGAGCAAAGCGACAGCCCAGTAACTTCAAAATTTCCCGCGTATCGCTTGCAGATATGCAGCGCGACTCATTTATTATCTGAGTGTTCGAATACTTCGATACTGTATCGAGTTCTCTGCTGAATCGGGAAATCCCGAACTTGTTCGAACGCGACTATCATTTGGCCAGCCCTAACGGCCGGGCGCACATCGAGACGCAGACGACGAAGGGCAGGGCAGGACAGCGCAGCACAGGTTTCTGCGACTGCCGGGTTTAGATGCAGCAGCGCAAGTTGTGGCACAGGACAGTAGGGATGGCGGTTATTGCTGAAAGAACCGGTTTTCGGTTATACCGGTTCTTTTCATCTCCGGTTTAACCGCAGTGTAAAAATTGCTCAAGATAACCGGTTTTTTTAAATAACCGGTTTTCGGTTTTTTATTGCTATTATTTCCAGTAGAGTTCGACCGAAACATATTTTGCAGCCGAAACAGAAACCGTAATCGAATTTTCGGTTCTTCTAGTTTCGGCCGAACATTTAAATGTTTCCCTACAGGGCAGCGCAGCTCCCGCCTCCGCCTGGGCCGCACAGTGTCCGGGACACACAATGCTGTACAGACCACCTGCTGGGCTGGCCTAGGGATGGGAAAAACCGACCGATTAAAACCGATACCGGTATTTTAGTTTTGAATAACCGGTTTTTTTCGGTATTTATTTGGTGTCGGTTGTAACCGTTTTTTTTTTTTTTTTAGTTATTGCCAAGAACCGGCTAAAAACACCGGTAGACAGAAACTTCCTGTAGTAGTGGTTCAATATGTGTTTTTTTGTAAATAATTAAAAAAAATTAAAACTAGTAGACCCTAATATTTAGGGCTATTCCTAAAATTTCCACTGTTGTGAAATGTTAGGCCATTGCAGTAACTAAGAAAAGCGATCAGTGATATTTTAAGAACAATCCCGGCAGACAGAAACGCGCAACAAACGCTTGGCGTAAGAACGTAAGGACTGGTGCAGCTATTGAGGCACCGATGCAGCTGTTGCCGTGTGGCGTGGCCTATTAGACGACGCGCGTGCACCGGCAGTGTACGAGACTTGCCTCCGTCTGGTCATGCGGCAGTTCCTTGCTGTCGTCGCCAGACATCGGTTGTGTTTTAAATGGCACCATGCCGGATGTGGATCTACTTCACGAAGTACGGTAGCAGTGAGGTACAATGCTCCATTTGCTTTAAAAAACTGAAAACTGGTGGAGTTACTACAAACATGCTGTGTCATTTAAGGAGAAAGCATCCAAAATGTTCCTTGGAAATTCAATTCGATTCATATACCTATTATGTAAGCTTGGAATAATAACTTTTAATGTTATAATTACGTAGGCTTCCGCGGCCAGAGTCAGATGACATAAAAGTTTTCTGGGTATTGACCGCGTCATGATGTAAGGCTATTACAACTTTTAATATATTATCATATTGTTTTGCTAACAAGTTTTATTAATGCGATTCCTTGAAAAGCGAGGGGATTTTTTAATAACCAATATGGGTTTAGGTAACATTGATAATGTAGTGCCTCGCGATGTAATGTGCGGTCTGAGGCTCCATGTTATGAACTGTGTGGCTGCTCCAGTCGGAGGTTCGAATCCTCCCTCCTCCCTCGGTCCTCGGTGTGTATGTTGTTCTTAGCGTAAGTTAGTTTAAGTAGTTTTAAATCTATAGACTGATGACCTAAGCATTTAGGTGTCATAACAACTCACACCCATTTGAACATTATTTGATCATGTCGTACACAGCTTTCCTAGTTCAATTTGCGTAAATTTACACTGACAACAATCATACTGTTAGTCGGATCTGTGACTTAGTTTTTCGAAATACTTCTGCAGAACTGATTGAAGTTCATTTACTGACTGTAACTTACATAACAAGCTATTCATATGCGATGGCTCACAACTCCAACTTACGGAGTGGTTGGTTCAGTATTCGCAACTGCCGGATGGAAATACTAGGCCAGTAAATCTGTATGCTTCGTATATCGTCTTCTACGGAGTCCTGGCTAGTCTTGCTCAAACTCAAGAAGGCGTAGTATTGAGAGGGGATCTTGCAAAATATACAAAGATTAGTGATTTGTCGTATAACGTAAATTTACCTAAATCTGAACTACATTTCTTAAGTTTCGGTTTCGGCCGAAACTAGAAGAACCGAAAATTCGATTACGGTTTCTGTTTCGGCCGCAAAATATGTTTCGGTCGAACTCTACTGGAAGTAATAGCAATAAAAAACCGAAAACCGGTTATTTAAAAAACCGGTTATCTTGAACAATTTTTACAGTGCGGTTAAACCGGTATAACCGAAAACCGGTTGTTTCAGCGATAACCGCCATTCCTAGGCTGGGCTGCGGTCTGTTCCCCCACTGCCCGCTCGCTGCCAGTCTCCTACAGCTGCTTACCGCGCGTTTTCACGAGACTTTGTTTGAAGTGGAAGAAAACGTAATCTAAGCAGTTCCCCCGAACCTGGTTTTGTACGATACCAATCACAATGACTACACGAAAACCAAATTAATACAACAAATTTGGGTTTCTATTGCAAAAGATGCAGAATGGTACGTATCATGCTCTATTACTTCAGTTTTGTTCACGTACATTGTGTTAAACATCAAAGCAATGTGTTTTCATGATTACAGGGAACTCCACTTAATGTCCATGAATAATTTGTCTATTCAGATTAGAGTCGTAAAGAAAGTCAATTGTTTTCTCTAGTATTTTCTTTTCAAATTGTGTCTGTTTGTCGAGATGCTCTTCCAACTGTGTTAAGATACTAACTGCTTTCTCACAACGAAAGTACTTAGAGCACTTCTACTATTGTTAGGTCTCAAAGGAAGCTCTTGTGGAGGTACCTGCAAATTTTGTATCCGTAACTTCTATGCCAACGCAATAGCTGAAAAAATATTCCCATCGCTAAACCTGCCCATTGACCCCACATCGATAGTGATAAAAATGTTCAAATGTTTGTAATACTGCAGGCCGCATGACCACATTCATGTTTCGGCGTGGGGGGAATGAGAGTTGAACTAATAAATACCGCAAAAGAGCATGGTTTAACGAATAAAATTACTTATCACTGACGTACCAGAGCGTCAGTTTAGTATATACAATCTACATCTACATCTACATGGGATACTCTGCAAATAACATTTAAGTGCCTGGCAGAGGGTTCATCGAACCACAACTATACTATTTATCTCCCATTCCATTCTCGAATAGCGCGCGGGAAGAAAGAACACCTGAATCTCTCTGTTTAAGCTCTGAGTTCTCTTATTTTATTCTGATGATCATTTCTACCTATGCAAGTGGGAGTCAACAATATATTTTTTGCATTCGGAGGAGAATGTTGGCGATTGGAATTTCGCAAGTAGCCCACGCCGCAGTGATAAGCGCCGATGTTGTAATGATTCCCATCCCAGATCCTGTATCATTTCCGTAACGCTGTTTCCCCTGTATCGTGACAATACGAAACGAGCTGCCCTTCTTTGGACTCTTTAGATCTCCTCCGTCAAATCCACCTGATAAGGATCCCACACTGGGCTGCAATACTCCAAAAATGGACGGACAAGCGCAGTGTATGCAGTTTCTTTAGTAGTTCTGTTGCATCTTTTAAGGGTTCTGCCAATAAAACGCAATCTCTGGTTCGCCTTTCCCACAATATTATCTACGTGTTCTTTCCAATTTAAGTCTGAAGTAATAGGTATTTTGTGGAGTTTACGGCCTTCACTTTTGATTGATTTATGATGTAAACAAATTTTAATGGATTTCTTTTCGTACTCATGTGGACGACTTCACACTTCTCATTATTTAGAGTCAATTGCCAATTTTTACACCATACTGATAGCTTATTCAGATCCTTCTGCAGTTGGTTTTGATCTTCAGATGATTTTACTAGACGGTAAATGACGGCGTCATCTGCAAACAACCTAAGAGAGCTACTTAGATTTTCCCCTAAATCGTTTATGTAAATAAGGAATAGCAGAGGACCAATAACACTACCCTGTGGAACGCCCGATATCACCTCTGTTTTAGTCGATGCCTTACCATCGATTACTACGAACTGTGTCCTCTCTGACAAGAAATCCCCTATCCAATCGCAAATTTGGGACGACATACCATAACCACGCAATTTGATTAAAAGCCGTTTGTGAGGTACGGTGTCAAAAGCTTTCTGGAAATCAGAAAATAGAACCTTTGAAATAGATGTGGTAACTGTTGCTCAAGTGTACGGGGTGCAACGAAGTTTATTTAGTGGCTAGCGCTATCACGACAGCGAGCGCGGAAACAGGCCTCAGGTGTGGAAGAGAGCGGTTCTTACGTAAGTAAACAAAGCTTCTCGCGGTTATGTTAGGTTTTACCACTGGCTTCATTGCCCCCCCCCTCCTCCCATTCTTGAGCAACAGTTCAAATGTTTGTTAAGCTTAAGGGACTGAACTGAAGGGCCATCAGTTCGTAAACTTACAAACTACTTATCAACTAACTTATACTAAAGACAGAACAAACATCCATGCCCGAAGGGGGATTCGAACCGCCGACGGGGAACGGCCTCGTGCGTCGCAGCATAGCGCGTCAATGTACTCGGCCGCTTCGCCGAAGCTGGGCAACAGTTACATCTATTTTGACGTTGCTTTCTCTACGGCATAACGTCTGTCACACTTGAAAATGGCCTAACATAGAGGCCGAAACCGGTAGTGTGGGCTTAAATAAAGCACAAATAATTGCAACTGGAGCTGGACTTTCATTAAATTAAAATTAAATCTATTTTAAAGGTTCTATTTTATTGAGTATAATAATTTGACCCTCTGCTACCTCAGTGATAAGTGATTTTATTCGTTAAACCATGTTCTTCAGCGATATTTGTTAGTTAAACCCTCATTCCCCCGACACGAAAACGCGAATGTGTTAATGTGAACGCAGTTTTATCAGTCTGCACCTTCCCTATGTCTAATATTTCTTGCTTAGGAATTATTTGACATATTTTTAGTTATCTCCTGTCTTTTTTTTTTTTAACAATTTTGTAAATTTTCCCTTCAAGGTCTGATGATGCCCAGAAGAGGCGAAACACGTCACCTATGAATATAAGGTAAACATCGCTTTTGTGCAAACAAGTTTTTTACCGAAATATCTATTACGGTTGCTGTACCAGCTCAACAGAAATATGGAATGGAGTGATTTCAGTATGTTGAAATATTACTGGTGGCTACTGTAAAATCGTTTCTCGTTTTCTGGAATGTGGTAATGCGTCAAGTGAACATATGTTACTTGATAGATCTCCACACACTAAAGCCCGTCGTTGTGAGGTCAGAGGGCCGTGCTGCTCACGGATAGGGGCCTGTGCGTCCAATGGATCTTCCAGGTAAATGCATATTCCGAAACTTGACAACATGTAAGCCACAATTCTTGTTGAAAGAAAACAGTATCGAGACGACCATTCTTGCTGACCTGTGCCAACACAAAGTTTGTGAGCACCTCTGGGAACACAGGTACACTGCTCCGTTTACGATTTTTTTAGCAAAGAAATGTGGTCCGTTAACTTTGTCGTACGTGATGCCCATCCCGAACATTAAACTTGTTGTTGTGGTCTTCAGTCCGCAGACTGGTTTGATGCAGCTGTCCACGCTGCAACCTACATCCTTTTTAATCTGCTTACTGTATTCGTCCCTCGGTCTTCCTCTACGATTTTTACCCCCACACACTTCCTTCTAACGCTAAGTTGACGATTCCTTGATCGTCTTTGAATGTGTCCCACGAACCTATCCCTTCTCTTAGGCGGGATATGCCAGAAACTCCTTTTCTCCCCAATTAGTTACGTGATCTACCCATCTAATATTCATCATCATCTTCTATCATCTTTTTGACTGAACTCCTTATCGTCCACATTCCATTTCCATTCCATGCTACACTCCAGACAAATGCTTTCAGAAAGGAACCCTGGGAGAGTCTCACATAAATTCAACATGATCCACTGGTGTTGTGTTAGTCCAGATAAGACAGTACGCGTGTTAGACTATCCGCAAAAGTAGTAAGTCGCTTCATCACTGAATAAGGTCGTATGGCCAAGGCTTTAATACCGCTTGTAATAGCCCTTGGCGCTACGCGTCAGGATGGTGTGGGGCTGATAGAGCAGGTCGTTGCCACCCACAGTTATTTATTGCTTGAGTCTCATATATTCAGTTCTCCAGCACTGTCCTCGGAGGCGGCTAGCGACACGCCAGTTCTTGCAGTCTTGGCACCTACAGTGCGCGTGTCCGAGACGGGCCCACGGTCTGCCCCTAGAGAGTTCTTCGCAGGTCCTCAGCGACAACCCCGATCCTCGGAGTCGCGCGGCCGGTAGTCGAGATGTTGGTAGCTAGCGCCTGTCTACCTACCACACTCGCCCGGTGCTGGTTCTCCAAGTATGGGCCACCCAGCCCCGCTTGTCCTTGCGACAGATGGAACCTGAACTGACTATCCTTGCTTAACATCACCAACTAACTACCCAAAAACCCACCCTCTCAATTACATTCAACAGAGTAAATTACTTTACCGAGTATCAGGTACTTTACCTTTAAGAAATCTTTCACGCAGGAGGACCGGACGCACAAATGTACCGTCATTTGATCAACGTACTAATTCCAAAATGGAGGAAATAGTAATAGGTATTCCGGTGTAGAGAAGCAGCTGTTATAGCTAAATACGAAAAAGGCTGCTGGTCCGGATAGAATACCAGTTCGGTTTTACAAAGAGTATTCTGCCGCATTGGCCCCATACGTACCTTACACTTATCGCGTATCTTTAATTCAGCGCAAAGTTCCTAGTGATTGGAAAAAAGCGCAGGTGACCCCCGTTTATATGAAAGGAAAGAAAACTGACTCACACAATTACAGGCCAATATCGTTGACATCAGTGTCGTGTAGAATTTTTGAGCATATCCTCAGATCGAATATAACAAATTTCCTTGAGACGGAAAAGCTTATTTCTAAGAATCAGCACGGGTTTAGGAAACATCGTTCATGTGAAAATCAGCTTGCCCTGTTCTCACATGACATCTTGCGAGCCGTGGGTGAAGGGCAACAGGCGGATTGTGTTTTTCTCGACTTCAGAAAGGCGTTCGACGCGGTGCCACACTGCAGACTGCTAACGAAGATACGAGCTTATGGAATAGGTTCACAGATTTGTGACTGTCTGGAAGACTTCCTAAGTAATGGAACGCAGTACGTTGTTCTCGACGGCAAGTGTTTATCAGAGACGAGTGTATCGTCAGGCGTGCCCGAGGGGAGTGTGATAGGACCGCTATTATTTTCTATCTATACAAGTGATCTGATGGACAGAGTAACTTGTAATTTGCGGCTGTTTGCTGATAATGCTGTGGTGTATGGAAGGGTGTCGTCTTTAACTGACTGTAATAGCATGCAGGATGATTTAGACAGAACTTCTACTTGATGCAGTCGCGTCGTTCAAATATCTCGGCGTAACATTGCAGAGCGATATGAAATGGAACGAGCATGTAAGGACAGTTGTGAGTAAGGCGGACAGACGACTTCCGTTTATTGGGAGAATTTTGGGAAGATGTACTTCACCTGTAAAGGAGACCGCGTATAAAACGCTTGTACGACCACGTCTTGAGTATTGCTCAAGTGTTTGGGACCCGCAGCAGATCAGTTTAAAAGAAGATATGGCAGCAATAGCAATTCAGAGGCGAGCAGCTAGGTTCATTACTGGTAGGCTAGACCAATGCGCGAGTGTCACACAAATGCTCCGGGAACTCAAATGGAAATCGCTGGAGGAAATACGACGTTCTTTTCGAGAAATTCTGTTGAGGAAATTTAGAGGGCAGGAATTTGAAGCAGACTGTACAAGGATCATCCTGGCACCTACTTACATGTCACGTAAAGATCACGAAGACAAGAACCGAGTGAGGTGCGGCAGTGGTAAGACACTGGACTCGCATTCGGGAGGACGGTGGTTCAAATCCACCTCCGGCCATCCAGATTTAGGTTTTCCGCGATTTCCCTAAATCACTCCAGGCAAATGCCGGGATAATTCCTTTTCTAAGGGCACGACCGATTTCCTTCCACATCCTTGCTCGAAAGTCCGAGCGTTAGGATAGTTGTGAGTAAGGCGGACAGCCGACTTCGATTTATTGGGAGAATTTTGGGAAGATGTACTTCACCTGTAAAGGAGACCGCGTATAAAACCCTTGTACGGCCACGTCTTGAGTATTGATGAAGTGTTTGGGACCCGCAGCAGATTAGTTTAAAGGAAGACATAGAAGCAGTTCAGAGGCGAACAGCTAGGTTTGTTACTGGTAGGTTCGACCAATGCGCGAGTGTCACGGAAATGCTCCGGCAACTCAATTGGGGAACGCTGGAGGAAAGACGACGTTCTTCTGAATTGTACTCAATTTCTGTTGAGTAAATTTAGAGGGCCGGAATTTGAAGCTGAGTGTAGTACGATCTTGCTGCCGCCTACTTACATTTCGCGTGGTGATCACAAAGACAATATAAGAGAAATTAGGGCTCGTACGGAGGCATATAGACATCATTTTTTCCCTCGTTCTGTTTGGGAGTGGAATAGGAAAGGAAATGCCTAGTAGTGGTACAATGTACCCTCCGCCACGCACCTTACGGTGGATTGCGGAGTATGTATGTAGATGTAGATGTAGACGGCCGTTGATTGGATGTGGCGTCTGCTTTGCTAACGTGACGCGGTAGGAGCGGTTAGCTGAAAACCCTAAAGATACAGTGGCGTTCCGTGCACGCCCCTAAAGGTTTCTCCTCTAACAGGAGCGTGTGTCTCAAAAATGGTCAAATGTTTGTATAGCTTATGGGACTTAACTACGGGGTCATCAGTCCCTAAACTTACAAACTACTTATGAACTAACTAATACTAAGGACGGCACAAATATCCATGCCCGAGGGGGGATTCGAACCCCGGACCGTAGTGGCCGTGCAGACTTTGACTGAAGCGCCTCAGTCCCCTCGGCCACCGCGGCCGGCGAGTGTGTGTCTGCCGTCATATGCCAGCAAATCAGCTTGTGTCTACAATCCGTTTCGGCAGCGACAGCAGGGTAAAAGTAGCGGCTAACAGAAGAGAGACCACAACGCACTTCTTACCTCACTACGACTATGATGCAAACTCAGCTGGATACTTGGCTGTCGGTACAGCTAGGTTCCGACGACTACTCCACGCAATGCAAAGTTTCTCGAAATCGGATGTACAGTTACGTTCCGTCGAATGAAATTAAAAATTATTCAAAGAGTTCCTAAACTATCGCTTATCCAAGCCTGCTGCAATGCAGCTAATCGCCTAATTCAAGTGGGAAGCACAGCACAGGTCTGCACGTCTGCAAATCCACAAGACAAGTGCCAATGTTATTTATTTCTTTGTCAAGCTGGACAAATAGAATCTCAACAAAACCTGTTTACTGGCACTCACGTCCGAGGTATCAGAGCGCTGTTAACGCGTGTCCCTAGCGGGCGCTTGCCTTGTGTAATTGTCGTGTCCGGGATCTGTGGTGTGCAGCGCACCGGAAGTGACGTCAGGTGCGTTGCTAATATCTGCCCTCTGGCGTGACTGGACGCCTCGTAGCTGTCAACACGCGTGCGCGCACAACACAGACAGCAACAACCACAGACAGCTCGTCTGTGCGTTCTCCGCCAGCAGAGGTTATCTTACGGCTGCAGGATGGAGGTCGAATGCTTAACGTCGACGGACAACACTGCCATCGGTCATCGCGTTATAGCTCACCAGGGGGATGAGACTTGACGTTGATGACATACTTCAAGAATGGCCAACTGTAAATGTTGTAAATATTGTCAATTAAAAGATAAATTATTTTATACTAGTTTAACCCCGCGGCTCCGCTCGCGTGTTGGTTGATTATGATAGATAAGCTATCTTTCAGTACTGTGCTACGAGATCAAATCACAAGTAAAAATGCACTCGTTTCGAAGAATCCAATCACGAAATTCAACAATTATGATTGTAATAATATCACAGATCGATCACTTGATGTAATGCGCGAAACGTCAAATCGATTTTTTTAAAGAGATATATTAAAAGAAATTTCTTTTTTATTTATTTATTCTTGTATTTCCTTATTCGTATGCTTACCCTTACAGAGAAAGAGCTGAAGACATCGTCGTATGGACCTAATATATGGTCTGTGGCATCACGTTTCGCTGTACATAACCTCCTTGTAATAGAGTCTCAAACGTCATCGCTGGCCTTCAGTCCGAATCTTTCTTATAATTTGACGACTTTCAACCACCATATCTACCTCCCCTTATAGCTAACGACATGGAACTGCTATGGTCTACAAAGGGAGACTTCGGACAACAATTACACACGGACAATTCGTTTGAGTTCTGTAGTTTTCGCTGCAGAGCGAAATATTAACACACACACACACACACATACACCCACACACGTAGAATTTTATATACATCGATCACTTTCCATCCCAATATACTCCACCCTTTTATCATTATCAACCCTCAAGCAACAATGCAAACAATAAAACCATTTTCAAAGCGTAAATATAATTTTCAAAGAGTAATTATTGTTCCACAATTCTCCAAATTACTAAATTTCCATCAGACTGCTATAAAACCGTGCCTAAAACCTTCCTGAGGTATAAATTAGTAACTGTACAAATATTTAAGTCTCCGCGTCTTGTCGTTCGGACGTGTCAAGCGTACACCGAACAAACATTCACATTAATATATATATAGATAAATAGCTATCCGATCGCCATAAAACCGTGCCTAAAGCCTTCCCCGGGTAGACATTACTAACTGTACAAATGTTTAGCTCTTTATGTCTTGTGGTTCAGACGTGATAAACGTACACCGAACAGACATTCACATTTATAAATATAGATATTTTATCCATGGCAACAATGGTGTTTTATACGTTAGAAAAGAAAGCACACACCAGTTGCAGGTTTGCAGATATATTCACAACCGGTTTCGAGCAATCATTGCCCTTCTCAAGGGATCTGTACAGTAAACAGTTAAGGATTATACACAAATACAAATATTACATAAAATTCGCAGTAGAATCACAGTATTAAAGGGGCAAGAAGTACAGTGTATATAATACTTTATTGATAAGTGACAAATTTTTAATACGATATTCTGGTGCATTTCGATTAAACAAGGAACTATAAAAAGCATTAAATTCATATAAACGAAAAAAAAAAATAGTTACTAACATCAACTGTGCCCTATCGTTTTACTCAGAGCACGGTGTAATAGCACTGAACATCAAGTGCTGAGATTATGCTAGAAATCGTAATTTAAGTTGTTAATAGGAGCATCTTTGGATAAATCTTGTAGTGGGCGTAAAGAGAAAAGGAAAACAAAGTTATAGGATGCAAGGGTCAAATTCAAATGTTTATAGTGCTTATGGGACTTAACTACTGGGTCATCAGTCCCTAAACCTACAAACTATTTATGAACTAGCCTATACTAAAGACGACATAAATATCCATGCCCGAGGGGGGATTCGAACCCCGACCGCAGCGGCCGTGGAGACCGTGTCTGACACGCCGCAGACCGCTCGGCCACCGCGGCCGGCTGCAAGTATCATGTAATACAGTAATCCTAGGAGAAAACGGAAGTCTTAGTATGCAAAACCAGCATACTAACTGCCCGCCAGAGTTGTAAACCGGTGTACTAACCGCCTAGCAGGGTGCAGTTATAAAGTAGTATATTTATTAAATAGTTTTACTGTCACGATATTGAATAAGCTTTTAGATTTTGTTAATTGTAAATGTCAAAAAATGAGTTCGAAGAATTTCTGCTTTTGTTGGGCGTGTTATTTATTTATTATTTTTTTTTCGGCCATATCGGTCCCTTTGTTATGAAAATAAGATTTTAAATATTAAATTTTCTCACGTTCCTCCTTGGTTTAAATAAACCAAAAGTTTTCCTACAATAAGGGAGAAAATCTTTTCCTAACAATTATATCTACATCTACATACTCCGCAATCCACCGTAAGGTGCGTGGCGGAGGGTACACTGTACCACTACTAAGCATTTCGTTTCCTATTCCACTCCCAAATAGAACGAGGAAAAAGAAGAATGCCTCTATGCCTCCGTATGAGCCCTAATTTCAAAAATGTTTTGTAGAACTTATGGGACTTAACTACGGGGTCATCAGTCCCTAAGCTTACAAACTACTTCTGAACTACCTTATACTAAAGACGGCACAAATATCCATGACCGAGGGGGGATTCGAACCACCGACCGTAGTGGCCGTGCAGACCGTGACTGGAGCGCCTCAGTCCCCTCGGCCACCGCGGCCGGCAGCCCTAATTTCTTTTATCTTTGTTGTCCCTACGCGAAATGTAAGTAGGTGGCAGCAAGATCGTACTACACTCAGCTTCAAATTCCGGCCCTCTAAATTTCCTCAACAGGAATTCACGAAAAGAACGTCGTCTTTCCTCCAGCGATCCCCAATTGAGTTGCCGGAGCATTTCCGTGACACTCGCGCATTGTTCGAACCTACCACTAACAAACCTAGCTGCTCGCCTCTGAACTGCTTCTATGTGTTCCTTTAAACTGATCTGCTGCGGGTCTCAAACACTTGAGCAATACTCAAGACGTGGCCGTACAAGCTTTTTTTTACGTGGTATCCTTTACAAATGAAGTACATCTTCCCTTAATTCTCCCAATAAACCTCCGCCTTACTCACAACTGTCCTTACATGTTCGTTCCATTTCATATCGCTCTGCAATGTTACGCCTAGATATTTGAACGAGGCGACTGCATCAATAATCTCACTACTAATGCTGTATTCGAATATTACGGGATTGTTTTTGCTACTCATGCACGTCACCTTACATTTTTCTACATTGAGGGGTAGTTGCCATTCTTCGCGCCAAGTAGAAGTTTTGTCTAACAAGGGAAGTACATGGGCTCGAACAAACATATCTGTATGAACGTTTGGTTACAGGATCTCTACGTACACCTCAATGTGCTGGTGGGTGTCGTTTTTATGCAAAACTCTGCAATGATGCTCTAGATGGCACTGTAGATTTAATTGTAGACGTCATACGTAATGCAAATAACTATAACTTATGTGATATTCATTGAACATGTTCTATAGCGTATTGTCATCATAAGCCGTGATGAAAGTTGCAACTTTAACCTTCTCCTCGGAAGACTTTTGGTATTCAATGCCACTGCTTCCATCGCCTCTTCCCGCACTTACCGTAGCACTACCGCTTGCAATGAGTTGTCCATCATTATCATGCCCATTATCATCATTATGTGTTAGTGTTACAACGGTATTTAAATTATGCTCATATTTCTGTGCCATAACAGATAGGAGAAAGTGTACGAATGAGTCATCTTATACACTAATACCATCTTCACGAAGAAGGGTTGTTCGTAACTTCATCTCAACCAATCGCAATACATTAGCAGGATTGATTACCAATCGCCGCCCCATCTGACGCTTCACCACACAAATAACGTCACAAAACGCAACTTCGGAGGCACTCTGCACTGTCCCTACTGGCGAACCGACAGGTCAAAGTGCAATGTGGCAAGGCACATGCAGAGGCCTCTAACGGACGACTGCAGATGCAGGAGTATCACTGGTGCAATAAGGGATCTTTACTTTATCTCTCATACGATTTTGGTGTATATGTGTTTCATGAGGTGAAGGCTATCACGACCGGCTGAAATAATTGCTGTTGAATCTTCCGGGTTATATGGTCGTGGTCGAAGAAACATATCTGCTCCTGACGTTTCGTGCAGAGCTGCGCTGGACATCCTCAGAGGTGCTGAGTCTTGCCGACTGACGAGTCGGGCGTCGGAGAGCGGTATAAACACTGTCCAAAAGGGGGCGTGGTCAAGTGTTCACGTGCGCAGCAGAGATAAGCCTTGTCAAAGATAAAACATAACTTTCGATAGTCGATGGTCAAAGATAAAAGCTACTCTGAAGAGCTACAGTCCATATGTCATTTTCATTGCTTCTTCCTTTCTATTACAATTATCCCAATGTTTGTACATGTTTGTACAGAGAAGCAATCGAAATATACAAACATGTTTGTACAGAGAAGCAGTCGAAATATACAAACATGGGGATAATTTTAATGGAAAGGAAGAAGCAATGAAACTTAATTGACATATGGACTGTGGCTCTTCAGAGCAGCTTTTATCTTTGACCATCGACTATCGAAAGTTATGTTTTATCTTTGACAAGGCTTATCTCTGCTGCACACGTGAACACCTGACCACGCCCCCTTTTGGACAGTGTTTATACCGCTTTCCGACGCCCGACTCGTTAGTCGGCAAGACTTACCGCTACCAGTAGCACCTCTGAGGATGTCCAGCGCAGCTCTGGACGAAACGTCAGGAGCAGATATGTTTCTTCGACCACGACCACACAACCCGGAAGATTCAACAGCAAGTATATGTGTTTGTTCGAGCCCAAGTACTTTCCTTGTAAGTCATCCTGTATGATATTACAGCCAGTTAAAGACGTCACCCTCCCATACACCACAGCATCATCAGCAAACAGCCGTAAATTACGAGTTAGTCTGTCCATATAATCGAGTGATCAGTTATTTAGAAGCTTTTTAGGTCAAGTTCGCTATCTTGAAACGTGTTCCGTATCTTTTGTCTTGAGGTAATATTTTAAAAAAGTTATAAAAAAGCCAAGATCGCTGATCATCAATTTTTATTAACGACGACCGGTTTCGCTGAACTATGTCAGCATCATCAGGTCAAATAAAATATTTTACAAGGCCATAATCTTGTAATGTCAAACAGTTTGCTTTTGTCACTCACTGTGATAATTATGTTTTATTATAACGACATAGTGCACCTATGCACTGTAAATTGTTATATAACAACTGTTTGACATTACAAGATTATGGCCTTGTAAAATATTTTATTTGACCAGATGATGCTGACATAGTTCAGCGAAACTGGTCGTCGTTAATAAAAATTGATGATCAGCGATCTTGGCTTTTTTATATCTGTTTCAATATTATAAGTGGATCGCCTCCTAAAACGTAAACCAACTCGAGGTACTATTTGTTTGGCATTCGCTCCTCCCAGTCGCTTGCCACGGCCGCAGTGGTGCACGTGCCTGCAGTTTCCGCCCCCCTGGGAGGCAGACAGAGCCTCACCCTCTGGCAGCAGCGTCTGCCTGCAGGGCTTCTTCCCTGAGGAACGCCAGGGAGAACATACCGCGGCCCATTACGGCGATTTATCCGGCCGTGGCCCCCCAGGTAACGGCCCGGCGCCGTCGTCGCTCTTAAATACAGCCGCACTAGCGCCTCTGGTGGCGTGCGCGTAAATCACGGCCGCGCACTTCCCAGGCGTGGAATATAATCCCACCACATTGCTAAATGGCATGACGAGGGTGTAAGCGTTCATACTGGAGTAAGGAAGCCGGAAACGGTCGATTCTCATCCGGGAAGGCCACGATTTCAATCTCCACCTCGACGTAATACCAAGGCTCTGTATGGTTGCCAAAATTATTTCAGGCAAATTAAACCGCCTGGCACTTTCCGCAGAATTTAGTTGGAATTTTTGTCCAGCCATTCAGATTTATTTTTCCTTAACTTTATTTGTTAATGCGCTACTGTGCGCATAGTATACCAGTATTATTTTTAATAATAATACGCACCAAGTGTGAAAATTACAGATCTATCAGTTTAATATGTCATGGTTGCAAAATACTAACACGAATTATTTACAGACGAATGGGAAGACTTGTGGAATCCGACCTCAGGGAAGATGAGTTTGGATTTATGAAAAATGTAGGAACACGGGGGGCAATACTCCCATTACGACAGAAGATAGGCTAAGGAAAGGTAAACCTATGTTTTTAGCTTTTGTCAATTTGGAGAAAGTTTTTGACAATGTCGACTGGAATACACTCTTCGAAATTCTGAAGGTAGCAGGAGTAAAATATAGGGAGCTAACAATTATATTCAACCTATACAGAAACCAGACAGCGGTCATTAGAGTCGAAGGGTAGGATAGGGACGCAGACGTTGGGAAGGGAGTAAGACAGGGTTGTAGCCTTTTCCCAATGTAGTTCAATCTGTACATTGAGCAGGCAGTGAAGGAATGGAAGGAAAAATTTGGAGAGGGCATTAAAGTGCAGGGAGAAGAAATAAAAACATTGCGGATTGCCGATGACATACTAATTCTGTCAGAGACGCAAAGATCTGGGAGAGCAATTGAATGGGATGGACAGTGTCTTGAAAGGAAGATATAAGATGAACAATAACAAGAGTAAAACGAAGGTAATGGAATGTAACGTCAGAAAATCAGGCGATGTTAATGAATTAAATTCGGTAATGAGACAATAAGATGAATTTTGTTATTTGGGTAGCAAAATAACTTCTGATGGCCTAAGTACAAAAAATATATAAAATGCAGAATGGCTATGGGGAAAAAACGTTTCTAAAGAAGCGAAACATGTTAACATCCAATATTAATTTAAATGTTAGGAAGTCCTTTCTGAAAGCATTTGTCTGGAGTGTAGCATCGTCTGACAGTGAAAGGTGGACGATAAGGAGTTCAGATAAAAAGATGATACAAGCTTTTGAAATGTGGTGCTACAGACGAATGATGAAAATTAGATGGGTAGATCACGTAACTAATGAGGAGGTGCTTAACCGAATCGGGGAGAAAAGGTGTTTCTGGCCTATCCTGACTAAGAGAAGGGACAGATTGGTTGGAAACATTCTGAGACATCAAGGAATTGTCAACTTAGCATTAAAAGGAAGCGTTTGGGTTTAAAAATTAGAGGGAGACCGAGGGACGAGTATAGTAAGCAGATTCAAAAGGACGTAGGTTGCCGAACGTATTCTCAGATGAAGAGACTTGCACGGGACATGGTAGCGTGGAGAACTGCATCAAACCAGTCTGCGGATTGAAGACCACAACAGGCAAACAAACAACAACAACGTACCGATCTACATCTACATGGTTCCCCTCGACAGTTCACTAAAGCGCCTAGCTGAGGGTTTATCGAACCAGATTCATACTATTTGTGTACTATTGCAATATCGAATAGCACGCGGAAAGAAAGAACACTAAATTTCTTCATTCGAGCTCCGATTCTTCCTTTTTGTTTCTATTATTGTATCTCCAAATGTTCAAATGTTTATAAAGCTTAAGGGACTTAACTGCGGGGTCATCAATCCCTAAACTTACAAACTACGTATAAACTACCTTATACTAAAGACAGCACAAACATCCATGCCCGAGGGTGGATTCGACGGGGAACGGCCTCGCGCATCCTAGCATAGCACCTCAATGCGCTCGGCCCGTCCGCCGCGGCATCGTATCTCCCTCTGTAGGTATTATTCTACAATATGTTCCACTTCTCGCAGAAGAAAGTCGACGAATGAAATTTCTTTTCACAGTAATATTTTAAAGAAATCGCCTTCTGCTACTGAAAATGAAGTATAAATTCACCTTTTTCACAAGGCATCAGCAGTGGGTGTCCTGAAATATTTACATGTTTTTGTTTACAAATAAAGATTAGGATTTTACATATGTACGATGGTCCGATAGATTTACAAACATTTAATTTAATTTTAAAAATTGGTCTTCCGAAAATCCACATGCCTTAAGGGAAACACCATTGCACGCAGAGAAAAATCTTGGTGTGGGTTGCCATGACACATGCGCCAATTATAGAGCCGTTATTTATCGAAACTATCTTCACCTCCGAAACCTATTGTCCCCGGATAATTTATCCGTTAATAGTCTTGCTGAATGAAGATGAGATCAATCATTCATTTTTCCAGCAAGACAACGCTACGCGTTTAGCAATACTTTTTCCTTTTTGATGTAATAAAAACCCCTTGACATTCCAAGCATGTGTCTCACTTTTTACCTATCTACATTATTCCGTGATTTACCATGTTTTCAAATTTATACTGACTTTCTGATCACCCAGTATGTCGGTTGCTGACATGTAATTACAACAGATGACGTAAAGAATAATTCATGTTGATAGATCTTCAGTCCGCCTTGGCTTGAAACGGCAGATTACTGTAATAAAGAAATGTTTTAACCACATACAAGACGTTTGCAGTCATTTTTCCAACAAATAGTACCTCTAATGACCAGTTTTCGAGAGATTCTCAATTTACTCAGTTACTTGCTTTGACATGTCATACACTGATAAGACCTGCATCATATACATAAAACCCATGAAATACGGCGGCCAATATGACGTCTCCACCTCTGTACGGAAAAGAGCTGCCCCATCCCCGGATAGCCATGTGGTGTGACGTCGGTGGCGTTTTTCCACGTTATTGATCATCGTTCAGACGGACGTTGAGGATATCTGGCATGCTTGATACTGTCCGGCACGTCAGAACCTCGCCATGTTGGCCACACTCGTTCAGATGCACACTCCGTGTGCCGACGGTTTTAGCAAAATGAAACAATTGAGTGTATATTCCGTCTCCAATGATGTTAAAGTACATTCTACCTTCCTTTATTCATTGAAATTCGTTTATTCGCCGAGATATGGAAGTAACTCATCATCAGCGATGAGAGGCCGGTAGCGTTGGTGCGTGTAAACACGTCCAGAGCACTAGACGGAAGGGACCAGGTGTTCGTCCAGAGCACCTGGCGCCAGTAGGAGCAGTAAAAGGGCTAACTGCACCATCGGCCATTAAAATTGCTACACCAAGAAGAAACGCAGATGATAAACGGGTATTCATTGGACAAATATATTATACTAGAACTCACTTGTGATTACATTTTCTCGCAATTTGGCTGCATAGATAATGAGAAATCAGTATCCAGAGCAACCACCTCTGGCCGTAATAACGGCCTTCATACGACTGGGCATTGATTTAGGGCTTGGATGGCGTGTACAGGTATGTGCTGGCCAGGGCAGCAGTCGAACATTTTCGGTATCCAGAGAGGCCCGTGCAGGACCTGCAACATGCGGTCGTGGATTATCCTGCTGAAATGTAGGGTTTCGCAGGGAACGAATGAGGGGTAGTGCCACGGGTCGTAACACAACTGAGATGTAACGGCCACTGTTCAAAGTGCTGTCGATGCGAACAAGAAATGACCAAGACGTGTAACCTATGGAACCCCATACCATCACGCCGGGTGGTTCGCCATTATGGCGATTTCGAACAGACGCTTCCAAATGTGCGTTCACCGCGATGTCGCCTAACACGGATGCGACCATCATGATGCTCTTGTCGAAATTTGTAATATTAAAAAAAAAGGGGGGGGGGGGCGTTTTGCCATCCGTGCACCCAGGTTCGTCGTTGCGTACACCATCCCAGGCCCACCTGTCTGTGATAGAGCGTCAAGGGTAGCCGCAGCCATGGTCTCCGAGCTGATAGTCCATGCTGCTGCAAACGTCGTGAAACTGTTCGTGCAGATGGTTGATGCCTTGCAAACGTCACCATCTGTTGATTCAGGGATCGAGGTGTTGCTGCACGATCCGTTACAGCCATGCGGATAAGATGTCTGTCATCTCGACTGCTAGTGATACGAGGCCGTGGGGATCCAGCACGGCGTTCCGTATTGCCCTCCTGAATCTACCGATTGCATATTCTGCTGTCATTGGATCGCGACCGACGCGAGCAGCAATGTCGCGATACGATAAACCGCAATCGCGATAGTCTACAATCTGACATTTATCAAAGTCGGAAATGTGATGGTACGCATTTATTCTCATTACACGAGGCATCACAACAACGTTTCACCGGTCAACTGTTGTTTGTGTATGAGAAATCGGTTGGAAACTTTCCTCGTGTTAGCACGTTGCAGGTGTAGCCACCTTGTGTGAATGCTCTGAAAAGCTAATCGTTTGCATATCACATCATCTTTTTCCTGTAGGTTGAATTTCGCGTCTGTAGCACGTCATCTTCGTGGTGTAGCAATGTTAATGGGCAGCGGTGTAGAAAGCAAACTCCGTCCGACAGCTCTCGAGAGACCCCCTGGGTAATGACCGGGTGTGTCATCCTCTGCCCGAGGGCGTCAACGGATGTGACATTGAGGGTGACGTGGTCAGCCTATGGGACTCCTGGGTCAGTTTTAGTGCTCTGGCACGCTACTTCTCCATTAAGTAGCTGCTGAATGGCCTCAAAAGGGCTGTGTGCACCTAACTTGCCAACACACTTGCCGGACGGTAACCCACCCACAACTGAAGGCGGTAGATGAGTTTTGTTACTTGGTTAGTAAAATAACATTCGATGGTCATAGTACAGAGGATATAAAACGCAGAATGGCAATGGGAAGAAAAGCATTTTTGAAAAAGAGAAATTTGCTAACATCGAATATTAATTTAAGTGTAAGAAAATCTTTTCTGAAGGCATTTGTGTGGAGTGTTGCAGTGTACGGGAGTGAAACATGGAAGATAAACAGAGCGGACAGGAAGAGGATACAGGTTTTTGAAATGTGGTGCTACAGAAGAATGCTGAAGATTAGGTGGGTAGATCGCATAACTAATGAAGACGTACTGAACAGAATTGGTGAGAACAGGAATTTTTGGCATACCCTGAATAAAAGAAGGAATCGCTTGGTAGGACACATTCTTAGAGCCGGCCGCGGTGGCCGAGGAGACTGAGGCGCTCCAGTCACGGTCTGCACGGCCACTACGGTCAGGGGTTCGAATACCCCCTCGGGCATGGATATTTGTGCCGTCCTAGTTCTTAAGTAGTTCATAAGTAGTTTGTAAGTTTAGGGACTGATGACCGCGCAGTTAAGTCCCATAAACTATACAAACATTTGAACATTCTTAGACATCGGGGAATCGTAAATTTAGCATTGGAGGGAAGTGTGTGTGGGGTAAAAATCGCAGAGGGAGACCAAGAGACGCGTATAGTAAGCAGATTCAAGGGGATGTGCGTTGCTGTTCTTATGAGGTGATGAAAAGGCTTGCTCAGGATTGAGTATGGTGGAGAGCTGCATCAAACCAGTCTCCGGACTGAAGACCATAACAACAACATATGGAAGTGATCTACAGCGATGAGAGGACTGGTGCCGTTGTTGCGTGTTAACACGTCCGGAGCACCACACGGAAGGACAAGGTTTGCGTCCGGAGCACCTGACGCCAGGAGGAGCAGTAAAAGGGCTAGCTAGAAACCAAACTCCGTCCGACATGTCTCGACGGAACTAACCGGCCGCCGTGTCATCCTCCGCCCTAGGGATGTGACGTGCTCAGTCCATAGTACTCCTGGGCTACTTCTCCATTAAGTAGCTCCTCAATTGGCCTCAAAAGGGCTCAGTGCACCCAACTTGCCAACACACCCGGACGGTAACCCATCCAAGTGCTAGCCAAGCCCGACAGTGCTTAACTTGTGTGATCTACCGGCAACCGGCGAACCCCCTACGGCACGACCTTTGGCAGTGGACGGGCTAAGAAAGCGGCAGTTAGCCTGTAACATCGGTCGGCCTCGTGTAGTGCGCTACAGAGCAGCGGTAGTCGGTAGTACGGGCGGTGCATGGCGCGCCGTCCCCCCGGCCACGGCTGAGCTGTCGCATTGAGCGGGGGCGAGGCCAGCCACGCAGCGGCAGCGGCCGCCCATCCGGTGGCAGCCAGTGCCGCCGCCGACGCCGACCACTGCGCTGCACTGCGCTGCTCTCCGTAAGTCCAGCTGACAGCACTACCTGCTGCACCGCACACGGCACCCACCACCTGCTACTCACCACCTGCACCACCTCTACTGCAGCCGCCTGCTAAACAGGTGGCCGCTACTACTGTCCAGTATCATCGATATTCTTACATCGATATCACAGTGTCAATTTATCGATATTTACATCTACATGAAAGACTCTGCAAATCACATTTAAGTGCCTGGCAGAGAGTTCATCGAACCACCGCTATACTATTTATCTCCCATTCCGTTCTCTAAAAGCAAGCGGGAAAAAAGAACACCTCAATCTCTCCGTTCGAGCTCTCAGTTTTCGTATTTTATTCTGATGATCATTTCTACCTATGTCTGTTGGAGTCAACAATATATTTTCGCATTCGGAAGAGAATGTTGGCGATTGGATTTTCGTAGGTAGCCCACGCCTCAGCGATAAGTGCCGTTGTTGTAATGATTCGCATCCCAGATCTTGTATCATTTCCGTGACGCTGTCTCCCCTGTATCGCGACAATACGGAACGAGCTGCCCTTCTTTGGACTCTTTCGATGTCCTCCGTCAAGCCCACCTGATAAGGATCCCACACTGGGCTGCAATACTCCAAAAATGGACGAACAAGCGCAGTGTATGCAGTTTCTTTAGTAGTTCTGTTGCATCTTTTAAGGGTTCTGCCAATAAAACGCAGTCTCTGGTTCGCCTTTCCCACGACATTATCTACGTGTTCTTTCCAGTTTAAGTCTGAAATAATAGTAATTCCTAGGTATTTTGTGGGGTTTACGGCCTTCACTTTTGATTGATTTATCTTGTAAACAAAGTTTAACGGATTCCTTTTCGTACTCATGTGGACGACTTCACACTTCTCATTATTCAGTCAATTGCAGTGCGCCTCGGTTGCACAGTGGTAGAGTGTCAGCCAACGAATCCTTAGTTCCTGGGTTCGATCCCCACTAGGTCCTAGGATTTTTATCTGTCACTTTCCACGTCTTTCGCCTCTGGCAGTGTTGCTGATGTGAAAAATACCGAGTAACACCGTAGTTCGGAACCCACGTTAAACTGACTGGGTAAGTCAGTTCGAAGGTCGGAGGAAGGTAACGGCATACCACCTCCAAACAGGACCATTCCTAGTAAATCACTGTTGTGTTCAAACCAATCTTCGGATTGTTGACTGCTTTATATTTTTACATCGACATCTACATGGGATACTCTACAAATCACATTTAAGTGTCTGGCAGAGCTTTCATCGAACCACCATTATACTATTTATCTCCCATTCCACTCTCGAATAGCGCACGGGGGGAAAAAAATCACCTGAATCTCTCCGTTCGAGCTTTGATTTCTCGTATTTTATTCTGATCATCATTTCCACCTATGTAAGTGGCAGTCAACAATATATTTCCGCATTCAGAGGAGAATGTTGGCGATTGGAGTATCGTAAGTAGACTACGCCGCAGCGAGAAGCGTCATTGTTGTAATGATTGGGTAGTACTGCTGTGAAGATGGTTAAGTAGTAAATTCTTTATTATAGGTCACACTTCATGTACGGCGACCACTCAAACATCTACTTCTACATGGGATACTCTGCAAATCACATTTAAGTGTCTGGCAGAGCGCTTACCGAACCACCTTGATACTATTTATCTCCCATTCCATTCTCGAATAGCGAACGGGAAGAAATAACACCTGAATCTCTCCGTTCGACCGCTCATTTTCCTTATTTTATTCTGATGATCATTTCTATGTATGTGGGAGCCGGTCGCGGTGGCCGAGGGAACTGCGGTGCGCCAGTCACGGTCTGCGCGTCCACTACGGTCAGAAGTTCGAATCCCTCCTCGGGCATGGATATTTGTGCCGTCCTTAGTATTAGCTAGTTCTTAAGTAGTGTGTAAGTTTAGGGACTGATGACATCGTAGTTAAGTCCCATAAGCTATACAAACATTTTTTTTGTAAGTGCGAGACAACAAAATATTTTCGCATTCGGAGGAGATGGTGTCGATTGGAGTTTCGCAAGTAGACTCTTTCGATGTCATCCGTCAAACCCACCTGATAAGGATCCCACACTGGGAAGCAATACTCCAAAAATGGACGGATAAGCATAGTGTATGCAGTTTCTTTAGTAGTTCTGTTTCATGTTTTAAGGGTTCTGCCAATAAAACGCAGTCTATAGTTCGCCTTTCCCACGATATTATCTACGTGTTCTTTCCAGTTTAAGTCTGAAGTAATAGTAATTCCTAGGTATTTTGTGGCGTTTAAGGCCTTCACTTTTGATTGATTTATCTTGTAAACAATGTTTAACGGATTCCTTTTCGTACTCATGTGGACGACTTCACACTTCTCATTTTTTTAGTCAGTTGCAGTGCGCCTCGGTTGCACAGTGGTAGAGTGTCAAACTACAAATCCAAAGGTCCCTGATTCGATCCTCTCTAGTTCCTAGGATTTTTATCTGTCACTTTCCACTTCTTTCACCTCTGGCAGTGTTGCTGATGTGAAAAATACCGAGTAGCACCGTGGTTCGGAACCCCCGTTAAACTGTAGGTCCCCCTATATCTGTCTGGGAAGTCAGTTCGAAGGTCGGAGGAAGGTAACGGCACACCACCTCCAAACAGGACCATGCCTAGTAAAGCACTGTGTTGTTCAAACCAATCTTCGGATTGTTGACTGCTTTACCTTTTTACATCTACATGGGATACTCCGCAAATCACATTTAAGTGCCTGGCAGAGGGCTCATCGAACCACTTTTATACTCAAACTTCCTGGCAGATTAAAATTGTGTGCCGGAACCGGGACTCGAACCTGGGACCTTTGTCTATCGCGGGCAAGCGCAAGAGAACTTCTCTGATGTTTGGAAAGTAGGAGGCGAGATACTGGCGAAAGTAAAGTTGTGAGGCGGCATCGTGACTCGTGTCGGGATAGCACTATCCGTAGTGCGCTTAGCCGCGAAAGGCAAAGGTCCCAGTTTCGAGTCCCGGTTCTGGCACACAATTTTAATCAGCCAGGAACTTTCATATCAGCGCACACTCCGCTGCAGAGTGAAAGTTTCATTCTGGCACCTTTATACTGTTTATCTCCCATTCCATTCTCGAATAGCGCGCGGGAAGGAAGGAAGAACACCTGAATCTCTCCGTTCGACCTCTGATTTCTCGTATTTTATTCTGATGATCATCTCAACCTATGTAAGTATGAGTCAACAATATATTTTCGCATTCGGAGGAGAATGTTGGCGATTGGAGTTTCGTAAGTAGCCCATGCCCCAGCGATAAGCGCCGTTGTTGTAATGATTCCCATCCCAGATCCTGTATCATTTCCGTAACGCTGTCTCCCCTGTATCGTGACAATACGAAACGAGCTGCCCTTCTTTGGACTCTTTCGATGTCCTCCGTCAAACCCACCTGATAAACATCCCACACTCGGCAGCAATACTCCAAAAATGAACGGACAAGCGTAGTGTATGCAGTTTCTTTTGTAGTTCTGTTGCATGTTTTAAGGGTTCTGCCAATAAAACGCAGTCTCTGGTTCGCCTTTCACACGATATTATCTACGTGTTCTTTCCAGTTTAAGTCTGAAGTAATAGTAATTCCTGTGTATTTGGTGCACTTTACGGCCTTCACTTTTGCTTGATTTATCTTGTAAACAAAGTTTAAAGGATTTCTTTTCGTACTCATGTGGACGACTTCACGACTTCACACTTCTCTTTATGTACAATCAACTGCCAATTTTCACCGTACTGATATCTTATTCAGATCTTTCTGCTGTTCGTTTTGATCTTCAGCTGACTTTACTAGACGGTGAATGACGGCGTCATCTGCAAACAACCTAAGAGAGCTACTTAGATTTTCCCCTAAATCGTTTATGTAAATAAGGAACAGCAGAGGGCCTATAACACTACCCTGTGGAATGCCCGATATCACCTCTGTTTCAGTCGATGCCTTGCCATCGATTACTACGAACTCTGTCCTCTCTGATAGAAAATACCCTATCCAATCGCAAATTTGCGGCGATGTACCATAACCACGCAATTTCATTAAAAACCGTTTGTGAGGTACGGTGTCAAAAGCCTTCGGGAAATCAAGAAATACAGAATGATTTGCGAACCCTTGTCGATGGCACCCATCACTTTGTGTGAATAAAGACCTAGTTTTGTTTCGCATGAACGATATCTACATCTACATCTAAATACATACTCCGCAATTCACAGTAAGGTACGTGGCGGAGGGTACACTGTACCACTACTAGGCATTTCCTCTCCTATTCCACTCCCAAATTGAACGAGGAAAAAAAGAATGCCTATATGCCTCCGTACGAGCCCTAATTTCTCTTATCTTGTCTTTGTGTTCTTTACGCGAAATGTTAGTAGGCGTCAGCAAGATCGTACTAAACTCAGCTTCAAATTTCGGCCCTGTAAATTTACTTAACAGAAATTCACGAAAAGAACGTCGTCCCCAATTGAGTTGCCGGAGCATTTCTGTGACACTCGCGCATTGGTAGAACCTACCGGTAACAAACCTAGCTGCTCGCCTCTGAACTGCTTCTATGTCTTCCTTTAAGCTGATCTGCTGCGGGTCCCACACACTTGAGAAATATTAAAGACGTAGTCGTACAAGCGTTTTATACGCGGTCTCCTTTACAGGTGAAGTACATCTTCCCAAAAATTCTCCCAGTAAACCGAAGTCGGCTGTCCGCCTTACTCACAAGTGTCCTTACATGTTCGTTCCATTTCATATCGCTCTGCAATGTTTCGCCTAGATATTTGAGCGACGCGAAAGCATCAAGAAGCTCACTACTAATGCTGCATTCGAACATTATGGGGTTGCTTTTGCTACTCATGCGCATCACCTTACATTTTTATACATTTAGAGCTAGCTGCCATTCTTAGCACCAACTAGAAACTTTGTCATCCTGTATGCTATTACAGTTAGTTACAGACGACACCCTCCCAGACACCACAGCATAATCAGCAAACAGCCGCAAATTACAACTTACTCTGTCCATCAGATCATTTATATAGATAGAAAATAATAGCGGTCCTATCACACTCCCCTGGGGCACGTCTGACTATACACTCGTCTCTGATGAACACTCGCCGTCGAGAACAACGTACTGCGTTCTATTACTTAGGAAGTCTTCCAGCCAGTCACAAATCTGTGAACCTATTCCATAAGCTCGTATCTTCGTTAGCAGTCTGCAGTGTGGCACCGCGTCGAACGCCTTTTTGAAGTCGAGAAAAACACAATCCGCCTGTTGCCCTTCGTCCATGGCTCCCAAGATGTCATGTGAGAAAGGGGCAAGCTGAGTTTCACATTAAAGATGTTTCCTAAACCCGTGCTGATTCATGGAAAGAAGCTTTTCCGTTTCAAGGAAATTTATTATATTCGAACTGAGAATATTCTCTAAAATTCTACATGAAACTGATGTCAACGATATTGGCCTGTAATTATGTGGGTCAGTTCTCTTTCCTTTCTTATAAACGGGAGTCACCTGCGCTTTTTCCCAATCACTAGGAACTTTGCGCTGAATTAAAGATTCGCGATAAATGCAAGCTAAGTAGGGGGCCAACGCCACAGAATTGTCTTTGTAAAACCGAACTGGTATTCCATCCGGACCAGCAGACTTTTTCATATTTAGCTCTCTCAGCTGCTTTTCTACACTGGAAATACCTATTGCTATGTCCCCCATTTCGGAATTAGTATGTTGATCAAATGATGGTACATTTTTGCGGTCCTCCTGCGTGAAAGATTTCTTAAAGGTTAAATTTAGAACTTCAGCTTTCCGTTTGCTTTCTTCTATTACTGCCCCGGAATGATCAACGTGTGACTGGCCAGTGGGCTTTGACCCGCTTATCGATTTTTCATAAGACCAGAATTTTTTCGGGTTCTCGGAAAGATCTTTCGCTAAGGTGATAATTATTGTATGCTTCGCGCATCGATCTTTTTATAGACGCACGAACCTTTACAAACTTTTGCCTGTCATCATTTGCGTGTTCTTTTTTGAATCGAGAGAGCAACAGCCTTTGCTTTCTCAGCAGCTTTCTAACATTATTATTATACCACGGTGGATCTTTTCCATCCTTAATCGTCTTTACTGGCACATATTTCTCTAACCCTTTATTAACAATGCACTTAAATTTAGTCCACAATTCCTCTACATCCATAGTCCCAGAATTAAACAATGCCCATTCATTTTCTAAGTGCGATTGTAACATTTGCTTATCGGTTCTTCCCAACAAAAACACGCTCCTAGCCTTCTTGATTGGTTTATGAACTTTGGGCACCATCGACGCTATGACGATATCATAATCACTAATTCCTGTCTCTACACAGACATCTTTAATAAGGTCAGGCCTGTTTGTGGCTATAAGGTCTAGAATATTTCCATTGCGCGTGGGTTGCCGGTTAAACTGCTCAAGACAGTTTTCGGAGAATGTGTCCAAAAGTAGCTCGCAAGACTGCTTGTCTGCACTGCCTGAAATGTAACTAGCGATTTTCTAAATCCTTCCGCTGTACCCAATGAGAACGACGAACTGCACTGGCGGTTAAAATAGGCGTATGGACAAGCAACCACACGATGTTTCAATCCTGTGCAATTGTCGCGCTACTACAGACTCGTAGATCAGGTGGAAAGGTTACACGATTGTTTGCAACTAGACGTGTTCGTGGCACTGACGAAAATTTGGCTATATGCAAAGGAAACTTGTACGAAAGGAATACAGCGGTATGTTTCAGATATAACGTGTGTGTGTGTGTGTGTGTGTGTGTGTGTGTGTGTGTGTGTGTATGTGTGTGTGTCCGTATCCTCAAATATATCGATTTTACCGTCTGTAAACTTGATAAGGCACTTAAAGCTATTTTTCGGAATATTTGGAAAAATAAAAATTTTTGAAAAAGTTGAAAAAAACTGGTTCACCTCCAAAAGGGACATTCGTTAGCATAAAGGTCGAAGATGAGGAGGAGTGAAGTTGAAATATTAAATAGGAACTCCTAGTTTGTATTGCAGATTCGGGTTCTCCGTGAAAAAATATGTAACTTATGTTTGAATGTTTTTAGTTTATGATACATAGCACTGTAGTCGTCAAAAATGAAAATCATTTGAAAATTGTTGAAAGACGGTAATCTCTCATAAATACACATCATAATAGGAAAATCAAAGTACAAAAGTACAGTTTCTGATCATGCTCTCAGTCTATGGCCAGACTGCACATTGTACTTCAATGATTCGAACTGTACACATCTCTACGCAATTGCTCCACGATGTTAACGGTTATGGAGATAGAGTACATATCATTTCGTCGTTCTTTGAGGCTCATAGAAATCTTGAACAATATCGTCAAAGGTGTGCTAATCTGCTCCCTGATTCGAATCTTCCTTATGCCACGACTTTGCGCGGTATTGTCGAAATGTTTGCTGAAACTGGAAGTGTTAAACCTAGAGAAAGGGTCCAATGCCTATTTAATCGAGATGTTACCGTTTTTCAATAACTTTCAACTCATTTATAGTTTTGCTAATTACAGCACCATATGTCATGAAAAGAAAAAATGTTGTATACAACAGTACATTATTTTCACGTAGAATCCAAATGTGAAGTAAAAGCAGGGGTCCCTATTTAAGATTTCAGTCACCTGCCCTCCCGCCAACAGGTGTAGCGCAAAGGGGTCGATCTTAATGGCTGTCCCTCTGACAACAACTTTTGTTAGAGCTTTATTAAATCCGATTTTTATTTTTCCAAAGATTTCGAAAAATAGATTTAAATGCCTCACCCTCGTTTTGCTGACGAAAGTATCGGAAATTTACTCATACATTAATTTAATGTTTTATACGTTATGGTCGTTAAATTTGATGATACTTGGTAACCAGTACTAATAACACAGACATAGTATTCAGGTACACTTTGGGCTTCAGCATCCTGATCACTTTGTACTTACGTTCAGCGTTTATTTACTGTAAAGTAAATTTCACCTACCTACATATTTGTGTGTGTGTGTGTGTGTGTGTGTGTACAAATATACAATATAGGTAGGTGAAATTTACTTTACAGAAAATAAACGCTGAACGTAAGTACAAAGTGTATCAGGATGCTGAAGCCCAAAGGGTACCTAAATACTGTGTCTGTCTTATTAGGACTGGTTACCAAGTATCCTCAAATTTAACGACCCTAACGCATAGAACATTAATTAAATGTATGACTAAATTTCCGATATTTTAGGTCAGCAAAACGATTACGGGGTCTAGCGGCACATGTTTCGTAAAATAATGTTCGTGTTAACACATTCATCTAACTTTCAAGATAGCCCACGAGCGCGGGTAGCAAGTTCAATACCTAGTGTGCCACAAAGGAAAATGTTGTGTCAACAATTATGACTGGTCAATATCACCTCCTAATGAATCACCATGTGCATCAGGCGGCTGACAGAAAAAGACTGTCATGAGGTGCAGACATTAATCTTTTATGGCTTATAAAATGGTCGTCGTCGACATTCAAGAAATGTTCATAACAAAGCAGTATATTGCACCATGAACACCTAATTAAAAATGGTGCACCAAAGTGATCAATAAGGTTCGCACCATTATGATTCTTTGGGATTTGCAAAACGTGCAGAACGTTCTGATAGGTATTCATTCTTAAAGAAGGACATAGAAGTGTATTGGTAAAACAGGCCATAAGAAGTAATAGAAGTAATAGAATGTCATGCAACCGAAAGCAAGGTAATCTGTCGTGGAGGTTATCGTAAAACCGGCTATCTTTTTAGGCGTATATGTTTGCCATTATACTTCATAAGTTGTCATAACCCCGATATAAAAATGTGACTCTACGTGCATTTTTTTAAAGAATGAATGTTTAGATAAACGTCCAGCAGGGTGCTTAAATTCGTGGGAGTTCCCCTCGATCTTGATGGTGTGAACTTTTGTCATCAATGTGGCGTACTCTTTTTCTTGCAAGGTAATTGTTCGGACATTTCTTGTTTGGCAACGATGTTCATTTTTTGCGTTGAAGTTCATACAACCCACAGACGGTAGATCTCTGCAAGTTCGGACACTCGTTTTCCGTCACCATCCTAACGTACAAGGTGAATCATTTAGCATCAAATATTTTTGTTGTCATAATTGTTAATACAACACCTTCAAATTATCTCTTCAGTAGAGAGTTAACCTGCGACCTCGCACTCGAGGGGCTCATAGTAAAAGCTTGCGGTGGTTGAAAAACTAGTTAGCGATACAGTAAGACGTAGAAAAATCCGACTGGTTGCATCCAAACATTTCATATATCGTCATCTGTGCTGCTTCTGTGCTCTCGCAAGTGGTTGTTTATTAGTGTGCAGCAGTACCACCTACGCTCCGCACTTTGTCTTCTGTTATCTTTAATCATATTTTCACTTCTGTCTTCCAAGTTTCCCAATAATTTAACTGTCGTTGATTGATGGTTCCCACTTACACACTTCAGTTTAGTTACTTCTTTATTGACTTCAGTATTAGTTCTGAAATACATGGATGACTTCGTTTATGAATTCATCCATCTCAATAAGTGCATATTGCCTGTATATCGAATAAATAGTCAAACCTTTACAAAATAGTGATTACTGGCTAATTGCTAACTACAGTCACATAAGTTCAAAATAATGTGTGAAATATTTCATAATTGTATTTTCTGTGTACTCTTATCCGAATTCTATGTAGACAGTGTTTTCACTCATTCTGTAAAATGTTGCTGCTGCTGTTGTTGTTGACTTCCCGAGAACTTTAGGAGTAATTTTATATAGTTTCACCAATCGTTATATACTACATTTGAAAGGTATTTTAATACTAAAACGAGTATTTGCCTAAACGTTTAGTGAATTTAGAATGTTCCTTGCGTGTTTACTAATTTTTATTATGACAAGTATATCTGTAATTATCGGCAAAAAATGACCAAACGCAATAGGTTTTCTTTAAAAAAAATGCATGCCTATAGTGTTTTGAAAACTTTCTCAGAAGTTTGAAATTCCTTTGCATCTGGACGCTTTGACTTGCAGATATAGGTTTCTTGGTCGGAAGACAGGCTTGGAATGTCCAAATAAAATTAAGCTGTAAATAACTTCGTTCATTCATACAGTGACGTTTATTCATACAGTGAGGTACAAAATTTCAGAATATTAATGTAATATACTATTACATTCATTTTTCCGTAAACATTGAAAATAAAATAAACGTTCATGTAAATACACGTGGTTATTTTTCATTATTTTACCTTTAAAATACTATATAACTGACTTTTCCATCGCTACTTGACAGAACATGATGCGATATTACAAAATACAAACACGAATGTTCTGCAAATAATATTTATTTATTTACTTAGCCACTAACCGGGTTTGGCTTGGTAGGTCATCATCATGTAACTGACAACTGACTGTCACAGAGACATAAACAAAGTGTGCGACTTACAATGAAACTGACACAGAAGATAAATATTTTGACAATCGAATGCAATGTTTCCATGAATAATTTCATTAATTACAGAAGGAAAATATGTTGATTGTTTCTCTGGCATTCTATGTCATATGTATGTTAATTCCCAATATTGGCAGCGTTAATATCTTTCTACCTTTCTTAGAGAATGTAACAGTTCATATTCTGTATCATATGGGTGGTATTCTGATACGACATGGTCAGCAAAGGTTTTCAAAAAAATGTTCAAATGATTGTATAGCTTATGGGACTTAACTACGGGGTCATCAGTCCCTAAACTTACAAACTACTTATGAACTAACTAATACTAAGGACGGCACAAACATCCATGCCCGAGGGAGGATTCGAACCCCCGACCGTAGTGGCCGTGCAGACCGTGACTGTCCTGCCTCAGTTCCCTCGGCCACCGCGGCCAGCCCAAAGGTTTTCTCTGCCTGACTGGCCTGTATATATTTTTCCATATTTTTTACATGTGATATAGACATGAAAGAGTATGACAAGTCTTGAGGAAATATAAATTTAGAAATAAATCAAGAAAAAATATGTGTAATTCGATCGAGCGACCAATCGATTAGGGAGTGGATACGCTAACCAGATGACGACTAACGTCTCCTGCTGACAGGTGCAACGAACCGATGCATAAGGACATGCAAAACTTCTCTGTAGATTTTCTCAAAGTTACCAAGTAGTACGCCTTGCTGCTGCACATATGTCGTCCTCATGTACTATTGAAAGTGTACAACACGTGAAGACCGTCTGTGAATCGAACGCCGCGGCCTCCCCTTTATCGGTACGTCACCAGTCTTCCACTACCACCTATGGAAGTTGTTCGACTGCCACCATTACTCTACTTAACCTTTCGTCGAGTGCCACAACACAGGCAGTGAAAAGTTATTCTCTTAAAATAACTCGGTTGGCCAGAAAACAGACAAAAGACTGCAGAAGTAAAGATCGTTTCATTCAGTCCTGATGTTCTGATGACAACATGTTTTCTTCCGGCCTTCTCGTTAATTAGAAATCAAAAACCTTTGGCCTATGAATATCATCTCGTAGTAGAGACATGTATTGGATGAGGTTCGCTGCAGGTACGCACGAAACGAAAACATTACTATCCCTTGTCGCTACATCATTATCTGCCGTCATCGTTTGTTCAATTGTTTGTAGATCTAGCCTAAGGACAACATACACACACCCATGCCTGAGAGTGGACTTGAACCTCCTTTTGTGAGCAACCGCGCGCTCCGCAGCAACGCGCCTTAGAACGCTCCGCCACCCCACCGCGGCCAGTCGTTTGTAAGAGACGACATACGGTAAGACAGTTGTGATAGTGGCTGCACCCCGCGTGCCGTTCGGAAGGCCAGCGGTAGCGGCGATTTTCCAGCGCTTCCTGGATTCTGCAAGCCACGCTCCAGTGCGTGGCGTCGCAAGAGAAAAGTAGTCCACACAGCGCTACGCAGCATAGACCAAAGATAATATAGATTACGCATGACGTCATTATACTGAAACCAACAACTAAGTCACGTGATTCGGGACAGGAAACCCTGTTTATCATTACAAGCAGTGTGAAGTGCAGCTGGGAGTCGCAGTTCTTGTTATTAGTGTAAATTAAGCGTAGATTTCGACAATAAAACGTCTTATCGTATTCTTATAACACATTCAGTTGTAAAATGGACGTTAGTTCTCCGCAATTCGCAATATCAATGCAACGGTTACAATTTTTACCAGTGCCTAGATGAAATGTATTCACAGTCCTATTTACAAGCAGCAGAACTGCAGTTCCTAAGCGAATGATTGTTTTTGTTGTATTGTGAGTCTTCTAGCTGGCAGCTTACACAGGAGACAAAATACCAGTTTTACAAGAAGCATCAGTTTTCATACGATTCCTGAACAATCGATGTGTAATGTTTTGTCAAGCTTTTAAAGATACCCGAAAGCGATTTGCATCCATAATGTTCGATTTTAATACAGTATAAGCGTTTATATTTTATGACTTTTGCCACATACAGTGAAGCCAAAATAAAAAACAAGAAAAATATTGGTATTTACATCAAATAATCATGTGATAAAAACTTTACTGAGGTACGTGACATAAACTGGTTTTATATCGATAATGAAGTCTGTTTCGTCTTCAGCATTGTGTAACCCTATTAATGGCTGATATGCAACAGAAATTACTTACTTGCTGACATATATACTCTATCAAGACACGCTGAAATAATCTTTCCATCAAAAATCACATTGATCAGTTGGAAAAAAAGTAAAAAATTCACAGTGCAACACAAACATTGAGGTTTATGTAATTCTGTCGCTTGTAAACGGACCTGACAATACTTTCCGCCTGGTCACGAGTAAAAACGACACTCACCCCATTAATGTCAGTTATATGGAGTAATCACGTTACCTTTACTACAATCTGTGTAATAGGAATACGAGAAGTCGTTTTATTGTTAAAATCAACGCTTGACTTCACCTGTAAATTAGAAACTGTTTCTCATAATGACGAAAACTCGGTCACGTGACTCGGGGCAATTTTAGATGTTGGTTTCAAACCAAAACACAGCAGAGATAGGGACACGCGCAGTCTATATTATCTTGCCCCTACTAGCTTCACAACACTCTATACAGGACATTTGGGGAACCGAAGTTGAACGGAGAAATATTATTTGCAGACCAGTATTTCAGTAACATTCTCCCAAGCCCAGACGGAAACGCAATTAACAATAAACGTTTTTCGTACAAATTCATTTCCTCGTGAGAAACACAATTATATAAACGTAATGACAGTTAATCCTCATTTATAACGTTTTCTGACCTCTGTATCGTATTCATCAGGATTTTTCTATGATTCTCTCCAAGAAATAATGGTAAGAAACGATGAAAAATTTATATTATTGATTAATAGCACCCGTTACTGCTAAACTTAGAAGTATACTTGCTGTGTCATTTCACAGTGAAATAATTTTTTTTCCATTCCTGTGTGATTGTTTTTTTGCCGAATAACTTGATAAGTCGCAGAGGTGCTCAATATCTAAGTTAAGCACTTAAAACGACACTTCACTGCAAATCCTCAGAAATTTGTCCATTCATAAGTCCAAATTAACAAGATAGTCTAACAGGTTCTCTACACAGATCACTACTTTGTTGAGAAGACAAACAAATTTATTTGAAGCACAGTCAAAACACAAAAGTCACTTGTACTTCCAATTCTTTTACACTGTGTATACTCATACCATACATCTTACGTAGCTTGGTTTCACTGCTGGTGCTACTACCACCGGTACTACCAATACAGCACACATTTTCTTTCTGACTTTGGCATCTGCCAACAGGGTTTAAATACTATTCAATAAGGCGACTACGTCATGTGACATCACGTGACGTTCAACTTAAATGTTTCTATTAAGATTATTTTATATTTTTAAATAGAAAGTATACTTCAAATTACAATAAAAATTATCTTTTAGTGTTTAGTAAAGATTTTTTTATACAAATGAAATTGAAAGTAAAAGTTACAACTGCTACGCACTTTCCTTTTAAAGGTACAAGCAAATATTTTAATTTTTTTAAATAACAGATATTCATGTAATTGCATTATTATTTGATTATTTGTGCCTACTAATGGCTTTAATACAAAATAACACTTTAGTAGCAACTTACAATCGCTACGTACAAATGCTGATAAGATCGTCTTCTATGTTTAAGATCTTTGGCACAGTTCTTATCACAAATCAAAACAAATGTGAATCTCATACATGCCTTGCCTGTGATTTCCGATTACAAAAATATACTTAACATTTATGTCTAGATTAAGGTACGTTTAAGCCATACAGATAACTGTGGTAGTTACAGCTCACGTAAAACAAGGGAATATTTGCGCGATTTTCTTACGTTACTAATATTGGCAGTTCCTATGAATCGTAACAAACTGTAGCTGATAACATAACATCTTTCAAACTTCCTTATATCATCTAGAATACAGTGACTTGTCAGACTGACCGTTCGATATTTTTTTCACATTCACCGCAATTTGGTTTCTTTGATAATGTGAAAATAACGCTTTTTCGTAATAGTAATGATTAATTTCTGGTTTACTGGATTTTGTGAAATCTCATACCCGTCGCATACATCTCAGCCGTACGGGAAAGCCCACGTGCCGGCCGCGGTGGCCAGTCACGGTCTGCACGGCCACTACGGTCGGGGGTTCGAATCCCCCCTCGGGCATGGATGTTGGTGCAGCTTTTAGTATAAGCTAGTTCATAAGTAGTTTGTAAGTATAGGGACTGATGATTTCGCAGTTAAGTCCCATAAGCTCTACAAACATTTGAACATTCCAAGGCGCCATGCTACGGACTGCACGGTTGCTCCCGCCGGAGTGACAGTCCTTCCTTTTATTTTCCTGTAGACTGTATCTATTTTTGCCCTATTTATACAATCTTCTGTATCCTTGTATTTCCCTTCTAGCCACTCCTGCTTAGCCATTTTGCTCTTCCTGTCAATCTCATTTCTTAGTAGTCTGTACTCCATTTTCCCAGTTTCATTTACTGCATTTTTATATTTTGTCCTGTCATCGATTATATTTAGTATGTCCTGTGATATGCTAGAATTTTTTGTAGGTCTTGCCTTCCTACCTATTTTGTCCTCTGCTGCCTTCACTATTTCATCTCTCAATGCTACTCATTCGTCCTATACTGTTTTATTTTCACCTGTTTCTGTCAATTCTTGCGTAAAGCTGCCTCTGAAATTCTCAAGAACTTGAGGTTCCTTCAATTTATACAGGTCCCATCTCCTTATTTTCCTACCTTTCTGCAGTTTTATCAGTTTCAGCCTACAATTCATGACCAATAAGTTATGCTCAGAGTTTTCTACATATGGGGCTATATTTTAATCGTGTAATATTTGTACAATGAGTTATCCCCCGCCGGCCGCGGTGGCCGAAGGGACTGAGGCGCTTCAGTCACGGTCTGAATGCCCACTACGGTCGGGGGTTCGAATCACCCCTGGGGAATGGATATTTGTGCCGCCCTTAGGATAAGTTAATTGATAAGTAGTTTGTAAGTTTAGGAACTGATAACCCCGTAGTTAAGTCCCATTAGCTTAACAAATTTTTGAACATTTTGGTTATCCCCCAGATAAATTTGGGCCTGATTCTCCGATGCTTCTTATTGGGGCATGTGATTGTAAGCAGTATAAGTTTAATAGAGGTTTTCCATCTACATCTTTGCGCGTTGTCACGTTTTACATCAGATCTTCATGTACACCCTGTCACCTTTTCTTGGTTGTATCCTTCTCAGTATCTTAATAGGTTTGTGTCATGATAAACAAATCAGCCAGTTTACGCTTCCTGTTAATTGTATTCATTAGCAACGTTCCTACGTTTCAGTCTCGTTTCTGATATATTATTCGAAATTTATTGTTTGATGAATAAGCTACAGTACTTTCTGATTCGACAGTGTTGTGTCCTTCTCCTTATATTCCATTCCTTCTCTACTGATCTGCTTTAAAAATTTTACTTTAGCTATTATCCACCGCCTCTGAGATTTTCACTTAGGCTCATCATTTCTTTATTTTTTTTATTTTCATATTCCATTTTATTGTGTGCTCATTTTTCTCTACGAATCTCAATTTCATTCGAATGTTCTTCTCTAGTAGCGTATTATTTAACTCGTCAGTCGTTTTGTTATTACATGGGAGTAACAGTTTTTCAGTTCTTCATTAAGTTTACGTAGGTTGACGTCTTACAATTATGACGTTATGATTTACATCTCTTATCAAAAGAAACACTACGATATTTAATACCAACGAAACGTATGATATAAAATTGTTCTAAAAACTTTTCAGCTCAGACAATGGTTAAAACGGAAACTAGTAACAACTAAATTTTAAAAAAGAAATTAACAGTAAAGTGTCATGTATTTTATAAAATCAATGCTGTCGATGACCGCCAAACGAAAATGTATATTACCTCCAAAGCCTAGATGATATCTTGCTTACTTTTTTTAATTATGGAAGAGGATGTAAGCAGTTAAAAACCTTTTGTGTAAATAAGGAATCCTTCATTCCTCCTTTTCCTCAGCGGATATTTAACTTCCATTCCGTCTCCCACAGGACAATGACATTTTCAGCCGCCTATGTAATAAATGTTGTCAATGACGGATGTGCAGGTAAAAATGTGTCTGTGTATTTCCAAGAACGTTCGCCACTAATTTTATTCTTTTAGTCACAGCAGTAGCAAAACATTATTAGCCCAAAAATCTCATCGTGATACTCCAAAGAAAGCTGCTTTCTCATCTTCTGTCCTAATAATATACAAGTTGTACTTCGCAGATTACTTGATCGTCTTATTAGTGTAAAGACGTTGTGGCAATGCTCTGAAGACATAATTGTTGCTTATTTCTAAATGAATTACTAAAAATTTGTCGAATAAACATTCACTTTTCGAAGACTTGTCTGTTCCAAACTATAAGCGTGGAGTCTGTTATCACCGTTTTACATTGCTGACTATCCTACTTTGTACTCCCTCAGTTGGTTCGTCATTTAGAAAGTAAATTACAAGTTATAGGGTGTCCAAAAAAGGGCTCCCAGATTTCAAAATTAAATATCTCGAAAACAAAGATCGATAGAAGAATGCAGTAAACGGTATGTTTATTGTGAAATCTGTAAAAAGTTTATACAGCAGTTTGAAATAATAGTTACAAATGCTGCTAACAGATGGCGCTGTAATCGCCATACGTAATGCCTAGTATAAATAGTGATCCGAAGCCCAGAGCGATCAGTTCCACTATTGAAACGTGAAAGGAGGTTAGCGTACCGAAGGAAGAAAAAAATGTTCAAATGTTTGTATAGTTTATGGGACTTAACTATGGGGTCATCAGTCCCTAAGCTTACAAACTACTTATGAACTAGCTAATACTAAGAATGGCACAAATATCCATGCCCGAGTGGGGATTCGAACCCCCGACCGTTGTGGTCGTGCAGACCGTGACAAGCGCCTCGGCCACCGCGGCCGGCACCGAAGGAAGAGATTAAAACCATGTACTTCATTGAACAACGCGTATTTCTGGACCTAGAGTACCACAGGTTAGAAGAGAGTTCTATGGCAACAAGGCGAAGTTTTCAAGCACGATTTAATGTTCCAAAAGGACCCGATGAGAAAACCATTCCTAGGCTCTTCGCTAAATTTCAACGAACAGGGAGCGTAACTGATGATCTAGTGGGGCATGTTGGCCGCAAGCAAACCGCAGTTACGACTAAAAATATCGCCACAGTTTCTGGAATTATTCAGCGAAATCCAATGTCATCCGTCTGTAGAATAGCATCTGAGACTGGTCTGAAGCTTTCCAGCACGGAGAAAATACTCACAATGATTGATACTGAAGGATTTGATGTTGGCTGCATCTGGTTTACAGATGAAGCACACTTCCACCTGAATGGATACGTGAATAAGCAGAACTGGCGATTTTGGGGTTCCGAAAAGCCATATTGGTGTGAAGCGAAACCCCTGTATTCTCCTAAAGTTACTGGGGCTGCAGTATGCAGCAGATGCATTATTGGCCCTTTTTGTTATTCGAGAAACGGTACACGTTACGTTGCAGTTTTGGCACAATTCGTCGCCACAGAGCAAGCGTTGGAGGATCGACCAGGTACTGAATGGTTTATGCAAGATGGAGCCCGAACACATCGGACCGAACAAGTGTGTCGCTTTCTTGAGGAATACTGCGGGAACCGAGTCATTGCTTTGGATTATCCCAAATTTACTGGTGCAGGCATGGATTGGCCTCCATATTCGCCGGATTTGACTCCCTGTGACTTTTTTGGTGGGGCACAGTGAAAGACTTGGTCTAACCGAAGCATCCCACCACGCTGGACGAGCTTGAATAGGTGATCTCTGTGGCATGTGATCCATTTCGGCTGAGACACTACGAAATGTGATGTCGAATTTCACTCTTCGTTTGCGCCACCTCTGTAGTGCCAATGGTGAACAGTTTGAAAACATTGTGATGTGATTGCTTGCAAATAGTGTTTTCATACGATTATTTCACTTATGTATGCTGATATGAGCTGTACAACGTACAGCGCCATCTGTTAGCAGCTTTTGTAACTATTATTTCAAACTGCTGTATAAACTTCTTACAGCTTTCATAATAAACATATCGTTTACTGCATTCCTCTATCAATCTTTGTTTTCGAGATATTTAATTTTGAAATCAGGGAGCCCTTTTCTGGACACCCCGTGCATGCACAGTCGTATCAGTCAAGTTTTCAGACTGCTCCATCTAACTGCTAAAAATGGCATCGCCAAACATCTGTACATATGTCACAAACAGCTTTCAGACACATCGTGCCTCATATTCCATTGTACAATTAAATATGATCACCACCACTGCATGAAATTCTCTCTGCCGTGTATGCAGCCTGATTGCGGAAACGAGATCGCGCCCACGTGAGGATATTGAGTGTGCTACACGTGTGCCTTTGATGCGCGTTGTGGCGGGGTGATCAGGATGCAGATGAGGGTGAGTTTAGGCGACAAAGCCAGCCCGCTACACCCCAGCGCGAGTGTAATTAAGGGCGGGGAATCCCCGCACACAGGCTGGCTGCGTCGCGGGCTGCCTACCCTGACAGGCGCAGTCGGGGCTCCGTTTATTACGGGTTGCTCACCGGCAGAATTTATTAATAAACTCCAGCAACCATAATGGCCACCGTCTTTCATGTCCCGCAACACAAAACTTGTAAGCTGCTGATGTATGGACCAACTCTCGGGCTAGCGAGCTTCTGTAAACATTGCCCATTGACGGAATACGGCGGCAGAACAAGTGCTCGACGTAGCGTGAAATACGAGGTATGTCCACAAAGTAAGTTCCGTTTGGTTATATAAAACAAACGTGTACAGATACAGAAAAATATTTATTGAAGAAAAATGTACAACTGTTAGGATACTTTTCTACATAGCTTCTGAAATTTTATAGGCATTTGTCTTAGCGTGGCAAAAGTCTTTGTATGCCTTCTTCGTAGAAGATTGCCGCCTGTGTATTCAACCATATGGTAACGTGTTCTTTCAGCTCGTCATCATCGCTGAAGTGTTGACCACCATGGACAGGTTTTAGGTGTAAGAAGAAAGTCGCTAGAAGCGAGACTATGCGGAGGATGAACAAACACGTCCCAATGAAATTCCCGTAAGAGTTGTTTGGTCACATTCGCCTTGTGAGGTCGGGCGGCAACGTGAAGGGAAGAAGAAGACTCCTTTCATCTCTTCTTACACCTAAAATCTGTGCTTGGTGTTCAACACTTCAACGATTATGAGCTGAAAGAACGTGTTTGCCACATGGTTGAATACACAGGCGGCAACCTTCTACGAAGAAGGCACACAAAACTTGTCCTACGGTATGACAAGTGCCTACCAAATTTCGGAGGTTATGTAGAAAAGTGGTTGAACAGTTGCAGATTTTTATACAATAAATATTTTTTCTGTATCTGTTCACGTTTGGTTTATATAACCAAACGGAACTTACTTTGTGGACATACGTAGTAATAAGTGTGCGGAAAACAAAGCATGATGACCATTATCGTTTGATAAGTAGAGTACCATTAACCACTGTACCTTACAGTGGGGTCCGAGGAACCCCGTAGTATTTTTTATTGTGTATTACAAACAATAGGTTGAGACCATTTTTGGAAACTCTGCTTATATTGGTGATTGCTCCTACACACATTTCATGAGAACTCGAACACTCTGGCATCCTCTTTCCACCTTTCTCTGATTTTACCAGTTTTTTCGTTGATTCTTTTATTTCTTGACATGTTACACACTTTGCTTGGTGAGTTTTAACACATTGTTTTATACTACATTGTAGTGCTTTTTATTATAATCTCTACGGTTGAAACAAGGGATGATAACCGAAGTGGTTTAGTCCCTTTAAAAATCAAACCATCCATCCATCGAACATACACACTTTTGATACTTCCTGGCAGATCAAAATTGTGTGCTGGAACCGGGACTCGAACCTGGGACCTTTGCCTTTGCGCTCTACCACTGAGCCAGGAAATTTCATATCAGCGCACACTCCGCTGTAGAGTGAAAGCTTCATTCTGGAAACATCCCTTAGGATGCTGCTAAGCCTTGTCTCTATCTACATTCTACATCTACGTAGATACTCTGTAAATTACATTAAATGCCTGGCAGAGGGTTCATTAACCACTTTCATAACTTTTCTCTACCGTTCCATTCTCTAATAGCGCGCGGGAAGAAAGAACACCTAAATCGTTCCGTTTTCGATCTGATTTCTCTTATTTTAATGGGATGGTCATGTCTCCCTAAGTAGGTTGGTGCTAGCAAAGTATTTTCACATTCAGAAGTAAGAGTCGGTGATTGAAACTTCGCAAACAGATCAAGCTGCAATGAATAACGTCTTTCTTTTAATGATCTCCACTCCAATTCGTGCAACATTTCTGTGATACTTTCCCCCCCGTAACTCAATAAAACAAAACGAGCTGCCCTTCTCTGAACCTTCTCAATGTCTTCCGTCAGTCCCACCTGGTGAGGGTCCCACAATGGGCAACAGTACTCCAGGAGAGGACGCACAAGTGTGATGTAGGCAGTCTCTTTGGTGGAGCTGGTGCATCTTCGAAGCGTTCTGCCGATGAAACGTAACCTTCGCTTCGCCTTCCCCACAATATTTTCTGTGTGTTCTCTCCAGGCAAAGTTGTTCGTAATATTAACTCCAAGGTATTTAGTAGAATCTACGACCTTAAGGTTTGACTGATTAATTACGCGATAAAAGTTCAGCGGATTTCTTTTAGTGGTCATGTGTATTACTTCACACTTTTCTTTATTTAGTGTCAATTGCCAATTTTCGCACCATGTAGAAATTTTGTCTAAATCGCTTTGCAGTTGCTTTGATCCTCTGTTGACTTCACTAGCCGATAAACGACAGCATCATCCGCGTACAATCTAAGGGAGCTATTCAGACTGTCTCCTAAATCGTTTATAAACACAAGGAAGAGTAGGGGACTTATAACGCTTCCCTGTGGAACGTCAGATATCACTTCTGTTTTACTCGATGACTTACCGTCATTTACAACGAACTGTGTCCTTTCTGATAGGAAATCGTGAATCCAATCGCACAATTGGGGAGATATTCCATAAGCACGCTATTTCATTACAAGCCGCTTGTGGGGTACAGTGTCAAAACCCTTCCGGAAATCCAGAAATATGGAATCGATTTGAGATCCCTTGTCGATGGCACTTAACACTTCATGTGAATAAAGGGCAAGCTGAGTTTCGCAAGAGCGATACTTTCTGAATCCGTGTTGACTATTAGTTAATAGGTCGTTCTCTTCGAGGTAGTTCATATTATTCGAACAAAGTATATGTTCCAAAATCCTACTGCAAATCGACGTCAATGAGATTGGCCTGTAATTTTGGGGATCACTCATATTACCTTTCTTGAATATTGGAGTATCTTGGGCAACTTTACAATCTTTGGGTACGGATCTTTCGCTGAGTGATCGGTCGTAAAGTACGGAGCTATTGCATCAGCATACTCTGAGAGGAATCTAGTTGGTATACAATCTGGCCCGGAAGATTTGTTTTTGTTTAGTGACTTAAGTTGTTTTACTATTCCAAGAACATCTACTTCTAAGTTTCGCATGATGGCTGTTCTTGGATTGAATACTGGAGTGTTCACTTCGTCTTCTTTGGTTAACGAATTTCGGAAAACTGTGTTTAGTAATTCTGCCTTAGCAGTACTGTCATCGGTAGTATTACCATTGCTATCGCGTAGTGAAGGTATTGTTTGTGTGTTACCGCTAGTGTACTTCACATATGACCAGAATTTTTTTGGATTTTCTGCAAGATTACGAGACAGTATTATATTGTGGTAACTAATATAGGATTCTCGCATTGAAGTCCGCGCTAGGTTGCGAGTTTGAGCAAAAGATTGCCAGTCTTGCGGATTCTGTGTCTTTTAAAATTTTGCATGCGTTTTTCTTTGTTTCTGCAACAGTGATCTGACCTGTTTCGTGTACCACGGGGTGTCAGACCCCTCTTTTATTAATTTATTTGGTATAAATCTCTCGATTGCTACTGATATTATGTCTTTGAAAGTAAGCCACAACTGATCTACACTCGCATTTTTAGTTTTGAAAGACGGAGACTATCACTCAGGAAAGCGTGAAGCGAATTTTTGTCTGCTTTATATATATATATATATTATTTATTTTTGGTGCATTTGGGTATTTCGACATTCAGTCTCGCTACTACAACTCGATGTACGCTAATCCCTGTATCTGTTTTGATGCTCTTTACTATCTTCAGATTATTTGTTGCTAGGAGATCAAGGGTATTCTCGCAACCACTTACTATTCTAGTGGGTTCATGAACTAACTGTTCGAAGTACTTTTCAGAAAAAGCATTCAGAACTAGTTCGGACGATATTTTATATTTGCCGCCGGTTTTGAATACGTAATTATGCTAACATATCGAGGGTAAATTAAAGTCGCCACGCAAGCCCCGGTGGTCGAGGAGACTGAGGCGCTCCAGTCACGGTCGGCACGGCCACTACGGTCGGAGGTTCGAATCCCCCCTCGGGCATGGATATTTGTGCCGTCCTTAGTGTAAGTTAGTTCGTAAGTAGTTTGTAAGTTTAGGGACTGATGACCCCGTAGTTAAGTCCCTTAAGCTTAACAAACATTTGAACATTTGAAAGTAGCCACCAATTATAACAGTATGCTTCGGATACCTATTTGAAATGTGATTCAAGCTTTCTTTGAGCATTTCGGCAATCGCATCGTCTGAGTTAGGGGGCCGATAAAAAGATCCAATTATTAATTTATTCCGGTTTGCAGGTATAGGCTCTACCCAGACCAACTCACAGGAAGTATCTGCCTCAATTTCGTGGCAGGTCAGTATGACCTCTATAATATTCTTTCCTAGTCTCGCATGGTTCGCACGGGAGCTTCTGTGAAGTTTGGAAAGTAGCAGGCGAGGTAACTCCTGGTCGATGAGTATGGATCGATTGGTCTGGGGTTCACAGCCCGCTGCTACCTTACATCAACTGTGGTGGTACGACGCCATACTGTCCGGCCGCCTACGTTCCACGCAGGACCGCGATCGGCTTCGTCTCTTTGATCCCATATTGTAATTAATTCACGTGGTCTCTCATATGCAATTTCATTCCCTTCTGGCCGCATCCCTTTTTTTTTTTTTTTTTTTTTTTTTTTTTTTTTTTTTTTTTTTTCTCTCTCTCTCTCTCTCTTGTCAGTCAGTGAATATTGTAACAGTGAGAAAATCTCGTCATATGCAAGACACTTAAATTTTTGTTACACTCCCCAAACATGTTTCAGCACATTTTGTACCATTTCCAGTAGGATATTTTTATAGTTTATCTGAAAATTATATTAGTTTTGTACAAAATGGCTTTTTGATATAAATTTCCCTACTCTCAGGGGAATCAGTTTGAAGAAATCATGAGTTTGAATTCTAGTGGGCAGGGAAAATTTGAGAATTTGTATCTGATGGGAGGTGACCCAGAGTAGTCCTTGAAAGAGTGGTGCTCGCTGTATCCCCAGTGGTGTAGTGGTCAGCGCAACTGCGTAACAAGCAGGAGACTCGGGTTAGAATCCTGGATGGGTACACATTTTCAGCTTTATCCAATCGCAGTTAATGTCGTTCATTGCGTGAATATGAATTTTAAGGACTTAAAAGTGTTGTAGTTGCAGAAAAATAACGCTTTAATGCATTCTGCAGATTCAGTATTGTTCTTTTTATTCATCACGCATGTACGTTGCGCCTTCTTACCAACGTATCCTTAGTGGGCGTCGTAACAGACAAAACGTTTGGGTACCTATATGTTTTTAGCAGATAAACAAAGTGTAGCAAACGTTTCTTCTTCGTAAAATATGGTAATGTACTCGCAAATACAAATATAGGTACTGATCCAAATACCGAAAATGACACAGACCATGAAAACGACGAATACGCACAAACACCGTAATAAAAAGACAGATAACAAGGGAAACGATATGCAAGTTGACAATAAAAACAAGACTTATCATTTCCTCAAATGAAATAGTAATATGAATTGTGAATACAGGAATTAAATAATAGTAAGCGAAGACATTACATAACAATGAATACTACTACATCTACAATCAGAAGAATATTTCTATCACTGCAAAACTGAAACATTACCAGACAGTGATCCGCCCTGAAGCTTTATATGCAGCAGAAACACTCAACCTAATAAGAATTGGAATGATCATGACGCTAGAACTAGTGGATCGGAAGATTCTCAGGAGAATATTAGGACCTCGAAGAACAGAAGACGGTCAGTTTAGAAATCGATCCAACCAGGAGCTCTATTCCAAAATAAAATAAAAATATCCAATATCATTAAGGAAAGAAGGTGCGAGTTCTTTGGACACATTTGCAGAATGGACCAGACAGTGGCGTAACTAGGACTTGGCTTTGGAGGGGGATAGATCTGCTTGACGAGCAAAATTTTAGTCAGTTTCCAGACAGACTACCAGCTTCCATTCCCGTTGAAGAAACTAATTCACTCCCATCCAATGAAAGATTATGGTAAACAACCCCAAGTTTTCAATCTTTACTTTTACCAGATCGCTGTTATACGATCTCTTTTTCTCTTTTTTTTTTCTTTTTTTTCGGGGTTCTGGGGGGGGGGCGTTCTATCCCCCTCATCTCCCCCCCATAGTTACGCCACTGGAACCAGGGGAGGTTAACACAGCAAATTACGGTGGATCCAAGAAGTACAAAGGGATCTGGAAGAAATGGGAATACGGGATCAAGAAATACACAACAGGGTGATTTTTAAATAAACAATTCAGGCATTCGCAGGATTTGAGGACAGAACTAGACCAAGAACGAAATCATCGTGGACAGAAAAGCGAAGAAAGATGCAAAGTGTAAGAATGAAACAATACTGGAAGAGCAGGAAGAACGGAAGAAAGGAAGCTGATGTGAATTAACGTGGTCCAAAGATGGCCGACACGAAAGAAGGAGAAGAAAGTAAAAGAACACTAACTTACACTTATAAAGATAGTGCAAATAAGAGGGACAGGCTCGAGGCCTTAGCGAAACCCATCTGTCTGAAACAGCCAGCTTAAGGGACATTATTCTTTTTTCTAGGTCTAAACACATGAAATTAATTTACGATCATCCATGCACATGAATAGTAAAAAAAATTGTAACAATGTTAGATTAAAAACAGGCAGTTTCAGGGGGGGGGGGGTGCAGGCTCCAAGTTTCTTCCTGAGACACTACCACCTGCAACAGCCCGACAAAGTATTAAATATGTACATTTTTTGAATTTTCTTAATCTTTTTGAATGTGCAATTTTCTAATTATCTTTGTATTTTATCTATTTCCTTTCCTTATTTTTCTGTTTCATATTATTGCTCGTTAGACTGTCTAAATTGTATTGTGAAATAAAGTTTGTCATTGTATGCTATATTATGAAATGTATGACTTCCTGTTAACTGTTAGGCAGCAGGTTATAAAATGAGTAATAAATAAATAAATAAATAAATAGTGTACTCGCAGAACGACCGCGGTGGAGTAGCCGAGCGGTCTAAGGCGCCCCTTGCAGAGCGCGCGGTTGCTCGCCGTCGGAGGTTCGAGTCATCCCTTGGGCATGGGTGTGTGTGTGTTGTCCTTAGGTTAGTTTACCTTAGTTTAAGTAGTTTGTAAGCTACGGACTGATGACCACGCAGTTTGCTCTGATAGATTTACACACATTTGAACATACTCGAAGAACAGAGTCTTTTTTTTTCAGATTTTCCATACGATTAAATTGGTTGAAATGTTGTACATTTTCTTGTGAAACCTTAGACAGTGGACTTAGATGGCGGACTTTGGATCCAAAATTTTGCGTGAGTGTGGCAAAAAATAACGGAAGGATCCCGTGTTTGTAAGTTGGCAGTTACTGATTAACACACGTGTGACAACGCGTTCAGCGCTACCAATTGAAATCATTAATGGCACAGAAACATTTGATTGAACGAATATGGGAGTACTCGATGCGCATTTCGAATCATCATTACACCTCACGGAACTTGTCAGAAGTAATGGATAAAATATTCTCTGATCGTGATATTTATGTCAGAGTTATTTGGATGTTAATAAACACTCCCGCCCCCGCCCCATTCGGTTTCATTTTACTGTATGTTATTAATTTTCCGGGTTGTGCGAGTTTAGCCGCCCGTGGTAATGGCTCACTGCTCGTCGAGCTCCGAATATGTCACACAGTCGCGAAATAAAATTAAATCGTCGTTAACGCGGGCTGTGCTCGTTATTTTATTGCCTCGGTGCGCTTGCAGATTAGCAAATTGGATGAAATACTACACGATATGTTTAATTAGTCACTAGTAACATACGCGCGCGCGTGTACACATGTTGTGAGTGAGTGTGTGTGTGTGTGTGTGTGTGTGTGAGAGAGAGAGAGAGAGAGAGATAGATAGATAGACGTAGACATAGACATACAATCACATCACGCTATTTATTCTCTGTTGTCATCTTCGCAGTTAGTCCCTTTGAGACTTCAGACTCCGATCCCAGTGGCCATGTTACGAAAGGAGTGCGTCGAGAGATTCCTGGCCTCTATTTTTTACTGACATTGTGATCAGCGTCACTTACCATTCCGCGTGAAACTTCTCTTGCACGTCCAATCTGCGTCCCTTCATTTTCAACTCGCTATGATATCTCACGCAGTCAAATCTACATATACATACATACTCCGCAATCCACCGTAAGGTGCGTGGCGGAGGGTACACTGTACCACTACTAGGCATTTATCTTCCTATTCCACTCCCAAATAGAACGAGGAAACAAAGAATGCCTATATACCTCCGCACGAGCTCTAATTTCTGTTATGTTGTCTTTGTTATCACTACGTGAAATGTAAGTAGGCGGCAGCAAGATCGTACTACACTCAGCTTCAAATTCCGGCCCTCTAAATTTCCTCAACAGAAATTCACGAAAATAACGTCGTCTTTCCTCCAGCGATCCCCAATTGAGTTGCCGGAGCATTTCCGTGACACTAGCGCATTGGTCGAACCTACCAGTAACAAATCTAGCTGCCCGCCTCTGAACTGCTTCTATGTCTTCCTTTAAACTGATCTGCTGCGGGTCCCAAACACGTTAGCAATACTCAAGACGTGGTCGTACAAGCGTTTTATACGCGGTCTCCTTTACATATGAAGTACATATTCCCAAAATTCTGCCAATAAACCGAAGTCGGCTGTCCGCCTTGCTCACAACTGTCACATATTCGTTCCATTTCATATCGCTCTGCAATGTTACGCCTAGATATTGGAACGACGCGACAGAATCAAGAAGCTCACTACTAATGCTGTATTCGAACATTATGGGATTGTTTTTCCTACTCATGCGCATCACCTTACATTTTTCTACATTGGGAGCTAGCTGCCATTCTTCCCACCAACTAGAAATTTTGTCTAAGTCATCCTGTATGCTATTACAGGTAGTTACAGACGACACCCTCCCATACACCACAGCATCATCAGCAAACACATATTACAACTTACTCTGACAATCAGATCATTTATATAGATAGAAAATAATAGCGGTCCTATCACACTTCCCTGGGGTACGCCTGACGATACACTCGCCTCTGATGAACACTCGCCGTGGAGAACAACGTACTGTGTTCTATTACTCAGGAAGTCTTCCAGTCAGTCACAAATATGTGAACCTATTCCGTAAGCTCGTAGCTTCGTTAGCAGTCTGCAGTGTGGCACCGTGTCGAACGCCTTTTTGAAGTCGAGAAAAACGCAATACACCTGTTGCCCTTCATCCATGGCTCGCAAGATGTCATGTGAGAAAAGGGCAAGCTGAATTTCACATGAACGATGTTTCCTAAACAGCGAATACGTTGAATGGGAAAGAAACGCCACGCTGTTTCTTTGCCGAAACTCCTGCGCGATGAACGCGGTATGATTGTTTCGTCAAATCTCCGAACGGTTCTTTCCCAAGTCCTTTCATTGCTATAACGGCAGACTTCTTCGAAATCCTTGTAGATAATACCATCAGTCCGAATTCTTTTGAAGCACTTCTTTCAGTTCCTTACAGACATTCATGCTGTGCTGTTTGTCATTGCCCTTTGGCTGTCGTGGCACTGACTTGGGATATGATGATTCCACGATGTTACAAATGACGTCGATGGTTTGCCTACAATATTTCGCAGTTGTATTGCAATAGCACTTCGTTTTATAACGTAATGCCGGTTAACGACGGTAAATGGTCATCCCGAGGGTTCATCATCTTCATCACCAGATGTCCGTACTGTTTTAAACTCACTGAGCAAGGTGACGCAGTGCTAACACAGTGGATAAACATTCAGGAGGGGTAGGCCATTGTAAAATCGCAGACGTTAACATATTACCATCCCTCTGCCCTTCTTTGGACTCTTTCGATGCCCTCCGTCAGACCCACCTGATACGGATCCCACACAGGGCAGTAATACTCCAAAAATGGACGGACAAGCGTAGTGTATGCAGTTTCCTTAGTAGTTCTGTTGCATGTTTTAAGGGTTCTGCCAATAGAACGCAGTCTTTGGTTCGCCTTTCCCACGACATTAGCTACGTGTTCTTTCCAGTTTAAGTCAAAATGTTCAAATGTTTGTAGAGCTTATGGGACTTAACTAAGGGGTCATCAGTCCCTAAACCTACAAACTACTTATGAACTAGCTTATACTAAAGACGGCACGAACATCCATGCTCGAAGGGGAATTCGAACCCGAGACGAGGAACGGCCTCGCGCATCGTAGCATAGCGCCTCGACACGCTCGGCCGCTCCGCTGCGGCAGTTTAAGTCTGAAGTAATAGTAATTCCTAGGTATTTTGGGGAGTTTACGGCCTTCACTTTCGATTGATTTATCTTGTAAACAAAGTTTAACGGATTGCTTTTCATACTCATATGGACGACTTCACTCTTCTCATGATTTAGAGTCAATTGCCAATTTTTACACCATAGTGATATCTTATTCAGATCGTTCTGCAGTTGGTTTTGATCCTCAGACGATTTTACTAGACGGTAAATGACGGCGTCATCTGCATACAACGTAAGAGAGCTACTTAAATTTCCCCTTAAATCGTTTATGTAATAAGGAACAGCAGAGGACCAATAACACTACCCTGTGGAACCCCCGATATCACTTCTGTTTTAGTCGATGCCTTACCATCGATTACTGCGAACTCTCTGACAGGAAGTCCCCTATTCAGTCGCAAACTTGGGGCGATATACCATTACCACGCAATTTGATTAAAAGCCATTTGAGAGGTACGGACTCAAAAGCCTTCTGGAAATCAAGAAATACGGAATAGATTTGGGAACGCTTGTCGAGCAACGGCGAGTAACAGCGTGCTCCCAGCTGCAAGGCCTTAGAGCACTAGGCCACTCCACCACGGTAGGGCGTTGTTGCCCAAGAAATGTGCCCCATATCAATTCAGCCGTCTTTCGGGTATGTTAGGTCTAGATGTGTCACCTAGCGTCTTCAATGTGCAGGACTCCCGTCATTCTGGAAAATCAAATACATTCCTGCAGCCAAAAGAATCTCTTTTAATCAAGCTGGAAGATCAAGAAGGTGTATCTACCGGGGTCCTGCAAGACGTTGCGGTAACAAAGCAGGCCCAATCCACTGATTGTCTATCAAACTGCACCACGTACTCACATAGAAGCGTTCTTCAGAATGTACACTCCTGGCCATTAAAATTGCTACACCACGAAGATGACGTGCTACAGACGCGAAATTTAACCGACAGGAAGAAGATGCTGTGATATGCAAATTATTAGCTTTTCAGAACATTCACACAAGGTTGGTGCCGGTGGCAACTCCTATACAAACAGTTGACCGACGTTGCCGGGTGAAACGTTGTTGTGATGACTTGTGTAAGGAGGAGAAATGCGTACCATCACGTTTCCCTCTTTCATAAAGGTCGGATTGCAGCCTATCGCGATTGCGGTTTATCGTATCGCGACATTGCTGCTCGCGTTGGTCACGATGCAATGACTGTTATCAGAATATGGAATCGGTGGGTTCAGGAGGGCAATATGAAATGCCGTGCTGGATCCCAACGGCCTCGTATCACTAGCAGTCGAGATGACGGATCGTGCAGCCACGTCTCGATCCCTGAGTCAACAGATGGGGACATTTCCAAGATAACAGCCATCTGCACGAACAGTTCGACGACGTTTGCAGCAGCATGTACTGTCAGCTCGGAGATCATGACTGCGGTTACCCTTGACGCTGAATCACAGGCAAAATGTCATATTTTCGGATGAATCCAGGTTCTGTTTACAGCATCATGATGGTCACATCCCTGTTTGGCGACATCGCGGTGAACGCATACTGGAAGCGTGTATTCGTCATCGCCATACTGGCGTATCACCCTGCGTGATGGTATGGGGTGCCATTGGTTACACGACTCGGTCACCTCTTCTTCTCATCGACGGCACTTTGAACGCTGGCCGTTACATTTCACATGTGTTACGATCAGCGGCTCTACCCTTCATTCGATTCTTGCGAAACCCTACATTTCAGCAGGATAATGCACGACCGCATGCTGCAGGTCTTGTACGGGCCTTTCTAGATGCGGAAAATGTTCGACTGCTGCCCTGACCAGCACATTCTCCAGATCTCTCACCAATTAAAGACGTTGGCCGAGCAACTGGCTGGTCACAATACGTCAGTCACTACTCTTGATGAACTGTGGTATCGTGTTGAAGCTGCATGGGAATCTGTACCTGTACACACCATCGAAGCTCTGACGTATGAAGGTCGTTATTAGGGCCAGAGGTAGTTGTTCTGGATACTTATTTCTCAGGATCTATGCATCCAAAGTAAATGTAATCACATGTCAGTTGTAGTATAATATATTTGTCCAATGAATACCCGTTTATCATCTGCTTTTCTTCTTGGTGTGGCAATTTTAATGGCCAGTAGTGTATCTCCACAATAACATCTTGGTTTTTCCTGCTGCCCGCTGACGTGAATCACGGGTGTTATTGATGCCGTCACGAGTGAAAGTGGCTTCATCACTGAAGAGTAAAAATGGGTTTACTTGGCCATTTTCGAGCATCCAACGACTGTAAGCAATGAAAACTGGGCACATGTTACATGACATTTTTATTTTAAATCATCTATACTACCACGTTCTAAAACATTTATTATTCCTACTGAAACACACTGCACAGCTCCTACATCAGCTTGAAAGGTTCTTACAAGGAGACCACATAGGTATCGGACTTTAGAATTTCTTTATATTTACGGTACATGAAGCTCAGAACAAACAGCCAAAGCCATTCGACGCAATTCTCCAAATTTTTTGAGAAAATCGACTTTGAAATTTTGCAAAGTGCACTTAAGTACCAGAAAATTAGAAGTGTAGCTGCGTCTGTTGGTTTAGCTCAGGTGGTAGCGTACTGGCGTTACAAAATTAGAGACGCAGGTTCGAATATATATATATATTAGTTTTCGCATTCTGTTATATAAAACACTTTCGGATCATTAATTCCACGTGTTGTGTCAATTTTTGTTTATGTGTATATAGACGAGTTGAAAACCTTGTCGTCACCTAAAACCATGGCTGAGAAGGGTAGCTTCTTGGAAAGCCATTAGTATCTAGGTATAGAGTGCCGTACCTCTTCACAAACTGAACAATCAAAGACTACCGTCGTCAACTAATAGAGAAAACAATACTGTAAAAAATGTAACTTACGTTTTGTGATTGACTATCATTATTAACAACCTTCCATAAAACATAGAAAATTACGAATAAACAAAAACACGTGCACTTTTACTAAAAGTTACCATTAGATATTAAAACTGTGTAAGTATTCGAACACAACGAAAAAAATATAAAAAATTTGCCATGACAGGATTCGAACCACTGACCACGAGGTTCGAAGGGCAGAACACTAAAACCTGAGCTACACATATAGATGCAATACCTGATTTAATTATTGGTACTTAGTACTTACATGTACTTTGCGAAACTTTAAATTCGATTTTCTCGAAAAATTTTGAGAGTTGCGTCGAAAGGGTTTTGGCTTATTGTTATTTAAGTTCTGAACTTCACGTACCACAAATATAAATAAATTCTATTATCCGATACCCATGTGGTCTCCTTGTTAGACCGGAGGACCGAAATAGTGTAAAAAATTGGAGAAAGGCGTTGCAGAAATGTTTTCGATTTTTCGGTGATAAGGAGTAGTCTTTTATACTTATAGACTAGTTGAAAACCCGGCGTTGCCCGGGTATTTATTTATTTATTCCTGCCATTTTTCAGTTATCAATTCATTTGTATAAGGTCTGTATGTGTGTAAAATCCTTTGGGAATACAATTATAGTAGTAAAGAAGTAATGGATTAAACTTGGTGCGAGATGGGGCGGTTTTCCATGAACGTTACTGTTTAAGTGCTCATATCTCATGAACTACGAGTCGGAATGTGATACAATTTAGAAGCTACATTCAACTATATATATGTATACTGTCTGTAAAATTTCCTGTCGCTACAATTTCTAGTGTTCAAATTATAAATTGTAACGTCATACCGAGAGCCGTAGTTTTACTCCATAAACAGCGGAAAAGTAGTAAGCGAGAAACTTTTTTCCTTTCATCATTTTACTATGCTTTCCAGCGAGAATAAGTTCAATAAAGGTTTGAAATTATGTTAAAGTTTGTTGCAAGTCGCTAAGTACTGTCATTCTCATACAGTGTATTTCGAAAGTCTCGCCGCATTATATGGCATTTTTTGCGATTTCTATTGGTTATGACGTAATATCTTTTGAACCGTGTGCCGTATGTGAATCTTAACCATGCAGCAGCTGTTACCTCACAGTAGGGAATGTGTGTACCAAATTTGGTTGAAATCGGTCCAATGGTTTAGGAGAAAAAGTGCAGCATTGTCGTAAAATGCAGCAGTTTTCGCGCAGCTCATTGTTTATGACGTCATATCTCGCGAACTATATATTGTATGTGATTCTTACACTTACGGCGACCATCCTCATGGATTGAAGCTTACGTGTACCAAATTTCATAAAGATTGGAACAAAACTGTAGATTTGTATACCAGACGTACAAACATACGGACACTCTGCTTTATATATTAGATGAAGTGTTCAGTATAGTGTGCCTGTTGTGTTTACACTCTCTTTGTTGTGTGTTGGCAGGTGCGGGCGAGAACGGCAAGGCCAGCCCCCAGCTAGCGACGTCCTCTGCCGATGCCTCCAAGGGTGAGTGACGAGAGCCATCCATCTAGGGCACTCTGTGGATGGTCGCTCACACACTCTCTCACGAGGAAGCTTGTCCACCAAACTACGCCGTAGTATCTCCAAGGCTGTAGCTCCATGAGGGGTAGAAACCGTCCGCAAAGAATCGTACGTGTCTGTCACTGGAAGTGACATGCAGTAGGACGAAGCTCTTCTGATCGTGAGACGAACAAATTTAGCACAGAAGTGTCACACCTGCTGGCAGATGACCGTAAATTGAAGATAGAAAATTACTGTAACGTGTGTAAATAAACTAATGTGTGATCGATGATTTTTTCAAATCGATTACTTTAAAAATGGAACATTTTAGGTTAGGCTTCATCGTGACCCTTTTTGATATCGAATGAAACCACAAGATTGTCACCAAAGACTACTTACTTCTACAGAATGTATCGAAGAATGATACCTCTACGAAGTGGATTTTTGACGCCTGTGTTGTTGAATAGGAGAGGCATGGAATTAAAATTTGTGTCACAGCCGGGTTTAGAACCTGTAACCTCTTGCTAACTACGCAGTGGACTTGTTTTTTTTAATTTTTTTAATTTTATTTTTAATGGGTGGGGGGGGGGGGAGGGGTTGGTCTTCGAGTAGCTCGGTTCCTTGGGAACTTGGTATCGCACTTGTTCACTTTGATCGTTGAGTTCTTGGCTTAGTTGTCTTATTACAAAGGACATCCAGTCCTCTCACGGAACGTACTGAGCCAGTACAGCGGTATCACTCAGCTACTGTGGCGTTATGAAAAAGCGGATACATGGAATATCCTAAGCACGTCTCCCTACACAAATAAACACTTCAATCTTACTCATTGCCACGGTGTCTGAGAGGATAAAGCGACTGCCTGGTAACCAGGAAGTCCTGGGTTAGAATCCCAGTCATGGCATAAATTTTAATTCCATGCCTCGCCACGTATTCAAAATCTTTGTTACACTGACACAACATACGTCTTTGAAAAATAATTATTGCCTATGGCTTGTTACGACTTTAGGATAACCTGTGGCATGTAGATTCAGCAAAATTGTAGCGTCTTCCAAATTTTCTATAATGCCTAGCTACGAGCAAATGCTCGACTAATGTGGATTGACGCCTGTTTTTATCTTTCTTACCTGCTATTAGTTATAACAAACCCAACAATACGGGAAAATGTTTCTTTTGAATATTCATTTTAACCGAAGGCACTGCCAGTTGTTACGCATAAAGCCATAGCAAAGTCTTTCTGGGTCCACAATATGAAGATTGTCGACCTGTAATTAACGAGTGAGTACTCCGTTTTCATATGTTTTCTAGTTTTATGGTGGACTGTATTATTTTGAATAACAATAATTTTCTACAGAAGACAGATTACATTTGTCGAAAGTGATGTCTACAGAAGTTTCACCTGTATTTTGTTGGCTGTTAAGTTTTATAGAAGAAGAATCCATGTGCGGATAAGGTTCGTTTTTTAGGCTGCACGAAAATCGCGCACACACACGTAGACTATCATTCGCTGTAATGATTCAGAATGATTTTTACGGACGCGACCATCCACAGACTGCGTCACATACTTTCTTTCTATTGCACTTTGTGTGACACGCATGTTTAGATATGAGTGGCCTGTGCATAGTGTGTGTTTCGTGTGTGATTTTGATGATACAGCTATTGTGAAACTTCTATACAAGGTACGGTCACCAGGTAAGTGGCAGTTCAAGTTAAGACTTTGCATTACTCAGAACGTATTCTGCATTTGTGACTTGCTGGAGATGTTTTCAAGTAAGATTGCGTTTCTTTCACCGAATATTTTTCGGTTCTGATCAAATTGGTCTGGTGTATCCGCCAAAGTATCTAGTGGTTTTCTGAATAGCCAGTTGTTTTCATTTGGAAGTCGTCTGCTGCAAGAAGAGCTTCGTACTAAATGGGGAACAAATAGAGCTATGATATTGAGTCTGTGACCTGCACGGATTTTCAGATCTCGTTGCCTGGGTAACGAACCCAGTGTGCTTCGTTACTGCTCAATTACGTTAGCCTCTCGTCATTATGTGGTTGTCTCTGTTAATAACTCGTATGACTGTTTTAAAACGCACATAGTGTCTTGCGGTAGCTCCGTTTTTAGACGTGTTGAAACTTTCCTCTGATCGACCTACATTGTGCAGTTGAATGTCATCTCAAGGGACAGAAAGGTTACCAAACTCGAATATTTTACCTCAGGACTCTGAGTAGGATCTCAAATGAATACCGACCTGTTTATAAATGTCCGTTTCACATTCGCTATAGATAAACACATGTATAGATGCATGATGCTATACATTATTGCATTTAATACAAAGGCACAGGCCCAGACATTGCACGTTTTTTTGCCTGAAACTATGGGATAACGTCGTCCATATTCCTGTACTTCGTTACGGGAGTTAAAGATGGGGATTTGGTTACTACAGCTTTTTCAATAAAAATCAACTATTGATGTGATCACCTAATCTATAAAAATTCTCTTAATCAGGTGTCAAATAGAAATAAAACGGTCGAAAAAGGAAACAGTTTTGTTAAGTTTTTAATACAAAAACTGATATCAGTACATACGTAAATGGTATCTAAGTAAATTCAATGTTAGTTTGTATTGTTTATGATAAGACTGCGGCACTTTGTTCTGTCTCTGACGTAAAATTTGGTAAATGCTACTATCACTGATTATGGACTGAAAAGTTCTCTATTGTACTACGAAACAGCTTTCTCAGGCTACAAATGCTGTAAAGTATGTAGACGTGCTTTTATGTTATGAGTACCGTTTTGTCTATAGTGAATCTTAAATGGATATTTGGATGCAGCATCCATATCAACGGCTGCAAGAAATACAACAATTTTGTATACTACGCTGTACTAATAAGAGGAGACTTCTAAAACTTCGCTCTGTTAAGTTTTTTTTAATATATATCTTGCATCGTTGCAGAGATATTTGCAAAAATAACTGCGATTTGACGATGTCTGTCCGGCTATAATGTGTTCCCACGTTTTAGGTCGAACCGTTCAACCGATCGGCACCACATTTTACAGACATAATAGTTGGCTACCAGAGACCAGAACCTCGCTTTTAGAAATATTTCGGACAAGAAATAAGTTGGTAACATAAAAAAAAGCCGTTTGTAGTGTAATATTAAGTGCAAAAAAATCATCTGACGCGAAAATTGAATAAACGAATTTGTAGAGGAGAAAATTCTCTACAACTTTGTTCCCTTATGTTTTTTTCATATCTCGTATTGTCTGAGAGATATTTGCAAAAATAACGAAGTTTTGGCACCCTCCATTGAATTAACGAAAACCAGCCGTTCGCAGATGTCACGTGACTTTCCTAGCCCAGCCCATCTTGCGTTGCGTATTTGATGATATTCTTATTGTAACTTACACGTTGTCATTTCAAAGCAGTGGCGCACATAAGAATTAACAAAAGCACGTCGTTCTTTGTACGATAAATGATTGATTCTTTCAGGAAAGCCAAAACAGTCTTGGACTAACACGCCACTGCCCGCATCGAAACTAAGTTTATTGTGCGGTCCGATAAATGATAATCTAGTGTCTACAAATGCCATATTAACGTCACTCAGCCGGCCGCGGTGGCCGAGGGCACTGAGGCTCTCCAGTCACGGTCTGCACGGCCACTACGGTCAGGGGTTCGAATCCCCCCTCGGGCATGGATATTTGTGCAGTCATTAGTCTTAGATAGTTCATACGTAGTTTGTAAGCTTAGGGACTGATGACCCCGTAGTTAAGTCCCATAAGTTCTACAAACATTTGAACATCACTTAACAACAGCCATCAATAGTATTACTTGTATTTTGTATCGTTTCGTTTTTGCTAAACATTCGGCGGCTAGCATAGTGTCCTGTGTTCTGTTAATTTTGTCGCACCAAATGCGTGTTTCTCCAAGAACATTCCGTATGGCCGTCACTTGCTGTTCAGGCGACGTTGTGACATAGCATCGAATGCTTTTCGGAAATCTAAGGATATTGACCTGCATCTACAGCAGGGGTGAGCCTGTGAGTTGCCCGAGAGCACTTTTGTCGCCAAGTGGTCACAATGCGCCGTGCAATGAATAAGTAATTTCAGCTTATAGCAATTCTGTCAGCTAGTGCGCCTCGGTTGCACAGTGGTAGAGTGCCAGACTACAAATTCAAACGTCCCTGGGTCGATGCCCGCCAGGTTCTAGGGTTTTTATCTGTCACTTTCCACTTATTTTACCTCTGGCAGTATTGCTCATGTGAAAAATAACTAGTAGCACCGTGGTTCGGAACCCACGTTAAACTGTAGGTCCCCCTATAACTGGCTGGGTAAGTCAGTTCGAAGGTCGGAGGAAGGCAACGGCATACCACCTCCAAACAGGACCATGCCCAGTAAATCACTGTGGTGTTCAAACCAATCTTCGGACTGTTGACTGCTTTACTTTTTAGACAGCACAGCGGCACAGAATCAAATAAAGAAAAAATATTTTCACTGCATGACGCAGTATTAAAGCAGTATGCGGTGACAGCAATTACATTCAAAATTCTGTCGTTCAGTTCATTGCTGACCACGTGTAGGGATGGGGACTAATACGAATCAGTAAAGGAGAATAACCAATCATTTCCGTCGACTTAATTTTCTTGTCATGAACATAAAATAAGAGACAAAGAATGCCTGAATTTTTTTTATGAGCCATGTGTTAAATTATTGTAATATTATTGAGAAGTATTGAGGTCAGAACTGACAAACTATTATTATGATTTTTTATTTTTTAATTGAGATTACTGGTCATTAGTCTTGTGTAGTTCGCGAACGAACTAGTTCGGAAGTGCGCTCCTACAGGCGAACTAAGCGAACTACTTCGAATATCCCTCGCCTCTTAGTTCGTCCGCTCCTTTTCCGAAGACTGACGGGGAACAGCGAGAGGACGCGAGAGCGCGCAGAATCGCGTGATTCCCTTCTGCCAGTTACCGTCATTTCGAGCTGAGATGCAGCTCAGCTGTAGTTTCATAGTTCACTGCCACAAATTTTCTTTTCTAAAGTATTCAACAGGGTCTAAATAATATTTACTACGAGTAATCTGTCTGCAAAGTAGTTGAATACGATTGTATCACCCATTCGTGTATATAACTGGTTTATTTGCTTAAGTGTTAGATGTCTAATTGCCCATAAATACGGGTAATAGCACACGCTTGGGCAACGCTGATCATTATATAAAAAAGCTGTTATAAAAAAATAAAGAGCTCTTTTAGTAGCGGTAGCAAAAGCCAAAAAGAGCGGACGAACTAAAAAGAGAGGACGAACTGCGAACTAAAAGGAGAGCTACCGGTCGCGAACTAAGATAAGCGCGATCGGTCGCGAACTAAGATAAGCGCGATCGGTCGCGAACTAAAACATGCGTTACCGGTCGCGAAATATATGCCAAACGTATCTCGCTTAAGTTCGTTGATTTCTTCTCCGAAGACAGACGGGCAATAGTGAGAGGGCGAGCGGCGGAATTAAAAATCACGTGTTTGCCTTCTGCTGATGAGAGCCATTCCGAGGTGAGCGTCTGCCTGCTAGATTACATAGTTCAGTGCTACAAAATTGCCGGCCGCGGTGGCCGAGGGGACTAAGGCGCTCCAGTCACGGTCTGCACGGCCACTAAGGTCGGGGGTTCGAATCCCCCCTCGGTCATGGATATTTGTGCCGTCCTCGTTCGTAAGTACTTCATAAGTAGTTTGTAAGTTTAGGGACTGATGACCCCGTAGTTAAGTCCCATAGACTATACAAACATTTTTTGCTACAAAATTTCTGTTTTCTGCACTCTGCAATATCCGACTAATAAATTCCTTAATGCCAAGATATAGAGATAACTCTTAGCTTAAACGCGAGAAATTATCCACAAACTGTTTCTTTTTGTCTGCGTGTTATCGTTAGCGGCTCAAGCAGCAAGCGCATGAAGTAGCTAGGTAGGGGAACGCCGGTCAGCCATCACTGGGAGCGGACGAACTAAAAGAACGAACTAGTTCGCAGTAGAGCCGCGAACTAAAGTGAGCGCTTCCGATTGAGAACTATTATACGTAAGTCTACTGGTCATTACCCCTATTTCTCCAATCAGTAACATTACCTACTCCTGAACTTCAACTTCGTTAATCTCTTGGTAGTAAAAAAAAAAAAAAAACACTATCACATAAATATTTAGTTCCAAACATTCTACATACTGCAAAAGCTAGTTTAAACAGCTTCAGGAACTCTTCTGAAGGGAAGTCTTGTCAGATATTTGACTGTTTTCTCTCACTAATTTTGTCCCACCACGAACGCCAAGCAGGCTTTGACACCAATGACACCATTATAATGACGGGAAGTGAAGAGAGCCGTTTCGGCGTGCTCGCGCAAGCAGCCGAGCAGTTTTAGCAGGCAGTGCCCGTGAGCCAGCAGCGTGAGCGCTCGCAGGCGCCCGCGCTCACTAAGCGCACTGGCCCACCAGCCAGATCTCGAGTACAGATAAAGAAAGCTGAGTTTCCCGCATCAAATTTTTTGTGTCCCAACTTCGTCGCCGCTTTTGTGTCCCAGCCTCGTCGTAGGTGTCGGTGGCCGAGTGGAATGAGACCGACACAGGAACAAAAATAGCACGCTGGTGCAGGTACGGAGGGGAGCAGCCAGAAACTATAAACACTCGAGTAAATTAGAAAGAGATATATATTGCACAGAATGTAACAATATTTAACTTTTACATAGTACTGCAGAATGTTGATACATAGTTGTCAGAGGCCTGCCTAGTGCCTGTACGATAGCAAAGTCTTCACTGGTGCCTATCTGATTACGAAGGTCCTAACTGGTTGCTAACTCAGTCCCAAGTGCCCGATGTCTTTCCGTGGTGGCCACGAGCGGGGTTGCAGCAGAGGGCGCTCGTGGCTGTCGTCGTGAGAACGCCGCGCCGTGCGTGCATGACGGCGCGCGGCGAAAGTAGGTGGCGCGCACTTTGTACTTGTGCGACACCACAAAATTCAGACGTCATAAGAACGGTATCTCGATTCTGTTTACCACGAAGACATTCAACCAGGCGATAGTGGCGCAGTGGGAAGAAGTCGAACTGTCGGATCCCTTGGTTCAGATCTCCTTCTGGTCATTTCCTACTATTCTTAAGACAAACGGCGGAGTACTCGTTTTGAAACGGACGCGGTTGATTTTTGCCTCTGCCTCCATCCCTATATCTACATAGACACTCTATAAATCACATTTAATTGCCTGGCAGAGGGTTCATTAACCACATTCATAACTTTTCTCTACCGTTCCATTTTTAATAGCGCACGGGAAGAAAGAACACCTAAATCGTTCCGTTTTCGATCTGATTTCTCTTATTTTATTGGGATGGTCATGTCTCCTTATGTAGGTGGGTGCTAGCAGAATATTTTCACATTCAGAAGTAAACGTCGGTGATTGAAATTTCGCAAACAGATCACGCCGCAATGAATAACGTCTTTCTTTTAATTATTTCCACCCCAATTCGTGCAACATTTCCGTGACGCTTTTCTCCCCCGTAACGTGACAAAACAAAACGAGCTGCCCTTCTCTGAACCTTCTCAATATCTTCCGTCAGTCCCACCTGGCGAGGGTCTCACAAGGGGCAACAGTACTCCAGGAGAGGACGCACAAGTGTGATGTAGGCAGTCTCTTTGGTGGAGCTGGTGCATCTTGGAAGCGTTCTGTCAATGAAATATAATCTTTGGTTCGACTTCCCCACAATATTTTCCATTTGTTCTCTCCAGTCTACGTTGCTCGTAATTCTAACTCATAGGTATTTAGTAGAATTTACGACCTTGATGTTTGACTGATTTATCGCGTAATTGAAGTTCAGCGGATTTCTTTTAGTGGACACGTGTATTACTTCACACTTTTCTTTATTTAGTGTCAATTGCCAATTTTCGCACCATGTAGAAATTTTGTCTAAATCGCTTTACAGTTGCTTTTGATCCTCTGTTGACTTAACTAACCGAAAACGACAGAATCATCCGCGAACAATCTAAGGGAACTATTCAGATTGTCTCCTAATTCGTTTATAAACACAAGGAAGAGTAGCGGACTAACGCTTCCCTGGGGAACGCCAGATATTTCTGTTTTACTCGATGATTTAGCGTCAATTACAACGATCTGTGTCCTTTCTGATAGGAAATCGTGAATCCAATCGCACAATTGGGGAGATATTCCATAAGCACGCAATTTCATTAGAAGCCGCTTGTTGGGTACAGTGTCAAAAGCCTTTCGTAAATCCAGAAATAACCTCATCGTCGACGAACCATTAATCATCTTACCTCCATTCACATGTATCGTCTTAGAACTGGAGTCTTTGTCCTGAGGATTGGGGTACTTCTAATACGATTGGTTTCTTTTAGTCTTCATTCATGACCAGAATTCTTGCGCTCTCATATTTTGCAGTCTTCCTCGCTCTTATTGCTTGATGTTGTTGCCATGAGTCTTTTCCTGCACAAAATAAATCTGTCTTAAATATCTCTTTACTGTATTCCCATTTCTTCCAAATTCATTTTTCATCTTTTGGATCTAGATAGTTTGTGCCCTTTAATCACAAGATACTGCACTGTATGATGATACAACTTAACACGGTGTGATCTAAGTATGTGCTCAAAGAACATATTCCTCTTTCCACTACTGATGCCCAATAAAGTCCTAATCATCTGTATTTGGTTCTTCTTCTGCACTGTCCGTTCTAGTATCATCCTCAGAATTTCTTAGACCCATAAATCTATCGTCCGAACTTATTCTTAATAGGTCATATTGCCACATGTTAGTCGTCACGGAGAAGCCTTATATCGTAATATATTCATTTCACACAGGACTGGAATACAAAAACAATCTTTTAAATATATTCTTAAATAAATAAATAAATGGATTTACATCGGGAAACGTGGTATACCATGCACTAATGTAAAGTAGAAAACACATTCCTTGTCGATAAGCTGTTTACCAAGATTCCAAGGTGAAGCTATAGCACAGAAAGTAAATTTCTATGCTAAATGCTTCTGGACTATTTTTCCTACCCTAGTTTCTAATTTTTTCCTTGCCATATTCTACCCATTCTTCTAGGTGTTTAAATCTCTCCACCTTCTGCTTGTGCTGTCATCCGTCTACTTCTACTTTCTTGATGTTCGTGTCTTCTACATAGACATCTGCGGACTTTCGGTAAACGTTCGTCTCTGGAGATTAATGATTTGATTAATCGGCGATTCTAATGATTCCGACAAAATCGCTACACTGTGCCAATTAGTCAATCAACGTCCCTTTCTTCTTACAACACTGCCTTTTTTCGTAACTGCTAGCATGTCTAGTTTCGCCTTGACAAGTACATCCGAGGGATTAAGAAGCAATTGAGAATAAGTACACTTCTTGTAGTTTTTAGAAAATGAAAAGTTTCACAACTATCATGAGGCTACAAAATGGAATTTCAATTTTCTGTGTATAATTACACTTTCCATACTTTGCAGCGTTTTCTGTTTTCATGTCTGAATAACAGATTGAAATAAATGATCGGATTGATATCACAGGTCGTAAAAGTATGTATGCACTTGTATCCCTTTGTCTTCAAAACATTGTGAATTAAGAAGAATGCGATGTTTCTACTCTTCCTTTTGTCTGAATAGACTTAATCTGTGGAAGTGTTGGAGGTTTAGAATGCAACTGTCTTCCGCAAAAACATACGCCTGAAAGCACAGCCAACCATAAATAAATCTAACCAACACAGAAATACATCAAATTTGGTGGAAAACAGATTATTATTGAGTAAAAATATTTATATTCTCAAACCTACAATAAGGAGAAAATTCCTTTTATTAAATTAAAAGAGTAACAAAATTACTTTTTAAACTTATTGGACTCGAATATATTCACCTGGACGCCTGGAAAATGTTGTGTATGCAACAACTTTACAGTAAACTATTACAACGTGACCATACAGAAAACACGGAAACAGATGATTCACCTTCTCTGCGCATAGAGTATAGGATACAAGCGCACTTCTATATCTATACCGCTAACTGCAACTAGTTTTCCTTTCATTCTCTACATAGCAGCGTAGAGTGGGACTCCACTTGTATCCATTCGCCTCAAAAAAATTTTCATGCTTTAGCGTGCTGCAGGTACACGTATCTCATTTCTTCCGAAATGTCACTTGAACTCCTTTGGTTCTAACCTACTCAGAATGTTGTAAAAAGGAAGGGAGCCAGTTTATCCGTCTGTCTCAGGTTTTGTTATTAGAACAATCTGAAAGCTGATCAAAATATCCACGGGTGTTCTGCCGGTCTATAGTGTCCAACGGCCACAATATTTCGGCGATCATACATGTCGCCATCATCAGGTGAACTGACGGACTGAGCTCCTGGAAACGCGCCGGCACGGAGATCCGCACGCTACGACGGCTCGAAGGGAACTGGGTTCTAGCCCGGTAGCGGGCCATTTAAATACCCTCGGCCCGCGGAGCGACCTCTCCGCGGTCCGCGCCCCGCGCCGCGGCCGCGCAGTGAAACCGATTGCGCCGGCGTCTGAGAAGACGTCGGTGTGAGGGCTCTGTCCGCCGTGGTCGTCACTTCGTTACGTTTGCTAGATTTACTCTTAATTAACCCAATCGCTGGTTCCCAAGCTTTGCTAAGATTATAGCCAGAGTCACGGTTTATGAGGTCGTCACTTGTGCGAATTTCAGTGGCCTCTCTAACGACGCAGTCCCAATATCTCGACGTCTGTACCAGAATCCTAGTGTGTTCATACTCCATGGCGTGATTCTCCGACAAACAATGTTCAGCGACCGCCGACTTGCTCGTATACATCAATCGTGTGTGCCTCTGGTGTTCAACGCATCGATCCTCGACGGTACGCATCGTCTGTCCAATATATGACTTTCCACACTGACACGGAATCTGGTACACGCCCGCCTTCCTCAAACCGAGATAATTTTTAGCGCTCTCCACCTGTGCACGAATATTGTGCCCATTGGAAACTATAGACCGGCAATACACCCGTGGATATTTTGATCATCAAATACGCCGGGAGAAACTGAAGAATCAAATCTGAAAGCTGTCCTTTGAACCTGATCTTGTATCTTGTCTTGAGGTAATTATTTTTATTCGGTTCACCGAATTTTCTATCCAAATTAACCTCCAAAATTTGCAACGAGGTTGGTCTGTCTAGTGTTTCAGGGGCTTTCTTGAAGTCCGCAGATGGGCTTAGAATTCTTGATTCAGTGTTTATAATATGTGATTATCAGTTTCAGAAATCAAGATGGTTCTGTGCACATTCTACCGTTTCTGAACCCTCCTTCGTACCCACCAATCTGTGAACTACGTTGCTTTTCTAGGATGTTCAGTAATGCTCTCGATAATATCTTATTTATTGGCCACTTCCCCATAAAAGTAGTGTTTCCGTATGTGCTCACTCTCTTATACTTGTTGCATTGTTTCGTCTATGAGGACACTGTGTCGTCACCAGCTGACATTTGTCAGACCCTTACGCCATCTGCCTGGTGTGCACGGTTTGCTGTTTTAGCGTGTGTGTCGTGGCGGCCCTGCATGCGGCGCGCCTGCAGTAGAACTAACAGTTTGTGGTTGGTGTTTGCGTTTGCTGTGCTGTGTGTGTGTGTGTGAGCTTTCCCACCGCGCTGCTCTAGTTCTAACATTAGCGAACGCTGCGCTCGCCCGCACAGCCACTCGCCTGCCGTAAGTTGGCACCACTGCTAGCAAGGTCGATCTCCAAGTCGATATACACTTGTTGCGCGGTAGTCGACGCGTACAGATTACAAGCTTATCGAAATTATTTTAGTCGTTCTCAATTAAGGGACTGCTCGCTAGAGACCTTTGAGAATAAAGATCACTGTAGGAATTGATATCGACTCGACAAAACGAGCTTGAAAAACTCAGTTCTCTATTCGTAACGTGTATGCTTTCATGGCCTGTGTCTTGCGTAATTAAAACTTCCGGGCTGAGAAGCCGTGGTCGAACAGTAGAAATTTCTTCCCCTGACGTTTCGTTGCCGGCTGCGGGCAATATCATCAGAGATGAGTCGAAGACTGGCTGCTGGGCCGTGGAGGTCCTGCTTATATAGAGGGCGCCACCACTCGTCACGTGATATCAACAGTAAAACTATATCTGGCAGGCGTCATTACTCTCGATCAAAGGTAATCGATTGTCACATCTTTGGTACAAAGTCGACCGCCATATCTTATCTAACTTCAAGCCTTTTCCTTCCCTTTAAAATTATTGTGGTGTTTAAAGATCTCTATAGCCTCTCTATACATACGTGAATTATAATGCTATATCTTAGCTAGCACGCTCGTCTCACTAAATTTTATTCCGTGGTCACCGTATTCAAAAACATGTTCCGCTATGGCCGATTTGTCCGTGTGTCCCAGTCGACAGTTCCTTTTGTGTTCAGGTAGGCGAGTATTGATACTTCTTTTCGTTGTTCCAATATAAACCTTCCCACAACTACATGGAATTTTGTACACACCAGGAGTGGCTAAAGGGTGTCGCGCATCTTTCACTGATCGTAAGCAAGAGGTGTTATCGAAACATTGGTGGACAGGGCTAATAAAATCTGTGAGCCAGCTTATTTGCAAGAGGAACTCGATCATTTTCGAACCGCATTTCAGAAAAAAATGTTCAAATGTTTGTATAGCTTATGGGACTTAACTACGGGGTCATAATTCCCTAAACTTACAAACTACTTACGAACTAGCTAACACTAAGATCGTCACAAATATCCATGCCCGAAGGGGGATTCGAACCCCCGATCGTAGTGGCCGTGCAGACCGTGACTGGAGCGCCGCAGTCCCCTCGGCCACCGCGGCCGGCCCCCATTTCAGAAAAACGGATACAGTGAAAAGGAGATAGATCGAGCACTCCATCCCAAAAGACAAATGTCTGCAAACGTCCAACAACAACAACAACCTTTGGCGGGGAAAGTTTTTCTCCCATTCATCCACAATATTACGGACCACATCGGGAAAGTACTGGCCAAGTTTAGAGTTGAAACAATATTCAAACCCACCAAAAAGAATAGATAGTGGCATAGGATGGGCGGTTGGAAAGAAAGGATACGATGAGGCGGAGATTATTAATAGGAATGGCTTAGGTCTTTGCAGCGAGATTTCTTACACCAGTTCTCTTCCAAATGCAAACATATTATATATATACATGTGGCGTCTGTTCCGAAAGAACAGACCTCACTTCTGATCCTGTAGTTGTTATTATTTAATATTCACAGAATACATGACATCAACTGCGATTGGGCAAAGCTGAAAATGTGTACCCAGCCGGGATTCGAACCCGGATCTCTTGCTTTCTAGGCAGTTGCGCTGACCCCTGCCCACAGTACTCAAACTTGTAGTTATTAAACTAATTCCCGTAAGAGTTTGAGTACTGTGGGCAGGGCGAAGCTGGGAATTTGTATCTAACGGGAGGCGTGCTTAGGAAGTCCTTGCAGGTGCGGTGATCACTGTGTCCCCAGTGGTGTAGGGGTCAGCGCAACTGCCTAGAACGCAGGAGACCCGGTTTCGAATCCCGGCTGGGTACACATTTTCAGCTTTGCGCAATCGCTGTTGATGTCATATATTCTGTGAATATCAAACATGTTAGCACCCACCTACATAGGGAGAGATGATCATCGTAATAAATTAAGAGAAATCAGATCGAAAGCGAAACGATTGTGGTGTTCCTTTTCCCGCGCGCTATTAGCGTGGCGGCTTAGTGGTTAGCACACTGGACTCGCATTCGGGTGGACAGCGGTTCGAATCTTCGACCCAAATTCCGGGATGGTTCCTTTCAAAGAGCACGGCCGCTTTGCTTTTCTATCCTTAAGAACAACGGTCGGAACGTGAGCTCCGTCTCCAATGACGCCTTCAATGGGACGTAATACCCTAATCTCCCTCTGTGAAGAAATTCTGGTGTTATCCCGTAATAATGCTGTAAATGGAAGCAAAATGGGTGCGTTAACTTACCTCTAACTTCTAAAAGAAATTAACTAGTAACTGAAGCATAGTTGTTTCGTCTATGAAAAGGGGTGAAATTCAACCTAATTCCCTGCTCAAGTGATTAACAGATGCATGTTAATGTTCAAATCATCTAAACAATATAACGTGAGAAACTTTTGAAGTCCGAAGTACATCTGCATGGTCGCCGTACCATTTCTAACCATACTTTGTATGTAAACCAGGTTACCAACATTTTACAGATTGATATCGCAGTCCCATGAAGTAGGCTATTCTTTGATATATTCGTCGTCTAAATTTCCCGCATAATCCTTAGCTATTATTAGTCGTTATACACTTTTTTCATCTTAATGCTTCATTCTTTGTCTTCCATTGTTCTTGTTTGCTGTGCGTGCTGTTTATTATTAAGTACAGCTGACACATTCTTGATTTTCCTCGAACTTCCTCACAGGTGCCTTTATCGTCCCCAAACCGAAGCTGATCGCTAACTATCAGACGGATGATTATGGTTTTCAAGTAAATGCATTTTCCAGAGACATATCTAGTCACGACATATCATAGATAATTATTACAAGGTGTGGTATTGAATCCCAGCCATGGCTCAAATTTTAATTCAGTGCGTCGCCTTATAATCATTATCTTTGTCTGTTTTTATGAAGTCTAATTGTACTTCCCCTGTCTCATAGATTCCTCCCACAAACTTGTAAAGCTGTTTGAGTGTCGCTTCCTTCCAATGGTTTTTGGAATCTCGACAGAATTCTCTCTGTCTTACCACTTTGGTCGTATCGGATATCGGCCACACCACGACTCTAACAGTGGATTCCGTAGATCCCAGGTCTTCCAGATGCTTTCATTTCTTGTTTATATCCTCTGCAGACAAGTACTCTTCCTCGACGAGGCTTTTAATGAACTCTTTCCATAGTTTGAACATTATCCACTGCGTTGAGTAATTAAATTCCTTCCTCATTCTTAATGTAGACACTTGCATCCTATATTTCACTGAAAGCTGCTTACACTTTTCAGTATACTGATTCAGTCCATCCGAAGAAAATATCGTATTCTATTTCTTCCTATTTTTCCTCGCAACTATTTCATTTTCTCTTCCACGATCGTGTTGCTTTCATTTCTGCCTCTAATAACAATAATCAGAAAATATCATTCATTTCCAGATTATGGAAAGAAAAGTTAAATATGTATTCCTTCAAACCGTCTTGATTGCAAATTATTTTATTAATTAATGACGCGTTTCGCCCTGTAGCAGGGCATCTTCAGACTATCTGCGTGACAGAATTTACACAAAATTACAAGGCGGAATTACAGATGGTTATAATGATACATGGGCTTATTTTGTGTTAAGAAGACGGTACAAATGGTAAACAAAGCTTACAATGCGCTCTCCGTGGTGTGACACCGTAAGTTGTTATTGCGGTGTTTCTATTTTTCTGGAATTTTTTGGATTTCCTTGTCGACCTACAAATGATCGGGTAACAACGAATTACAGTTGGAACATACTCGGTAAAGATGTGAGAAACATAAAACCGATTTTTAAGATTACCTTAATAGAAGCGGTGGTCTCTGGTGATACAAGATAAGCCCATGTTTACAATTGCGCTCACGGGCGGTGGGCGGGCGTGGTGTGCTGCTCCGCCGACTTGTACAGACTGACTGCGGGAATGTGGGTAGGGAGTGACATAGGAAGCCCATGTCTAAGACGGGACGGGTGAAATCTAGCTATCTGAATACAGATTTAAGGAAAGGGATGTTATTAAGTAGGACAGAAGTTTATAATTTATGTTGGTATTTGTAAGTGAGAGGAATTTTATTTGATCAGAGACATCATAATATCTAGGAATGTTTGATGTTTGCATGCCAATTGATCGTTTAGGAGGTGTGGATGTCCAAAGTAAGCGCGCTTCGCTGTCTCAAACTCTTCCAGTAAATTTAGCTTACGCCCCTTCTGCGCAATATGTAAGATTTGCATGTTGTCAATGGTAGGTTATTGATGATCGAATGCTTTAGTGTGTTCCGCAAAAGGGGAATGTTTTTTGAGTTGGCCTTTTTTGTAAGAAGGTGCTCAGTAAAATGTACTTTAAAGGTCCGGGTTGTCCTATATATTCAGCTGGGTATTCGGGACATTGTAGTTGGTAGACTCCTGAGGAAAGGTATCTGTCCTTATTGACTTGTTCGTTGTGTGGGAGTATTTGCTGTATGCTCAAAGGGGAATCTCAAAAATTCTGTTAATCATTGATTTAAAAAAGCTCATTTTGTATTGCCATGGATGGCATGAAGATGCATGTATGACTGAGTCACTTATGGTCGGTTTCCTATAAATTTGGAATACAACTTTGTTTTCAGCTAACTGTAACTGTAGGTCCAAAAAATTTAAGACACAGGAGGAGTTCATTATTTCATGTGTAAAGGTTAGTTTCGGGTGTAAGTTGTTGAATTCATAAACTAGAACTGTTACATCAGCTAGGGTGCCATTGAAAATAATCAGGATGTCATCGACATATCTCTTGTAGAAGAGTATTTTTCTGCTTATTGCAGTTTTTTGTTCGAAGTATTGAGATTCGATGTGATTGACAAATAAATCGGCAAGGAAACGTGACAGACAACTACCCATGACTAAACCGTCGTTTTGTTTATAAAAGGAGTTGTTAAAAGAAAAGTAGTTGTATCTGATAAGTAGTCGTAATAGTGACACAATTTCAGCAATTTCGTCTGGAAGAAGGTTTTCTTTCATAGATACGTTTTGCTGGATGATGTCGATGGTTTGTTCCAGAGGTACATTGGTATATAAATTTTTATGACCAATGACAAGAGATAGCAACTATCCGGAAACATGTGGTTATGCAATAAACCCACTAATTGTTTTCTGTTGCACAATGTAAAACTTTCTTCAGGGAGTAGTAGCTTCTTTAACAAACGTAACAGAAATTTAGAGGCAGATTCTCCCGGATTTCGGATTCCATTAATGGCAGGTCGTAATCCGAAATCCGCAGTAATGCTGCAAACGGAAGCAAAATGGGTGCGTTAACTTACCTCTAACTTCTAAAAGAAATTAACTAGTAACTGAAGCATAGTTGTTTCGTCTATGAAAAGGGATGATATTCAACCTAATTCCCTGCTCAAGTGATTAACATATGCATGTTAGTGTTCATCGCTTCCTTCCAAATCTATAGGAAACGGACCATAAGTGACTCAGTCATACATGCATCTTCACGCCATCCATGGCAATACAAAATGAGCTTTTTTAAATCAATGATTAACAGAATTTTTGAGATTCCCCTTTCTGAAACGTCCGTCAATAAAGAAATAAATAATCTGGAATACATCGCCGAAATGAATGGTTACAACCCGTCCTTGGTTCGCAAGATGTACAATAAAAAACGTTCTAATGATGTTCCACAGCTTCACTCGGTAACACCTGACGATGAAGTTAAACATATCCCCATTCCTTTCATGGGATATTTTTCTTATGACCTGGCTAAACTCATTCGCGGCACAAATGTTGAAGTCGTATTTAGTAGCCCTTTGAGCATGCATAGAGTGTCGAGTAAAGAGAAGAATTGAAAGCAGGATTTCGAGCAACAGAAGCTTTCAGGTTCCGGCATAACAAAACCCCGCCTGGTGGCAAAAGAGGACTGAGTACCGCAGCGGTCGTCTCTGTTTACAATGGCCTTGGTGCAGTTCGCGCTGTGCTAACGTGTTCTTCCTGTGATCAAAGGTTTGGGGACCGTCACCCGGCCACCGGCTGCTTGCAGAAATAAGTCACTGCAGAAACGCGTTATTTGAGAGGCCCAAAGTAACAGTTTTCTTCTGTGTTTCCAGTTCGCCTGTTGTTTATTAGACACTTTTTTTATTCAAATATATCGAAACTCATGGAAAATTGCTCTTATGAATCATCTTCCAGTCATACAGAGCATTACAAAAGGTACGGCCAAACTTTTCAGGAAACATACCTCACACACAAAGAAAGAATATATGTTATGCGGACATGTGTCTGGAAACGCTTAATTTCCATGTTAGAGTTCATTTTAGTATTTCTTCCACCTACGCTCACTGGAGCACGTTATCATGATTTCATACGGGATACTCTACCTGTGCTGCTAGTACATGTGCCTTTACAAGTACGACACAACTTGTGGTTCATGCGCGATGGAGCTCCTGCACATTTCAGTCGACGTGTTCGTACGCTTCTCAAAAACAGATTCGGTGACCGATGGATTGGTAGAGGTGGACCAATTCCATGGTCTTCACGCTCTCATGACCTCACCCTCTTGACTTTCATTTATGGGAGCATTTGGAAGCTCTTGTCTACGCAACCCCGGTACCAAATGTAGAGACTCTTCGTGCTCGTATTGTGGACGGCTGTGATACAATACGCCATTCTCCAGGGCTGCATCAGCGAATCAGGGATTCCATGCGATGGAGGGTGGATGCATGTATCCTCGCTAACGGAGGATATTTTGAACTTTTCCTGTAACAAAGTGTTTGAAGTCACGCTCGTATGTTCTGTTGCTGTGTGTTTCCATTCCATGATTAATGTGATTTGAAGAGAAGTAATAAAATGAGCTCTAACATGGAAATTAAGCGTTTCCGGACACATGTCCACATAATATATTTTCTTTCTTTGTGTGTGAGGTATGTTTCCTGAAAGTTTGGCCGTACCTTTTTGTAATACCCTGTATATCCGGATGGCTTCGTAGTTCCGTTAAAGAAATTTTTGTTTTCGTAAACAAAATTCTGAATTTAAGAAGAGTCAGTCACGAAGAAGGAGATTAGAATAGGAAGAGGTGCCCTCAACACCACAGAAGTGAAGCCACTGTCGCCATATTGTGGAGCCAATAACATTTGTGGTGACGAGTGTGTATTCATTGCATTTGAGTTGAAAGTGGTACTTCATCATTTTTTTTATTTTTTTTTTTATTTATTTATTTTTAAGTGGTTGAGCAAGCAGAACAAGAAAGTCATCTATTTTCACAGAAAAATTTTCTTGCTAAATTAATACTTAATTCTCGTTTCAGTGTTTTTCCCTCAATGACATAAAATTTTTATTTTTACAAGATATAAGTTCGCATGGGGTTACAGAATTTTAGTACGAATATTTAACGACGTGAAACCTGTAGAAATAATTTTCGTATGTATTCAACATAAAAATAGTCTCTTTAGTACTGAATTTACGTAAATGACACAGCTTTGTTCTGTCGTTATTGGAAATATCTTGTTCTGCGTTTCCTGTTAACTGATAATTTCATTTCTTTTGAAGCATTTGGGTACTATCTCGACATGTAAGTCACACTTATCGAATGAGATTTTGCGCTAATAAGGATGGTTTATATTCGTCCACAAAGTATACTGTATCAAATATGCACCCCGAAATGACAGTCATTTAAATGTATGAAATTTAACAGTCCAAGAACCACACAGCACTCTAATCTAAAAACATATTTCCTTATCTCCGCAAGATGGCGGACTGGATTCAATCAACAGCTAAGCTATGCATATTAGCACCATCTCCCCTTACTTTAACCTCCTTGGTCATGAACGTCTGCGGCGTCATTGAGCAAACTCCCTCACCCCATGCAAACAGTCGTTCAATTTACTTTGTATGAAAATGCAGCCCCAAAAGTTGCTATAAAAATTTTTAAAGCAACTTGGGGGATTGCATTTTCTTACACAGTAAATTACGGTGATACGGGTAATGCCCCAGACAAGCTATGTTCAAAATCACATTGTACAATGTCTCTAATCCTGCCTCTGTCGTCACTGTACACTTATTCGCTCAAGTTAATATTGTAAAACGGAATGTGACAAAAGTCAGTTCTTTCTGATAAAATGTAATTTCAGACAGTCTGCATGCTTGAATGAAATCATATTCCAGAGAAACGATTATTAATTACTACTTTGTCTGGGATTTTTATATACCTACAAGTATTTCGAAAGATGTTCAATTTAATCTGCAAGGAAGTTTCATACCATTGCACACTCCGGAGCAGGACAAAAGTTTCGTTCTGGATTATCAACAAAATCGAGAAACAAAGCTTCGATTCAACCTACGTTGGCGTACAATAAGAGTATGTTTCATGGCAACTGAAAGTCGAATGAGGAAGGAATATTGTTTAATATCCTGTTGAGAACGAAGCTAATAGAGACGGGGTAATTACCTCATGACAAAAGGGGTTGGAAGTCACCACTGAAGCAACCTGCTTGGTAACTGAAAGTATAATGAGCAGAGAAGATACGTACGTCACCAAAAGTGTTCTCTGTAGACTGTGCTTCTTTGGCGGCAGCAAATACACATATCAGTAACACACAAAACAAATTTCTTACACTGCCAAATAATTTAATCTACAGCGCACTTATACCAGACTCTGGCAAATGAAATATGAAATGCACATGAGTGTAATTAGTTTTTAAGTTTAATTTTCTGCCAGCATCTTACATGTTTCGCTCCCTTCTGTGCTACAATAAGATTAAACTCCGGATAACGGAAACTACTTAGCGACTTAGAGTTATATTTTTGAATTCTCAAATTATGTATTTGCACTCTTCATCTACATCTACATAGATACTCTGCAAATCACATTTAAGTGCCTGGCAGAGGGTTCATTAACCACCTTCATAACTTTTCTCTACCGTTCCATTCTCTAATAGCGCGCGGGAAGAAAGAACACCTAAATCGTTCCGTTTTCGATCTGATTTCTCTTATTTTATTGGGATGGTCATGTCTCCCTAAGTAGGTGGGTGCTAGCAAAATATTTTCACATTCAGAACTAAAAGTCGGTGATTGAAACTTCGCAAACAGATCACGCCGCAATGAATAACGTCTTTCTTTTAATGATTTCCACCCCAATTCGTGCAACATTTCCGTGACGCTTTCCCCCCCGTGACGTGATAAAACAAAACGAGCTGCCCTTCTCTGAACCTTCTCAATATCTTCCGTCAGTCCCACCTGGTGAGGGTCCCACAAGGGGCAACAGTACTCCAAGAGAGGACGCACAAGTGTGATGTAGGCAGTCTCTTTGGTGGAGCTGGTGCATCGTCTAAGCGTTCTGCCAATGAAACGTAACCTTTGGTTCGCCTTCCCCACAATATTTTCTATGTGTTCTCTCCAGTCAAAGTTGTTCGTAATTGTAACTCCTAGGTATTTGGTAGAATTTACGATCTTAAGGTTTGACTGATTTATTGCGTAATTGAAGTTCAACGGACTTCTTTTAGTGGTCATGTGTATTACTTCACACTTTGTTGCAGCTAGGCAAAAGTTATCAAACATTCAGATTGGTCGGCGAGTAAAGGAGATATGCGTAGTGAGAATTACTAGGATAGTAAGTCAAATGAGTTAATCAGGAACATGTTGAAGAGGAAAATTCAAAGATGACTCTAATGAAGAGAAATAGGCGTGATCTGTGTTCTGACTGGCTTGATGTGGCCCATCGCAACCTCCTATCCTGTAGCAGCCTCTTTATATCCAAGCAGCACGTGCAAAGAAAGTTCTCTATCATTTGTTAAAATATCGCAAACTCTGTCTTCAACTTACAGTTTTTACCCCGTACGACTCCCTCAGGCGCCATGAAGGCTATTCTCTGGTCACTTACTACACATCCTACTTTCCTGCAATGTTTCTATATGTTCGTCTTTGCTCTAACTTTGTGAAAACGTTTGAAGAGGATCTAATTTTCATATCCTTCTGAAGCACCAAATCTCTAGCACTACTCTTCATACTCACCCTCGCGCAGCGGCGGTGGGCATTGAAGCACTATGCTACCATGCGCGAGGCCGTTCCCCGTCGGGGATTCGAATCCCCCCTCGGGCATGGATGTTTCTGCAAAAAATGTTCAAATGTTTGTATAGTCTATGGTACTTAACTACGGGGTCATCAGTCCCTAAACATACAAACTTCTTATGAACTACTTACGAACTAGGACGGCACAAATATCCATGCCCGACCGTAGTGGCCGTGCAGACCGTGACTGGAGCGCCTCAGTCCCCTCGGCCACCGCGGCCGGCTATGTTTCTGCCGTCTTTAATATAAGTTAGTTCATAAGTAGTTTGTAAGTTTAGGTACTGATGACCACGCAGTTAAGTACCATAGACTATACAAACATTTGAACTGATTTATTTTAGGTGTCCAGGAAATGAAATCATTACAATACTGCTAGAACATTGACAAAATACACATGTAGATCAAGTACTCACATTTACAGATGACATTTGATAATACAGAAACAGAAATCATTGTGAAAAATACAAGTATTAGGATATAAAACCACAATTTATGGACATGAACATAAAAAGCAGGAAGCTAATTATCTTCCTGATATGTGGAGATCTCACTATTCCGGTGTTTTGACTGCTACTGCAGCAAGCTCACTGATAGTATATTCAGTATATAGGACAGGTTCCTACAGACAATCAGGTGCTGTTGGCCCTCCATGCTATCACAATGGCAAATTTAGTCATCACTTATGTAGCCCAATTTCCCGACCTTGGATTCTCTCAGTTCTTCCATGCCACAAAGGTAGGTGTGAGTTTGTGGTTAGTTTCTGTTTGACATTCGTTCTGTGTGCCTCAAGGAAAGAATCACGCCAAAGACCCACCCAGCAAGGGATAGATGCACTTGTATTAAACACAATGACGCTAATAACTATAAGTAATATCTTCAAGTCGACCTAATGGAGTAAATAATTCCTCAAGATCTCCCATTAGTGCCACAATCATTGAAGCATCTGATGATTCTTTAGGCTACTTGAAACTGGCCATGACACAGCAAAAAAAAAAAAAAAAAAAAAAAAAAAATCGCACTGACGTATTTTACGGCCCACTTTACATTTGTAGTTTTATAAGTTTTTGCAAACATTTTGGACCAAAATAATAATCTAAATGATAAAAAATTAATTAATAAAATGTCTGAAACCCTTTTAGGAAAAAAATTAGGTTGTAGCGGGTTCCAAACTACTGACCTTCAGCGCCACAGTCTAATACATTGTCCACTACCCGACTTTTTATTTTATTTTATTTATTTATTTTGGGGGTAGATCTTGTCCTTGCTGATGGTATTTGTTCGATTTGGTTCTATGTACCCTACAGATACAGTTAAGAATTGTGTTCCTTAATCTCATACTATTGATGGCCGTTGTTAATTAATGCTAATATGCCGTTTGTAGACACTAGATAATTATTTATCGTACGAAGAACGACGTGTTTTTGTTAATTCTTCAGTGCGCCATTGCTTTCAAATGACAACGTGTAAGTTACAATAAGAAAATCATCAAATATGCAACGCAAGATGGCGTATGCCAAAGAGTTCTGGGAGAGGAATGTCACGTGACATCTGCGGACGGCTGGTTTTCATTAATTGAATGGAGGGTGTCAAAACTCCGTTATTTTTGCAAATATTTCTCAAACGGATACGAGATATGAAAAAAAACATAAGGGAAGAAAGTTGTAGAGAATTTTCTCCTCTTCAAATTCGTTTATTTAATTTCCGCTTCAGATGAACGGTTTATTTGCAATTAAAATTACATTACAATCGGCTTTCTTTTAATTACTAACGTATTTCTTGTGCGAAATATATCAAAAAGCGAGGTTCTGGTTTCTGGTAGCCAACAATTATGTCTGTAAATTTAGTGCCGATCGGTTGAACGGTTCGGCCTAAAAAGTGGGAACACGTTACAGCCAGACAGACATCGTCAAATTGCCGTTATTTTTTTTTTTTTTTTTTTTTTCAAATATCTGTGCAACGATGTAAGATATGACAAAAAAACATAATAGAGCGAAGTTGTAGAGTATTTTCCGCTCTACCAATTAGGCTATTCAGTTTCCGTGTCAGATGAACGGTTCGTTTGCAATTCCAATTATATCACAAACGGCTTTTTTGTATTACTACCGTGTTTTGTCCGAAAAATTTGAAAAAGGAAGGTACTAGTCTCTGGCGGCCTGCAGTTATGTCTGTGAAATTTGGTGCTGATCGGTAGAACGGTTCGTCTTAAAAACAGGGAACACGTTACGGACAGACAGACAGATAGACAGACATCCCAAAATCGCCGTTATTTTTGCAAATATCTCTGAAACGATACGAGATATGAAAAAAGCATAAGACAGCAAAGTTGTAGAGAATGTTCTCCTCTACAAATTCGGTTATTAAAATTTCCGTGTCAGATGAATGGTTAAGCCGTTATTTTCATTTAAATTTCGAGATGTCAAAAGATGATCGCAAAGGCCCAATTTTAGTGTTACTACCGTAACCTAAAGGGGGTCAGTAGAACTTCGACTGGTTGAAAGTATACCTTTAATACTCAGGAGAAGCATGAACACTTATAGCAGGAGCAGGAACTCTAGAGAGGCTTTAGTTTTCCGCTGCCCTTTGTTCCTGCAGAAGTCTCCGGCCTTCTCCGCCGCCATTCGCTTTCTGTGCACGGCCCAGTGTGGGCGCGTTCGCGGATATTTCTGCCGCCTGTTTACTCGCTCCGGCGGTGCGTAAGTTAAGCTGTTTAGACAGCCGTACCCGCGCTGTTTACCAGTAATCTAACGCCGTTAATCTGCCCAAAACGCACAACGTGCGCGTGTCCCAACTGTTCGACGGGCCGCAGACTGCCCGACGTTTTCACGATGTGTCACTACACGTGGACCTAGACGTAGTCTGCCATGCAATGATGCTCGCATGTGTTACAGTTTCATTGGTTATATATCTGGAGAAAACTTGTGTGAACATGGACGGTTCCCCTTCCCTGCTAATATTACGAGTGTTAATGTTGTTTTTGGATTGTCATTAATTGTTCAAGAAACTTAATAATGCACTTCGTAGACACCGTGTCAGCTGACAGTATGCCTAAATATTTAAAGAGCTGTCTACGACAGGTTCTAGCCTGGAGTTACGTATTACAATGTTCTCCCTAACAAACACTTCCGTCAGTGATGATTACGGTTGAAAGTCAGCTTGTTTTGGATATTCAAGAATGTTCAAATGTTTGTAAAGTCTATGGGACTTAACTACGGGGTCATCAGTCCCTAAACTTACAAACTACTTATGAACTACTTACAACTAAGGACGGCACAAATATCCATGCCCGAGGGGGGATTCGAACCCCCGACCGTAGTGGCCGTGCAGACCGTGACTGGAGCGCCTCAGTCTCCTCGGCCACCGCGGCCGGGTTTTGGATATTAACATTAGATTACTCCTATACAGGGTCAATCACCTAACACTTGCACCGCAAATATTGCGGAAACGAAAAGTGCGATTGATGTGCGGCTTTCACAGAATGGATTGGTAGTCAGGGGCTCGTATTTTTAGCCAATAAACAGATTTTAATATTACTTAGAAAGTGTATTGTTTATGCAAACATACAGTTTTTTTAAATGGAACAACGGTTGTTTCTATCATGCACTGGAATTTTGTGACACCAGCTGTGTAAAAAAAAAAAAAAAAAAAAAAAAAAAAAAAAAAAAAAAAAAAAAAAAAAAAACTAGAAAAACTATTGAATGACACCAGCCAGTCAGCTATGCTGTCGTAGCCTCCACCTCCGAAACTTTGAATGGTTGTAACTGCCAAACTAAACGTGATAAAAACGTCATTCAAAATTCTTTTTATACAGCTGATGACAAAAATTCCAGTGCATCATAGAAACAATCATTGTACTATTTGATAAAGTGTATGTTTGCATTAAAAATACACTTTCCATGTATTTTTACGATCTGTTTATTGGCTAACAATACGAATCCTTGACTACCAATCCATTCCGTGAAAACCGCACGTCAATCGCACTTTCCGTTTCCGCAATATTTGCCGTGCAAGTGTTAGCTGATTCACCCAATATAATAAGGTCATTGGGAAACCTGTAAGAAGCAACATAACTATAAAAGGACACACAGCAAATTACATTCATGGCTCGTGTTAAGCATTCTCTTATTCTACTCACGTCTAGAGAGTTAGAAATAATTACATTCTTTTGACTCATTATATTTTTAATTATTCCAAGCACGTGGATGGCATACTAGTCGAGAGTTCAACACGCTGTTAGGTTTCTTGATGAACAACTTCGGTTGAAACTATGTAAATTACAGTTTTAGGTTCATCATATTTGTCAAAGTTACTATAAAATTAGATCACTCATGATTCATATAATATTGCAACGAGAATGTAACCAGCTATAAACCATCTGGACCGCCCAGAACACACTACTTAATTATCCCCGAGTTGATGAAACTGATGAATTCATCCATTCATCGTAGTCCGTAGTTTCATTAAGAAACATAACCTTCATACATGTGAAAGGAATTAAGATAAGCATAAACATGAGACGAACACATTGTAGAATCATTTTTTTTTTCTGTATTTACAGCAAAGAATCACTTCACTACTTAATTCTACTGAAGGTTTAATGTAGAAAATTACTAGAAAAAACTGCAAAATTGAAGAAAGTTACTGTAAATTTTCTTTTATTATACTGTCACTGTATTATTTTAATATCTACTTGATTGCCATGCGACACATGCGAACATCGTTACGTGAGAGATACACAACATAAACATCGAAAGAAAACTTTCTCAGTAGCTAATTTGAATTTCTGTTGCCAATGGATTGTCTTCTTATAAATGTTCAAATGTTTGTTAAGCTTACGGGACTTAACTACGGGGTCATCAGTCCCTAAACTTACAAACTACTTATGAACTACTTACGAACTAGGACGGCACAAATATCCATGCCCGAGGGGGGGATTCGAACCCCCTACCGTAGTGGCCGTGCAGACCGTGACTGGAGCGCCTCAGTCTCCTCGGCCACCGCGGCCGGCTCTCTTCTTATATTCGTGAAGCATGTTTTTTAATTTTGTAAATGTAATTCACTGAAAGGTCAATTGATAAGTGTCTTTATTATCACATGGTTAGTTCGCTTATCCTACACCATATAAATAACTATCCTTTTGGAGATGAAGTTTTTGTAAGCATCGAAACTTCACGGTTTCAATAAACTCAACTGACGACTGCGTTTGACTTTCTTCTGGACGATTCTGCACGTACAGTAGCTTATTCCAGCGATTTTAAGATTTCACCATTTAGGATAGGTAGAAATCAAAAGAAGCTTTGATTTCTTAAATTTAGTAAGAGCTTTTCATCGTATTTCATTAAATTTAGAGAAGGAATAAAATTTATACCAATGTTTGGAATTAAAAAAAAGGTTCAAATGTTGTTATGCTTATGGGAGTTTACTGCGGGGACTTCAGTCCCTAAACTTACAAAGTACTTATAAACTACAGCACAAACAACCATGACGAGGGACGATTCGAACCCCCGACGGGGAACGGCCTTGCATATGGGAGCATAGCGCCTTAATGCGCTCGGCCACTCCGCCGCGGATGTTTGTTATCGTAACACACTAATGCTATAAGTTCTATTTGCTTCGTTTAGTGTGTTTAAGGGGACAGATGAATAGATTTATTTAATTATGTTAATAACGATCAGCGAATAAAGCAAATTTTCGATAAAGAACTATTTTGGTTCCCACGTATTTTCAAATACTACATTGCTGTTACCATGTTATCCCTTATCAAATGTACATTTGCATGTATTAATAAGCTGACATAATGTGTGAATCCCTGGAAATGGTCATGAAGCGCCATTTTCTATGGAAGGTATGCAACTAGAAATAAAGTTACTTCTGAGTATTTACCGTGGTTCGGAACCCACGTTAAACTGTAGGTCCCCCTATAATTGGCTGGGTAAGTTAGTTCGAAGGTGGGAGGAAGGCAACGGCATATCACCTCCAAACAGGACCATGCCTAGTAAAGCACTGTGGTGTTCAAACCAATATTCGAATTGTTGACTGCTTTACCTTTTTACCTGTAGTATTTATGCCACAGTGAAGAGATGTTATCACTATATGCGGCAAATTCGTCCCGAGATAAACATCAGGTGTATCGATATTTAAAAGACTTCTCATTTATTCTTTAGATCGCTCTGGGTCAACTTCATAGGCTTATCTGAGTTACGTATATAGAGCTTAAGGTGATCCAGAGGCACTGAAAAAATGTAGTTAAAAGAATTGTTTCTTAGTTCTGATAATAAATAAAACTGTTTTGAAGAGTTATTTCTCCTGTCTATATTATCATGAGTATCGAATTATGCCTGCGTTCTGATAACTACAGTGTACAGCTGGATGTTGAAGTCATATTCGGAATATATAATGCTACAGTTATTTTCGACTTTCATAGATCATTAACCAATATGAAGACCTAATTGATGCCGGTCTCATTGTCTTCCGAATATAAAGCACCGGTCGACGCCAATAGAACAGAAGTAATTTCTATTTCACTTTAAGCAAAAGCACATCTTTGAAGCATCTCATTATTTATGACGTCGTATCTATTGAACCATTTACTGTATAGTGATGTAATTTTGTCGGTTCATTCATCGATATATGTAGATGTACTATTCGCAGAAGTGTCTCGAATAGCATTTCTAGTAAAGAAGTAATAAATCATCAGGTCAGATGAGTACGTTTTAATGCTGTCCAATGTAAGCAGAAGGTAGTTATTACCGCGTTTCGCGTCATATCGCCTGAACTATGTGCTGTACAGTGATACAATTAAGACACATATGTAGATACTGTTAAAAAGTGTGTAGTTCCTATATTTAGCAGTAAAAAAGTAATACATTTAAACGTATGGCAAGTAATGACGTTTGACTGCATGAACAGTGAAAATGAAGAAAGTGATAAACTTTTTCCTTTGTGGGGTACGTAATTTGATAAAGGTGTGAAATTATGTGTGAAGTTTGACGAAGATTAAAGTAAAATTAAAGATAAATATTCATATAGACATAGGTCCTCAAATGTTTGGTTACGGAGATACGCCTAATAAAAGATTTTGCCTGAAATTTAGCAACCTCGCTAATATGAATCCATTGCAATACTGTACGGGGTTACAGTAAAGCACGATTTACATTTATTTTGTTGTTATTAATTTGGTGAATCGAATGAAACATGTCACAGACATGTATCTGCAGTAGTTTTCCAGAAAATCAAGAGAAGCAAATAAATCATTTGGGAAAAATTGTAATTTATTAACTACATGGCCCATTTTCTTTAAAATTCCATACAGTTGCACAAAGTTTACAATGGAACATGTGGAGAATGTAATTTTGGAAAATCAGGGTAATAAAGTTAACTAAAACTGAAGAATGTGTTGCATAATCTGATTTTATTAATACCATAGCACACGTGAATTCATGTTAACCAGGAAAAAATAAAACTCAATGTTAAGATAGTTGTACAGTATACATAAAATTTCACAATACAATCACAATAAACGTTCAAAAATGTCTCCACCAACTTCAGTGCATTCATAACCATGTGTATGAATAGATTTTGTTTCTATTTTCAGTTCCACAGCGTTGTTCTTTATTTCGTTTGTTGCATTCATAATGGGAGCAAGTAATGCCTCACGTGTTATTGACTTTGCCCTTATAAACTGTCTTTCATCGATTCCCATACATAAAAATCCATTGGTGTTAAATCGGGCGATCTTGGTGACCACAGACGTGTAACACCAAGACCAATCCACTTATGGGGAAAATGTTCATTTAAATGTCTGGTAACTTAAATTTCTGGAAAACAACCGGAGATAAACGTCTAACACATGATTTATTGGATTCCCCAAATCAAAAACAACAAAATAAAAGGAAATCGTGCTTTACTTAAACATTGTACAGTTTTTGGATGGTTATGAGCGAAGTTGCTAAAGTTCAGACAAAATCTTTTATTAGCCGTAACTCCGCAACTAAACATTTGCGGGACTATATTTATAAGAACTTTCTGCTTTAGTTTTACTTGTAGAAACAACAAATTCAAATGTTTGTAAATCTATCGGACCAAAGTGCATTAACATCAGTCCGTAGGTTAGAAACTACTTAAACTAAGGTAAACTAACCTAAGGACAACACACACACACACACATAGCCCAGGGAGGACTCAAACCCCCGATGGCATGTATAGGTAATTATGTGAAATGGATGGTTTGCCCGTACCCTAGCGATTACTTTTTTCATGAGACTTCTACGCTGTATGTCTGGCGGGTAGTTAAACTATTTCCTCGAACACACAGCCTGATGTAGGCGGTTTGCACTGCCGAAGCAAAACTGAAACTCATTTGATTGATCTACATCTACATCTACATCTACATTGGATACTCTGCAAATCACATTTAAGTGCCTGGCAGAGGGTTCATCAAACCACTGTTATACTATTGATCTCCCATTCCATTCTCGAATAGCGCGCGGGAAGAAAGAACACCCGAATCTCTCAGTTCGAGCTCTGATTTCTCGTCTTTTATTCTGATGATCATTTCTACCTATGTAAGTGGGAGTCAACAATATATGTTTGCATTCGGAGGAGAATGTTGGCGATTGGAGTTTCGTAAGTAGCCCACGCCGCAGCGATAAGCACCGTTGTTGTAATTATTCCCATCCCAGATCCTGTATCATTTCCGTGACGCTGCCTCCCCTGTATCGTGACAATACGAAACGAGCCGCCCTTCTTTGAACTCTTTCGATGTCGTCCGTCAAACCCACCTGGTAAGGATTCCACACTGGGCAGCAATATTCCAAAAATGGACAGACAAGCGTAGTGTAAGCAGTTTCTTTTGTAGTTCTGTTGCATGTTTTAAGGGTTCTGCCAATAGAATGCAGTTTGTGGTTGTACTTTCCCACGACATTATCTACGTGTTCTTTCCGATTTAAGTCTGAATTAATAGTAATTCCTAGGTATTTTGTGGAGTTACGGCCTTCACTTACAAAGTTTAACGGATTTATTTTCGTACTCATGTGGACAACTTCACACATCTCATGATGAATAGAGCTTACATTGTAGGATAGACTACGGAAATAATAGTGGTCCTAGAATGGTTCCCTGAGATACGTCAGAAATTTTGTTTTTCGTGATGGCAATTGATGTGACGTACTTTTTGCTAGTGTGAAGGCGCAGGTACTCCACGCGTAAGCGCTAACAGCGAGCATCGGGAAGAGTGTGAAGTGTACCAAGAGGGATCGCCGCCTTCTTTTATTAATTTATTTGATATAAAACAGTCAATTGCTGTCGATACCACTTCTTTGAATTTGAGCCACATCTGGTCTACACCTACGTTTAGAGTTAGAAACGAGTGGAAGCTGTCTTTCAAGAATCAATGTATTTTATTTCTATCTTCTTTCCTGAACAAATTTACTTTTCGTTTATTTTTGGTGAATTTGGGACTTTCGATATTCAATTTCGCTACGACAGCTCTGTGTTCACTAATACCTGTATCCGTTTTGACGGTCGTTGTGAGCTCAGAATTATTTGTTGCTACTTCTACCCTATATGTATTGCGGGTAGTTAAACTATTTCCTTGAACACACAGCCTGATGTAGGCGTTTTGCACTGCCGAAGTCAAAGTGAAACTCGTTTGGTTGATTAATGGATCTTACATTGTAGGATAGACTACGGAAATAATAGTGGTCCTAGAATGGTTCCCTGAGGTACATCATAAATTTTGTTTTGTTAATTTATTTGGTATAAAAGTGTCAATTTCTGTCGATACCACTTCTTTGAATTTGAGCCACATCTGGTCTACACCTACGTTTAGTGTTAGAAACGAGTGGAAGCTGTCTTTCAAGAAGCAATGTATTTTATTTCTATCTGCTTTCCTGCACTTTTCGTTTATTTTTGGTGACTTTGGGACTTTCGATATTCAATTTCGCTACGACACCTCTGTGTTCACTAATACTTGTATCCGTTTTGATGCTCGTTATGAGCTCAGAATTATTTGTTGCTACTTCTACCCTATATGTATTGCGGGTAGTTAAACTATTTCCTTGAACACACAGCCTTATGTTGGCGTTTTGCACTGCCGAAGTCAAATTGAAACTCCTTTGGTTGATTAATGGATCTTACATTGTGGGATAGACTACGGAAATAATAGTGGTCCTAGAATGGTTCCCTGAGGTATTCGCTGTATGCATTGCGGGTAGTTAAACTATATCCTTGAACACATAGCCTGATGTAGGCGATTTGCACTGCCGAAGCCAGAGTGAAACTCATTTGATTGATGAATGGATCCTACATTGTAGGATAGACTACGGAAATAATTGTGGTCCTAGAATGGTTCCCTGAGGTACGTCAGAAATTTTGTTTTTCGTGATGGCAATTGATGCGAGGTACTTGTTGCTAGTGTGACGGCGCAGGTACTCCACGCGTAAGCGCTAACAGCGAGCAAGAGTGCGAAGTGTGAGAGACGTTTTCGTGAAGGCGGCCATTGAAGCGGCGACGTGTGCAATGCGTTGGTGGTGGCGCGCGGCAGCAGTAGCAGGTACTAACGAGTGTGCTGCTAACACGCGTGACCCTGGCGGAGCGCTGTCAGACTTTCGGTCGCGTCGACCAGTAGCCGCCGGAGACCGGAGTGAGCAGGGGGCAGCCGGGGACCGCAGCAGCAGCAAGGGGGGCAGGCGACGCCGCCGCCGGGGGCAGCGCGCCAGGGAGTCTGCAAGGGGGTGCCAAGGCGGCGGTGGCGCGGAGGGCCGCGGATCTGCCCAGCCTCTCCACAGCGACCAGGCCGGTCGCGAAGGGATCAGCCCGTCCCCTGGTCCGCAACGAGACCAACAGCGGCAGTCGACGACTCCAACTCCTCAGGAAGAATTTACTACTCTGGCTGTGATAAGTGAAACCGTACAAGATCTCAGTGTTCCGGGCGTGGAAGGTAAAAAAAGTGCAGTGTTTACATTTTCTGAGCAAGAACAGTCTCTGGTTGATACACCGTCGTCGAGTGCCGAGCAGACAAGAGAAGAAGCTGTACCAGCCCAGGATACGAAAGATAGGTCTGGCGCAGTCCTCCAAACTGAAACTTCGAACCGTCAGGAGAATTCGACGTCGATGGTTGGTGGTAGCCTCCAGGTAGAAGGACGATCTGAGGGACCTGATGTCGTTAATGGTAAACCAGTGAATATACTCGAGACCGGTAAACATTCCACTGGGGAGACCGTCGAAGGACAGGAAAGTACAGTGTCTATGATTCCTGAAGCAGAAGAGGGACATTCGAGCGCAAAGGATTTCAGTAATCTACAGTCGCCGAGTGCTATAGAGGGTAGTGTGGAACAGAGAATCAGCGAAACACTACCAGCTGGAGATACTCTAGAAACGTCAGACGCTAGTGGAACAGGACTGCAAGCAGAGATATCGAACCATCAAGTAAAAGCATCAGCTGCCTCTACAGTTGATAGCTTCCAAACAGCAGGACATTCGCAGAAGGTGGATAATAATGTCGTAGGTAAACCCGATGGTTTGCCTGTGATGGTGCAGTGCTGTAGTGAGGTCGACGTGAAAGGAAAGGAAATCGAAGCGTCGACAACTCTAATGGAAGAACTGGAGAATTATCTAGTAACAGGGTTGGATGGGCTTCAATCAGATGATGCAGTGGAAGTTTCTGAACACAGAAGAGAAGAAATTTTAGTGGCTCAAGAAACCCACGTAAAATCAGACCCTATCAACGATGTCCTGCAATCAGAAATAGGAAGGGATGTAGAAAACTCTCAATCATCGCCTCAGTTTGGAGTCATCGATCAGACTAATGTGAATTCAGATGTGTGTGTTATTGTGGTGGGTGATGATCGTGGGAACGAACCTCAGCGTCCAGATGCAAATGATCGTGCACGTCTAGAAACTGACACGAAGGTAAACGAGAGCTCTGATAATAAAGAACAAGACCTGGAGAAACTTCAGCCTGAAAAAAGTGATGCTACTTCATCACCAGAATCTTCAAGTGAGATTCTGCGCGACGGAGTAGCAGAAGAACAGCCTAATTGCGCTGCTGCTGACGACAGCCTCCCAGTAAGGAAGGTTACGAACGACGAAACTGTAGAGAAAACCGCGGTGGAAACTGAGAGGGAAGATTTTGTGAGTAGAGCGAACGAATGTAACAGTGTCACCGACAGACCAGGGGAAAAATTAGCTACGATGTCGGCGGTCGATGGTGGATGTGAATCGATGTTGGAAGTGACCGAGTGTCGAACGGAAACATTACCTGACGATGTAGAAGTAGGAAACGTCGACGAAAATTCGAACATTTGTTCAGCCACACAGGGTCCTGAAGAAGTAGTATTTCATAAGTCGCCTGCTGGTAAAGGAGTGAAACGTGTTAGATTTAGTGACAGTCCAGAAATGTCCGACGATGTGTTAGAAACTGTCGTCTGCTTGCGGAATGACAGCCGAGACAGTGATATTTATAGAGGATCATTTGTGAGAGACGAAGTGAAGAAAGTAGTTTGTCGAACGATAGAAGTGCGTAAAGAAGTGGTACAGTTTCGAAAGAGTGAAGGTGAGAGGGGCGGCGGTGGCGTTGCAGATTTGAAAGGTAAAGAGGAAAGTTGTGGAGGAGATGCCGCTGAGGCTATTGTAGTGCTAAATCGAGAGCTGACTTCAGACGACGAGGTTCAGTTCCGGAAGAGGGAAGGTGACAGGGGCGACGGTGGTGTTGCAGATTTGAAAGATGAAGCGGAGAGTTGTGGAGGAGACGCCGGTGAGGCTATTGTAGTGCTAAATCGAGAGCTGACTTCAGACGACGAGGTACAGTTCCGGAAGAGGGAAGGTGACAGGGGCGACGGTGGTGTTGCAGATTTGAAAGATGAAGCGGAGAGTTGTGGAGGAGATGTTGGTGAGGCTATTGTAGTGCTAAATCGAGAGCTGACTTCAGACGACGAGGTACAGTTCCGGAAGAGGGAAGGTGACAGGGGCGACGGTGGTGTTGCAGATTTGAAAGGTGAAGCGGAGAGTTGTGGAGGAGACGCCGGTGAGTCTATTGTAGTGCTAAATCGAGAGCTGACTTCAGACGACGAAGATAGAAGTGAGAGATCGAAATACGAAGAAGCTGTTCGTGCCGTAGCTAAGAATTTCGTGGAATCGTTAGTGGCCGAAAGTGTAGCAAATTTAGATTATTTTAGGTGGATAGGGAGAGGAAAAGGTGTCGAGGAGCAGGTGAGTCAGAGTTGTAAAGGTGTGGTTGAAAATCGGGATGATGTTGGTGTTGAGTGGAAGGATAGAGCAAGTGAGGATGGTTGCGAGGAAGTAGAGACATTCGCCGAGGATACCGAAAGGTGTGGAATCGTAGACGAGGAGTGTGTGTCTGAATGCGAGGAAAGGAGACCTGGTGGTGATCCGGACGTTGAGAGTGTTGTGACGGCGGGCAGTGAAGGAGAAAGAGCAGCGGCGAGGGAGTTAATGGGCGCAGCGACGGCGGCGGCGGAGGGGGCGGCGTGCAGCGACCGGCGGCGAGGTGGCGCTAGTGGTGCGTGGGCGGGGGCGGCGGGGGCGGGCCCGGGGGCCGAGGGCGTGGCCGCCGCGGCGAGCGACGCGCACAGTGCCGCCGGCGGGGGCGGCGAGCTGCAGGAGGTGGTCGTCGTGGCCGACGGCGCCTGGCAGGTGGAATGCGAGGAACAGCTGGCGGCGGAGCACGCAGACGAGCTTCCGCGGCAGAGCGGCGAGCGGGGCGGCGGCGGCGCGGGCGGGGGGCGGCGGTCGCCAGGAATAGAGTCGGAGCCGGAGGCGCAGCCGCGACCGGTGCAGAGGCCGCATTTCGCCGAATGCCGTGACGCAACGCCGCGCGGACAGCGATCCCAGAACCCTGGCGAGTGGCAGCCGCCAGTGAGTGACGGCGACCGGCAGCCGGCCATGGAGGCGGAGGACAAGAGTGGCGGAGTGGGCGCGCTCAAGGAGCGCAGGGCGGTCATCGTGCAGATCGTGACCGACGAGGACGTCTGGGAGACGGCCAGCGAGTTCGACAAGGACTCGCCGCCGCCGCGGAGAGATGCTGGCGCGGACCGACCGCCGAGGGAGGGTCGCCGGCCCCGGAGGCGGCGCCTGGGGAGCTCGCCGCCCTCGCTGCGGCCGCTGGGCGTCATCCCAGAGGAGCCGGCGGCGGAGGAGGCGGGAGCGGCGGGGGCGGCCGCCCTGGCGGCGAGGCGGCGCGACCTGCACCGCGCCATGTCCGACCCCACGGCGCAGCGCGTCTTCGTCGCCACCAAAGACGTGGCGCAGCAGGCCATCGACTGCGGCGTCTTCACCGTCAGAGAATCCTTCATACCCAAGTCGCGAGTGGGCGAATCGGAACCGAAAACTGCTACACCACCTCCTGCCGACCCTGGAGCAGAAGTTCCAAAGACGACAGTGCACCGGTACGAGGCCCAGATGCACGAGACCGGCACCTCCGTGTCGGCCGGTGTGTGTCGCGTGATGGAGACGTACGTGGTCAAGTGCAAAGTGGAGGAAGTGGAGGTCGCCAGCACCACCGGCAGCGCCCGAGAGGTCAGGAGGTCGGCGAATATGGCGAGGTTTCTGAGCGCCGGCGGGTACTCGTCTCCTCCGTCGATAGAGATATCGGAGGTGACCGAGAGCGACGCGGAGGACACGGCCACAGTAGAAGGACGCGTCGAGCTGCCCGTCGAAGACGAGTGGCAACCGGCGGCGGAGAGGGTCTTCTTGTCCAACAGCAGTGAAGGGGAAGATGCCGACGGAGAAGAGACCGCTGGGGAGGAGGAAGCAGCCACCAGGAAGAGCGGGAAGGGGTCTGTGGCTGAAGAAGATCAGCAGGGAGATGATGACGTGTTCGAGGACGGGACAGGTGAAATGGACAGGAGGGTCGATGAAGACAGTGTGGCTGTTCGTGAAGATTTGTCAGTAGGTGTTCATGTCACCAAACCAAAGATATTTGTCGAGGAAGACTCTGGTGATACTGAAAGGAGGTCTGCGGAATTAAACAGAGAATACGACTATGCGGATGAGCAAACTTCAAGTGAAGACCGGTTAACGTCGACCGAGAGGCGGGAGATGGAGGCGATGGTGGCGTCCATGATGCGAGAGCTGGGCGTGGAGCCGGCCCGCTACGGCCAGCCACCCAACAGGCCGCTGGAGACGCTGCCGGAGGAGGACTCCGACGCGGACAGGACGCCCACGGCGACGGCGGCCCACTCGCGGCAGGACTCGTCGGCCAGCAGCGACGCCACGGCCGTCTACAACCCTGGCCCTGGCTCCCGCCCCTCTTCGTGCGAGGTGGCCACGCCGCAGCCCTCGCTTCAGCCCAAGTCGCTGCTGGAGCTGTCCTGCAGTGCGCTGCTGTCCCGGCCGGGCGGCGCGCTACTCCTGCGCCAGATCCGCCTCTGGGAGTCGCCGTCCGCCGCCTCCACCCCCGCGCCGACGCCGCCCCCGCCACCGCTCGCCTTCTCCCCGACGCCCTCGACGCCGGCCCCGACGCCGCCACCGCCGCCTCCCACGCCGCCCGAATCCGAAGGCTGGACGGCGCTCCCTTCCAGAATGGACCCCAACTTGCTACTGTGCCTCTCCCCGTCGCAGGGCCGTTCACTCTACGACGCGGGGAGGGCGCCTCCGGACGCCGACACCTTGCTGGACCTGCACCGCAAGTTCCTGGAGAGGCGCAGCTACGGAGAACCGACTCCGGGGCGACAGCGCGAGGCGGACGAGCGCCGGTCGTCGCTGCCGGGGTACTACCGGCTGCTGGACGCGAGCGAACGGTCGACGCCGTCGCCCTCGAGCAGGTCCCTGGAGGACAGATCGAGCGACCAGGCGGCGGCCTTCTCCAGTGGGCAGCAGTTCTGGCAGCAGAGGACCGGAGAGAAGGCAGTGCCTCAGCCGTTTCACTTCCGGCAGGCCAGCGTGGTGTCTCCGCCCCCGCAGCCGCGCAGCGCGCCGCCGTCGCCGCCTGGCCTCGTGGCGCCGCGGCGCGACCGCTCGTGCCCGCCGGCCCTCGGCGCAAAAATACCGCCGACGTCGACGTCGGCGGCCGCGGCGGCAGCGTCGGACAGCGGGCGCGGGGTGGGGGGCGGCAGCCGCCTGCTGGCACTGCTCCGAGCCGAGCAGCGCACACGCCGGCCGGCCGCGGCTCCGCCACCGCGCATGCTGAAATTCGTCCGCGAGGGCCGGGCGCACTCGCCCGTGGCGCCGCCCCAGCACGTGGCCCCCCAGCCGCCGCCGCCGACGACGGCGCCGCCCCCGGGGGCGGAGGGCGGCGGCCGCGCCACCACGTCGTGCGGCGGCTGCTGCGACTCCGCGCGCGACAAGCACCGGCCGCCATCTTGGTACGGCTACGACGAGAAGGCGCAGGCGCCGCCGGGCGCCGCCCCCGTCAAGAAGGACGACGCCGCCGCCAGCTCCGTGCCGGACGTCCTCCTCACCTCCAAGGACGCCGCCACCGATGTCCAGCCCGAGTCCGAAACCCCCGCCCGCGAGCAGCGGCGCATCTACCGCGTCAACTCGCTGGAGGCGGGCCAGGACAGCACGGAGAAGGAGTACCACCGCCTTCGCCACGAGATCCTCGAGCGCAGGTACTCCCTCCCCAGCAGGTATTCGCCCCAGCCCCAACCGCCCATTCAACAGCAGCAGCAGATATTCCAAAAGTCGCTGGAGCCGAGCGCTAGGAAAGAACTACAGAAGAGGCTGTCCCTCCAGCAACAGTCGCGACCACCACTCCCTTCTCAACGTCTGCGCCTGTCCCAAATGGACGTCAAGACGGACCAGCAGATCCAGGAGCTGAAGAAGCAGTTCGAGAGCCAGCAGGCGGAGGAGCGGAGGCAGTTCCTCAAGCAGTTGGAACAGCTCAAGAGCGAGCAGCCCAAGAAACTGGAGGAGAAAGCCAAGGAGCTGCCGTTCCAGCAGCTCAAGAAGCAGTTCGAGAATCAGCAGCTTCAGGAGCAGAGGTACATCGAGAGACAGCTGCAGCAGAAGCAGGAGAGGAACCACCCTTCCGGGGAGTCCGGCGGACGACGAGACAGACAGCCCGAGGACGAGTTGGAGAAACTGAAGAAGCAGTTCGAGTCACAGCTGTTGGAAGAGCGAACGCAGGTACAGAAGGTTTTGGAGAGGGAGAAGCAGAGGGACCAGGAAGAGGGGGAAGGTAGTAAGAAGGTGCAGGCGGCGGAACAAGGGAAGAAAGAGCAGGTGGAGGTGGTGAAGGAACTGCAGTACAAGGAGCTGAAGCAGAAGCTGGTGAAGCAGACGGTGGTCGTGGAGGAGAAGAAAGAGCATGAGGGCACTGACGGTGTGAAGGAATTGGAGTACGAGGAGTTGAAGCGAATGTTGGTGAAGAATAAAGAGGTTGATGGTGTGGGAAAGAAAGATGGGGAGAAGGAGAGGGAAAGGGATGAAGGTGTAGAGAAGTCAGAGGCCACAGTAAAGGATGGGACCAAGGGAGAAGTTGACAGGCAACGAGATGAGAAGAAGGAGAAGCGAGACGCGGAGATGGCCGATCTAGAGCGCGAGGAACGGCAGCTCATGGAGCAGGAGGCAGATCTGATCCGGCAGTACGAGGAGCTGCAGAAGCTGCGGCAGATATGCGACGACGAGGAGTTCTGGAGGCAGCGTCGCATGGAGCTAGTGCAGCAGGAGGGCTCGCAGACCGTCCGCAGGTTCGAGGCGTCGCGCTACCGCATCTCGAAGCGCGGCGACATCGCGGTGGAGCGCGCGGAGGCGGCGGCGGAGGCGCAGACCGCTCGACCGCCGCCGCCAGCGACGAGCGAGCGCTTCCGCGACCAGATGTTCCGCGAGTACGAGCGGCAGCTGGCCGAGCGCGCCGAGCGCCGCCGCCGCTGCGTGCTGCGCGTGTCGGGGGCGGCGGAGGCGGCGCGGCCGCCGCCCCCGCCGCCGCCCCCGCGCCTGGAGGCGGAGTTCATGGGCCGCGTGCGCCAGCGACAGCAGAAGCTCGGCCTGCCCGAGCTGGACCAGGGAGAGGAGGAGGAGGAGGGCGGGGGCGGCGGGGGCGGCGGGGGCGGCGGGGGCGGCGAGCTGCCCAAGCACCTGCAGGAGTTCATCCAGCTGGCGCAGCAGCCGCAGCCGGACTCCGACGAGTCGGACGAGGAGCGCCGCCCGGCCCGCCCACCCGGTGAGTCACAACACACCTGCTGCGTGTCTGCCCCACCCACAACCGACTGCCGGGGAAACTTTCACGTCACGTGTCGTCCGAGTTATTTTTTTTTAATAATTATAATTTATTATAACATCAAACAATACAACCCATTACTTAAGACTAAAATGGGCAATAGAATCTTATACATATTATAAATGTGAAAGTTTGTATGTTTGTTACCGCATCACGCTAAAACTACAGCACTGATTTAGATGAAATTTCATAGAGAGATTTCTTATGTCTTGGATTAGGACATACTTTTCAAAATGTTTATTACAAGTTATTTATTTGAAATATATCCATAGAACTACGTAACGGTTGTAAGACACTTCTAATACAACAGCGGAAGAGTATGGTAGGGTATGCCATGTTTAGCCGCGAGGGTTAACGCATCATGTATTAAACTTTCGTTATTTTGGGCAATGGTTCGGGTCCTGCTATAGTGAATTTTGTTTCTTTGTTATTGTTATCTTTTTTACTTTCTAATATACAAAAAGATTCTTGAATACTGCCAAAACGGCTTAACTGATATATAATTACATACACAAGAAATCTGAATGTCGGCGTTGTAACAAATGTAGGAAGTATGCATATAAATTGAAGACTTTAAATAAAATATGCTGTAAGTACCATGGCAAGAAAACACATTTACGTTTTGTGTAGAATGGGATCTAGATACCAAGCCCTATTTTGTGTACAAAGCGCGAACTGCCACGTATAAATAGCGTACGTAAACTGCAACGAAAGTAGTAGCAAATGCACTCAACAGATGTCAGGCGGTACGCTGGAGTTAACATATTAAACGTTATAGATGTTCGAACATTGTGATATCGTAATTCTTTAAAATTGTATTCTCTTTTGATTTCAATAAATAATAGTTTCTTTGGTGATTTCTATTATTTATAGCATTCGAACGTTTGCATTTAGATCTTTTGTTGGTTCGCTTTGCATTTGTAGGATCTCAACAGTTCGTTTCTCCGTTAGATGTCTTTTTTATCTCTTTACTTTGTTGTTGTTGTTGTTGATTAGAGGGGACTAGACTGCGTGGTCATCAGTCGTCTTTACTTTTCTCCGTTAGGTTTGTTGTTTATTTCGTTACTTTTCTCCGTTAGGTTTGCTGTTCATTTTGTTCCTTTACATGGCATTTGTTTTCGATTACTGTATTGTTGTTATTGTAGTTAGTTACTGTCAGGGGTGCCAAGTTGGAGCTGAAGGGGTGTGTGCCTGTTTTATTAATGCGTAACTTGGGTGCACCACGATTATGCAATGGCACCAGGTTACGCATCACGGACCTGAGAAGGCATATCGTGCAGGCCACCATCATCACCGGTGGAGCCAAGAGAGAGACTGTATTAATACCACGAATTCCCATCATCCCAACAAACTTGCCATTCCAGGTTAACCGGTTAAGGTTCCCATTGAAAGTGGCCTTCTCGGTTACATGTGGCCACCCAACGTTCCTCGCACGGAGAGCTCTACGTAGGCTGCTCCCGTGTATCGAGAGCTACAAATCTTTACGTATACTCGGAGAACAAGCAGTCTCGAAACGTCGTTTACAGGGACATATTGCAATAGATTTTTGGCTCTCCATCCGTTCCAAGACAATTATATATTCCGTGCTAACAATGTCGCAAACAGTCATGTAGTTATTTATGCCCTTTCTTGGCACTTTAATGTCTGATCATTGAACCGCGGGTAACACCGCGGAGCAGCTAGTAATACATAAATTTCTTACGGCTAAATGGTGACAATACATTTCTTTACATTACATGTTTCTGCAGATACCACTGGACATCTTGCCGGTTGTTGATGTTTATACTGGGTGATGTGTATGATGTTGTGTCTTATGCTACTACTGCTGTGCTGTTACATGTACTACAAACCTGCTTCTGGTGGTCAGCTCACCGAGCGAATCCCAGTGAGCAAGCCCCTGGCACTGGGCGGCCAATTTCTTTTGTCACCACAGCCCCCCGCCCCGCAAAAAATTTTCCCCTGTGTGTCTTATTCTACTATTTAAGAAAAACCTACATCTAAATTACGTCTATGGTCTAATTCGGTGTTTGCCACATCTAACCCCCGAATCCAGGGGATGGCGGATTCTTCCATTGCTGGAGACCAGTCCATCCCCCGGCGGCATGGCAGATGTGGCTGTCTCAATCGGGTGTTGGGCCAGATCCGATTATTGATTCAGGATAAACTCCCGAAGCACTTTGCGCGAGACATTATTGGCGATTTCGTCGAGTACTCGGAACGTGTCTGGGGTTCTTATGAGCTCAAAGGTGTTATTACTAGGCAGAGCCCTTCTGAGATCCGCAGCCACGTCGTCATACGTAGGACACTCATAAATGATGTGTTATGGCGTGCCTATCTCGGCACCACAGGCACAAGCTGGCGTAGCCTGTCTCCTAAACCGACATAGATATGTCGGATAGGGTCCATGCCCGGTGAGGAAGTGCAGCATCCCCCTAGATGGTTTGAAATGTTTCAAATGTCCGAGTTATTCCTATCATTTTAAATACCTGTGTGGACCAGCGCGTCGTCTCATGCTTAGGTCATAAACTACTCAGAGCTTTCCAAACAGGGTGTCGCGACACCGTGGGGTGTCGCGTAGTAGTATCAAGGGTGTTGCGAGACTAACAAATCTAGACTCTAAACAAAAAAAAAAAAAAAAAAACAAAAAAAAAAAAAAAAATATTGCACGTGTTTTACGGCCCACTTTAGATTTGTAGTTTCATAAGTTTTTGCAAACATTTTAGACCGAAATAATACTCTACATAATTAAAAAATTAATTAATAAGAGTGTTTGAACCCTTTTAGGAAAAGAAAATTTAGTTAGTGGGGGGTTCCGAACCATCTACCTTTAGCGTCATAGTCCCACGTCTTGCACACTACTTTACTGCTATCAATCAAAACATTAGTCTTTTAATCACAAACTATTGATGGCCGTTGTTAACTGATGCTAATATGACATTTGTAAACACTACATTATCACTTATCGTACGAAGAACGATGTGTTTTTGTTAATTCTTCAGTGCGCCATTGCTTTGAAATGACAACGTGTAAGTTACAATAAGAAAATAATCAAATACGAAACACAAGATGCCGTATGCCGGGGAGAGGTCTGGACGAGGAATGTCTCGTGACATCTGCGAACGGCTGGTTTTCGTTAATTCAATGGAGGGTGTCAAATCTCCGTTATTTTTGCAAATATGTCTCAAACGATACGAGATATGAAAAAAACATAAGGGGGCTAAGTTGTAGAGAATTTTCTCCTCTACAAGTTCGGTTATTCAATTTTCGTGTCAGACGAAAAGTTCGTTTGCAATTACAATTATATTACAAACGGCTTTTTTTTATTATTACCGTATTTTGTGTCCGAAAAAATTTGAAAAAGTGAGGTACTGGTCTCTGTCGGCCTACAATCATGTCTGTAAAATTTGATGCTGATCGGTTGAACGGTTCGTCTTAAAAACAGGGAACACGTTACGGACAGACAGACATCCCAAAGTCTCCGTTATTTTTGCAAATATATATGAAACGCTACGAGAATTTAAAAAAAAAAAAAAAAAAAAAAAAAAAAAAAAAAAAAAAAAAAAAAAAAAAAAAAAACATAAGAGAGCAAAGTTGTAGAGAATTTTCTCCTCTACAAATTCTGTTATTCAAATTTCGTGTCAGATGAATACTTAAGCCGTTATTTTCATTTAAATTTCGAGCCGTCAAAAGACGATCATAAAGGCCCACTTTTAGTGTTACTACCGTAACCTAAAGTGGGCCAATTGTAATAGTCCGTAATGAATTTAGGTGCCAAGTCATATTTACTGACGGGCCATCTTCCTCTTTTTCAGCCATTTTCTTCCTGAGATGGTCCCTCTCTTTCAATAAATTGCAGCAGTCAAAAAGCACGTGGTCAATAGTTTGGACAGCTCTGTTACATATGCACGTCCCGTCTTCAATTATTTTGAACCGCTGATAGTAGGTTCTCAGTTTCCCATGACCTGTTAACATACCTATAAAATTCGGAGATATTGGAAGTTTAATCATTAAACGTTGTCGGATCGTAGGCAAATACGGTTTAGTGCTTCCCCCGTTTTTTGTTCTTCGCCACTCAATGTCCCGTTTGCTCCTAAACTCTCGAAGTTTCTTCTTCACGGCACTTGTAAGTATTTTGTTGCAGTGTATCGATTGTCGTGATCGAGCTGCTCTTTTAGCGAGATTGTCAGCTAGTTCATTTCCCTATATCCCTCGATGAGCTTTAACGCATTCGAAATGCACTAGCCAGTTGTGTGTCTGCAACCTTCTGTTTTTACATCTTATTTCTTCAAACAAGAAGTTGTGGTTCTTCGGATTTCGCAAAGAACCCAAAGTAAACCTGCTGTCGGGTGAATTACTGCAGTTGTTTGAGTATTCGAGAGATTGTTCCTATCATTTTAAATATCCGAATGTACCAGCGCGTCGTGTCATGTTTAAGTCATAAACTACAATTCAGAGCTTGTGTGTCGCGTAGTAGTATGAAGGGTGTCGCGAGACTAACAAATTTAGACTAAACAAAAAAACTTGTCATAAAATAACACAAAATATCCTTCTCTCCATACTACCCTGAAGAATCGCCTGTAGCTAATCATTCTTCTCTTCATTCAGTGCACCACAGATCACGTATTAAAGGAATGATCGGTGCACATTAATTGCGTGCTCAGCCGCTAGGCGGCAGCTCTGCTTCAGCAGCAGTAGACACTCAGGGTTCGTTCAAGCAGCTGCCAGTTCCAACAAACTGCCCATGCACAGAGCTGCTGCTGATACTCGATAACAGCTCTTCCCATCAAAGCCACGTCACCCTCGGTAGCGTTTCAGTTACAATTAAATGTCAATCAATGACACAGTGTCTGTAAATGCGGTCACAGATCGTAAAAAGCAGTCACAATTGTCCCCTGACTAAAGCTATTCAGAAGCGATGTTTAGTATGGAGAATGGCTGGGTGATTAACGGAGAGTAGTATTTTAAATGCAGTGATCGTTGGTTCGAACCCTGGTATGCGTTAATATATTTTTCTCTCAGTTTCCTGTATGTAACAGATTCTGGGACCATAAATTACATTCATATTCTTACTTGTCACAAATACTCATCCTTTTTTCCGCATATGTCGGGATTTCCGAGGTCGTGGTGAAGGAAGAACCTAACTACAGAATAATAATTCTTCAATTGTCATAAATACATCCTCTTTATTTCTGAAAATAATGTGATAATATTGAACTGAAAGAGAACAGCCACTGTGCTGTCTAAATAAGAAATACGAGCAGCTAATTTCGAGATGCCGTTTTCAATCGATCCAGCAAAACCGTATTTGGCCCTGTCATATAGGCCTACACACGACAGCGAAAAATGGTTTCCGGAATTCAGTTTTCGTGTTTCGGAAGTTGGGTCGTATGTAGAATAAGCAAGTATTACTGTGTGAGTTAGGCTTTGTTGTCTGCGTTGTTATTCCGTTGTACATCTCCGTAGTTCCTAATGTTTCCTTTTCTTGCGATGAGTGTACGTAATTGCTGCAGTCAGGATCTACATTAAACGTGTCAATGCGTACGAGGATTTCAGTTTCGTTTACAAACTACATTTAAGCGATACTTCATTTCCGTACCCCCCCCCCCATCCCCTCCGCTAGAATTATCTAAATTCTACCATATGTGTTTATATTAGTGAAAGGGTGTCGCCCAAAACTGTAAGCTATAAAAGGATGTGGCCATGAGGGAAAGTTTGGAAATCACTGAACTACATAAACTATTTCGGAAATGTGTGCCTTACGGGGCAATCTACCTTGATTTTCTTATTTAATACAAAACCTCAGAATGCTTTAAAATAACTTTCCGTTTTGAACAGTTTTGGCAGATCTAAGCTCACATCCTCAGATCGTATACACGGTGGTCGGAAATTCCCGTTAGAAACTTCTAGGACTTGTAGAGGATGGTGAGTACGTAACATTTTGAGTAGGAACCCATGTCCGGAAACGTATCGTTTCCGTTCCACGACTGTTTCAATTCGGATGATTATCTCATCCACTCCTACTTATCTAATGATGGTACGAAATGAATTACAGCTCAGCATGAATTTATTTCGGTTCTATCACTTTGCTTAACGTGAACAGTGCATCCCTTTCGGCTGTTCACTCAAATAGCTTGTTATCAACGGCCTGAAAATTCCAGTCCGTTACGTTCTTAAACTTTCGGGTAGGAACAATGTACTTCTTATTACTTATTTATAAAGGAAAAGTACTCGCACTTGATGCACTTAAAGCACGTGATACTTTTTCCTGGAATAACGTTCAATTAAACAGAATTTCGTAAATACACTATATTCATAATAACGTAAAACGGATTGCAGCTCACAGCTGTTTATGATCTGGATTTGATGCTGTTGTAATACGAAACAAATGTTCAAATGTTTGTAAATCTATAGGACCTAACTGCGTGGTCATCAGTCCGTAGCCTACAAACTACTTAAACTAAGGTACTCTAACATTAGAACAATACACATACCCATGCCCAAGGGAGGACTCGAACCTCCGACGGCGAGAAACTGCGCGCTCCGCTGCGAGGCGCCTTAGACCGCTCGGTGTTCCAATACAGCCATGTTTCGTTTACCTATTGGGGTACAACGAAGTCTGAGCCGACCATTCATAAGGTACAATAAATTTTGTTGGATAAAATCAACCTTTCAGGAAGAGTTGCCTTGTTTAATTTTTAAAACTTTTTTACAAGTATCGTGCGGTTTGGTAAATGACCGATTCATATGTTACTTTGTGAGATATTTTATGTTATACCAGTTTTGTCAGCAAACCTCCTAAAATTATAATAATGTATACGTTCTGTGTAAAGCTTTCAAGTGATAGTCTCAAAACTTAACTGTATGACGACAAAGTGCTACTTACAATGTAAAGGAAAGAGTAAAATAACGGCTCAGAATGCATATAATAAATACCGTTAGTAATAAAACTATACTGTACACGACCTTGTATAGTCCTTTGTAGTTGTCGGAAACATGTTAGCACATAGATTGGACATGTAAATTGACAATAAAACGAGAAAAATAATAACCTTCTGATTTTTTGTCGCCAATTATAGATAGTTTGAAATTGCTGTGTTTCGGGCACTACTCAGTTTATAATTTGTTTCTAATATTTTCCCTTGTGAATCCGTCATCAATTAGGTCCCTATCTCACAACGTAAATACATAAGCTTTCAAAACAAATTTTAAACTTTTGGGGTTTTCAGTCAGGCTAATAGGTTAGTTACATACGATATAAGCAATCATTCGAATGCGGTTGTACCTAAGCCGAAGTATCGCAATCGTTAACAGATTGATAGAATTACAGTTGGATCCTAAACTCTATCATCACATTGTGAACAGAGCTGTAAGTTCATCTGAAGAGATCTAGTAGTTCTTTATTCAGTGCTATTTCAGAAGATGTTTGACACCAGTGGTCATTCAAAATTGTCCAAATTTGTTTCCACCGTCACATATCCACGCTCTGAAATGTCTTCTTAGATTGCTGGTTCATTGCCTTTAAGAAATTTTAGAATTTTAGCACAGTCATGTGGATTCGTTAAAATAAGGAGACGCGCAAGTGTTTGTTTACCGGCTTGTAACTCATTTCGTAGCCAAGAGATGGCAGGTGTGACGCTGCTTTCACAGCTCGGGCTCTTTTGGCACCCCTGCTGATTGTTTGTGGTTTTTTTTTTTTTTTTTTTTTTTTTTTTTTTTTTTTTTTAACTTAGGCAAGTTACAGGGTGTTTATAAATGAATATCGGGGTTTTAACGCTTTATAATATTTATTATATTACACTTACACTTGTAAATTATATGTCAAATGAAAGAGCAACTCAAAAAGTTTCACCAAGAACCTTATAAATTTTCGATGTGAGCACCATTTGTCACAAGGCTCATATCAAGTCTATAGCCGATTGCTTCCCAAACGTTGATTAGTGTGTCTTCAGTGATTTAGCTTAGATTAGATTAGATTAATATTTGTTCCATAGATCATATATACGACATTTCATAATGATGTGGAACGTGTCAATTTAATAAATGTTGTCTACACTTTTAAGGATTTTTTGACCTTTTTTTTTTTAGGTTTTATCTAAAAATTCATATACATTGTAGAAGGAGTTGCCATTCAGAAATTCCTTTAATTTCTTTTTAAATTCTAGTTGGCTATCTGTCAGACTTTTGATGCTACTTGGTAAGTAACCAAAGAGTTTTGTGACGATATAATTTACCCCTTTCTAAGCCATAGTTAGATTTAACCTTGAATAGTCAATATCATCGTTTCTCCTAGTGTTATAGCTATGCACACTGCTATTACTTCTGAACTGGTTCGGATTGTTAATAACAAATTTCATGAGTGAATATATGTTCTGTGAAGCTACAGTGAGTATCCCTAGATCCCTAAATAAATGTCTGCACGATGCTCTTGGGTGGGCTCCAGCAATTATTCTGGTTACACGCTTTTGTGCAATGAATACTTTTTTACTCAATGTTGAATTGCCCCAGAATATGATCCCATATGCAAGCAGTGAATGAAAATAGGCGTAATTAGCTAATTTACTGAGATGTATATCATCAAATTATTCAGTGATTCTGATAGCATAAGTAGCTGAACTCCAACGTTTCAAGAGATCTTCAATATGTTTCTTCCAATTCAGTCCCTCTTACAGATTTTTAATATTCTACCTTAGCTACAGATTTATGTTGAAAGTCTAAATTTATAAATGGTGTCATGCCATTTACTGTATGAAACTGTATATACTGGGTTTTATAAAAGTTTAATGAGAGTCAATTTGTGGAGAACCACTTAATAACTTTCTGGAAGATATCATTTACAGTGATTGTAGCAACAGCTACTTCAGTCCGGATTCTTAATTCCGGGAGGTCGGCTGGTAGTGGAGGCACCTGCACACGATCCTTGATGAAGCGACAAAGGAACAAATGGCATGGCGTTGGGTCGGGTGAATGTGGAGGCCATTGAAAGCAAGTCCTGTCATTGGGCCCCTTGCGGCCTATTCAGCGCTTGGGTACAGTCACGTTCGGTTAATAACGGATTGTAGCGGAAAAACTGCGCGCTGCGTATGCGCACTGGTGGCAGACAACGCTGTTTGAGTTGCTCTTTCATTTGACATATCATTTAAAAGTGTAAGTTTAATATAATAAACATTACAAAGAGTTAAAACCCCGATATTCATTTATAAACACACTATACTGTAACAATATTTGAACTTTGAAAATTCAACATCTAAACTGTAAAGACATCCATCTTTATTTTACATTCGTCTTCACTCACCTGTTACAAGTAGTTACATTCGTATGGAGATTGGGACTACGTGTTGGTAGCTCTCTCTCTCTCTCTCTCTCTCTCTCTATATATATATATATATATATATATATATATATATATATATATTAAACATCCGGAATTATAGGTTTTTTAAATGGGCTACCTGTTTCGGTGTCCCATTAATAATATATAATAAAGTAGATAAATACAACAGCTACAATAATTTAAAATCTAATTATGTAACATAGTGGTGTATAAAAATGAATACAGCTTTTACAATACATAACATATACAGACACATGGTGTAAGATAAAAATATAAATCAACTTTTTTACAACTTGTAATATGCCACAACAGAACAATAGAGGCTCAAAAACCAAAATGCGTACAATATAAATGTGGGTGTGTATATGACTTAATGATGTATAAGATCTTTCGTAATTTATGTAGTAAGATATCTCATTATTCCATTACTGGTTCCTAAAGATATGGAATATTTTATTAAATATATTGTTGTCGTTGTGTTATTCGGTCGAAAGACTAGTTTTATGCAGTTCTACACGCTACCCTATCCCGTGCAAGCCGCTTCACCTCTGAATAAGAACGGCAACCTACATCCTTTTCAACGTGCTCACTATATTCGTCTCTCGATCTCCAAATGCGATTTTTACCCCACACACTTCCTTCCAGTGTTAAATTGACTAGTCCTTGGTCTCTCAGAACATGTCCCAATAATCGATCCCTTCTATTAGTCAAGATATGCCAATATTACTTTTTTCCCCATATCTATTCGATGCCTCCTCGTTAGTTATAGGATCTACCCATCTAATCCTCAATATTCGTGTGTACCACCGAAATTCAGAAGCTTCTCTCATCTTTAGTTTGAACTTATTATCGTCCCCGTTTCACTCCTGTACAAAGCTACACTCCAGAAAAATGCTTTCAGAAAGGACTACGTAACATTTAAATTAAATTTAGATATCAACAAATTTATCTTTTTCAAAAATGCTTCTTTTCCCACAGCCATTCTGCACTTTATATCTTCTTTATATCGACCATCATATACTATGTGATTGCGTAGACTTTTCCGGCGTAATAACTGATAATATTCATCTCGGGTGTGCAGCCGGATACCGTCGTCAACTAAACACGATATTTCGGCAGACCAACTAGCTGCCATCTTCAGGTGAGTGCGCTGATACATTTACTCGCCGGTGTAAGTGTATCAGCGCACTCACCTGAAGATGGCAGCCAGTTGGTCTGCCGAAATATCGTGTTCAGTTGACGACGGTATCCGGCTGCACACCCGAGATGAATATTAACTCATATCTAGTTTTATTCGGTCATTACCTAATACTTTGAGCATCACCTAATTTTCTTAGACTACCCTTGTTTTGCTCTTATTAATGATATATCTAAGCTTAAAGAGAGATCAACATTAACAATGAACTAGATATGCGGTATTATGATGGCGAATTTTTATTAAAGACTGAATAAATATTTTATTAAGTCATACACAGTACATTTGTATTGCATGTATTGTATTTCTTATCCTTTGTTTATCTATGGTGCCATTTTAGAATTAGTAAAAAAAGAAAAAAAAGTTATTTTAATATTTTTATCTTATTTTGTGTGTCTACATATATTATGAATTATAGGTATTGTATTGATTTTTATGTAAGATTATGTTACATGCATGAGTTTGTTTTCTTACGGACACACGAGATACGATGTCATAAACAATGAAATGCACGAAAAACTGCCGCATCATGCCGGACTTGGTACACATAGTTCTTATCGTCAAGCAGCCATCGGTTTAGGTGCAAGAACGCCACAGGTGAGGTGATATAACGCATAAACAGTGGCGTGCTTCCTGTTTTCTCAAAGGAAACTTTGCTAAAAATATGTTGTGTTGTACTTGAATAGCCGCGTCGGGGGTTCGAATCCCCCCTCGGGCATGGATGTTTGTGCTGTCTTTAGTATAAGTTAGTCTATAAGTAGTTTGTAAGTTTACGGACTGATATGACCCCGCAGTTAAGTCCCATAAGCTTAACAAACATTTGAACATTCGATTTGATTTACTTGAATTCATCCATGTTATATGGAACTGAGCCAATATTCTAAACTCATGAAATAATTTCTACTACTTCGGTCACTTATTCATAATATTTAATGGATTGCTTTTGACACCACCAAGAAATCAACGAAGAGATTTCTGCATGACACTTGACATCCAACTACATACGTGTGTATGAATACAAATGTCGAAATAGAACCAGTCCGGATTTTAGAAAGAATTATATTGCCACTGTAGCTAATGCTGTGTTGTGTGAACCGTGTGAAGATTTGTGCAGGAAAATAACTCCTTTTTCTAATTTTTCCAGCCTCTTATTCTTTATGGCACTGCACAGAGATGTCTGCATTCAGGTTCGTGCCATTGGCATAGAGTTTGTGTACACGGCTCGGCGATCATAAATTTACCAAATACCTTTTGACAATGTATGAGGAAAGTACGTTTTGCTGAAACCTTAACATATCCGATTGATGTATTGTACAGTAGACTTGTTAATGTTTACAAAGCCATAATTGTGCAGTCGTGAAAAGGTTAAAATAAAACTGTATTCTAACACAAACTACAAAAACCCCTGCAGCATATTTTCGTTATTAAAAAAGAACAAACGAAAAGGTTTTTCAGTTTCCGTTCCCGCTCACAGAATTTTTGACTTACTTAATGTATTTTCTGAAGCACACAAGTTATCGATATATAAACCTCAAATTCTGGCTACTTCACTTACTTAAAATAATTTTTAATTACATAAGTTATAGAGATGTAAACGTCATATTCAGGTTACAGTGAAAATATAATTCTTTGTAAATTCCGGGCTGGCTCTATTTCGATATTTACATTCACATGTCAAGTGTCATGCAGAAGTCTCTTCGTTGATTTGTTGGTGATGTCAAAAGCAATCTTCACATTTGTATTTGTAAACGCCAGGGCTATTCTGACTGAAATAACAATCATTTCCAAATGTTCAAATGTTTGTAAATTTATCGGACCAAACTGCGTGGTCATCAGTCCGTAGCTTATAAACTACTTAAACTAAGGTAAACTAACCTAAGGACAACACACACACACACACACACACACACACACACACACACACACACACACATGCGCCAGGGAGGACTCGAACCTCCGACGGCGAGCAACCACGCGCTCCGCAGCGAGGCGCCTTAGACCGCTCGGCTACTCCACCGCGGCAAATCATTACCCAGGAAATGGTACACGACTGTATATTTAATGGAATACATTGGCACCGAAGAAGAAATAGAAAGTTCGTTGAACAGTTTAATGCAACAGAAACATCAAACACACGGTACAGGACACTAGAAAGATAACAATATTTTCTTAACCATGATGCCTAACACAAACCACCAATATGCAGAATAAACAAACAAACGCATGCACTATCTAGGTCAGTGCTAAGTAGAACCCATCTAAAGATAATCAGCAACATTAAGAGATTTATGCAAAAAAACAGAAATTCGCACTTAGTGCTGCCGACTATGAAACAGAAATGTTGTTTGTATAGTCTATGGGACATAACTACGGGGTCATCAGTACCTAAACTTACTAAGTACTTATGAACTACTTACGAACTAGGACGGCACAAATATCCATGCCCTAGGGGGGATTCGCACCCCCGACCGTAGTGGCCGTGCAGACCGTGACTGGAGCGCCTTAGTCCCCTCGGCCACCGCGGCTGGCATGAAACAGAAATTAACACAGTAAAATACTTTGCCCATAATCACTGACTGTATAATGGACATGAAACAAATGCACTTTCACTACCAGTAACAAAAAGCAAAGTAAAGCAGACTAATATAATTAGCATTCACAACAATATACAAAAACATACCATAATTAGGGGATATACGAGACTAAACAGCCAACATGTTTATATTTATTTATTTAGCCTGATCAGATTTGGGCCATCAGGCCCTCTCTTACATCGGACCAGGGTTTTACACATACAGTATTTCTTTACATGTGAGTAACATGTAACATAACAATAATTTTTACAGATAAACAATTAATAACATAATTTATACAGGTTGATTACATGTAACAGGATGTAAATAAAAGGTATTGAGTTAACTCTATTAGGATTAATACTAGCAGTACCACTGAGACACCTTCTGCTGCTGGTGGTGTAATAATATAAATGACAACGTTGATATTAGCTGATACAAGATGTACTTTTGAATATATCGAGACTGGTTTAGGCATGGCGAATTCTGACAGAAGGAAGTTAAGAAAGCTGTACCTGACGAGATCAATGGTAGTCGGAGAATATCTGGGAGGAGGAATGTATGTGACGTACCTTGACCGTAGGGTAATAAAGACTGGCGTAATTATTGCTTTAGTAGATAATCCATTAACTGTCGTTTGAAGCTGGCAGTGTTATTCAGTTCTCTGATATACTGAAGTAGATTGTTCCAGAGCCTGGTTCCTGCTACTGAAACGGCTTTTGAGAAACCGGCTGTGATGAATAGGGACAGAAAGGTTTTGCTCTGACAGGAACGAGTAGTTCTGTTATGTTGATCAGATAAGAGTGTTAAGGTCGAGGAAAGATATGAGGGACAGTGTACGTTGATAAGAGAGTAGAGGAAACAGAGTGTATGAAAATCTCTGCGCTTGTCAGCACGGAGCCAGGATAGTTGCTTATAAGATGGTGAAATGTGATCAAAGAGACGGATGTTACATATATATCGAACGCAGGCATTCATGATTAGTTCCAGACGTCTTGAGCTTTCCCAAGAAAGTCCTTGCAAGATAACATCACTGTAATCAATACAAGTGTTTGTATAAGTTTCTTTTTAAGATCGAGAGGAAAAAAACATTTTATATCTCTGTAGGGCATGAAGAGATGCTGTGCATTGCTACACACGGCGGCTGTGTGCTCAGCCCAATTTAGTTTGTTGTCAATTATCACTCCCAGACTTTTTGCCGAGGCGGAAAGTAGATAGGTGTGTCATTTAATATTAATGATGGTTGAGATTCGCGGTATTTGTGGTTAATGAGCTTGGGATGACCTACTAGAATCGCTTGTGTTTTATTTGGATTGAGTTTCAATCCTATATTCTGTGCCCACTTTGATAGTGCACATAGGTCAGAAATAAAATTCTCGGTTGCTGTCTTCAGGTTTTTTGGTTTTGCACTTAAATGCAACTGGAGGTCATCGGCATACATGTGGTATTTACAAAAGGACAAGACCGATGATACGTCATTTACGTACATTGAAAAGAGAAGTGGACCTAATACCGAGCCCTGTGGTACGCCCGATAGTACTTTTCTCCACTGCGACTTTTCGGTGTCGGACATGACGCACTGAAGACGCGATGTCGAGTATGAGCGAAACCATTGCACCACGCCTTGAGAGAAATTTAGGCTGCTAAGTTACAGTATCTGAATCGCTATTGCCCCCCACCAACTTCAAAAATGGACTATTGTATGACATCTCTCAAATAAATGAGAATCGAACAAGTCAGGTATTACGAATTATAATTTTTGTATTGCTACAGTAAGGCTGAAGATGAGGCGTAGTTCGAAACGTGGTTCGTCATTAAATGACTTCAGTAAGACATCAGACTTTGTGACCGGTGGCTGTCTCTGAAAGTTGTTTTGTATTTGTAATCAGTCACTGCCTGTGGCTTTTAGAGCACGGCAACATATTACTTAGCGGCCAGACGCGGCCGCTACACACACCGTCTCCGCGTGGCTGCGAGATGTTTCCGCGACGCTTTTAGCCCACAGCCTCCAGAGATGACGTCACGCCAGATTTGCCTGCTCCTCGTCACGAACGCGCCTCATCTAGGTTATTCTTCGGTTTACGAGCCAGCTCCTTCTAACCGAATCGGCGCTAGGCTAATAAGCAACCACGAGCCACATACAGGGTGTCCAGAAAAGGACTCCCTGATTTAAATAATCAAATATCTCCAAAACAAAGATCGATAGAGGAATGCAGTAAACGGTATGTTTACTGTGAAAGCTGTAAGAAGTTTATACAGCAGTTTGAAATAATAGTTAAAAAACTGCTAACAGATGGCGCTGTAATCGCCATACGTAATGCCTAGTATAAATAGTGATCCGAAGCCCAGAGCGTACAGTTCCACTATTGAAACTTGAAAGGAGGTTAGCCTACCGAAGGAAGAGATTAAAACCGTGTACTCCATTGAGCAACGCGTTTTTCTGGTGCTAGATTACCACAGGTTAGAAGACAGTCCTACGGCAACAAGGCCAAGTTTTCAAGCACGATTTAATGTTCCAAAAGGACCCGATGCGAAAACCATTCGTACGCTCTTCGCAAAATTTCAACGAACAGGCAGCGTAACTGATGATCTAGTGGGGCATGTTGGCCGCAAGCAAACCGCAGTTACGCCTGAAAATATCGGCACAGTTTCTGGAATTATTTAGCGAAATCCAATGTCATCCGTCCGTAGAATTGCATCTGAGACTGGTTTGAAACGTTCCAGCACGCAGAAAGAGCCTACACATGTTTCCATTCAAAATTCAAACGCACCAAACCATACCCGTACGAGCTGTGCAACAAAGGGTTGCCTTTGCTAGTCAGATGCTCAAAATGATTGATAGTCAAGGATTTGATGTTGGCTGCATCTGGTTTACAGATGAAGCACACTTCCACCTGAATGGATACGTGAATAAGCAGAACTGGCGATTTTGTGGTTCCGAAAAGCCATATTGGTGTGAATCGAAACCCCTGTATTCTCCTAAAGTTACTGTCAGTGTGCAGCAGAGGCATTATTGGCCCTTTTTTCATTCGAGAAACGGTCACTGATGTACGTTACGTTGCAATTTTGGATCTGTTTGTCGCCACACAGCAAGCGTTAGAGGATCGACCAGGTACTGAATGGTTTTTGCAAGATGGAGCTCGACCACATCGGACCGAACAAGTATTTCGCTTTCTTGAGGAATACTTCGGGAATCGAGTCATTGCTTTGGAATATCCCAAACTTACTGGTGCAGGCATGGAATGGCCTCCATATTCGCCGGATTTGACTCCCTGTGACTTTTTTTATGGGGCACAGTGAAAGGCATTGTCTACCCGAAGCATCCCGCTACGCTGTACGAGCTTGAATCGGAATGTGAATGCATTTCGGTTGAGACACTACGAAATGTGATGGCGAATTTCATTCTTCGTTTGCGCCACCTCTGTAGTGCCAATGGTGAACATTTTGAAAACATTGTGATGTGATTGTTTGCAAAGAGTGTTTTCATACAATTATTTCACTTATGTATGCTGATATGAGCTGTAGAGCGTACAGCGCCATATGTTAGCAGCTTTTGTAACTATTATTTCAAACTGCTGTATAAACTTCTTACAGCTTTCACAATACACATACCGTTTACTGCATTCTTCTATCGATCTTTGTCTTCGAGATATTTAATTTTGAAATCAGGGAGCCCTTTTCTGGACACCCTGAATTAGATATTAATATTTGTTCCGTAGGTCATGAATACGACATTTCATAATGATGTGGAACGTGTCAGTTCAATAAAACACGTTACAAGACATTGATTTTTAATTTATTAGTGCTATTTTTATTTTTTTAGTTAGTATATTTATCTGAAATCCATCTACTGAGTACAAGGCGTTGTCATTCGGCACTGCTTTTAATTTCTTTTCAAATGGTACTTGCCTCTCTGTCAGCCTTTGGATGTTATTTAGTAAGTGACCAGAGACTTTTGAGACAGCATAATTCACCCCTTTCTGTGCCAAAGTTGGATTTAAACTTGAATAATGGAGATCCTTACTCCTGATGTTCTAGGTATGCACACTGATATTACTTTTCAATTGGTTTGGGTTCTTAATAATAAATTTCATATATGTAGTAAAATTATGAAGCTAATGTGACGATCCATAGATTCTAAAATAAATGCGTGAGTATAATCTACGTTGAAGTTCGACAGATATTCTGATTACACACTTTTGTGCGATTAATACTTTTTACCCCAAAATGTATAAAAACGTAAACGGAAATAGTCATAGTAAGCATATTTACAGATATGTTTATCAGCAAAATTTGCAATAACTCTGATAGCATATGTAGTTGTACTCAAAAGTTTTAGCAGGTGATCAGTGAGTTTCTTCTAATTCAAACTCTAGTTAAGACACTAACCTAATTTTTTTGAATATTCTATCTTAAGTAAAGACCTTTGTTCAAGGTCTGTTTTCATATATGACACCATGCCATTCACTCTAAAGAACTGTATGTAATATGTTTTATCAAAATTTAATCAGAGTCAATTTGCAGAAAACCGCTAAATAATTTTCAATTTCATCTTCTAATTCTTGTTTGTCGGTTGTGATTACGGTAGTTGTATCGTCAGTAAAAAGCACTAGCTACCCACCATCGTGAATACAAATGGCAAGTCATCAACATATATTAAGAGCAGCAAAGAACCCAAGACAAAGCCCTGTCACAGCCCGTTCTTGGTAGCTTGATAGCTGATTTTTGCGCATTGTGAACCACTTATTTCAACTTTTTGCACTCTTCAAGTAAGAATTAAAACATTTGTGAACTATCTCTCTCTTACGATAATACTAGAACTTATCTAGAAGGATTCCACGATTTACACATTCAAAAGCCAATGGGAGGTGTCCGTTGATATCAAAAGTATCCAGGTAACTTCATTCGAAAATGGTGTGCGGCTTTGTTTGTGGTTGGTGATGAACCATATTTTTTGCTTTTCTGTCTCTTTGACAGAATTATTGGCCAAGAATGCCAAACTCATTGAAAACTGTATAATATACTGACACACAACCTTTAAAAACATTAGTGCAATTTTTTTTATTTATTTTTTATTTTTTTTATACTCTTAACACATAACATTACTTTGAATATTATACCAATGTCTTTAGTATTGGTTGATTTTATCCAGTAGTACCCATGTAAATTGCCGCTGTGTATTGGAATCACTGAAGCGCTGGGCTTAGTCTTGTGTAGTTCGCGAACAAACTAGTTCGGAAAAGCGCTCCCACAGGCGAACTACGCGAACTAGTTCGCAGATCCCTCGCCTCTTTTCCGAAGACTGACAGGGAACAGCGAGAGGACGCGAGAGCGCGCAAATCGCGTGATTCCCTTCTGCCAGTTGCCGTCAGTTCGAGCTGAGATGCAGCTCAGCTGTAGTTTCATCACTACCACAATTTTTCTTTTCGTGTAAATAATTGGTTTCTTTGCTTAAGTATTTGATGTCTAATTGTCCAAAAATACGAGTAATAGCACACGCTTGGGCAACACTGGTCATTATGTAAAAAAAAAAAAGCTGTCATAACAAAAGAAAGAGCTCTTTTAGTAGCGGTAGCAAAAGCCGAAAAGAGCAGACGAACTAAAAAGAGCGACCTACTTCGCGGCCGAGCTGCAAACTAAAAGGAGAACGATCTGTGGCGAACTAAAATATGCGCGATCGGTCGGTCGCGAACAAAAATATGCGCGATCGGTCGCGAACTAAAATATGTGTGATCCGTCGCGAACTAAAATATGTGGATTAGGTCGCGAACTAAAACATGCGTTACCGGTAGCAAACTATTATGCCAAACGTATCTCGGTTCTTAGTTCGTTGGATTCTTTTCCGAAGACCGACGGGCGAGAGGGTGCGCAGCAGAATTAAAAATCACGTGTTTGCATTGTGCTGATGACTCATTTCGAGGTGAGCGTCTGCCTGCTAGATTACATAGTTCAGTGCTACAAAATTTCTGTTTTGAAGTATTCTGCACTCTGCAATATCTAAGAAATTCCATAATACCAAGATATAGAGATAACTCTAAACTTAAGCATGAGAAATTTTGGTTTGCGTGATATCGTTAGCGGCTGAAGCAGCAAGCGCATTACTTCTTAGTTTCCTTACCTGTGTATTTCTTAGTGGACCAAGTATTTTTCGAATGATTTTTCTTTCTAGGACTTCAAGTTTATGTAATTTGTAATTCAGTACTAAACCTTCACTTGCATAAAGACATTCTGGCTTTACTACTGTGTTGTAGTGCTGTATTTTCAGACTCTTAGACAGAGACATTTTGTTGTAAATGTTTCATACCATATGCTCTCTCAATTTTATGTACTCTTTCTTCTACAGCAAATTATCTAAGCCATTTTTCTGAATCATTTCTCCAAAATATTTAAATTTATTTACCCTCTTATCGGCCCAGCATCTGTTAGTAGGATTTCTAGAGCATTTATTATGTTTGTCATAAATTTTGTTTTCTCTACAGAAATTCTTAAACCTACTTTGTTAGCTATTTCTTCTAAGACATTGATTTGGATTGCTGCATTTGTTAGGTTTTCCGAAAGAATGGCAAACTCATCCGCAAATGCTAGACAGTGATTTTCAATACCTTTGTGTTTAGTCCCCAGTCTAATAACTGATATGCCGGCCGCGGTGGCCGAGGTGACTGAGGCGCTCCAGTCACGGTCTGCCCGGCCACTACGGTCGGGGGTTCGAATCCCCCATCGGGCATGGATATTTGTGCCGTCCTAGTTCGTAAGTAGTTCATAAGTAGTTTGTAAGTTTAGGGACTGATGACCCCTTAGTTGAGTCCCAAATACTATACGAACATTTGATAAGTGATGGCTTATGATCTTTTAGTTTTTGTTTGCATTCTGTTACTGTTTTCTCTAGGACGCAGTTGAAGGGGAGTGGAGAGAGGCCTTCACCTTGCCTTACATCCGTTTTGATGTTGAATGCCTTGGAAATTTCACTCTGAAGCTTTACTTAATTTAGGGATTTCTTTTTTCAATATTTTTCTCAGGATAAACGCACTATACATTAACCGTGATAGGTGGGGGAAGTTCTCCCTCCACCTGTATGCCCAGACCACGCCGCTCAGCCGTCACTGGGAGCGGACGAACTAATAGAACGAACTAGTTCGCGGCAGAGCCGCGAAGTCAGCGCTCCCGATCGCGAACTACTATGCGCAAGTCTAGCTGTGTCGAGGTTGTTCGCTAAGTGGTGCAGGTAATTTCGGATCGACTCTCGGCCCTCGCTGATCGATCAGTCCCGACGTGCCCCGTCCGCCGCCCCGCCGCCTCCACGACACGCCCGCGGCTGCACAGTGGATGCACAGTGGATTGTTTCAAAACAGCGGCACAGGCAGCAGGCAGTCGCTCAGTGGGGCGGATTTCCTCCATTAGCAGCGCAGTTAGCGCCGTTAGCGACCTTCAGAGTCCTCCAGTCTAATGAGGGAGCGCCCAAGGATCGCACTCCGTCTGCCGGTGGCTGCCAGCATGCGAGGTAAGCCGCCACACTTCACCGGTCAAACTACGCGCTGTCTTACCATCCCTCTCATCTAATATATAAGGCAGAGTGTCCGAACGTTTGTACTCAGTGGCGTAACTAGGACTTGGCTTTGGGGAGGGGGGGGGGATAGATCTGCTTGACGAGCAAAATTTTAGTCAGTATCCAATCAGACTACAATCAATCACTCCCCTTGAAGAAACTAATTCACTCCCATCCAATGAAAGCTTATGGTAAAACACCCCAAGTTTCCAATCTTTACCTTTACCAGATTGCTATTGTACGATTTCTTTCTCTCTCTCTCTCTCTCTCTCTCTCTCTCTCTCTCTTTTCGGGGTCTTGGGGGGGGGGGGTTCTATCCCCCTCATCCCCCCCCCATAGTCACGCCACTGTTTGTACGTGTTGCATACAAATCTACAGTTTTGTTCCGATCTTTATGAAATTTTGTACACGTAAGCTTCAATCCATGAGGATGGTCGCCGTAAGTGTAAGAATCACATACGATATTTGGTTCACGAGATATGACGTCATAAACAATGAGATGCGCGAAAAACTGCTGCATTTTGCGACAATGCTGCTCATTTTCTCTTAAACCATTGGACCGATTTCAGCCAAATTTGGTACACACATTCCTTACCGTGAGGTAACAATTGTTGCATGGTTAAGAATCACATACGGCACATTGTTCAAAAGATATTACGTCATAACCAATAGAAAGCGCAAAAAATGCCATATAATGCGGCGAGACTTTCGAAATACACTGTATGAAAATGACAGTACTTAGCAACTTGCAACAAACTGTAAACATAATTTCAACCCTTTATTAAAGTTTTTCTCGCTGTCAACCACAGTAAAATGATTAACGGAAAAAAGTTTCTCGCTTACTACTTTTCCGCTGTTTATGAAGTAAAACTACGGCTCTCGCTCTTGCGTTACAATTTATAATTTGAACACTACAAATTGTAGCGACAGGAAATTTTACAGACAGTATACATATATAAAATTGAATGTAGCTTCGAAATTGTATCACATTCCGACACGTAGTTCATGAGATATGAGCACATAAACAGTAACGTTCATCGGATTCCGCCCCATCATGCAACAAGTTTTAATCTATTACTTCTTTATTACTAATTGTATTCCCGAGAGACTTTACAGAGCCCATATACAAATGAATATATACCTGAAAAATGGCAAGAATAAATAAATAAATAACCGGGCAACGCCGGGTGTCCGCTAGTTCATTATATTATGTGGACAACGCGCCATTTAGACTCTACGTAACTACTTGTGCCTACGATAACTGGAACAGCCTGTGAAAATAATATCGACTCCTAGCGTTGTTGCTCACACCGCTACGTGATCACTGCGTTTGGCTGCCATATGGAGGACCCGGGTTCGCTTCGCGCTACTACGGGGTACTCCATGGTGGGAGGACAGAAACGGAATACACTGTGTCTCGTATGCTGACAGGCTCCAAATAAGTGCCCCGAAGCCGACAGTGACTGCCTTCGCGGTGTGGCCACCCCATGCTGCAACGAAACTCGCACGAATGGCTCCGTATGACGTGGTCTGCGTGTTAACCCTCTAATGCATGACTTTTTCTTTGAAGCTATAAACACTATCACGATTAATGTATAGTGCGTATAAACATTTCAATACTGTAGGATGACGCAGTATCACTGTATGACTAAGTCGTGAACTTCTTGTAATATATTAAACATAAGGAGGTTGTTCTATCCTCATACTGTCCAAAATTTTGGATAGTGTTAATTTTGTTGCATGTTGTATGCTGTCGGAGCTAAATTTAAAGTTTTCCAATATTGGCGAACTATTTCCAGAACTATCCAACTTTTTTTAACTGAATTTCCTTTTCATACAGTATGAATGGGTAACATACATGGAACCTTGGGTATTTTGTCTGAATTTCATTAACAGAAGAATGTGCTTCTCTATTCGTGGACGTATGTGTTTGATTCCTGGATATACACTACTGGCCATTAAAATTGCTACACCACGAAGATGACGTGCTACAGACGCAAAATTTAATCGACAGGAGGAAGATGCTGTGGTATGCGAATCATTAACTTTTCATAGCATTGACACAACGTTGGCGCCGGTGGCGACGACACCTACAACGTGCTGACAGGAGGGAAGCTTCCAACCAATTTCTCATACACAAACAGCAGTTGACTGGCGTTGCCTAGTGAAACGCTGTTGTGATGCCTCGTGTAAGGAGGAGAAATGCGTACTATCACGTTTCTGACTTCGATAAAGGTCGGATTGTAGCTTATGGCTATTGTAGTTCATCGTATTGCGCCATTGCTGCTCGCGTTGGTCGCGATACAATGACTTAATATAGAATCGGAGTGTTCAGGAGGGCCGGCCGCGGTGGCCAAGGGGACTGAGGCGCTTCAGTCACGGTCTGCACCGCCGCTACGGTCGGGGGTTCGAATCCCCCCTCGTGCATGGATATTTGTGCCGTCCTAGTTCGTAAGTAGTTCATGAGTAGTTTGTAAGTTTAGGGACTGATGACCCCGTAGTTAGGTCCCATAAGCTTTACAAACGTTTGAACGTTTTTGTTCAGGAGGGCAATACGGAACGCCGTGCTGGATCCCAACAGCCAGTCGAGATGACAGGCATCTTATCCGCACGGCTGTAACGGATCGTGCAGCCACGTCTCGATCCCTGAGTCAACAGATGGGGATGTTTGCAAAACAACAACCATCTGCACGAACAGTTAGACGACGTTTGCAGCAGCATGGACTATCAGCTCGGAGACTATGGCTGCGGTTACCCTTGACACTGCATCACAGACAGGAGCGCCTGCGATGGTGTATGCAACGACGAACCTGGGTGTACGAATGGCAAAACGTCATTTGTCAGGTATATCCAGGTTCTGTTTACAGCATCATGATGATCACATCCGTGTCTGGCGACATCGTGCTGAACGCACATTGGAAGCGTGTATTCGTCATCGCTATACTGGGGTATCAGCTGGCGTGATGGTATGGGGTGCCATTGGTTACACGTCTCGGTCACCTCTTGTTCGCATCGACGGCACTTTGAACAGTGGCCGTTACATTTCAGATGTGTTACGACCCGTAGCTGTACCCTTCATTCGATCCCTGCGAAACCCTACATTTCTGCAGAATAATGCACGACCGCATGTTGCAGGTCCTGTACGGGCCTTTCTGGATACGGAAAATGTTCGACTGCTGCACTGTCCAGCACATTCTGCAGATCTCTCACCAATTGAAAACGTCTGGTCAATGGTGGCCGAGCAACTGGCTCGTCACAATACGCCAGTCACTACTCTTGATGAACTGTGATATCGAATCTGCATGGGCATCTGTACCTGTACACGCCATTCAAGCTCTGTTTTACTCAATGTCCAGGCGTATCAAGGCCGTTATTACGGCCAAGGGTGCTTGTTCTAGGTACTGATTTCTCAGGATCTAGTCAACCAAATTGCGTGAAAATGTAATCAAATGTCAGTTGTAGTATAATATATATGTTTAGTGAATACCCGTTTATCATCTGAAAGTCTTCTTGGTGTAGCCAATTTTAATAGCCTGTAGTGTATTACGTAATTTTAAATGTCGCTTCATGCCTGTTGCATTGTTTGATGTATTGCGGATCTTTTTTAAGAAATATATTGCAATATGCGTTATCTCCCTTCTGAGTGGAGTACCGCCAGCCCCACGACTTTCGTTTTCGTGTATCCGTATTTGACTCACCATCACAGCGAGCGCTGGCTGTCATTGTCAGCAGTTAGTCAGTTCAACTGGCAGAGTGCACTCTGCCCAAGTTGCCTGGCGCACAGCGACAAGTAGCGCAGCGCCGCGCCGCTTCTCGCGGTCTTCTCAGAGTCGAACATAAGAGTCGCGAAACTCCCAGTGATTTTCTGCAACTTCGCGACTGCAGCGCTGCCAAGCGGCCGGGTCGTAAAATCACACCGCGAAGCGATTGAGTAATGAATGTGTATTTGGACTGAAGAAGCTTTTTCAAAATAACTTCGTATTTACGAGCTTTTGTGGCGCTTAAATTGTAGCAACTGTCAAAAATATAATTCGAAAATCTCTCATTTGCAGAGGATGCTCAGAAGTAACAGAATAATGTTATGACTAACAGGTGTTACTATGGTTAGTTATAATTTTAGGCGTAGAAGTAAATCTTTAACAATTCATTCACGTCCAAATTTCTGCCGTTAATGAGAATCGCAAATACTTGACCAGTATTTCATAATATTACTGCTGAATAAAAGTAATGTATGAATGACTGCATTAGGTTCGTACCTCAGTTTCACAAAAATGATAACCCTGTATACTAACATATTTTGTCGGTTACCTACTGGTTTGATAAAGTGAATACGTAGCTACAAATAAATATGTCCATATATAAGCTGTTAATGTTAGCAAGTCACATTCTTGAAGATATTCAGTTTGATACATGAAAAAGTAGCTAAAAAATTATGATAGGTACCGTACACGAAAGGCACAGAAGCAAGGACGAGGTGAAAAGATGGTTTAAACGATGATGTAGAATCTAGTCCCTTACAATGAGAAAATCGTGTGTACTATTCAAAACATTACAATGTCCGAAATTCGCTGAAACAAAACTCGTGTAACATGTCAGTACGCATCGAGAACGCGAACATAATCACAATCAGTTCCTTTTATATACTTCAGCACATCAGGCTGCAATTCATTTCTGCTTTCAAAAGGTTTCAGACGATATTAACATGACTCGGGTATTGTGAACTGTATGAATTACACATCACTGACAGTTTCTTGAATTATAGACAGCCATTAACAGAAGCCCTGATATTACTTTAATGATGTTTTCGTAATTGTATTAGAAAGTTCACAGCAACGTTCAGTGACCAGGGAACATGAAAGTAACAGCATTAAAAAAGGAACCTTCTCATTTTGCATCATGCCATTCCACTGTTATTCCCTATTGGCCGCTTGGAGCTTTAGTATCGCTTCAGCTGCAGTTTTTATTCCTAGAGAGAACCGCGACTGTCTGTGATAGACTGTGGTCTTCTCGAGAATCGCTGGAGCACCGGCAGCTCGAGAAATTCTCGGTGCGCTCGAGTCGCCGCTCCACAATAGTCCCTTCCCTAGTTCGTGTACGCTATCTGTATCTGTGCACATCCATAATTTTTCTCACATCAGTGTATCGCTCGCAGTTAGTTTACGTGAGCGATATTTCCAATATTGCCCCACTTTCGGTTACGGTAGTAACACCAAAAGTGGGCCTTTGCGATCGTCTTTTGACAGCTCCAAATTTAAATGAATATAACAGCTTAACTATTCATCTGACATGAAAATTGAATACCAGAATTTGTAGAGGAGAAAATTCTCTACAACTTTGCTCTCTTATGTTTTTTTCATATATCGTAGCGTTTCAAATATATTTGCAAAAATAATGGCCATTTTGTGATGTATGTCTGTCTGTCCGTCTGTCTGTCTGTCCGTAACGTGTTCCCTGCTTTTAACACCAACCGTCTAACCGATCAACACCAAATTTTGCATACATGATTGTAGGCCGCCAGAGACCAGAACCTCCCTTTTTCAAATGTTTCGGACAAAAAAATACGGTCGTAATACCAAAAAAAGCCGTTTGAAATATAATTGTAATTGCAAACGAACCGTTCATCTGACACGAAAATTGAATAACCTGATTAGTAGGGGGGAAAATTCTCTACAACTTAGCTCCCTTATATTTTTTTCATATCTGGTATCGTTTGAGACATATTTGCAAAAATATCGGAGATTTGACACCCTCCATTGAATTAACGAAAACCAGCCGTTCGGAGATGTCACGTGACATTCCTCGCCCAGAACTCTCTTTGGTACACGCCATATTGCGTTGCGTGTTTGATGATTTTCTTATTGTAACTTACACGTTGTCATTTCGAAGCAATGGCATACTGAATAATTAAGAAAAACACATCGTTCTTCGTACCATAACTAATAATCTAGTGTCTACAAATGCCATATTAGCATCAGTTAATAGCGGCCATCAATAGTATGAGATTAAAGGTCTCCTCTTTCGATTGAGATCCGTAGCGTAGTGGGCAAGGCGTTGGACTACGTTGCTAAAGGTCAGCGGTTCGGAACCCGCTACTACCTCATTTTTTTTTTTTCGTAAAAGTGTTTCAGACACTCTTATTAACTAACTTTTTATTATTTAGATTATTATTTTGGTCCAAAATGTTTGCAAAAGCTTATAAAACTACAAATCTAAAGTGGACCGTAAAACACGTCAGTACGATTTTGCTGGTATCAGGAATGACACGTCAGTGGAGTCCGAAGCAAGGGCTGCGAAAGTTACTCTTTCTTTGCCCTCGGCGCCTCAGCCGGTGCGTGGCAGAGACAGATGGCACTGCCATCAATTCCTGGCGACAGCCCCTAATGGAGGCCATGCTGGATGTGTCTCTGCCAGACCACCCCCCACCCCTCCCCACAATCGGCTCATGGCGCTACCGGAAGTGACGGCTTCTCCACGAGACTATTGTGCCTCTCAGTCCCTCTCGCTGTCGTCGGATGTCAGCATCGAGATGTGCGTCCGCCCCCTAGATTGGAATATTATAGTCGATGACGGAGGACATCGAAAGAGTCCAAAGAAAGGCGGCTCGTTTTCTATTGTCACGATACAAGGGGGACAGCATCGCGGAAATGATACAGGGTCTGGAATGCGAATCATTACAACAACAACGGCGCTTATCGTTGCGGCATGAGCTACTTACGAAACTCCAATCGCCAGCATTCTCCTCCTAGTGCGAAAATATATTGTTAACTCCACTTACACAGGTAGAAATGATCATCAGAATGAAATACGAGAAATCAGAGATCGAACGGAGAGATTTAGGTGTTCTTTCTGCCCGCGCGCTATTCGAGAATGGAATGGGAGATAAATAGTATAAAGGAGGTTCGATGAGCCCTCTGCCAGGCACTTCAATGTGATTTGCAGACTATCCCATATAGATGTAGAAGTTCTCTAGGTCGTAAACTCCACAAAATACCTAGGAATTACTATTACTTCAGACTTACACTGGAAATAACACATAGATAATGTCGTGGGAAAGGCTAACCGAAGACTGCATTTTATTGCCAGAACCCTTAAAAGATGCAACAGAACTACAAAAGAAACTGCATACACTACGCTTGTCCGTCCATTTTTTGGAGTATTGCTGCCCAGTGTGGGATCCTTATAAGGTGGGTCTGACGGAGGACATCGAAAGAGTCCAAAGAAGGGCAGCTCGTTTTGTACTGTCACGATACAGGGGAGACAGCGTCACGGAAATGATACAAGATCTGGGATGCGAATCATTACAACAACGGCGCTTATCGCTGCGGTGTGGGCTACTTACGAAACTCCAATAGCCAAAATTCTCGACCGAATACGAAAGTATATTTCTGACTCTCACTTACATAGGTAGAAAAGATCATCAGAATAAAATACGAGAAATCAGAGCTCGAACGGAGAGATTCAGGTGTTCTTCCTTCCTTCCCGCGCGCTATTCGAGAATGGAAGGAAAGATAAATACGAGGCGCGTCCAGAAAGTTTCGTTTGGTAATAAAATGAAATTGTACACAGATACAGAAGAAATTTTTATTCCACAAAATTCTGCTACTCTTAAAGTACTTTTCCACATAACTGCCGAATTTTTGCAGGCATTTGTCATATCGTGGCAAGAGGTTTTGTATACCTTCTTCATAGAAATCTGCCGCCTGTGTCTTCAACCAGTTGGAAACATTTTCTTTCAGCTCGTCGTCATTGGTCAAGTGATGACCGCCAAGGAAAGACAAAATCGCGTGAACCAGTTCTTCTATAACCAAAGGTGGACGCCCACTTCGTTCTTCATCGTGCACATCACTACGCCCGCCATCCAACTGTCGGACCCATCTTCTCACCATCGAATCACTCATCGCATTTGGTCCGTAGACATCTCAAATTTGCCGATAAATTTCACTTGGTTTCACTTTCTTCGCATTCAGAAACCGAATCACCGACCTGATTTCACAGGCGGCGGGATTTTCAAACAACGCCGACATTTCAAACAAGCACAACAAAGCGTACGTAACTGACAGCGATCTCCTAATGGCGCACGTTCTTCTCCTTGATACACATCGTCTACAGCGCATGTGCGGAACTGCAGTCGCAGCGCTGCAGCGGAGATAAATTGAAACGGAACTTACTGTCTGGACGCTCCTCGTAGTATAAACGTAGTTCTATGAACCTTCTGCCAGACAATTAAATGTGATTTGCAGAGTATCCTATGTATATGCAGATGACAATTTGTCTTTCCTCGCCCCAATAGCAGAAAGCATTATCGTAATTAAACAGTGCTATAATGGACGCTTTAAAAACATGAAGACCACAGGTGGTGATGCGGCTGTTATATATTGACGCAGTTTGACCTTGTCACCGTCAGGATCTGCAATTTTTATAACCATCAATTAACATAATGTTACAAAAAGAGAATTACTACCTAATCTAATTCCTTCAGCATCACCTGATTTTCTTATACTGCACTCCATTATCGGTATCGGTGCACTACTGCCCATTAAAACTGCAACACCAAGAATAGTTGCAGATGATAAACGGGTATTCATTCGACAAATATACTAGATCTGACATGTGATTATATTTTCACGCAATTTGGGTGCATAGATGCTGAGAAATCAGTACCAAGAACAGCCAACTTTGGCCGTAATAATGGCCTTGATACGCCTGGGCATTGAGTCAAACAGAACTTAGTTGGCGTGTACAGATACAGATGCCCATGCAGCTTCGATACCACAGTTCATCAAGAGTAGTGACTGGCGTATTGTGACGAGCCAGTTGCTCGGCCACCATTGACCAGACATTTTCAGTTGGTGAGAGATCTGGAGAATGTGCTGACCAGGGCAACAGTCGAACATTTTCCGTATCCAGAAAGGCCCGTACAGCACCCGCAACACGCGGTCGTGCATTATCCTACTGAAATGTAGGGTTTTGCAGGGACGAAAAGAATGGCAGAGCCACGGGTCGTAACACATCTGAAATGTAGCGGCCACTGTTCAAAGTGCCGTCGATGCGAACAAGAGGTGACCAATGGCGCCCCATACCATCACGTCGGGTGATACGCCAGTATGGCGATGACGAATACACGCTTCCAATGTGCGTTCACCGCGATGTAGCCAAACACGGATGCGACCATCATGATGCTGTAAACAGAACCTGGATTCATCCGTACAACATCGCAAACGCTCCCGTCTGTGATGCAGCGTCAGTGGCGACCGCAGCCATGGTCTCTGAGCTGATAGTCCTCCATGCTGCTGCAAACGTCGTCGAACTGTTCGTGCAGATGGTTGTTGTCTTACAAACGTCCTCATCTGTTGACTCAGGGATGGAGACGTGGCTGCACGATCCCTTACAGCCATGCTGATAAGATGCCTGTCATCTCGACTTCTAGTGATACGAGGCCTTTATAAAGATCCAGCACTGCGTTCCGTATTGCCCTGCCGAACCCACCGAATCCATATTCCGCCAACAGTCATTGGATCGCGACCAAAGCGAGCAGCAATGAGATATGATAAATCGCAATCGAGATAGGCTACAATCCGAACTTTAACAAAGTCGGAAACGTGATGGTCCGTATTTCTCCTCCTTACCCGAGGCATCACAACAACGTTACACCAGGCAACGCCGGTCAACTGCTGTTTGTGTATGAGAAATCGGTTGTAAACTTTCCTCGTGTCAGCACGTTGTAGGTGTCTCCACTGGCGCCAACATTGTGTGAATGCTTTGAAAAGCTAATCATTTGCATATCACTGCATCTTCTTCGTGTGGGTTATCTTTGTGGTGTGGCAATTTTAATGGCCAGGAGTGTATAATATTAAGCATAGCTGGATTCAGATACTATTTCTTAAAATCATATTGATGTTGAAGCCTTTTTCATCTGTGTTTGCTTTAATATTCCGTTTCTTCTCTGTGAAGATCTGCCTTGAGCAAAACACTGGTTTTTATTTTCATACCTATACATGTTTCGCTACAGCTGTAGCGCCATCCAGATTTTTTTTTTTTTTTAATGCTCGTTGAACTGGTTATAGTCGGCCGCGGTGGCCGAGAGGACTGCGGCACGTCAGTCACAGTCTGCACGGCCACTACGGTCGGGGGTTCCAATCCCCCCTCGGGCATGGATATTTGTGCCGTCCTTAGTGTTAGCTAGTTCATAAGTAGTTTGTAAGTTTAGGGACTAATGACCCCCATAGTTAAGTCCCATAAGCTGTATAAACATTTGAACATTTTTAACTGGTTATAGTTTTCCTGCAGTATCTACGTTCAACTTGTAAAAACGAGCAATAAAAAGATCCATTAAAGATGCCACAACTGTATCGAAACATGTAAGGGTGTGAAAATAAGAACCAGTGATTTGCTCGAGGCACAACCTCATAGAGAAGAAACAGAAACAAACGTTATTTCGCCAACAGTCATATAATATTGCTGTACAGTTGTTGGTATTACGGAAACGACGCCATGTCCACTATACCAATATCTATTGTCGATGATAATAAAGCAAAACATACTCTTGGGAAATTGTTGTGGCGAACGAAATTTACGGTACATGTGATACTACGTTTATTGTTCCACATTATACGCTTACGCGGTTTCGTCATTCAGGCTTTATTATTGCTCAAGACATGACTTCGTGTAATATTGATATAAGATATATTAGAAGTGCTTCAGATATACGAAGATAAGTTACTTTTAATATTACTTACATGTTCGACGCGTCAGGCTCAAACGAATCTATAGCAGGAACTTTTTTTTAAGGGTATAAGTTATATGCTCTGCTACCCGTACGAAGCGGGAGCTAGTTGTTGGTATTTTCTAAAAGTAAGCTTTTTACCATTCCATTGTATCCCTTATTATTTTGTATCTACATAAACTATATGACACACAGAATGGATATTGAATGACTGTAGTAGGACTCTTTCGATGTCCTCCGTCAAACCCACCTGATACGTATCCCACACTGGGCAGCAGTACTCCAAAAATGGTCGGACAAGCGTAGTGTATGCAGTTTCTTTTGTAGTTCTGCCAATAAAACGCAGTCTCTGGTTCGCCTTTCCCACGACATCCTTTCCAATTTAAGTATGAAATAATAGTAATTGGTAGGTACTTTGTGGAGTTTACGGCCTTCATATTCAATTGATTTATCTTGTAAACAAAGTTTATCGGAGTTCTTTTCGTACCCACGTGGACGACTTCACACTTCTCATTATTTAAATTGCCAATTTTTACACCATAGTCATATCTTATTCAGATCGTTATGCAGTTGGTTTTGATCTTCAGATGATTTTACTAGACGGTAAATGACGGCGTCATCTACAAACAACCTAAGAGAGCTACTTAGATTTTCCTCTACATCATTTATGTAAATAAGGAACAGCAGAGGAGCAAAAACACTACCCTGTGGAACGCCCTATATCACCTCTGTTTTAAATTATGCCTTACCATCGATTACTACGAACTGTCTCCTCTCTGACAGGAAATCCCCTATCCAATAGCAAAATTGGGGCGATATACCATTTGATTAAAAGCCGTTTGTGAGGTACGGTGTCAAAAGCCTTCTGGAAATCAAGAAATACGGAATCGATTTGCGAACCCTTGTCGATAGCACCCATTACTTCGTGTGAATAAAGAGCTAGTTGTGTTTCGCATGAACGATATTTTCTATATCCTTGTTGACCTTGAGTCAATTGATCGTTCTGTTCGAAATAATTCATAATATTTGAATACACGATATGTTCCAAAACCCTGCTGCAAACTGACGTCAATGAAATAGGCCTGTAGTTTAGTGGGTTACTCCTGCTACCTTTCTTGAATATAGGTGTGACCTGTGCAACTTTCCAATCTTTTGGTACAGATTCTTCTATGAGAGAGCCGTTGTATATGGCTGTTAAGTAAGGAGCTATCGCTTCAGCATAATCAGATAGTAATCTAATGACTGCTTTACATATTTTTCCTACACCGTGTTGATATTGAATAAGCGAAATGCCTGAAAATTGTTTTCAGGTACCAGGCGATAGCTAAATATACAAGTTACAAAAGTAATTCTGAGAAATTAGGGAGGACTCGAACCTCCGGCGGGGACGGTCGTTCAGTCCTTAGCATGCGGCTCATCAGAACTAAATAAATCGAATTGAGAACATCAGTAAACGCACCTGCTTGTATCGCTAATGTCCACCAGCACTTAAGATCCTAGTCTACGAACACAGTCTACTGCGAAGTTTACGTAACTGTGGAAGTAGTTATTGCCTAATTACCGTGAAAATGCATTTGTTGTATCTGTACGCCGTATTGGAGTCTTCTTTGATTTAACAAAAGCGTTTCATTGTGTTGATCACAAAATATTGTTGCAGAAGTTGGAACGTTATGGAATACGGGAAGTAGCTCACAACTGGTTCACCTCTTACTTAAATAATAGACAACAGAAGGTAATTCTCCGCAGTGTAAAAAATGGCTATGACCTACAATACCAATGGGGCCCAATTAAGTGTGAGGTGCCCCAGGGGTCTGTTTTGGGACCATTTCTGTTTCTTATTTATATAAATGAAGGTGAACCATTTATGATCTATTTCTCGTATTCCATAATGTTCCAACTTCTGCAACAATATTTTGTGATCAATACAATCACACGCTTTTGTTAAATCAAAGAAGACGCCTAATGTCCGTAGCCTCTTATTTAACCCATCAAGTGCCTCACAGAGAAACGGAAATATAGCATTTTCCGTCGTTAAACTACTTCTAAAACCAAACTGTAAGTTTGACAACAAATTATGTGAACTGAAATGATTAATTAATCTTGAATACACAGCCTTTTCGATAACTTTAAAAAACCGATGGCATAGAAATAGGTCTATAGTTGTCTACATTATCCCTTTCTCTTTTTTTCTTTAATGTTTTTGTGTAATGAGATCAATAGTTGCCTCTGTGACGCGCTAGGTACGGTACAGCTTCAGGGCTCGCAGGTTTGTGTCGAGTATTGGATTCGCTCTGGAACGAACAAGAGGTGCAGTGAGACTCTGCAGGGGTAACAGACAGCTCAATTACCTGCCTCAGTTCCCGCGTCACCTGGGGATCGAGGCACGTCTGAGAGGGCCCACTGCAGCGCTGGAAGCTCGCCTGCCCGGAGGATCAGTCGACGTTCGCGTCTGGGAGGCGGGGGCAAAGTAACGGACCAGACGTCCTAAACTCTAGCGTTGTCCACGAACGATCCGGTTTAGACTGTAAGCATCAGCCGTCTTCAGACTAAATGCTGCAGTATAAGACTGAGGTAAATGAAAAAATAAACCTGTTCAGGAACATACTGCAGACTTCAAGTGAACACGGGATCTAAGTGCCATTGTCAACATTTGTCAAGACTTTGTACAGCTTTCACTTATTTTCAAATTAAAAATACGTTTATATATCTACTTTAAGACATATTATAGTGAGCTCAAAAATTAACAGCATAGAAGTTTATCAGAAACGTTTAAAACATGTGGATACTGGAAAACAGTTTCATTCTTTACCATTAATATCAACATTTCGAAAAACTGTCATGTAGACTTATGACTGTAATTTTTTTTTGTCTAATCACTTTGTAAGTATTCCACTGATTCATGTGTTTACTGCCCATGTAACAATAACTAGCAACTAGCAAAATTCTGTGTAATATATAATTTATGTACCTAAAATATCTATCCTACCTTCAACACGTGTCAGGCCAAATTGTTACGTAGCAAAATGTGGTATTTATCTTAACCATGCTCTATGTACTGACATCCAGTGTTTACATTAAAATAAAATTGTGATTCCAAGTGTAGCAACATACTTTTGCCAATTGCAAAGGTACGATATGGAAACGAATTAACGAAGAGTAAAAGCACAGTAAGTACAGAAAATATAAGAAACTAACGTTTCGTTCCATTTACTTCCGTTCCCGATTACTGAAGTTCAGTCGTTTTGCCAGGACTAGTATCACAGCATCTAACTACACTTGGGATGCGACAAGAAAGTATTCGTATAACGTTATAGCGTTCCTGTAACATATCCACTGATGAAGAGCCTGCGGTGGCTTCAAAACTATTTATGGGAGAATAAAAAACATCCATGAAACAAATTTACATCAAAATAAATCGCAAAGTCTCTTCAGTAGTTCAACATGTTCAAATGTTTGTAATCATATGGGACCAAACTACGTTGGTCATCAGTCCCTAGTCTTACTAACTACTTAAACTAACCCAAGGACAACACACACATCCATGCCAGAGGGAGGATTCGAACATCCGACGCGGAACGCCTCGCGATTCATGAAGCGGCGCTCCACACCGCTCGGCTACTCCCGTGCGGTTCCTCAATAGTGTTTCTCGGAAAGAACGTCGTCTTCCCTCCAGTAATTTCCGTCTGAGTTTCTGTGTCAAGCAACTCACTACTAACATTGGATTCAAAAATTATGGAATTGTTTTTCCTACTCATTCGCTTCACCTTATAGTTTTCTACATTTAGAGCTAGAAGCCATTCCTCAAACAAACTATATATTCGGTTTAAGTTATCTTGTGTCCTACTACAGTCATTCAATATCCACTCTGTGTGTCATATAGTTCGTTTCGTATTGTCACGATACAGGGGAGAGAGCGTTACGGAAATGATACAGGATCTGGGATGGGATTCATTACGACTACGGCGCTTATCGCTGCGGCGTGGGCTACTTACGAAACTCCAATCACCAACATTCTCCTCCGAATGCGAAAATATATTGTTGACTCCCAATTACGTAGGTAGAAATCATCATCAGAATAAAATACGAGAAATCAGAGCTCTAACGGAGAGATTCAGGTGTTCTTTCTTCCCGCCCCCTCTTCGAGAATGGAAAGGGAGATAAATAGTATAACGGTGGTTCGATGAACTCTCTGCTAGGCACTGAAATGTGATTTGCAGAGTATCCCATGTAGATATGGATGTAGATGTAAAATTGATACATTGATTTATTTTTTTATTTAAAAGAAGTCAAAGCACATACCATAAGAAAGGATAGAATCAATACATCACACTTATACATGCAGTATATCTTATAATAAAGGTGTCCAACTATTTTACCTCACACTTTACTAAAACGATATATTAAATGCCTTACCATCGGTTACTACGAACTGTGTCCTCTCTGACAGGAAATCCCCTATCCAGTCGCAAATTCGGGGCGATATATTGTCCTTATATCAGGTGTATTTACATCTGGGTTAACCTAGACATTATTATTTCATCTCCACTTCTTAAATACGATGGCCAGCTTATAGAATGTAATATGACCAGATGATGGTGGCACAGTCCTCCTAAAGCGGTCGTAATTAAATAAACAAGTATTGTGCGGTCTTGGCGTTTGCACTTTTGATGAATATTAAACTACTAGCTTAAAACCCGACGTTGTCCGGGTATTTATTTATTTATTCCTGCCATTTTTCAGGTATATAATTATTTTTATCAGGGTCATATGTCTGTAAAATCCCTTGCGAATACAATTAGTAGTAAAGAAATAATAGAATAATACTTGGTGCGTGATGTGGCGGTTTTCCATGAACGTTACTGTTTATGTGCTCATATCTCATAAACTATGTGTCGTACTATGATTAAGTTTAGAAGGTACGCACAACTACATGCATGTATACTGTCTGTAAATTTTCCTGCGGCTACAATTTGTGGTGTACAAATTATAAATTGTAACGTCATACCGAATGGTGTAGTTTTACTCCATGAACAGTGTAAAAGTAGTAAGTGAAAAACTTTCTCCCTTTCATCATTTTGCTGTGGTTGTCAGCGAGAAAAAGTTTAATAAAGGTTTGAATTTATGTTTAAAGTTTGTTGCAAGTCGCTAAGTACTCTCATTCTCATATAGCGTATTTATAAAGTCTCGCCGCATTATTGAGCATTTTCTTGCGATTCCTTTTGTTTTTGACGTCATATCTTCTGAACCATGTATCGTATGTGATTCATAACTATGCAGCAATTGTCATCTCACGGTAAGGAATGTTTGTATCAAATTTGGTTGCAATCGGGCTAGTGGTTAAGGAAAACTGTAGATTTGTATACAACACGTACAAACATACGGACACTCTGCTGTATATATTACTAGCTGAAAACCCGGCGTTGCCCGGGTATTTATTTATTCGAGCCTTGAGTTAGAAGTTTTGCTATCCACTCTCTCTCTCTCTCTCTCTCTCTCTCTCTCTCTCTCTCTCTCTCTCTCTCTCTCTCCTTTTTTTGAAAAACATGTTACATATATCACAGAATATATAAGAAATCACACGTAAAAATGCACTCGTTTCGAAGAATCCAATCACAAAATTCAACAATAATGATTGTAATAATATCATAGATCGATCACTTGATTTAATGTGGGAAACCTCAAATCAATTTTTGTAAAGAGATGTATTAAAAGTCAATTTTCTTCTGCTTTATATATTTATTCTTATATTTCCTTATTCGTAGGCTTATCCTTGCAGAGAAAATGCTAAAGACGTTGCAGCACGCATAGACCAAAGATATGTTCTGTGGCATCATGCTTCGCTGTGTGTAACCTCCTTCCTGTAGAGTCGCAAACGTCATCGCTGGCCTTCAGTCCGAATTTTTTTTAATAATTTGACGATTTTCAACCACCATATCTTCCACCCCCTTATTGCTGTCGGCATGGAAGTGCTATGGTGTACAACGGGAGACCTCGAACAACAATTACACACAGACCATTCGTTTGCGTTCTGTGCTTTTCGATGCAGAGCGAAATATTAACACACACACAGGTAGAATTTTATATACACCGATAACTTTGCATCCTGATATACTCCACTCTTTTATCATTATCAACCCTCAAGCAACAATGAAACCAATCAAACCATTTTGAAAGAGTAAATATAATTTTCAAAGAGTAATTATTGTTCCTCATTTCGCGTTATATTCTTCAAATTACTAAATTTCTATCAGATCGCTATAAAACCGTGCCTAAAACCTTCCTCAGGTATAAATTAGTAACTGTGAAAATAATTAAGTCTCTGAGTATTGTCATTCGGACGTGATAAGCGTACACCGAACAGACATTCACATTCATATATATAGATAAATAGCTATCCGATCACCATAAAACCGTGCCTAAAGCCTTCCTCGGGTAGACATTAGTAACTGTACGAAATGTTGGCTGTTTTTGTCTTGTGGTTCAGACGTGGTAAACGTACACCGAACAGACGTTCAGATTTATAGATATAGATATTTACATCTGAGTTAACCTAGACATTATTATTGAATCTCCATTTTTAAATATGATGACCAGCTTATAAAATGTACTACGGCCAGATGCAGGTTGCACAGTCCTCCTAAAGCGGTCGTAATTAAATAAACAAGTATTGTGCGATCTTGGCGTCTGCACTTTTGAAGAGTATTAAACTATCAGATCGCCTCCAGAACCTGCGATGTCAGGCGAGGTCTAGTTGACGTTTGCGATGTGCTGGTACAGGCAGGTGTGTCGTGTGTTGTGTTGTTTGGTAGCTGGGCTGGGCTGGGCCGGCCAGCGGAGTAGCGGAGCATGTCTGGGCGTGGGCCCGCCACAAAGCGAGGGCGCGCCGCGGAACAGCTTCCGCACGGCGTGCCCCGCCCGTTATGGCACCAGCGCCAGCGCCAGCACCGGCCCTTCCTGGTGGCAGCCACACAGCACAAACACTTCCGTGACCCAGATTCTCTGGGGCTGACCCCGTCTTAACCAACGCCACCTAGATGCTAGACCTGTGCACTGCCTGCCAAGAGTAGTCACAACACAAGAAAACTGTTTGTTGTCTCACGTAGCGTGATGATGAATTTGAGAATACCTACATCTACATCTACATGGGATACTCTGCGAATCACATTCAAGTGCCTGGCAGAGGATTCATCGAACCACCGTAATACTATTTATCTCCCATTCCATTCTCGAATAGCGCGCGGGAAGAAAGAACATCTGAATCTCTCCGTTCGAGCTCTGATTTCTCGTATTTTATTCTGATTATCATTTTTACCTATGTAAGTGGGAGTCAACAACATATTTTCGCATTCGGAGGAGAATGTTGGCGATTGGAGTTTCGCAAGTAGCCCACGCCGCAGCGATAAGCGCCGTTGTTGTAATGATTCCCATCCCAGATCCTGTATCATTTCCGTAACGCTCTCTCCCCTGTATCGTGACAATACGAAACGAGCTGTCCTTCTTTGGACTCTTTCGATGCCCTCCGTCAAACCCACCTGAAAAGGATCTCACACTGGGCAGTAATACTCCAAAAATGGACGGACAAGCGTAGTGTATTCAGTCTCCTTAGTAGTTCTGTTGCATGTTTTAAGGGTTCTGCCAATAAAACGCAGTCTCTGGTACGCCTTTCCCACGATATTATCTACGTGTTCTTTCCAATTTAAGTCTGAAGTAATAGTAATTCCTAGGTATTTTGTGCAGTTTACGGCCTTCACTTTTGATTGATTTATCTTGTAAATAAACTTTAACGGATTTCTTTTCGTACTCATATGGACGACTTCACACTTCTCATTATTTCTCATTGTCAATTTTTACACCATACTGATATCTTATTCAGATTCTTCTGCAGTTGGTTTTAATCTTCAGATGATTTTACTAGACGGTAAATGACGGCGTCATCTGTAAACAACCTAAGAGAGCTACTTAGATTTTCTAATAAATCGTTTATGTAAATAAGGAACGCTGCGCACTGTTTTTCAGAATGTTCTTAATTTTATTCATTTGGTTCACAGACAAATTTGTTTTGGTATAAAATATTTATGAACTATTAGTAAGATATCTTACCAATACTGGAATCGCACGATTCGTATTATGCATTTTGTCTAATACCAGTAAAAATCAGCACATAGAATCACGTAGATAACACGAAAAACTTTCTGAAACACAGTCTACAACGTGTACGTATTGCCAAACTCATAGAAACGTTACATAAGGCAAATACGAGGCGCGTCCAGAAAGTAAGTTTCGTTAGGTAATAAAATGAAACTGTACACAGATATAGAAGAAATTTTCATTGCACGAAATTCTACAACTCTTAAACTACTTTTCCACATATCTGCCGAAATTTTGCAGGCCTTTGTCATAGGGTGGCACTAAAGGTCCTAATATTAAAACTGAACTCTGCTGATTTGTTTACGGATGAATAGTGTCCAGTCAAAACATAGTTGCTGATAAATCCGTATTATTCAGTTTTTCACTTTCTTATACAGATACACGCTAAATTGATTATACGACCATATATCTTGTATGAGACACTAACGTTTCGAGACTTTTTTTTTCTTTTTTCTTTTAATTGCGTAAGTATGTATCCCACAACCATATACTTCGTTTTAAGGTGTGAAAGTTACGTTATCCGTTATTTGAGAAAATTGCGAAATTTTGTTTCAAGTAAATAAACGGGGTACTTTGTCCATATTACAGTAAATGAGTAAAAAATTCCTTCATTAATTCTCAACCTATAATAATTATGTTCTGTCATTACTGAAAATATGTGCGTCATATTATTAAAAAGAAATTTCCTTTCCACGAAGAATTATTTCGCTTTAAATGAGAGGAAAGTAATTTTGAAGTATAATTTTGAAAAACCCATATTTTTTGTTTGCTTTTTCAACGTTGTGTGCTGACCCACAATGATATAGTATCACCAGCATGGAAGATTTTAATGAGCATGAAAATGAATTACTACCGACCAATTTGATCAGAACTGAATCTGTTAAGGTAATTTTTTTCAAGAATTTATGCTGTTCTGGATTGCATGTACTACGGTTGATATTTTTTTTAACTAATTTTTGTTTTATAGTGATCCCTGTACAGCCAGGATGTGTAACTCTGATCATAGAATGTAGCTTGCCAGCAGATTGATATGTTTCGCACATGATTTTGATTTGTCCGCCTATGTTTCAATTCGCCAAATGAATTTCCATCAGAATTGCTTGCTTAGTTCTTGTTTTGAAAATTATGTCAATATATGATTAAATAGGGTGGTATGGCAGTGGAATCGAAAGGTATTTTCATTTATCGTACTAAAACACTTTGCAGCAGGAATATTTGAATTTGAAAAGAGACTAAATATGAACATCTTTGGTTGGCACGCTCACGTAACTGAGGCTGAACATCCAGGTAGTATAGGGACTATGGGAACTAATCTAAACACAATAATAATATTTAAGGAGCTTGGTTTGTTGTTGTTATGAATAAACAGTTTTTAAATAGTAGTGCATTTAGCACTGTTTCAGACGCTGCATGTATGGCAAGAAACAAAAATTTTTTATTGCTTTAATGCACAAAAGTTATGTTAATTAAGTTGTGGAGATAGTTTTGCTTTTGCTTCAGTCAGTATTTTGGTATGATGTGTGCTGAATAGCAAATAGTCTATTTGAAATGTTGCATATACTCTAACGAAAAGGTTATAATAAATAGCATTAACTTACATTTTCTGGCGTTTAATCATTTTCTCCTGGAATGCAACATTTCAGGATATGTCGACATATTAAAAATATCAGAACTGCGATGTATATACGTATACATTACACCAATAGTCTGAGTAACGTTGTTGGGATTTATTTTACGAATACCTGTAAATCATCTCATATATCGATTTCCTGACGACCTTCAGTTTTTACAGTCTTCCTCCAATATCAATAAAACAGGAGATTATCGTAAAAAGCTCCAAATATACCAGTAAAATGTACAATTTGTCAAATAGGAACTCGTCGCTAACTGCCTTGTACTTTAACCTTTCATTATATAAGGGAGCTGTGATCAGGGACTATCTATTTATCTTAATAGCACACTATTGGCTTCGCTACGTTAATAGCCTTCTGTAATTTAATTTTCTAATAGTAGCGTAGGATTTAGATCTGCATGTAAAAAATCAAATAGTTTCTTATTTGGCTCATTGATATTTTCTAAAGCTAGATCAGTGGATGCATTTCAGTTGTAACTGCTGCCTGATACAGAAAAGTGTGTGTGTGTGTGTGTGTACAAAAATTGTTACTGTAATTTTACTCAAGTAAAAACTGTACTATAGCTGTATGTACTTATCGCTTGCTTTTTTAATCTACAGCTTTTTATAAGTAACTTGGTAATTTAGGGTTGTAGTGCGTTTGGTTTGTAGGTAGCGGTGCCTGGTTTTTTTTGTACTAACTGTGCTTGGCTTTATTTGCTGACAGGTATTGGTTGGCGTGATATAAGGTTACAATGCAATCCCTGCACCGCAAGCATTGTGCTCTTATAGATAGTTTGACATGTCATGCAACGTTCTTCGAATTGCCGCTTTATTGCACCTAGTTAATGAAAAATTTACTTTTACATAAATATTATTCCTTTTTTTCCAAAACCCAAGGAAGTCCATCAATATTAAAATCTAATAATAACGCCGCACATAACGATGTCTCGCCTTGCGGGTCGTATTCGGCGGTGGCTCAAATTCCCGATGGTTTATCAGAACTTTCCGAAACCTCTTAAGACAAATATCGCAATGGCTTCTTTGAAAGTAATTTTTTCCCAGTTTTATGGATCTCTGTTCTTGATCTCGAAAGACTTTCGTTCTTTTGAGAAAATTTAGAAGATTTAAGAAGTTTCACAATGTTTAAAATTTGGTTTTTATATTTATTAGGTGGTAATTTAGATCATGAAAGTCTATTCTAACCATTGACAGTGTTTGTTGATTATATCCCTTCCTCTCAATATCTCCATCTGAATTTGAAGTTTAGATCTGTAAATTTTCCTCTTCACTCATCATCATCATCATCATCATCATCATCATGCTCATCATTAGAGACTCATTATGCCTTTCGGCGTTAAGTCTGCAGCATAGTATCTCTAATAAAATTCCTCCATCATCCCCTATTCAACGCTAACATTGATGCCTCGTCTGATGTTATGCCTGTTACTTCAAAATCAGTCTGCACCGAATCTAAGTACTTTCTTCTTGGTCTACCTCGACTCCTCTTTCCCTCCGCTGCCGAGCTCATGAGTCTCTTAGGTAACCTTGCTTCTCCCATGCCTGTAACATGACCCCACAATCTCAGTCTGTTCGCTCTAACTGCTTCATCTATGGTGTTCATTCCCAGTTTTTCTTTGATTTCCTCATTAGGGACACCCTCCTATCATTGTTCCCATCTATTAGTGCCTTCAATCATTCTTGCCACTTTCATATCTGTAACCTCTACCTTATGAATCAAGTAACCTGTATCCACCCAACTTTCACTCCCATATAACAAAGTTGGTCGAAAGATAGAGCGGTGCACTGCTAGCTTAGTCTTGGTACTTACTTTCTTCTTGTAGAAGAGAGTAGATCTTAACTGAGTACTCACTCCATTAGCTTTTCTGCACCTCGATTCCAGTTAGTTCACTCTGTTGCCATCCTGTGAGAAAATACATCCCAGGTACTTGAAACTGTCTACCTGTTCTTTGTTCCTCCTATTTCGCACTCAATCAGTTTAAATCTCTTTCCCACACACATTACTTTCGTTTTGGTGATGATCTTCATATCATAATCCTTGCACCTCTGATCGAGCTCTGAAATATTAGTTTGCAACCTTTCAATCGAATCTGCTATTACAACTAAGTCATCCGGATATGCTTATTTTGTTTTCACCTATTTTAATCCCACCCTGCTAGTCTATTGTTTTCAACATATGACCCATGAATAGGATGAACAACAGTGGTGACAGGTTGCAGCCTTGTCTTACCCCTTGAACTACCCTAAACCATGAGCTTAATTTGCCATCTACTCTTAACTGCTGCCTCACAGTCTACGTAAAGACCTTCAATTGCCTGCAGAAGTTTGCCTCATCACTTGAAAAAAAAATAATAATACGATCACTGCTATCGTCGTCGTCTTTTTCCACCATCACACACAGTCCTCAAATCGCGGATTATCCAAATGAACAGACATCATATTGGAAAGTATCAAAACCAGCAAAGCATTTTCAGCCACGTAAACGATAACTGGGGTGACTTATATACCAAAGATTATTCAGCCTCAAGTAGTGGCTAAAGGCAGATGATTAACAGCGCGACCAAAAAGTGTCTCATTTCCACTATCACAAAGGTATAGAGGCATGACAGAAAGTAACACCACTGTTCTCCTCCTGCAAATTTCTTCCTGTGTCGATAATATTGACCGACTCAGGCAGACCTAGCAGTGATGGAACGAAACGTTTCGCTCTCATCTGGCCAGTGCTGAATGGTTCTCTATTCCTGTGGATGTCAGAGTCTACAACAAGTGAAGTCTCAAACCAATGTAGTGTCAACTCTCTGTCAACTGCCCTAAGACTCCCAAGCTCAAGACCCGTTTATTCGTGTAGGGATACATGTCCACATTCCTTGTCAGTCACAATGGTGGGAAACTGAACACACATTTGGGAGGAGGGCGCTTCACTGCTTCGTCTCCCTCCCCCCCAAATCTACAGTCAAAATCGCTGCTCTTCACTTCACACTTTAGTACCTAGAAGAAGGTTAATAGTACCACTCGCATACTAATGATCTAGCCTTTCCATTCTCGAATAGCACGCGGAAGAAAGATCACCTCAGTTTCTCTGTTCGAGCTCTGACCGCTCTTAGTTTGTTCTTATGACCGTTTCTCCCTAAAGTCGGTGGTCGATGATTCCCACTCCAACTCCCGTATCATTTGCGTGACACACTCTCCCTTGTATCGGAATAATACAACATGAGTTGCCCTACTCTTTCGATATCCTCCGTCAAACATTATACGGTTATCATAATGCGCAGCAGTACTGCAGCGTAGTATATGCATTCTTATAACTAATTCTGTTACATCTCCTAAGTGTTCTTCCAATAAAACGTAGTCTTTACTTCACGTTCACGGGTACGTTTTTATATATTTCCAATTTAAGTCTTTCATAATAGCAATTCCTTTATATTGAATTTACCGCCTTCAGAAATGATTGATTTATCTTGTACATGAAGTTTAAGGAATTCCTTTTAGTACACAAGTGGAGAAATACACACTTTGCATTATTTATTGTCAATTCCTTTCTCACCTTACAGATGTCTTATCGAAATCGTTCTGCAGATTTGATCTTCATACGACTTTGTTGTTGTTGTGGTCTTCAGTCTGGAGACTGCTTTGATGCAGCTCTCCACAATACCCTATCCTGAGCAAGCCTCTTCAATTCCACATAAGAACGGCAACCTACATCTGTCTGAATCTACTTACTGTATCCATCTCTTGGACTTCTTCTGCGGTTTTTTACCCCACGCACTTCCCTCCAACGCTAAATTCATAATTCCTTGATGTCTAAGAATGTGTCCTACTTATAGATCCATTCTTTTAGTCAAGGTATGCCAGAAATTGCTTTTCTCCCCAATTCTGTTCAGTACCTCCTCATTAGTTACGCGATCCACCCACCTAATCTTCAGCATTCTTCCATAGCACCACCTTTCAAAAGCTTCTATCCTCTTCCTATCCGCACTGTTTATCGTCCATCTTTCACTCCCATACTAGGCAATATTCCACACAAATGCCTTCAGAAAGGACTTCCTTTGGCTTAAATCAATATACCATGTTAACAATTATCTCTTTTTCAAGAACGCTTTTCTACCCTTTGCCATTTTGCATTTTATATCCTCTATACTGCGACCATCATTTGTTATTTTACTGCCCAAGTAACAAAACTCATCTACATCCTTTATTGTTTCGTTACCTAATCTAATTCCTTCGGCATGACTTTACTAGACGATAAATCACAGCATCATGCTCAGATTTTCTTCCAGATTGTTTATGTAGATAAGCATCAACAGAGATCCATTAAAACTACGCTAGGGAACGCCAGATATCACCTCTGTTTTAGATACCACGAACTGTGTCCTTCCTGACAGAAGATCTCCACAAAATTATAGAAAATGGGCAAGGGCACACAACTAGATTCAAAAAAATTCTTTTCCCGCGTCCACATACTGGAATTTGCCACCATATCCAACAAATGACTTGTAGAATAATTCCTAAAGCAATCACGTGAACGTCACTAATCTTAAGGCAATTATGACACTATGAAATACGAACCTCACTCTTTACAGTTGTGTACTGGTGAGGTTATCTCTGATCGCAAATGGTGTAGAGAGGTTCGTGGAGTGACCCAGAGTGAAGGTGTTCCAATCAAAGCGCGACATGCGGCGGCTGTGAAACTTGCTGTGCGATCTGATATTTTACGGCGTATTTCTAATTTAAAAAGTTCTCGGGTGTTCTGCCGGGTCATGTCGTAATTTCTCCACGATATTTCGGCAAACCGATACTTTGCCATCTTCAGGTGGTCCCAGACGAATGCCGTGCTCTTCCTGTCAGTATTGTATATATAGGCGTTAACGCACGGCATTCGTCCATGGACACCTGAAGATAGCAACGTGTCGGTTTACCGAAATATCTATCTCTACATTTACATCTACATAGATACTCTGCAAATCACATTTAAGTGCCTGGCAGAGGGTTCATTAACCACTTTCATAACTTTTCTCTAATAGCGTGCGCGAAGAAAGAACACCTAAATCGTTCCGTTTTCGATCTGATTTCTCTTATTTTACTGGGATGGTCATGTCTCCCTAAGTAGGTGGGTGCTAGTAAAATATTTTCACATTCAGAACTAAAAGTCGGCGATTGAAACTTCGCAAACAGATCACGCCGCAATGAATAACGTCTTTCTTTTAATGATTTCCACCCCAATTCGTGCAACATTTCCGTGACGCTTTCCCCCCGTAACGTGATAAAACAAAACGAGCTGCCCTTCTCTGAACCTTCTCAATGTCTTCCGCCAGTCCCACCTGGTGAGGGTCCCACAAGGGGCAACAGTACTCCAGGAGAGGACGCACAAGTGTGATGTAGGCAGTCTCTTTGGTGGAGCTGGTGCATCTTCGAAGCGTTCTGCCAATGAAACGTAACATTTGGTTCGCCTTCCCCACAATATTTTCTGTGTGTTCTCTCCAGTCTAAGTTGTTCGTAATTGTAACCCCTAGGTATTTGGTAGAATTTACGACCTTAAGGTTTGACTGATTTATCGCGTAATTGAAGTTCAGCGGATTTCTTTTAGTGGTCATGTGTATTACTTGATACGTTTCTTTATTTAGTATCAATTGCCAATTTCTCACCATGCAGAAATTTTGTCTAAATCGCTTTGCAGTTGGTTTTGATCCTCTGTTAACTTCACTAACCGACAGCATCATCCACGAACAGTCTAAGGGAGCTATTCCGATTTTCTCCTAAATCGTTTATAAACACGAGGAAGAATAGGGGACTTCTCTGTGGAACGCCAGATAACACTTCTGTTTTACTCGATGACTTACCGTCAATTATAAGGAAAGCTGTGTTTAGTAATTCTGCCTTAGCAGTACTGTAATCGGTAGTATTACCATTGCTATCCCGTAGTGAAGGTATTGTGGAGAAATTACGACAGGACCCGGCCGAACGCCCGAGAACTCTTTAAATTAGTCACCCGTGTGTTAATGCGCGAGGCAGCGGTGCAGGGAGGTGCATGTTGAGTTGGCGGTGGTGGAGTGACGTGGCATGTGGTGTGTTATGGTGTTGGTGTGCAGCCCAGGGCAGTCCGCTGATGAGGGACGTGTACCGAGCGCTGTCTCCGACCTGCCGCGCCTTCTTGCTGGCCAGAGGTACGTACAGAACTCTACCTGCTCTCTGTGTGTGTCCGTGGTCCCTCCGTGCTGTGTGTGTCTCCAGGCTTCAATACGATACAAAGGCAAGTGGCTTATCTGTTGCATGATTTAGTTGTATCACCTCTTAATTTATAAGAATTGGGTAAATCAGAAAGTCTTGGCCTTACTCTTATAACCAAGATAACATACATACAGGTCATTACAATATACTCTCCTGGCCATTAAAATTGCTACACCGCGAAGACGACGTGCTATAGACGCGAAATTTAACCGACAATAGGAAGATGCTGTGATATGCAAGTGATTAGCTGCACACAGCATTCACACAAGGTTGGCGCCGGTGGCGAGATCTACAATGTCCTGGCATGAGGAAAGTTTCCGACCGATTTCTCATACACAAACAGCAGTTGATCGGCGTTGCCTGGTGAAACGTTGTTGTGATGCCTCGTGTAAGGAGGAGTAATGCGTACCATCACGTTTCCGACTTTGATAAAGATCTGCCGGCCGCGGTGGCCGAGGGGACTAAGGCGCTCCAGTCACGGTCTACACGGCCACTACGGTCGGGAGTTCGAATCCTCCCTCGGGCATGCATATTTGTGCCGTCCTAGTTCGTAAGTAGTTCGTAAGTAGTTTCTAAGTTTAGGGACTGATGACCCCGTAGTTAAGTCCCATAGACTATACAAACATTTGAACATTTGATAAAGATCGGATTGTAGCGTATTGCGATTGCGGTATATCGTATCGCGACATTGCCGCTCGCGTTGGTCGCGACCCAATGACTATGGAATCTGTGGGTTCAGGAGGTCAATACTAAACGCCGTGCTGGATCCCAACGGCCTCGTATCACTAGCAGTCGAGATGATAGACATCTTAACCACATGGCTGTAACGGATCGTGCAGCCACGTCTCGATCCTTGAGTCAACAGATGCGGACGTTTTCAAGACAACAACCATCTGCACGAACAGTTCGACGACGTTTGCAGCAGCATGGACTTTCAGCTCGGAGACCATGGCTGCGGTTACCCTTGACGCTGCATCACAGACAGGAGCGCATGCGGTGGTGCACGCAACGACGACCCTGGGTGCACCAATGGCAAAACGTCATTTTTTTTTTCGGATGAATCCAGGTTCTGTTTACAGCATCAAGATGGTCGCATCCGTGTTTGGCGACCCCACGGTGAACGCACATTGGAAGCGTGTATTCGTCATCGCCATACTGGCGTATCACCTGGCGTGATAGTATGGGGTGTCATTGGCTACACGTCTCGGTCACCACTTGTTCGCATCGACGGCACTTTGCACAGTGGCCGTTACATTTCAGATGTGTTACGACCCGTGGCTCTACCCTTCATTAGATCCCTGCGAAATCCTACATTTCAGCAGGTCCTGCACGGGCCTTTCTGGATAAGGAAAATGTTCGACTGCTGCCCTGGTCAGCACATTCTCCAGATCTCTCACCAATTGAAAACGTCTGGTCAATGGTGGCAGAGCAACTGGCTCGTCACAATTTTGATGAACTGTGGTATCGTGTTGAAGCTGCTTGGGCATCTATATCTGTACACGCCTTCCAAGCTCTGTTTGACTCAACGCTCAGGCGTCTCAAAGGCGTTATTACGCCAAGCGGTGGTTGATCTGGGTACTGATTCCTCAGGATTTATGCACCCAAATTGCGTGAAAATGTAATCACATGTCAGTTCTAGTATAAAATATTTGTCCATTGAATAACTGTTTATCATCTGCATTTCTTCTTGGTGTAGCAATTTTAATGGCCAGTAGTGTACATGCTATTCTGCGGAATTCTAGCACCTTATACAATTTTTCTACATAGTCCCCACGACGTTTCACACATTTCCCCCACCGCAGCATTAAATTTGCGGTGCCCCTAGGGTAGGATTCGTCCGGGCGATTATGTAACGACAGTCGGACTGCTATCTTGGCTGCATCGTCACTTGTTAATCGTTGTTCTGCAAGGAACTTCTTCAGCGGGCCGAAAATGTGGAAATCACGAGAGTCAAGGTGTAAACTACGTGGTAGGTGGACCACTATCGATCAGTGAAACGACTAGAGCTTTACTGCAATTCCATTATCGGCGAGAGGAGTCATCTTGGTCCGGTTGCGGATCGGAAATTGCGAGTTCAGCCACCGCCACTTGCTAACTGGTGACACCGCACCATTGTGTTTCTGTGGTCACCGGATGACGGTGAGCCATGTTTTAATGTTCTGCCCTAATTGCAATCTTGCCCGTGTTGCATTTAATCTGCCGTACACTCTAGAGAAAATTTTAACTGACGAAGCACGAGTAGCTGCTCAAGTATTGCATTTTGTATACATGACTAACTTATCAAAGGACATTTAACTCTTCCTCTTGAAGTATTTTACCCTGTGTTTTAGCCATCTCCTGGCATCATCCTCATTGGCAACTGTCTTTAAGGCCATTCCACACTGCACATGGCGTGCGTGTCCGGACGTACGCTAGCTACTTTTGGAAACATCGCTTCCCGTGTTATCACATGAGGCAGTTCACACTGCAGGCCCCGGCCACGTGCTACGCCAGCTACGCTGGACACGCGTGGCTTCCGTTCGTTCGCTTCCTGACGACCTTTCTAAACGTGGCGGATACGTTTTTGTACGCGCATGGTCAGAGCGAAGGTTAGACCTCGTACAAGCCAATCCTAGTGCACTACACAGCGCATCTTTGTTGTCTGAGCTATTGTATTGTGGATCTTTTACAAGGAATTGTTGTGAGATTGTGCTTTTCAGTAACATTCGCAGATTCAAAATGAAACAATTATTGAAGAAGTACATACTCATCCAGTGATTTGGGACGCTACATTAGAAATCTACATAGATGTCACGTTGAAGGAAAAAGCATGGGATGAAATTACCGAATCGTTATCAGAAGACAATCCATAAGAGCAAGATCGGGCATATTTAGAGATGAGACATGAGATATGCCCGATCTTGCTCTTATGGATTTGATTGACGTATCTTCTCGTTTTATTATAATGACATGCATGTTTTAAATTTACATCTTTCCTTTTTAACAGATTATAGCCTTGTAAAATATTTTATTTGGCCTGATGATGCTGACATAGTTCAGCAAAACCGGTCGCCGTTAATAAAAATTTATTATAAGAGATCTTGGCTATTTTATATCTTTTTACAATATTATAAGTGGATCGCCTCCTAAAACGTAAACCAACTAAATATTTTAAAAATAAATTTGTATAATCTTTTATGAAAACGTGCAATATTGATAAATGTAGTGCCAGTCACCATAATTATTCAACGTATTTGTTAATGATATTTATATCTTTATTATTTTATTATTATATTTTTGAAAGAAACTAATATTTCAATAAATTGAAATAATCAGAAGAAAATTTTAAGATTAGCTACTGTTATATTCTGTTCAAATATTAGCAGAGAAAATGCAGTACCAGTAAGAATGTTTGTGTGTATGTCCTCTATTCGTTCATAAACCATTAATTCGATTGCAATGAAACTTTGGTAAACTGTTCACCGTACGACCACGAAGGTTCCTGATCAAAAAACAAAAGAACTCGACACACGGCTCAGGAGATATGACGTCGTAAATAATGAGAGGTCACCACGTGAAAAGACCCACATTTTTGCGTCATTCATGGACATTTCCTGCTAAACCACTGGACCGATTTCAAACAAATTTGGTACACATCTTCCTTACCGTGAGCTACCAATTCTGTAATGGTAAGAACGACATACGACAGATGGTTCAGGAGATATAAGGTCATAAACAACAGGAGTTGCAAGAAACTGCCACATAATGCCACGAGAATTTATGAATACATTATATGAGAATGAGAGTACTTATCGACTTGGAACAAACTAAAAATAATTTCAAACCTTTATTGCACTATTCATGAGATATAAGGACACAATAGTGACGTTCGTGGGAAGCCACCCCATCATGCATCATGTTTTAATCTATTCTTTCTTTACCATTAATTGTATTCCCAAGAGATTTTACAGACATACAGCACTTATACAAATGAATATATACCGGAAGAAGTATACAATTGTACAACATATAATTCAATAAATATGAGATCGTACGAATTTTATATGTCATTTGCTTTTTTTACTACTATCTCTCTTTGTTTGGATACTGCACTTATAATTCTGTACATTATGAAAGACGGAGTTATTTCTTATATATTCTCCGATAAATATAACATGATTTTAGAAAAAAGGAGATGGACAGAGAGAGAAGCGATAGGAGAAGTACTAACTGAAGCAGGAATTAATAAATAAATAAATATCCGGGCAACGCCGGGTTTTCAGCTAGTTGTAAATAAAATGCAGTATTAACATTCAGTGCTCACTGTGTTTACAGAAAATGTATACCCATAACAAGGAACTAGAATATGCAGTGTTTTCTTAAATTAATGATGCGTTTTAAATAATGAAAAAGGTACAACGAAAATATACATTTTATTGAAATCCCCACGGAATACAGTTTAACTGTCTCTTAAATGAACCAAACAAAAATCCAGACTGACACCACGAAGTCGTCGGAGTTGACATCTTTCTGCATAAAACGTGAAACGTGGCTGGTATAGCATCGCAACTGCGTGAACTGGTACGTGGCTATCGTGGCCGGCATGGCGTACATCCAGATACGCACGCCAGTTGCACTGTGGAACGGTCTTTAGTCTCCGATTTCCAAGTTCGAGTTCGGGCGCTAGTGATTCGAGAAGTTGTGCGGCCTAAATCCGCACAAAAAAAAACATAAAAATTTTAAAAAATTTAAATTCGCTTTTTGTTGTAATTGCCACATGTGGTCTCGCATTGTCGTGGAGCAGAATCACTTTGTCCACACAGTGGATCCCTTGGCGCTCCTTAGAATCTCCTCTGTTTCTTGTGTTTCAATACGAAATGAAGATGGTTGTAATGCTGTACGGTTTGCAACGATGCAGTCTTGATGGAGCACTGTACCTCAGTCACCCCTCGTCGCTGGTCACACAGCCGGAGCAGCAGTTATTCGTACGCGCGACGTAACTTCAGCCGGCAGGCGGCCGTTCTCGTATACAGAGAGAGCCTTTCAAACAAGTGCCATTTGCCCTGCCGGTGTGACAGGTAGACGGCGTACACACTTGCCTCCAGCCCGCGAGGTAAAAATACGTGACGCCAGTTATAACGGCTGCACAGGCCAGGCGTCAGCACAAACAGCGCAGAACGTTTGCCCAGCGAATACTCACTTGCACCTAACCGAAAAGTTATCAGTACCAGCCCGCGGTGATACCATCAGTTAAACAATCATTTATTTTTTAAAGAAATTAATTTCTAAATACCGGGTGATCAAAAAGTCAGTATTAATTTTAAAACTTCATAAATCACGGAATAATGTAGATAGAGAGGTAAAAATTGACAAACATGCTTGAAATGACACGGGGTTTTATTAGAAAAAATATCCGAAGGCGCTTCATCTGATCAGAAAAGCAATAATTAGCATAACAAATTAAGAGAAAGCAAATATGATGTTCTTTGCAGGAAATGCTCAATATGTTCGCCATCATTCCTCAACAATAGCTGTAGTCGAGGAGTAATGTTGTGAACAGCACTATAAAACATGTCCGGAGCTATGGTGAGGCAATGGCGTCGGATGTTGTCTTTCAGCATCCTTAGAGATGTCGGTCGATCACGATACACGTGCGACTTCAGGTAACCCCAAAGCCAATAATCGCACAGACTGAGGTCTGGGGACCTGGGAGGCCAAGCATGACGAAAGTGGCGGCTGAGCACACGATCATCACCAAACGACGCGCGCAAGAGATCTTTCACGCGTCAAGCAATACTTTTTTGTTCTAATAAAACCCCTGTCATTCCAAGCATGTGTGTCAATTTTTACCTCTCTATCTACATTATTCCGTGATTTATTAAGTTGTCAGATTTATACTGACTTTTTGATCACCCGGTAAACCATCCACGCGTATGCACCGCCACAAAAGGTACGTCTTGGAACTTTAGCGGCTTTGAAACGTTGGGAAAAGGTACAAGAACAAATGTCACGTGGAAGTCACTCGTTTACTGCAAGTAAAAAAAAAAGTAGTAAATGTCCCATAGGATGGAGTAAATAATTTCACGACTATTTGAAGATCTCTCCAACTTCTCCTACCTACCTATGACCTCTCCTCTTCCTCCATACACCCATCCCCTGTCTAAATTTAAATGTTTGTAAGGCTTATGGTACTTAACTGCGGGTCATCAGTCACTAAAATTACAAACTACTTATGAATCAAAAGAGATAGACTAGCTGTCCAGTACTTACCACATAATGTGGCGTCTGTTCCGAAAGAACAAACGTCACTTCTGGTCCTGCAGTTGTTATCAATTGATATTCATAGAATGACATCAATTGCGAATGGAGCAAGCCGAAAATGTGTACCCAGCCGGATTCGAATCCGGTTGTCTTGCTTTCTAGGCAGTTGCGCTGACCCCTACGTCATATATTCTATGAATATGAATTAATAACAACTGCAGGATCAGAAGTGACGTTTGTTTTTTTCGGAACACACACACACATATATATATATATATATATATATATATATATATATATATATATATTCAAACGAGATAGATTGGCTGGCAATCTATCTCGTTTGAACAAGAATTTATCATCGCTGAGGAGAATTTTCATCATTAATCGTATATATTCCGATAACTACGAGTTTGAGTACTGTGGGCGGGGTGAAGCTGGTAATTTGTATCTGACAGGGGGCGTACTTAGGTAGTCCTTGCAGGTGTGGTGACCATTGTGGCCCCAGTGGTGTCACTCATGTTTCCCTTCAAAACGAATAAATCTTTCGCCTTTTACTAAAGATTTTCGTGGAGGGGAACATTAAATGAGTCTATATGGAATTTTTCTTAGTGCTCGGCAATTGCCAAGCCACACAAAACAAAAAATAAAAAAATAAATAAATAAATGGTGTAGGGGTCAGAGCAACTGCCTAGAAAGCACGAGACCCGGGTTCTAATCCCGGCTGGGTACATATTTTCGGCTTGGCCCATTCGCAGTTGATGTCATATATTCTATGAATACGACTTACCTTTGTGCTGTACCGCCGATAGTGACACAAACGGATAAAAAAGAAATAGGACGAATAAGGACGAGCTTTCTAAACACAGTTCTTTCTTCATGAGAGAAGGTAACTGGCATGGCTCAGTACTAATATACAGCATCTTTGACATCCACGCTCCTCAAACACCGTCCTCCTGACCTAGGTCGTGAATTACATTCCCCTTCCGTTCCCATCCATTTTTCTTCCCTTCTCTCCTACCTGAAGAAGGAACTGTGTTCCGAAAGCTCGTCCTTTTTCTTTTTTCTTCGTTTGTGGCACTGACTTTCTATATTCTCTCATCTATCATCCCCCTTCCTATCCATGTCTTACACACGTGTGTGTAATTGTCGGAAATAATTTGGTATTAGATACGTATATGTGCTTGTTCACAGTTAAGTTTAGAAAACAAGTCTGAATGTGGCAGTGCCCCGTTGGAGTGGCCGAGAACTTGTGTGTTAGTGTGTGTGTGTGTGTTGTCCTTCGTATAAGTTAGTGTAAGTAGTTTGTAAGCCTGCGGATAATAACCGCAGCAGACGAGCACCTTATGTTTACAAACATTTAAACATTTTTTAATCTAGCAGGGTTACATGGCAATAGTTCCTTACACGTTTTCCTTCCTACAGTAGCTGATGCGCCGTATAACTGCGCAGTTCATGAACCTACACTGGACAATATGCTTTACGCAGAATCTAGAACAGAGTGGGACAGTAAACAGCGATTGTCCAAACGCTGGAAGTTTACAGTTTGTTCAGTACGCCCGTTGTGCTGGGCTCACAGAGGAAAATAAACTCCACACCGGACTTTGTCAGTAACTCGCTACATTTTCAGGTCAGTTCCTGTTCGGACGGATTGACAAACAGCTTCGCCCATCTCCCTGAACAAAGCGGTGAACTGTTTCTCCATTACGTCGTCAGATAAAAGCTTCATTTACTGTAAAGTTAACATTACACAGTATTTCTTTCGTATATTTAAATACGAGGCGCGTCAAAAAAGTAAGTTCCGTTTCAATTTATCTCTGCTATAGCGCTGCGATTGCAGTTTTGCACATGCGTTGTAGACGATGTCTATCAAGGAGAAGAACGTGCGCCATTTGGAGATCGCTGTCAGTTACGTACGCTTTGTTGTGCTTGTTTGAAATGTCGGCGTCGATTGAAAATCCTGCCGCCTGTGAAATCAGGTCGGTGATTCGGTTTCTGAATGCGAGGAAAGTGAAACCAAGTGAAATTTATCGGCATATTTGCGATGTTTACGCACCAAATGCGATGAGTGATTCGATGGTGAGAAGATGGGTCCGACAGTTGAATGGCGGGCGTAGTGATGTGCACGATGAAGAACGAAGTGGGCGTCCACCTTTGGTTACAGAAGAACTGGTTCACGCGATTGATGACAAGATCCAGGAAAACCGTAGGTTTACAATTAGTGCTCTCGCTATGGACTTCCCCCAAATTTCACTGTTTCCAACTTGTTGAAGACACAGGCGGCAGATTTCTATGCTATGACAAATGCCTGCAAAATTTCGGCAGTTATGTGGAAAAGTAGTTTAAGAGTTGTAGAATTTTGTGCAATAAAAATTTCTTCTGTGTCTGTGTACAATTTCATTTTATTACCAAACGGAACTTACTTTATGGACGCGCCTCGTATATCTCCTTACATACCGGTAATCTACTGCATTTGCAACTTAGGCTGACTTTTGCTCCTCTTACTGGTATAGTGTTTCCCATGTGTTCCTTTCTGCGCTGATTCTGTCGTGAACCCCAGTCATTAGCAGTCCACCCATTTTTCAACATTAATCCGTTGTACGACATCTCACAGTCTTCGATTCTCTTGTCACCTTTTTTTTTTTTTTTCTCACTGTCCATAATTCAAGACCATAAAATGCTGTGCTCCAAAAATATATTTCACAATTTAAGCCGAAACGCTGATACTGGTAGAATTATTTTGGTCCGAAGTTGCCTCTTTGTCCTTGCCAGACCATTTTTAAGTCCTCCTTGCTTCTTCCGTTTCGCTTCCAAGACAGCAGAATTTCCGCGCCGAAATGGCTCCGCTCCCGGCGGAGTCCTCCCTCGGGCGCGTGTGTGTGTGTGTGTGTGTGTTTTCTTGCCATGAGTTAGTTTCAGGTATTATAGTTTTCAGGTCTAGGGATCGATGACGCAACAAGTTTGGTCCCTTAGGTTTACATTGATTTTTTGAAACAATAAATTACTTTGAGTTAATAATGGAATTAATATTCTGAATGCATTTAAGAATACTTAGCTTAATACATTGTTAAACAGACATTACTTTGCGTTACGTTTGGCACAGTAACATACTGCAGTGGGGCCACAAGGGTTGCTTGAATAAACAATCGCACTTACTACAACGCAATTGCAGTATTATCATGGCCATTATTAGAGTCAACAATAAAGTTCTCTAGTAGTTTTAGTGCATATACTTCAGTTTCTTCGACTCTGAATAAGAAGTGGATGCCCCAGATAGCCTCATTTTTTCATATAGAGAGAACTTTTCCAAACAAAATACTTTGGGAAAATACATCGTGATATGAAACCGTCTGAAGCAAGAAATATTATGCCAATATGTGTGTGCTTTAAGATACTGTATATAACAAAGTAAGCAAGTTTCGTAAATATATTTTTCCGGACGATTTCTAACACATTTTGAAACTAGGCTAGCCAAAATTCAAATGCCAGAGTTGGCAACTCTGACTGTACGTCTGCGCACGGTGTGTGTGGCTTCTCCTCTTCTTAGTGTTTGCCAAACACTACTTTCGGGCCGCGGCGGAGCGGCCGAGCGCACTGAGGCGTTACGATACGATGCGCGAGGCCGTTCCCCGTCGGGGGTTCGATTCCTCCCCTCGGGCATGGATGTTGTGTCGTCTTTAGTATAAGGTAGTTCATACGTAGTTTGTACGTTTAGGGACTGATGACCCAACAGTAAAGTCCCATAAGTCTTACAAACATTTGAACTACTTTCGGGAACTAAGTTGCCGAATGTCTCCCCAATCGTGAATTTTCGGAACATTATGAACAGGATCCTCCAAACATCTCTGGATTTTGACGATTTAAGCGCCATTTTGACCATTTCAGAAACTCAATCAATATGAAGCCAAATAAGTGCTACAGGAATTGTCAATGATAGCGCCCATCGGAGAGTGACGATCTCAAAGTTTGATGACAGAGACAGCAAAGGAAAGTACCTGTTCCAAAGAATTCGCGGTTTTATATGTAAGGATATTTCTCCACCTTCCACTGCTCTCACTTAACGGATTTCCTAGAACTTCACGGAACCACATAAAGTGTGCCACCTCGTAACAGAATCAGTAGAAACCTCGCCGTAAAACCAAATGTGTATCGTTTAAGGGAACAGCTGTCTTCAGCGGCAGGGAGTTTATGGGATAAAATTTCAGATTAATGGCTCCCACATGAAGGTCGTTTGCGTTTCTACGATTTGTTGATTCGTATCAGCTATAGCTCCGGTATCTCTTTTCGGTTTCTCCCACGCTAACACTGGCGAGTGCAATCTCTAATCACGACACAACTTCTGTAGTAATGTGTGCGTTGGTAACAATTCAGTAATTTGCAATTTACACCATTTAAAGTTGTATTATTAATTAGTAAGTTTTGCGTTTCCTATTGGTAGTGTAGTGAGAAATTTCTTTTCGATTTACTGAGTCTTTTACCAACTTACACTCAAACCTCCTGATGTCAGACAGTTACAGAGTAGCGGAAAAACATAACTGTAAGAGCATTTCATAGCGATCACCACTAGGTGCCGATCAGAAGGCTGAAACCCCTCTGTAATGAAAAACAGAAAACTGAGCCAAGAACACATCGAACAACAACGAAGAATCACAATCATCAGCAGCCGCACAGAACACAACTACCAATAGCGCAAAAAAAAAAAAAAAAAAAAAAAAAAAAAAAAAAAAAAACCTGTGCGGATTTTATAGCCCTGTGTTATCGGCAGTTTACTTATGCTTCGTTTATTTGATAGTAGCAATTGTTTAGATTATATTCGCAGATTCAGAGAATATACAGAAGCAGTCGAAACACAAAAATTAAGAAACAATTGCACCACACGTGCGGAGTATTAATAGTAATAATACTGATGATAATAATACTAGATTTGCGAATAAATAAATATATTTTTACGACTGATTGCTGAAAAAAATTTCCAAAAATACTAATATCAATATCGCTGCACGTGTGATGCAGTTTCTTTATTCTTACATTCCGATTGGGTTTGTTTATCCTGTAAAACTACGAAAAAACCATACAGTTTTGCCACTTTGAAATAAACTAAGCAAAATCAAATTGCCGGTAACAGACAGCTATAAAATCCAAGTAGTCATTTAACATGTCAGGGACACGTTGCCCCATATGACAAATGCCAGCCCAGGACCCTCGGTATAACAAACTAACGTTTTACCAACTTGCCCATAGCAGCACGACATGACGTGCTTTCACGGTTATGCTTTTCATCTGCTACGTAGCTCAGGTCTTATATATTATTATAGTTTATGCACATTCTCCTGGACGACAGCATATAGGCAGAATAGCGTGCGCACTAAGGGCCTTGCTGTGGGGCGCGCGGCCGTTCTCCGTAGGAGTTTCGAGTCCTCCATCAGGCATGAGTGTGTGTGTGTGTGTGTGTGTGTGTGTGTGTGTGTGTGTGTGTGTGTTGTAGTTTGCAAGTTGAGGTACCGATGACCACTGCAGTTAGGTCCCATAACTTTACAAATGTTTGAACATTTTGAACAGCACATAGCACGAATTATATGGGAGTTTTTGTTGATACTCTATCGATATACAACGTTTGGTACCTATCTGACTTCTGGAGGTTTGGGTGTTAGAGCAATACACTTAGTTTTTTTTTTCCCCAACTAACCGCCATTTGACTGAATGTTCATTTATTTATTTTGTTTTATTATTTTTTTATTGTCACAACCTGTTTTCGGCCTTAGGACATTTGTAAGTGCTGTGATAAATGTTGGCAGACAGGTTTCCTTATGTCATGGTCATAATAATGAAAACAATAAAAATATTCGGAGTTGAGTTCATGTCGGAAGTATAAAATACTTTCTACATGGACTCGACTTCCGACATGGACTCAACTCCGAATATTTTTATTGTTTTCATTATTATGATCATGACATAAGGAAACGTGTCTGAGAACTTTTATCACAGCACTTGAAAATGGCCTAAGGCCGAAACCAGGTTGACACAATAAAAAAAAAACTTTAAGTCAAATGACGGCCAGTTCTTAAAAGAATTATATGACTGAGGCTCCTGACACATACAAAATCATAAACACTTAGATTAGTGCATTACTGCGGAAATCAACACGGATAGAACACGTCGGAGGCACGACGTGTTGATTTCCGCAGTACAGGAATAAGCAATTAGGTTCAGTGTGACGACTGCAGAGCGAGACAGCCACGTTGACACGAGGACCGCGAGCAGCCAGAGGCAGAGCCACAGCCGGCCTGTTGCCTCAGGTGCGGCGGGGCGGTGAGTCAGCCGCTGCTGGCAGCGCCGCGCTCCGCATTTAAACACCAGCGAGGACGCGGCCCCACTGCCTGCGTGGGCGACCGGCTCAGCTCTCGCGAGAACTGCAGGGATCAAAGGCACCGCGGGTACAGGAGATATCATGGCGCTTAAAAGTAACCAGGCAGCAGGGAAAGCTCATAAAGCGACAAAAACTCGCATATTTTGCGCGGTGCCTGAAATATTTCTTCCTAATTAAAAAAAAAAAAAAAATTGCACTGACGTGTTTTACGGCCCACTTTAGATTTCTAGTTTTATACGTTTTTGCAAACAATTTGGACCAAAATAATAATCTAAATAATAAATAATTAATTAATAACAATGTCTGAAACTCTTTTAGGTAGTGGCGGGTTCCGAACCACAGACCTTCAGCGTTACAGTCCAACACATTGCCCAGTACGCTACGGCTAACGTCAGGAGTTATGTTCTTTAATCTCATACTATTGAAGGATGTTGTTAACTGATGTGTATATGCCATTTGTAGACACTAGATTATCATTTATCGTACGAAGAACGACGTGTTTTTTTTAATTCTTCACTGCTCCATTGCTTTGAAATGACAACGTGCAAGTTACAATAAGGAAATAATCAAATACGTAACGCAAGATGGTGTATGCCACAGACAGTTCTGGACGAGGAATGTCACGTGACATTTCCGAACTGCTGGTTTTCGTTAATTCAGTGTTCAAATGTTTGTAGAGCTTATGGGACTTAACTACGGGGCAATCAGTCCCTAGTTAATTCAATGGCGGGTATCAATTATTGTTACAAATATCTCTCAAGCGATATGAGATATGAAAAAAAAAAAAAAAAAAAAAAAAAAAGGAATAAAGTTGTAGAGAAATTTCTCCTCTACAAATTCGTTTATTCAATTTTCGCGATAGATGAACGGTTTATTTGCAATTAAAATTACATTACAAACTTTTTTTTTGTATTACTAACGTATTTCTTGTCCGAAATATTTCAAAAACCGATGTTCTGGTAGATATGACTTACGTTTTACTCGATGACTTACTGTCTATTACTACGAACTGTGACCGTTCTGATAGGAAATCGAGACTCCAATCGGACAATTGGGGCGATATTGCATAAGCACGCAATTTCATTAGAAGCCGCTTGTGATGTATAGTGTCAAAACCCTTCCGGAAATCCAGAAATATGGAATCCACTTGAGATCCCTTGTCGGTGTCACTTATTACTTCATGTGAATAAAGGACGAGCGATTGGATTCACGATTTCTTATCAGAAAGGACACAGTTCCTGGTAATTAACGGTAAGACATCGAGTAAAACAGAAGTGATATCTGGCGTTCCCCAGGGAAGCTTTATAGGTCCCTTACTCTTCCTCGTGTTTATAAACGATTTAGGAGACAATCTGAATAGCTCCCTTAGACTGTTCGCGGATGATGCTTTAGTTTATCGGTTAGTGAAGTCAACAGAGGATCAAAAGCAACTGCAAAGCGATTACTATATGGTGCGAAAATTGGGAATTGACACTAAAAAATGAAAAGTATGAGGTAATACACATGACCACTAAAAGAAATTCGCTGAACTTCAGTTACGCGATAAATCAGTCAAATCTTTAGGTCGTAATTCTACCAAATACCTAGGAGTTACAATTACGAACAACTAAGACTGGAGTGAACACACAGAAAATATTGTGAGGAAGGCAAATCAAGATTACGTTTCATTGGCAGAACTCATCGAAGATGAACCAGCTCCACCAAAGAGACTGCCTACAACACACTTGTGCGTCCTCTCCTGGAGTACTGTTGCCCAGTGTGGGACCCTCACCAGGTGGGACTGACGGAAGATATTGAGAAGGTTCAGAGAAGGGCAGCTTGTTTTGTTTTATCACGTTACGAGGGAAAGCGTCACGGAAATGTTGCACGAATTGGGGTGGGAATCATTAAAAGAAAGACGTTATTCATTGCGGTGTGATCTGTTTGCGAAGTTTCAATCACGGACTTTTACTTCGGAATGTGAAAATATTTTGCTAGCACCCACCTCTACATCTACATCTACATCTACATACATACTCCGCAATTCACCGTAAGGTGCGTGGCGGAGGGTACACTGTACCACTACTAGGCATTTCCTTTCCTATTCCACTCCCAAATTGAACGAGGAAAAAAAGAATGCCTATATGCCTCCGTACGAGCCCTAATTTCTCTTATCTTGTCTTTGTGATCTTTACGCGAAATGTAAGTAGGCGGCAGCAAGATCGTACTACACTCAGCTTCAAATTCCGGCCCTCTAAATTTACTTAACAGAAATTCACGAAAAGAACGTCGTCTTTCTTCCAGCGATCCCCAATTGAGTTGCCGGAGCATTTCCGTGACACTCGCGCATTGGTCGAACCTACCGGTAACAAATCTAGCTGCTCGCCTCTGAACCGCCTCTATGTCTTCCTTCAAACCGATCTGCTGCGGGTCCCAAATACTTGAGCAATACTCAAGACGTGGTCGTACAAGCGTTTTATACGCGATCTCCTTTACAGGTGAAGTACATCTTCCCAAAATTCTCCCAATAAACCGAAGTCGGCTGTCTGCCTTACTCACAACTGTCCTTACATGCTCGTTCCATTTCATATCGCTCTGCAATGTTACGCCTAGATATTTGAACGACGCGACCGCATCAAGAAGCTCACTACTGATGCTGTATTCGAACATTACAGTTCAGACGAGACCCTCCCATACACCACAGCATCATCAGCAAACAGCCGCAAATTACAACTTACTCTGTCCATCAGATCATTTAGACTTAGAGAGACATGACCATCCCAGTGAAATAAGAGAAATCAGATCGAACGATTTAGGTATTTCCAGAATGAATATTTCACTCTGCACCGGAGTGTGCGCTGATATGAAACTTCCTGGCAGATTAAAATTGTGTGCCAGAACCGGGACTCGAACGTGGGACCTTTGCCTTTCGCGGGCAAGCGCACTACCGACTGTGCTATCCCGACACGACTCACGATGCCGCCTCACAACTTTATTGGCGGAAGTAAAGTTGTGAGGCGGCATCGTGAGTCGTGTCGGGATAGCACAGTCGGTAGTGCGCTTGCCCGCGAAAGGCATAGAGAGGTCCAAGGTTCGAGTCCCGGTTCCGGCACACAATTTTAATCTGCCAGGAAGTTTCGATTTAGGTGTTCTTTCTTCCCGCGCGCTATCATAGAATGGAACGGTAGAGAAAAGTTATGAAAGTGGTTAATGAACCCTCTGCCAGGTACTTAAATGTGATTTGCAGAGTATCTAGGTAGATGTAGATGTAGAACCAGACGCCTGGCAGTGCTGCATTTGCGTAGTTGCAGACATTGCGCTGAGGTTTCGTGTCTAAGTTGTTAGTGTGGTACTGGTGGACGTGACGTTGAGACGAGGTGTCCGTGTCGCTGCCCCAGTAGGCTGCGGTCCCTGTCTCCCCCTCGGCTTCTACAGTAGCCAGCGTACACTTTTGTGTGGCGTCTGCTCATTCCGCGCCTGCATTATTGAGGGCGGCCGCGGGCTCCCTGCTGCTGCTGCTGCTGCTCTATAAATTTGCCGACAGCGCACACTGCTCACTGCTGCCAGGCCCCTGGACTTCCGCGGCTCAAAAGACCCGCCCACCGCGGTCCACGTCCCCCTGCTAGAGGCAGGGAGCAGTTCAAAGCTCTCGCCGTCTCTGGCTGCACAGGGTCGACCGACAGGGTTTCACGTGGGATAACGATCCTACAGTAAAGAATAGGGCTTTTCGTCGTCGTCGTCGTGTGTGTGTGTGTGTGTGTGTGTGTGTGTGTGTGTGTGTGTGTGTGTGTGTGTGTGTGTGAATGAGTGGGTATGATGTTAGAGTGAGAGCGAAAGTGAGAGAGAGAAAAAGGAGAGGTGAGAGTAAATGGGAGAGAAAATGATGATGGTAAGAGGGAAATTGAAAGGAACTCTGAAACAGTGAATGAACGACAAAGAGAGTGAAAGTGAAAGTGAAAACCGTTGTGAAATACAAAAGAGAGAGCGAAGATGAAAAGGACAAAGTGAAAAGGAGATGAAAAATAAAGCGGATTGAAAGAGAGGCATAGAGAGGAAGACAGTTCAGAGTGAGAGTGAGAGCGAAAGAGAGAGAGAGAAAAAGCAGAGGTGTGAGAGTAAATGGGAGAGAAAATGATGATGATAAGAGAGAAATTGAAAGGAACTCTGAACCAGTGAATGAACGAGAAAGAGAGTGAAACAAAAAGTGAAAACCCTTGTGAAATACAAAATAGGGAGTGAAGGTGAAAAGGACAAAGTGAAAAGGAGAAGAAAAATAAAGCGGATTGAAAGAGAGGCATAGAGAGGAAGACAATTCAGAGTGAGAGTGAGAGCGAAAGTGAGATAGAGAGAGGAATAGCAGAGGTGTGAGAGTAAATGGGAGCGAAAATGATGATAGTAAAGAAATTCTGGTCATATGTGAAGTACACTAGCGGCAAAACACAAACAATACCTTCACTACGCGATAGCAATGGTAATACTATCGATGACAGTACTGCTAAAGCAGAATTACTAAACACAGCTTTCCGAAATTCGTTCACCAAAGAAGACGAAGTGAACACTCCAGTATTCAATCCAAGAACAGCTGCCAGCATGCGAAACTTAGAAGTAGATGTTCCTGGAGTAGTAAAACAACTTAAGTCACTAAACAAAAACAAATCTTCCGGGCCAGATTGTATACCCTCCAGATTCCTCTCAGAGTATGCTGATGCAATAGCTCCGTACTTAGCTATAATTTACAACCGATCACTCAGCGAAAGATCCGTACCCAAAGACTGGAAAGTTGCCCAAGTTACTCCAATATTCAAGAAAGGCAATAGGAGAGATCCCCAAAATTACAGGCCTATCTCATTGACGTCGATTTGCAGTAGGATTTTCGAACATATACTTTGTTCGAACATTATGAACTACCTCGAAGAGAACGACCTATTAACCAATAGTGAACACGGATTCAGAAAGTATCGCTCTTGCGAAACACAGCTTGCCCTTTATTCACATGAAGTGATAAGTGCCATCGATAAGGGATCTCAAATCGATTCCATATTTATGGATTTCCGGAAGGCTTTTCACACTGTACTTCACAAGCGTCTTCTAATGAAATAGCGTGCTTATGGAATATCGCCCAATTATGCGATTGGCATTACGATTTTCTATCAGAAAGGACACAGTCAATAGTATTGACGATAAGTCATCGAGTAAAACAGAAGTGGAATCTGGCGTTCCCCAGAAAACCGTTATAGATCCCCTACTCTTCCTTGTGTTTATAAACGATTTAGCAGACAATCTCAATAGCGCTCTTAGACTGTTCACGAATGATGCTGTCGTTTATCTGTTAGTTAACTCAACAGAGAATCAAAAGCAACTGCAAAGCGATTTAGACCAAATTTCTACATGGTGCGATAATTGGCAATTGACACTAAATAATGAAAAGTATGAAGTTATACACATGACCACTAAAAGAAATCCGCTGAACTTCAATTACGCGATAAATCAGTCAAACCTTAAGGTCGTAAATTCTACCAAATACCTAGGAGCTGGAGAGAACACATAGAAAATATTGTGTGGAAGACGAACCAAAAATTATGTCTCATTGGCTGAACTCTTCGAAGATGCACCAGCTCCACCAAAGAGACTGCCTACATCACACTTGTGCGTCCTCTCTTGGAGTACTGTTGCCCCTTGTGGGACCCTCACCAGGTAGGACTGACGGAAGATATTGAGAAGGTTCAGAGAAGGGCAACTCGTTTTGTTTTAACACGTTACGGGGAGGAAAGCGTCACGGAAATGTTGCACGAATTGGGGTGGAAATCATTAAAAGAAAGACGTTATTCATTGCGGCGTGATCTGTTTGCGAGGTTTCAATCACCGACTTTTAGTTCTGAATGTGAAAATATTTTACTAGCACCCACCTACATAGGGAGATATGACCATCCCAATAAAATAAGAGAAATCAAATCGAAAACGGAATTATTTAGGTGTTCTTTTTTCCCGCGCGCTATTTGAGAGTGAAACGGTAGAGAAATGTTATGAAAGTGGTTAATGAAACCTCTGCCAGGGTCTTAAATGTGATTTGCAGAGTATCTATGTAGATGTAGATGTAGATGTGTGTGTCTGTGAATGAGTGGGTGTGATTGTATATTAGAGTGAGAGTAAGAGAGAGAAAGAGCTGAGGTGTGAGAGTAAATGGGAGAGAAAATGAAGATGTAAGAGAGAAATTGAAAGGAACTCTAAAACAGTGATTGAACGAGAAAGAGAGTGCAAGTGAAAGAGAAAGTGAAAACCGTTGTGAAACAGAGTGAATACCAGACAGGGAGTGAAGGTGAAAGAGAAAGTGAAAAGGAGAAGAAAAAGTGGATTGAAAGAGAGGCAGAGGGATAGAGAGAATGACAGTATAGAGCGTGAGACACATAGATATAGAGAATGTGTGTGAGAGAATCAGTGAGGTAGACAAAATGAAACGTACAGAAAGACAGAGAGAGAGAGAATGGAAGAGTGAAAGGAGATAGCGATGAGAGCGAGATTCAAGAGAGGGGGAGCACTTAGAAGGCCCTCCATTCTGATAAAAATATTTACTATTTATAACTTTTATTCAACGCTGGCGCATTATTGTGAGAAAAAATAGAACGGTGCACTGCTAACTTAGTCTTGGTACTGACCTCCAGAAGAAATTAGATCGTAGCTTAGCGGTCACTGCATTAGCTTTGTACACCTAGATTCCAGCTCTTTCACTTACATTGCTTATTGCTGTGGCCAGGACAGTTTTTTTATATACCGGTTTCATTCTGTAACGTTGTAGATACGAGGAATACACTAAATCTATAAGATTACTTTCCAGTGACCACCCAGAGCAGAACAGAAATGCCCATTAAAATAAAGTTTCATTGTCAATATGTTCATTAGAGACGAAAAATGTAGACTTTCTCTCTAGGTAGCTTCTGAAAGTATCCAGTTTCAGAGATATACTGTAAATATGCATAATATTTCCAATGTGTCTTCCATTCTTGTTGTCTCGGAAGTACTTTTCGGTGCGCTGCAAAATGTTCAAATGTTTGTAAATCCAAGGGACTTAACTGCTGCGGTTATCTCGGCTTAAAAACTACTTAAAATAACTTATCTACATCTATATCTACATGGGATACTCTGCAGATCACATTTCAGTGCCTGGCAGAGGGTTCACCGAACCACCTTTATACTATTTATCTCCCATTCCATTCTCGAACAGCGCGCCGGAAGAAAGAACTTCTAAATCACTCCGTTCGAGCTCTGATTTCTCGTATTTTATTCTGATGATATTTTCTACCTATGTAGGCTCTATGTGGGAGTAAGCCAGACAATGAAGTGGCTTCCCAGTGTCGGAGAGGCGGCTGCTGGGTTTAGACCTAGGTGTGGGTGGAGATAGGCGGTTGGCTGGGTGGAGCAGATTGCGGGTCTGTGTGGAGAGGAGAGATTAGCGTGGCTGGCTGGTGTGTAGAGGGGAGACGCGATGCTTTGAAGGCGCGCGCCGCGGTACAGCCGCGATACAGGCGCACGCTGCTGAAGAGAAGAGAAGGCGCTATCTCCACGGTCCCATATAGCTGCAGCACGGCTATCGTCTGCCACACACTCAAATATTGCCTACCAGGTCAGGCGAAGAAGCGTTTTAAAACATTTTGCCTGGAGAGTTCTCAAAATGGATTACGTTCTAAATATTCCCTCGATATGTTGGCATAATTACGTATTCAAAACCGGGGGCAAATATAAAACATCGTCCGAACTAGTTCAGAATGCTTTTTCTGAAAACTACTTCGAACAGTTAGTTCATGAACCCACTAGAATAGTACGTGGTTGCGAAAATACTCTTGATCTCCTAGCAACAAATAATCCCGAGATAGTAAACAGCATCAAAACAGATACAGGGATTAGCGAACATCGAGTTGTAGTAGCGAAACTGAATATCGAAATTCCCAAATGCACCAAAAATAAACGAAAAATATATCTATTCAATAAAGCAGATAAAAATTCGCTTCACGCTTTCCTGAGTGATAGTCTCCAGTCCTTCAAAACTAAAAATGCGAGTGTAGATCAGTTGTGGCTTACTTTCAAAGACATAATATCAGTAGCAATCGAGAGATTTATACCAAATAAATTAATAAAAGAGGGGGCTAACCCCCAGTGGTACACAAAACAGGTCAGATCACTGTTGCAGAAACAAAGAAAAACGCATGCAAAATTTAAAAAGACACAGAATCCGCAAGACTGGCAATCTTTTACTGAAACTCGCAACCTAGCGCGGACTTCAATGCGAGAATCTTATAGTTGTTTCCACAACGAAATCCTGTCTCGTAATCTTGCAGAAAATCCAAAGAAATTCTGGTCATATGTGAAGTACACTAGCGGCAAAACACAAACAATACCTTCACTACGCGATAGCAATGGTAATACTACCGACGACAGTACTGCTAAGGCAGAATTACTAAACACAGCTTTCCGAAATTCTTTCACCAAAGAAGACGAAGTGAACACTCCAGTATTCAATCCAAGAACAGCTGCCAGCATGCGAAACTTAGAAGTAGATGTTCCTGGAGTAGTAAAACAACTTAAGTCACTAAACAAAAATAAATCTTCCGGGCCAGATTGTATACCCTCCAGATTCCTCTCAGAGTATGCTGATGCAATAGCTCCGTACTTAGCTATAATTTACAACCGATCACTCAGCGAAAGATCCGTACCCAAAGACTGGAAAGTTGCCCAAGTTACTCCAATATTCAAGAAAAGCAATAGGAGTGATCCCCAAAATTACAGGCTTATCTCATTGACGTCGATTTTCAGTAGGATTTTGGAACATATACTTTGTTCGAATATTATGAACTACCTCGAAGAGAACGACCTATTAACCAATAGTCAGCACGGATTCAGAAAGTATCGCTCTTGCGAAACACAGCTTGCCCTTTATTCACATGAAGTGTTAAGTGCCATCGACAAGGGATCTCAAATCGATTCCATATTTCTGGATTTCCGGAAGGCTTTTTATAGTATACCCCACATGCAGCTTCTAACGACATTGCGTGCTTATGGAATATCTCCCCAGTTGTGCGATTGGATTCACGATTTCCTATCAGAAAGGACACAGTTCGTTGTAATTGACGGTAAGTCATCGAGTAAAACAGAATTGATATCTGGCGTTCCCCAGGGAAGGGTTATAGGCCCCCTACTCTTCCTCCTGTTTATGAACGATTTAGGAGACAATGTGAATAGCTTCCTTAGACTGTTCGCGTATGATGCTGTCGTTTATCGGTTAGTGAAATCAACAGAGGATCAAAAGCAACTGCACAGCGATTTAGACAAAATTTCTACATGGTGGAAAAACTGGCAATTGACACTAAATAAAGAAAAGTGTGAAGTAATACACATGACCACTAAAAGAAATCCGCTGAACTTCAATTACGCGATAAATCAGTCAAACCTTAAGGTCGTAAATTCTACCAAATACCTAGGAGTTACAATTACGAACAACTTTGACTGGAGAGAACACATAGAAAATATTGTGGGGAAGGCGAACAAAAGGTTACGTTTCATTGTCAGAACGCTTCGAAGATGCACCAGCTCCACCAAAGAGACTGCCTACATCACACTTGTGCGTCCTCTCTTGGAGTACTGTTGCCCCTTGTGGGATCCTCACCAGGTGGGACTGACGGAAGATATTGAAAAGGTTCAGAGAAGGGCAGCTCGTTTTGTTTTATCACGTTACGGGGGGAAAGCGTCACGGAAATGTTGCACGAATTGGGGTGGAAATCATTAAAAGAAAGACGTTATTCATTGCGGCGTGATCTGTTTGCGAAGTTTCAATCACCGACTTTTAGGTCTGAATGTGAAAATATTTTGCTAGCACCCACCTACTTAAGGAGACATGACCATCCCAATAAAATAAGAGGAATCAGATCGAAAACGGAACGATTTAGGTGTTCTTTCTTCCCGCGCGCTATTAGAGAATGGAACGGTAGAGAAAAGTTATGAAAGTGGTTAATGAACCCTCTGCCAGACACTTAAATGTGAATTGCAGAGTATCTATGTAGATGTAGATGTAGATCAATTTAAACGTAAATTAAGAAAACCTGAGACGGTTTTTCGTCTCGAATATGTCGAAGACATTTTCTAATACGATGCGCGTCCAGAAAGTAAGTTTCGTTTGGCAATAAAATGAAATTGTACACAGATACAGAAGAAAGTTTTATTCCACAAAATTCTACAACTCTTAAACTACTTTCCCACATAATTGCCGAAATTTTGTAGGCACTTGTCATACCGTGCATCCTTCACATAAGGTTACCGCCTGTGTTTTCAACCATGTGGTAACAGCTCTTTATCATCGTTGAAGTGTTAACCACCAATGACAGATTTCAGGTGTAAGAAGAGAAGAAAGTCGCTAGGAGAGAGGTCCGAGCTGTATGGAGGATGATCAAAAAGGTCCCATTGAAATTTCCGTAAGAATTGTTTGGTCACATTCGGTGTGTAAGGTCAAGCGTTATCGTGAAAAAAAAAATCTTTTGACAGTAATCCTCTTCTTACACCTAAAATTTGTCCTTGGTGGACAACACTTCAACGATGATGACCAGCTGAAAGAACGTGTTACCACATGGTTGAATACACAGGCGGCAACATTCTAAAAAAAAGGCACACAAAACCTTGTGCCATGCTATGACAATTGCGTAAAAAAATTTCGGAAGCTATGTATAAAAGTAGTTTAACAGTTGTAGATTTTTGTACAATCAATATTTTTTCTGTATGTGTACTCGTTCGTTTTATATAACCAAACGGAACTTACTTTCTGGACGCGCCTCGCATATAAAGCAGTGTGTCCGTATATCTATAGTTTTGTTCCAATCTTTACCAAACTTTGTACACATAAGCTTCAATCCATGAGGACGGTCGGCGTAAGTGTATGAATCACATACGATATATAGTTCACGAGATATGACGTCATAAACAATGAGATGCGCGGAAAACTGCTGCCATAAGCGACAATGCTGCTCATTTTCTGCTAACCCACTGGGCCCATTTCAACCAAATTTGGTACACATATTCCTTACGTGAGATAACATCTTCTGTAGGAGTACGAACCACATACGACACATGGTTCAAGAGATATAACTCCATAAAAGATAGGAGTTGCAAGAAACTGCCATAATGCGATGAGACTTTATAAATACACTATATGATAATGGAGTACTTAGCGACTTGCAACAAACTGTAAACATAATTTCAAACCTTTATTAAACTTTTTCTCGCTGGCAACCATAGTAAAATGATGAAAGTAAAAAAGTTTCGCGCTTACTACTTTTCCGCTGTTTATGGAGTAAAACTACGGCATTTGGTATGACGTTATAATTTATAATTTCTACACTACAAATTGTAGCCGCAGGAAATTTTATACGCAATGTACACACATATCGTTGAATGTGTCTCCGAAATTGTAGCACAGTGCGACCTGTAGTTCATGAGATATGAGCACATAAAACAGTAAAGTTCATAGAAAACCGCCCTATCACGCACCAAGTAGTAATATATTACTTCTTTAACACCAATTGTATTCCCAAGAAATTTTACAGACATGTAGCACTTATACAAATCAGCACAGACCTGAAAAAGTATACAATTTTACCACATATAAGTGTATAAATATGTGATCGTGCTAATTTTATATGTCATTTGTGTTTTGACTTCTATCTTTCTTTGTTTGAATAATGCGGTTTTAATTTTGTACATTATCCAAGACAGCGTTATTACTTATATGTCCTCCGATAAAGATAACATATTTTTTAGAAAACAGAAGATGGACACAGTGAGAAGGGTAGGAGAAGTACTAACTCCAGACAGGAATGAATAAATAAATACCCGGTCAACGCCGGGTTTTCAGCTAGTTTAAAAATAAATTAAGAAACCCTGAGACGATTTTTCGTCTCGAATATGTCCAAGACATTACAGAGAAAAGAGAAGCAATTAATTAAAATTTGTGATGTGGCTGAGAATCGAACCCGGACCTCCATGCTTACTAGGCAGACATCTTACCGTTAGACCACCACATCACCTTAATCGTTAGTGGTCTAACGGTAGCCGGGCGCCATGGCTCAGCGCGCCCGGTCAGGGGGCTAAACGCCCTCTGTAATAAAAAAGCTGAGCCAAATACTAAACGATCACCAAAAACGAACATGACTTAAACAACCGCGGACCATCGATCTACAAAAAAAAAAAAAAATAAATAAATAAATAAATAAATAAAAAAATAAAAAAATAAAAAATAAAAAAAACGGTAAGACGTCTGCCTAGTAAGCATGGAGGTCCGGGTTCGATTCCTGACCACATCACAAATTTTAATTCATTGCTTCTCCTTTATCTGAATTAGGTTCCTTTCAATTCTGTTGCAATAGCCCCATACCTATCACATACAATCACTCGCTTAGCGAACGTTCCGTACCCAAAGACTGGAAAGTTGCACAGTCCACTACAGTGTTCAAGAAAGGCAATAGGAGTGCTCTGCAAAAGTACAGGCCTATATCATTGATGTCGGTTTGCAACAGAATTTGAGAACATATACTTTCCTCAAATATTATGAACTACCTACTGTCCCATATTCAACACGGATTAAGATAGTATCGTTCTTTTGAAACACAGCTAGCTCTTTACTCACATAGTAAGCCTTAAAAAACACAGAGTTTGTGCTTTCTGTCTGTAATGACCACGCTGCTAAGAGACGTTTAACATCAAGTTTTCCTTCCTTCCTTTAAATAATAAATAAGTAATGTAAGGAGAGTTTGTTTATTTCTCAATGACACCATGCTACTACATGGATGAGGTACTTGACAATCGTGCAAAAAGCTATTTGTACTGGTCATAACTTAAGAAGAATATTTTCGTATCTGGTTATAATGTAGATCTCTGAGGCTGATGGTAGTAGTAAACACTCGAGATGGAAGTTAACAGTATGTACCGATCACAACTTCGGAACGAATCTCCAAACACACACACACTTACTCATCACCTCACATGGTCACCGATTGTCACGTTCACTGATGACTGATGCCGGCGGTAATATACACTACTGGCCATTAAAATTGCTACAGCAAGAAGAGATGCGGATGATAAACGGGTATTCATTGGACAAATATATTATACTAGAACTGACATGTGATTACATTTTCACGCAATTTAGGTGCATACATCCTGAGAAATAAGTACCCAGAATAACCACTTCTGGCCGTAATAACGGCCTTGATACTCCTGGGCATTGAGTCAAACAGAGCTTGGATGGCGTGTACAGGTACAGATGTCCATGCAGCTTCAACACAATACCACTGGCGTATTGTGACGAGCCAGTTTCTCGGCCACCAATGACCAGATGTTTTCAATTGGTGAGAGATCTGGAGAATGTGCTGGCGAGGGCAGCAGTCGAACATTTTCCGTATCCAGAAAGGCCCGTAAACGACCTGCAACATGCGGTCGTGCATTATCCTGCTGACATGTAGGGTTTCGGAGGGATCGAATGAAGGGTAGCGCCACGGGTCGTAACACATCTGAAATGTAACGGCCACTGTTCAAAGTGCTGACAATGCGAACAAGAGGTGACCGAGACGTGTAACCAGTGGCACCCCATACCATCAAGCCGGGTGATAGCCAGTATGGCGATCACGAATACACGCTACCAATGTGCGGTCACCGCGATGGCTGGCCGTGGTGGCCGAGGGGACTGAGGCGCTTCAGTCACGGTCTGCATGGCCACTACGGTCGGGGGTTCGAATCCCCCCTCGGGCATGGATATTTGTGCGGTCCTAGTTCGTAAGTAGTTCATAAGTAGTTTGTAAGTTTAGGGACTGATGACCCCGTAGTTAAGTCCCATAATCTTTACAAACATTTGAACATTTTTGTCACCGCAATGTCGCCAAACACGGATGCGACCATCATGAAGCTGTAAACAGAACCTGGATTCATCAGAAAAAAAGACGTTTTGCCATTCGTGCACCCAGATTCGTCGTTGCGTACACCATCGCAGGCGCTCCTGTCTGTGATGCAGCGTCAAGGGTAACCGCAGCCACGGTCTCCGATCTGATAGTCCATGCTGCTGCAAACGTCGTAGAACTGTTCGTGCAGATGGTTGTTGTCTTGCAAACGTCCCCATCTGTTGACTCAGGGATCGAGACGTGGCTGCACGATCCGTTACAGCCATCCGGAAAAGATGCCTGTCATCTCGACTGCTAGTGATACGAGGCCGTTCGGATCCAGCACGTCATTGGATCGCGACCAACGCAAGCAGCAATGTCGCGATACGATAAACCGCAACCGCAATCGGACCTCTATGAAAGTCGGAAACGTGATTATAGGTATTGCTCTTCCTTACACGAAGCATCACAACAACATTTCACTAGGCAACGCCGATCAACTGCTGTTTGTGTATGAGAAATCGGTTGGAAACTTTCCTCATGTCGGGGGTGTCGCCACCGGCTCGAACCTTGTGTGAATGCTCTGAAAAGGTAATCATTTGAATATCACAGCATCTTCTTCCTTTCGGTTAAATTTCGCGTCTGTAGCACGTCATCTTCGTGGTGTAGCAATTTTAATGGCTAGAAGTGTGGTTTGAAGAGGGCGAGTACAGACTTCTACCAAAACGCTGCTTCTTACCGCTTACCATTCTCCTCGGAGGACTGCAAGTAACAGGAAGAGCGCAGTGGCGTTTGACTGTTGTCTTAAACTGTGCCTCTGCACCACGAGCCACAGTCTCGGGCAAACGAAACCGGAGATATGTACTGGGAAGTTCTGGAAGTGCTGCGAAGAAAAAGGACAGAACGGTCATCAGCGGAGGCTGAAAGTGATATTGCAGGAAGTTAGTTTTTCTGAGGTGCTCCGTTATAATTTTAGAAGAGGGCGGAGTACTTTTTTTTCTATTACGGGATCCAGTTGGGCAGCGGGTCAACATCCGGCTTGGTCGGCCGCGGCTTCAGTGGGCGTCAGCGGCGAGGGTGTGGGGGTCGTATAGAGCAATACGTAACAGGTACTACAAACAACCAGTCATAACAGCGAGATTCGTCACCCTGCCCGACTGACCAAGTGCAAGGTGGCCCATTGGTTAAGGAAGCAGCAACTTAGTCTAACAAGGAAAGTACTTGGGCTCGAACAAACCCATATACACCAAAATCGTATGAGAGATAATGTAAAGATCCCTTATTGCACTAGTGATACTCCCGCATCTGCAAAACTCTGCAGTCGTCCATTAGAGGCCTTTGCGTGTGCCATGCCGCACTGCACTCTGACCTGTCGGTTCGCCAGTAGGGACGGTGCAGTGTGCCTCCGCAGTTGCGTTTTGTGACGTTATTTGTGTGGTGAAGCGTCAGATGGGGCGGCGATTGCTAATCAATCCTGCTAATCTATTGCGATTAGTTGAGGTGAAGTTACGAAGAACCCTTCTTCCTGAAGATAGTATTAGTGTAGAAGATGAATCATTCGCATGCTTTCGCTTATCTGTTATGGTACAGAAATATAAGTTAGATACTGTTGTTACAAACTCATAATAATGATAATAGGGATTATAATGACGAACAACAAATTGCAAGCGGTAGAGCTACGGTAAGTGCGGGAAGAGGCGATGGAAGCAGTGGCAGTGAATACCAACAGTCTTTCGGGAAGAAGGTTAAAGTTGCAACTATCCTCACGGCTTTTGATGACAATTCGCTAGAGAACATGTACGATGATTATTACATAAGTTATAGTTAAGATATCTGCCTTACATATGGCGTCTACAATTACATCTACAGTGCTATCTAGAGCATGGTTGCAGAGCTTTACAGAAAAACACCCACCAGCACATTGAGGTGTACGTAGAGATCCTGTAACCAAACGTTCGTACAGATATGTTTGTCCGAGCCCTTGTACTTTCCTTGTAAGATGAAGGCAAGAGGTATCTTGCAGTAACATGGAGTTGTCAGTTAACTTCTGGTTTCGCTCAGTATCCCTCTTCGCCAAAGTTTTACCTTCTTGTGTGCACGTTGACATCAGTTTCATGTAGAATTTTGCATCATATTCTCAGTTCGAATATAGTAAATTTCCTTGAAACGGAAAAGCTTCTTTCTGTGAATCAGCACGGGTTTAGGAAACATCGTTCATGTGAAACTCAGCTTGCACTTTTCTCACATGACATCTTGCAAGCCATGGATGAAGGGCAACAGGCGGATTGTGTTTTTCTCGACTTCAAAAAGGCGTTCGACGCGGATCATAGCACCTTAATGCTCTCGGCGACTCCTCCGTGGCTGCGATCTAATATCTTGCATTATTAGAGTCAAGATCGTTAGTTTCAAATCCTTTATTGACCGGTTTCCGCAATCCTATGTTGCAATCTTGAATCACGTCTATTAATATTTAAATATAACACGATAATATTTCGTCATGTTTTCTTTCTGTTCTTGGATATGGATACGTCGAAAAAAAGCATTTTTTCTGTCTATGGAAAAATATTTTGCATCCATATTGCAAGACCTTTATTCAGAACTCCGAAATGAGTCTATAACATTAAATATAAAGTAGCAGCAATTTCGATATAATTTTATAGTGTCTCTATGAGAAATTTTCTAAGCTGCCGGTCCACTTCAAACCGGATGGCTGTTCTTGATCTGTGTTTACAAAAACTTGCAAGAACTAGGATATGATTGGTGTACATCTGACAGGAACTATTATTGCGCAATGGAGAGTTGTCTAGCGTACAGCAAGAACAGCGATCTATCGCAATTTGACTTCAAACATAAAGAAAAGTAAATAAAGACAAATTATTTATGAATGATGTTCTGTACCTCACGGTGTTGGCCCTGTTGTCATATGACAATAAGCAAATAAAGCCGGGAGAAACTGAAGAATCACATCATACACCTTTACGGGGAGGAGATGTATCGCAGCATGAAGAAATTTGAAAAGTTGCGCCACCGTAGATGTCGTTTGCTAAGAACTCTTGCTTTTCTAAAGAGATGTCGTTCCGACAATGTTGTTCCAAATTTTGCTAAGGTTACGCATCACATCGATTCTGCAGCAGCCAAGAGAATTAAAAAACGGGCCGGCCTCGCATTGCTTCGTGAGAGAGTGCATTTCACCCGCCGTAGTCTTGAGTTCGTCTCTCTGGAACTATTCCATCTGCATTTGCAACTGGCTAGTCACTTCACGTCTTTTTCCTGGGATTGGATTGATGGTGTTACTTCGGTTGCAGCCGATTCCGCCCATAAGGAGGCAACGGGACGTGAAACAGCTAAGTTCTCACGCCTCCTTGACAAGCCACCTCTGCAGGTTCCGTGCAAGACCGTCATCAATCTGAGTGGCATGGAGTTGAGTGATGATGCGGTCTCAGTTTTAGAGAAAGGACTCAACTTTGCTCCTATCCCCAAGTTCACACCGGTCGCAGAAATTATTAGTGCTGTTGAACAGGTTGCAGCTCGACTTCCGCCTGATTCAGCTGAGGAAATACGTCGTGAAACTTGTCGTGCATTGACGAAATCCAAGCCCACGAAGTCAAACATCACTAGTAAAGAGAGGGCGGCCATTCGTGACCTGAGGGAGCGCCCTGATATTGTTGTCTTACCGTCTGACAAAGGCAATGCTACGGTTGTTGTATCCCATAAGGACTACACTGAAAAGATGCAGAGCCTGCTAAATGACGATTCCTACCGGAAGATCAGCGTTGACCCCACAAAGAACGTGGAAAACAAGACGAGGGCGCTTCTCAAGGATGCGGATTTACCGGAGGGTGTCGCCAAGAAACTTTTACCTCAAGGTCCGGTACCGCCAAGACTTTATGGACTCCCTAAGGTTCACAAAGATGGGGTGCCGTTACGTCCCATTGTCAGTAACATCAGGGCACCTACATATTTGTTGGCCAAATACTTGACGGGAATATTAAGTCCTTATGTGGGTAAATGCCCTCATCACATCCGTAATTCCGTGGATTTTGTGAAACGCCTTAACAACTTCAGGCTGGATGAGTCAGATATCATGGTAAGTTTTGACGTCGTTTCGTTGTTTACGAGGGTGCCCCTTCGAGAGTCACTAGATTTGATTGGTCAGAAATTTGACGAGAAGACCACCGAACTTTTTAGGCATGTCTTGACCTCCACGTATTTTCTTTTCAATGGCGAATACTACGAACAAACGGAGGGAGTCGCCATGGGTAGCCCACTCTCCCCTGTGGTCGCAAATTTATACATGGAGAATTTCGAGGAGGAAGCCCTTGCATCATCTTTCTGGAAACCTACTTGCTTTTTCCGTTATGTGGACGACACTTTCGTCATCTGGCAACATGGTATAGATAAACTCTTTGATTTCCTTACACATCTGAACTCCATACACCCCAACATCAAATTCACTCTTGGTCAAGAGAAGAGCTGACGGCACCCTGGGTCATAGTGTATATCGGAAGACAACGCACACTGATCTGTATTTACACGCAGACAGCTGTCACCACCCTTCACAGAGGAATGGGGTACTTAAAACTCTAGTACATAGGGCGCGCACTATCTCCGACGCAGAGAATCTACCCCAGGAATTGTAACACCTGAGAACTGTATTTCGAAAAAATGGGTACTCAGAGTGGCAGATTCAGCGGGCTCTCCGCCCAACCACTACAACACAACCTGTGGAAACGGATGAAAACGCAAGGGAGGATTTAGGCACTGCGTTCGTTCCATATACCGGCGCACTCTCAGGGAAGATCGCCCGCATTTTGAGAAAACACCAGGTTGGAACTGTTTTTTGTCCGCCGAATAAAATTCGTGCACTGGTGGGGAGCGCTAAAGATGATCTCGGTTTGAGGAAGGCGGGCGTGTACCAGATTCCGTGTCAGTGTGGAAAGTCATATATTGGACAGACGATGCGTACCGTCGAGGATCGATGCGTTGAACACCAGAGGCACACACGATTGATGTATCCGAGCAAGTCGGCGGTCGCTGAACATTGTTTGTCGGAGAATCACGCCATGGAGTATGAACACACTAGGATTCTGGTACAGACGTCGAGATACTGGGACTGCGTCGTTAGAGAGGCCATTGAAATTCGCACAAGTGACGACCTCATAAACCGTGACTCTGGCTATAATCTTAGCAAAGCTTGGGAACCAGCGATTGGGTTAATTAACAGTAAATCTAGCAAAAGTAACGAAGTGACGACCACGGCGGACAGAGCCCTCACACCGACGTCGCAATCGGTTCCACTGCGCGACCGCGGCGCGGGGCGCGGACCGCGGAGGGGTCGCTCCGCGGGCCGAGGGTATTTAAATGGCCCGCTACCGGGCTAGAACCCAGTTCCCTTCGAGCAGCCGTAGCGTGCGGACCTCCGTGCCGGCGCGTTTCCAGGAGAGCAGTCCGTCAGTTCACCTGATGATGGCGACATGTATGATCGCCGAAATATTGTGCCCGTTGGACACTATAGACCGGCAGTACACCCGTGGATATTTTGATCAAAGCAAATATTGAATCAAAGGAGAATGACACTTCGCTTCGCAGCACTTCACATTCTTCCGATAGTTCATGAAACCGAATTTCTACAATGAACTCAACTACCGCCAGACTAAAAATACATACAATACTAAATCTGATCTCACCTTTCCTTTCTTTTTTGGCCCACTTTACGTTACGGTAGTAACACTAAAAGTGGGCCTTTGCGATCGTTTTTTGACAGCTCAAAATTTAATTGAAAGTAACGGCTTAACCATTCATCTGACACGAAAACTGAAAAACCTAATTTGTAGAGGAGTAAATTCTCTTCAACTTTGCTCTCTTATGTTTTCTTTGCATCTCGTATCGTTTGAGAGATATTTGCAAAAATAACGTCGATTTGACAAGTCCATTGATTTTACGAAAACCAGCCGTTAGCAGATGTCAAGTGACATTCCACGTCCAGAACTCTCTCTGGCATACACCATCTTGCGTTGCGTATTTGACGATTTTCTTATTATAATTTACACCGTTGTTATTTCAAAGCAACGGCGCACTGAAGAATTAACAAAAACACGTCGTTCTTCGTACGATAAATGATAATCTGGGGTCTAAAAATGCCATATTAGCAACAGTTAACAACTGCCATCAATAATAAGAAAATAAAGGAAGAATTTTGTCACTGTTCGCTGCAGTGTAGTGCGTAGCGTGTTGGATTGTGATGGACATGGTCCGTGGTTCGAGACCCGCCACTCTTAAATATTTTTCTCCATTTTCCTAAAAGGGTTAGGTATTGGAGGCACAGATATTATCACAATAGTAGAGTCGTAATCATATCACTATAATTTTTTATTATTTACATTATTATTTTTGTCCGAAATATTTGCAAAAAATGATAAAACTACGAATTTAAAGTGGGCCGTAAAACACGTCAGTGCGATTTTTTAATTAAAAGTAATCAATGAACCTAATTAAATCCACTTTGCAGAAAATATTAAGAATAATAGTTAATAAATTCCCCACAGTTAACATAAACCACAGAAACGAAGAATGTGCGTGTTATTGCGAAGCATGGAATGAGGCAGTTCCTAAACTGGGGAAGTAACCCTATCCACAGGAAAGGTGTCAGATCTAGCAACATTAATATATTGAATAACTATTATATTACTTCATGATTAAACAGAACTTTCTCAAACCAACGAAATATAATAGTATTGTTAACAAATCACACGAGGCGGAATTAACTGAATGGAAAATTTAAAATAGAAATAAACGAATTCGCAAAGTATATATTAAAGTAAATGTACCTGAAACTTGTCTTACACTGATAGCCCCCCCGCCCCCCGAACCTCATCAGTCGCCAACTGCAATCTGTCCATCTCCAACCCGAGTCTCGTCTCATCTACCAGGCGTAACTCTCTCCGCCTGACTCACGCTCCCGACTGACTACCGAGAGGCAAACCGACTGCCTACTGGCCGCCCAAGATAATCATACTCAACCGGAATAAAGATGACTGTATATGTTGTTGCCAACATATACAGCATAAACTTAAGATACGAGATTTCCATTCAGTAGTCCCCTTACACACTGGATCGAAAATGTGACCGAGCGAGGTGGCGCAGTGGTAACGCACTGGACTCGCATTCGGGAGGATGGTGGTTCAATTCCACCTCCGGCCATCCAGATTTAGGTTTTCCGTGATTTCCCTAAATCACTCCAGGCATATGCCGGGATGGTTCCTTTCAAAGGGCACGGCCGATTTAATTCCTCATCCTAACCCAAAAACTCCGAGCGTTAGCTCCGTCTCTAATGACCAAGCTGTCGACGGGACGTTAAACCCTAAGCATCCAAAGCATCCATCCATCGAAAATGTGTGATCTGCGTCCGGGTGAAGCCGGTAGTTGGTACTAGAGGGTGCTGCGGTCGTGGAGACGCAGGAAGGCCGTTTGGGAGCGCGAAGCAACCACGAGGGAGGCCACGTCTGACGAGTTTCGCGATAAGAAACGCGTCCCGTGTGACGAGGGCAGCGGAGTAAAAGCTCCTGAGTCTTCCTTCGGTCGGACTGAAAGGCGCGCCGTACGCCGAGACGTGGGAGGCGGAGTTAATAGGGGTGAGCTCAGCGCGATGGCCGAACAGCCACCGGTGGCAGAGACGCCGGGTATTACGCAAGGCGGGCGCGGCCGTGTGTTTGGCCCAGTTCCCGATATACTCTGGGCCGCGGCAGCCCGAGGGAGCAGTGGAGGGGAGGGGTAGTGGAGGGGAGGTAGCAGGGGGTGGGGGGAGGCGGCGGCCGCAGTCGCCGGCGGGGCGGCGCGCCACACGCACGTCGCGAGCGTAGGGTGCGAGATGCCCGTGCCGGGGGTCGTGATCGCGCCGACCTTCAAGGCCACCTCGCCCGTCCCAGGTAACGCCGCAGCAGCCTCCACCAGGCACCAAACGTGTCCAGACACCTGTTACAGGGGACGCCACGCAACGCGGGTTAGGCGCCGAACAACTTCGCTGCTGGTCCATTCCATGTGTCTCAAAGTCTTATCTTTATTTCGTCCAGATTGGACTATGGCAGGGCTGGGCAAATACCGGCCCCCGGGTCACATGTGGCCCGCCAAGACAGTCACAAAAATCATAGGAAAAACAAATTTTCCTTCCCCGCGCGACTTATAAAAATCCGCGAGCGTCTGCGCTACTTGCAGTGCAGTAGCCGAGCGGTCTAAAGCGTCTCGCTGCGGAGCGCGCGGTTGCTCGCCGTGGAGGTTCGAGTCCTCCCTGGGGCATGCGTGTGTGTTTTGTCCTTAGGTTAATTGATCTTAGTTTCAGTAGTTTGTAAGCTACGGACTGATGACCGCGCAGTTTGGTCCGATAGATTTACAAACATTTGAATTTTCTGCGCTACTTGGAAGTGCGTACTACCGACAGATGAAGTACAAGTGACATTTTCCAGAAAAATGATATTAGTGAAACTATACCATGATAGAGCGTGTGTAATTATTGAAGCAGAGGGAAAGAAGTGGACTCTCACTGTGCTTACGTACCCGTGCTTCTGAAAAGCACCAGTTCCGAAACCTCGTGAACTTTTGACTTTAGTCTTATCAAAATTATAAGAAGTGTACTTATACCCCTTTACTTCTGACTCTATCATTTACAATTTTATATATATATATATATATATATATATATATATATATATATATATATATATATATATATTTGACGAATTACAGCGTTCAAATGAATGAAATAAATCGCAATTTGCGATGTTATGGCTTCACTATATTAGGCTGTGGTATAGGAAAGAGACAGCGTGGCAAATGGAGACTTGTGTGTGGCGGGAGACGTGCAGGGAAGAGTCCTCTGCAGTCGGGCCGGTCACTGTGTCCTCGGTGGCGAAGTGGTCAACGCGTCAGCCTAGTAACCAGGAGATCCCGGGTTCGAATCCCGGGCGGGCACAAATCTTCATTCGCCACAGTTTGGTATTCCATCTAAACCTAATACAGTGAAGCCATCGGGGGTTCGAATCCCCCCTCGGGCATGGATATTTGTGCCGTCCTTAGTTGTAGCTAGTTCATAAGTAGTTTGTAAGTTTAGGGACTGATGACCCCATTGTTAAGTCCCATAAGCTCTACAAACATTTGGAAATTTTTTTAGTGAAGCCATAACATCGCAAATTGCGATTTATTTCATCTATCATTTACATCTAATGATTTTATGATACCTTTTATGAAATGTAGAGCTAAAAAATCAATACAATGTAACGCTTTCACTGGTACACCCGAAATTGCAACTCTGTGTGTGATTATGTGATTAGAAATAAAGATCAAAAATGTTCAAATGTTTGTAGAGCTTGTGGGACTTAACTACGGGGTAATCAGTCCGTAAACTTACAAACTACTTATGAACTAGCTAATACTAAGGACGGCACAAATATCCATGTTCGAGGGGGATTCGAACCCCAGACCGTAGTGGCCATGGAGAACGTGACTGGCGCGCCGCAGACCGCTTGGCCACCGCGGCCGGCTAGAAATAAAGAAAACTTGCTTTTTCATAAAAATTTTGGGAGTACTGTATATATTCCGCCAGTATACATACGGCATTAGAAGTGAAAGGTTTATAAGGTGCGGTCCTCCGCTAACCTCTGTGTCTATAATGTGGCCCCCGAGTCAAAACAGTTGCCCACACTTGGACTATGGTAATGAACTGAGATTTTATATGACAAAAGTTCAAAACACAGTTATCTGTATCAGTAACTTTTTTTTATTAGTACCACAAAGAGTTACAAACGTTTACAATCTCATCAAGAGATGGAATATTGCGTTTGGTTACATTACTGCTTGTTTGGATGTTTTAGGGGGACAAAACTACGGAGGTCATCATTTCTACATTACTGGTAACTGGATGTAGCCTGTTGCTTTACATGTCTTCAATTTGCTAAAAAAATGTATAACATAAACGTGTTATTGCAATATGGCACTAATATTGTAATTTTAAGTAATAAAACAGTTACTTTCAGCTGTTTCCATTGGTAAAAACCGTGAATTACATTGAACTTACACATTTCACTCAAACACACTTACTGGACGTGAACCTATGTATAAACAAGCCAAAGATTTTAATATGAAGACATAATGCCACTGTGAACAATGTATATTTTTAATTTTTCCATGTTAGGACGGCGATCTTTTTAGTTTTAAGTATTAAAATGCCAAGATCGCAATTAATTAATTTATTTTTTGACTACCGGTTTCGTTACACTTAGGGTACCATCATTTGGTCACTTGTGTCCTATGCTTTCCATTTCGTGAAGGCGCACGACGTTATAATGGTACGTCAATCATAAATCTTTTAACTTTTACAACTCGTATGTCAAATACAAAAACAGTTAAAATATTGAAAACATTCTTACCTAAGAACGCACTCTGACTGTCAATATGACACATAATGTAGAACGGTTCAAACATTTTAACTTTTTTATATTTGACATACGAGTTGTAAAAGTTAAAAGATTAATGATTGACGTACCATTATAATGTTGTGCGCCTTCATGAAATAGAAAGCATAGGACACAAGTGACCAGATGACGGTACCCTAAGTGTACCGAAACCGTCGTCAAAAATAAATTAATTAATAGCGATCTTGGCATGTTAATACTTTAAACTTCTTTTGTTCTTGTCAGGAGCTTATTAGAATTTAAATATTGCATGTAAATAATATTAGAAACACAAATAGAAATAAAAATATCAAAATTGCAGACTTATTGCCAACTCATATTATTTGTTTCTTTATCTGTTTGGTGCTTTTCGGGTTATTTCTTTAGGTCACTCAGAATGTACAAAATGGTAAACGCTATGATACATCATCTAGTATATTTGTAAAGCTATTACAAGTTTCTGTTATACGTTTATGTAGGTCTTAAAGAGCTGCACAAATATATTATACGATGTATCATAATCATTTTCCACTTTGTACTTTGCGTGACCTTCTGAATATGATCCCAAAAGTACGATACAGAAAAGAAAACTGCTTTTATGTTGGTGATGAGTCTGTAATTTTAATACTATTATTTTTATTTCTGTCTATATATAAGCTGCTGTTAATGCACAAAACAAGAGTTTGCTAGTAATATATAATCTCTAAGACAAGGCACTATATCTTTACATTCAATTCTTCGGTTTGTTTATATACTGGTTATGTCCTTAAGTCAAATGTATACATAGAATGAAATTCACAATTTTGTACACTGGGACAAATTATTGTAACTCTGTCACAACTTAAAATTGTAGTCTTAGTGCCACGTTACAATAACAAGTGTGTTTTCGTAATAAAATAAAGACACAGTCAGCACTAGGATGCATACATTTAGCAGTAATGTCTTGATATAAGAGTGTAAACTCTTGAAACGCCTCGTGGAACTAATAAAAATACAGACTGGCACAGATAATTGTATCTTGATCTTTTGAAAGACCTGTGGCAAAACATGAATCCAGTGTCTAATGATTCACGAAATAACATGAAGTAAAAAACCATTCATGGGGTTATATATGTTGCATCATGTGGCGTTTGATGCACATACGACATAATGTAGGTAGGACTCAACATGATATGTAATATAAAGCACGACTTAACATGCGACTAATGACAAGTAAAGAAAGTTATGATTTATTTTCATTTAAATGCTTTCGCAGCTGCCAGATTATTAGAGATACTTGTTTTTCCCTGTTACATCTGTGGCCAGCCCATATCCGCATTTTATTGTGCTGTGATTGTAACAATTTTCGTTCTCGTTCCCGACTTTTGTTATACCGCAGTTCATTAGGTTTCTCGCAGTCCACAGTGAACACGAATTTGGTGTTCAAAATTTCTTCGCGAAAAATTAATTAAAACGACATCCTTACAATTATTTTTCTGTACATATTTTCAAGCTTATCGCAAATAACACAATCATTAGACAAAGTAGTATATACACTACTTTTAAGTGCCGTATTTTAGACATCCAGAGTGTTTCAGTACGTGATACATATACAACGACTTTAAAGCATAGTGTAATGATTACTAAATTTAAAAAAAAATCGTTTAGCGTTATCTAAATATTGCTGAATTAGGATCTTGGAGAAAAAACTGTGCTCCAGGGAATAACTGTCAACCTAACGATTCGTTTTTCACTGCTGAAGACATTTTCGGTTGCTAAAAGAATGGCACAATTTCAGCCTTTAAGTTAGGGAAATTTTATTTCTCAACCAGTTTCGACACTTCAGTGTGTCATCTTCATAGCGTAAGAAATGTGATGTATTCTCTTGTGTATTCACAATAGAACCAGTACTAATCTATTGGTGCCCACCTAACAACTGTTGTCAGCTGATTCCCGTTGGTTAACTTTCACAGGTTTGATGTATTTTAACTGCATTCAATGAACAGCAGTGGATTAGTACTGGCCCCACTCACTTGAGTAATACCGTTTCGATGAAAACAGTCCGACTGGAGCTTAAAATTCATGAAAGGGCTGCAGCTGTTAACCCTGAATAACGGACGCCAACGTAAAAACAGCAAAGTAATTGGGGCCACGATCATAAAACCTGGACATTTAATGTATGGGAGTATATGGTATTGGCCAAAAAATCATCGTTTACATTTCTTCCTACAACCTACAGTCGCATAAGATTCTCAGGACACGGCATGCCTGCTTCCTACAGGGAAACATGGGGAGGTGCCGTCATGATTTGCTCATTTACATCGTGGTATTCAGCTTCTCTATCATTATCCTTCCTGGTCTGATGACTGATAATGAATATCTCACAATCCTCGACAAAAAAATTGCTTACTATGACTAACATAATGCAACAAACGGTACCACAATCCATACTGATAACGCGCCCACACACAGTCAAGAGAATCGAGGCGTGCTTTATCAAATTGTAAATATCTCCTCTGCACCGCCAAATTTCTGTGTGTCACGTAACTGAACTGTTATGAAGAGTTTTAGAGCAGAAAGTGGGGACCACATTTAGAGCTGCAACATGGTTGAAGCAGTTGGTGGATGTTTTGGTACAAGGGTATTTTCTCAGATAGACTGAAATATGCTGTCGTTAAACCATTGCATAAAAAAAGAGATGCGTCATAAGTTCTTGAGAAAGTAATGCAATCGAGAGTAGCTCCATATATTTGTAAAAGTAAGATACTAACGAAATATCAGTTTTGTTTCCAACAAGGCTATTGCACAGAAAGTGCTATTATACTTTCACTGATCAAATACTAAATGCTCTGAATAACTGTACATCACCCGTTGCGATTTTTTGTGATATCTCAAACGCTTTTGAGTGTGTAAACAATGGAATTATGATACATAAGCATAAACATTGTGGTACAAGCGCGACAATGCACCAATAGTTTACTTCATATTTAACTGGAAGAGTGGAGAAAGTTGAAGTAAGCGGTTCAGGTAAACTTCAAAAATCAGCTGATTTCTTAAACAGAGAGTCCCATAGGGTTCAATCTTGGGTCCTTTGTTATTCTTGAAATATATATTAATGATTTCACGGTCTATATTTTTGATGATCCAAAGGTAGTTATTTTTGTTGATGATACAAATATAGTACTCACTTCCAACAAAGAAGAGTTAACTGATAATAATTTTCTGAAAGACATTATTTACAATTTTAAGTAGTTCTCTGCTCATGGACTTTTATTAAAGATTGACAAAACGTAATACATTCAGTTCCATTCCGTAAATGGATGACACCATTAATAAATAGTCAATGTTAGAAATGAAAAACCATCAGCCTTTACTTCTGGATTTATTCGACTAGTTTCGAGAATATACTATTCTCTTCTTCAGATCCTTTAAGAATGCATGCTGTAATTCATACTAGCCCTCCATTGAGTGTATTGAGTATAACCCTATCACTTCAAGACGTCGGCTGTGAGATATAGTCTGTGAACAGAAGTTTGTAAGATATAAAATACTAAGTTTTTAGGTGTGTGCGTTGATAAGAAATTGAATAGGAAGCATCACACTGACGATCCACTGCAACGTGTTTGAGTTCAGCAACTTACGCTATTAGGATTATAATCAATGTTGGTGACAAGTGTCTCAGCAAAATAGCTTACTACGCCGATTTTCATCCACCGCTTTTACAAGGCATCGTATTTAGGGTAATTCATTGTTGAGCAAAAAAGTATTCATTGTACAAAAGCGTTTAATTAGAATAATTTGTGGACTCCACCCAAGATCATCTCCAGAGTCTTATTTAACGATCTAGGGATCTTCACAGTTGCTTCTTATGGAATTTGTTATTAATAACCGAAACAAGTTAAAACGTAATAGCATTTTGCATAAATACAACACTAGGAAAAAGGACGATCTGCACTATTCAAGGTTAAATCTAACTTTGGCACAGAAGGGTGTGAATTACGCTGTCACAAAAATCATTGGTCAGTTACCAGGTAACATAAAATGTCTGACAGATAACCAACCAGCATTTATAAACAAATTGAACGAATTTCTGAATGACAGGTTCTTCTGCTTATTAGATGAATTTTTACATATAACTTAATACCTATACCACAAATAAGAAAATAAATACTATTAAAAATATATTAAAAAATTATGTCATCTAATATTATGTTTTACTAAAGTTACACGTTCCACACCATTATGAAATCTCGTATTCCTGATCTGTGGAACAACTGTTAATCCAATCTAATCTTCTGATGTAAACTATAAAGACGCTTTACGAAGCTTTTCGCCGAAGACGTGCAACTGTTAAATCTACTGGTGGTAAGACTCTTTACTAATAAAAATTGTGTGTATGTTAGGTGTTCATAGAAATATTATTTTCAACACAAACTCATGTTGTTTTAACGCGTTGCGAGACTCAATCGAGACTCGCGGTTGAGCCTCGGACACGCGCTAGCACCGCGCCTAATGTGTTTCAAACGTCAACTTCGCTTCGCAGTTTCTCCGAATGTAATTGGCGGATTGCGATGCAACCAACGCCATTCTTTTTGTGATTTTTCATTCTATTGATTACTTAAGAAATAATATAGGGCATCCATTTAAAAAAAAATTAGTTTTGAGTCGAAAATAACATTTCTTTACGTTTTAGACTATCTCATAGTACCTACTTTCATAAGCCCCTACAGTACGTTCATGACCGCGAAGGTCGTTTTTCAATACCTATAGTAGTTCCTGAGATATCTGGGGTGAAACAGTTGACTGGGACACCCTGTATAGTGGTAGTGGTCTTATCAGTGCTTCCACTCCAGAATGGCGATTCCATGATCCAGCCTCTACACCATTTCTTGGTTGTTGTTATGGTCTTCAGTCCGGAGACTGGTTTGATGCAGCTCTCCACCCTACTCTATCCTGAGCAAGCCTTTTCATCTCCTCATAAGAACGACAACCCACATCCACTTGAATCTGCTTACTATACGCGTCTCTTGGTCTCCCTCTGCGATTTTTACCCCACACACTTCCCTCCAATGCTAAATTTACGATTCCTCGATGTCTAAGAATGTGTCCTACCAAGCGATCCCTTCTTTTAGTCAGGGTGTGCCAAAAATTCCTTTTCTCACCAATTCTGTTCAGTACCTCTTCATTAGTTATGCGATCTACCCACCTAATCTTCAGCATTCTTCTGTAGCACCACATTTCACAAGCCTCTATCCTCTTCCTGTCCGCACTGCTTATCGTCCATGTTTCACTCCCGTACAAGGCAACACTCCACACAAATGCCTTCAGAAAAGACTTCCTTACACTTAAATTAATATTCGATGTTAGCAAATTTCTCTTTTTCAAAAATGCTTTTCTTCCCATTGCCATTCTGCATTTTATATCCTCTGTACTGCGACCATCGCATGTTATTTTACTACCCAAGTAACAAAACTCATCTACCACCTTCATTGTTTCGTTACCTAATCTAATACCTTCAGCATCACCTGATTTTCTAAGACCGCATTCCATTATTTTTGTTTTGCTCTTGTTAATGTTCATTTTATACGCTCTCTTCAACACACTGTCCATTCCATTCAACTGCTCTTCCAGGTCCTTTGCTGTCTCTGACAGAATTACAATGTCATCAGCAAAACGCAATGTTTTTATTTCTTCCCCCTGAACTTTAATCCCTATTCCAAATTTTTCCTTGCTTTCCTTCACCCATTTCTTGGTATTTCTCGCTTACTTGCGTCTTTGGAGTTCTGGCATGCGCCCGGCAGGCAGGAGGCGCCTGCCGGGAGCCTTTATCGGCGCCGCGTAGTGGGATTAACGCATCTGAAATCCAAAACCTCGGCCCACGCGAAAAAGAAAAACACTTATTCTTTTCATTCTCCACTCCGAGGAGTGGAGCGATTCTTTGAGATCCGGCCCATGAAGGGTCGCGGTTCTATTCAGTCAGTTATTATAATTGATTAAGAGGACTTTGATGTTAATATAGTTTAGTTTAGCGACTGAGTCCACATTAGTAATCAAATTTACGTTTTGCTTCATATAGGTAAACAATTGTAGCACTGTACGATCATAAGGAAAATCTCCTAACATAACAGAACCCAGTACGTTGGTTATACAAGCAGGCTAATGTACTACACAAACGGTAAAAATAGTGCGTATGCTTTTTTTGTCTGGACTGGCGATAGCAACGCAGAGGGTACCGCGCTACCAGATGCGACGCCTGTCCACTGTTGGTCGAGCTGATCTCCACGAGCTTACGAGATCAACTCTAGCGTCCGATCCACGATTGTCGTGAGTTAGAGTTGGGCAACACGATTCTTTTTTAGAAATCAATTCTTGCGATTCAATCCCACATTGTGAACCGTGTCCTACGATTCGTTCACGATTTTTTCGGGATTCTTTAGTCTGCATTGGCACGATTCATACTTCTACAGCTTGCTCATAGATGGCAATACATGTCTGTGTCATTTATGTTGGAATCTTAACCTTTTGTACCTGTTCCCGATTCGTTCACGATTCTTTATGGTCTGCGACGGCACGAATCTTACAGAATGCGAAAAAGGTGACAATATGTGTATCGGATTTTTAAAATATTTATTGTGCGTAAAGTGCAGAGTTAAAATAATAATGAGGCAAACCTATTCGATTCAACTCACAAAAATTCTCGAGAAAATAGTCTTTGAAGTTTTGCGAGCGGTTAGAAATACTTATTACACTAACAACTATTTCTGCTGTCATCATAGCTCATTTAGTAGCGTTGTAGGGTTAGTTAATGTAGATCACTTATTTAGAATCCAGCTGTAACCTTATAAATATTTTTTTCGTTCTGTTTGAATACTCCGGCCATTTAAATATAAATTTAATTAAATCTATGGTAATTAACATATGTCTAATTATTATGAAATACTTATTAGGTAAAATCAATTAGTTTAAGGAACATGTGTATATAAATAAACATTAAAAATAAAAATTTCTTTCGAGATACAAGAAATTCGCGTTTATTAAAATGTTTCTTTTTTAAAAAGAACGGTTTCTTTCAGGAAAGCTGATGACGTAAAAACCAAAATGGTAAAAAAGATTTCTGAGATGGCTTTTTAAACATTTAAAATCGCGTTTTTATATAAAAAGAATATTTTTGTAAAACTGAGATTAATAAAAACTACAACTATGTAGAAGAACCCAAAAAGTTTAAACCTCTCTAAACACAAAATATAATCCAAATCGTTACAGCCGTTTCCGGGATACGCAAAATATAAATGTGTAAGGATTGCTCGTTTAAATACATAATATGTAAACTGTATAGAAGACGTATAGTCGTATGTATTGGCAGCTGTGTATTTCGCTTCGTTTTGTTTCTGTCATCTGTAATTCGTGAATAGGCTAATAATTACGGCTCACGACCTTCTTTCTGTGTTTCCTTTGGTCAAACGCTTTCTGGCTTTCGTAATTATTGGGCACGATTCGCCACTTGCATTCGAATCATGAATCGTTGGATCTTGGAATCGCCACGAGACAGGCGATTCTTTTGAACGACGATTCGTCGCCCTTCTTGACTTCTCTTCGGCATTCGGAATCATTCGGCATGTTTCGGCAAGATTCGGCAGTCGCCTTCGAATCATGAATCATTGGAACTTAGAATGGTCACGAGACAGACGATTCTTTCGAACGACAATTCGTCCGGATCACGATTCGATTCTTACGATTCTTTATTTGTATTCGTTCAAATGAACGACTCATTCACGAATCGCCACAACTCTATGACGTGAGTGCACTCCTGCTCCCCCCCCCCCCTCCCGACAATCCATTTTTAACCTGTGGCAACGTCCCAGAGATAAATCAAACTGCTCCCAATCTCCCGGTTCCGACCAAGGCTTTCGGGAGGTTTTCCCTGGTTGTAAGGCGCATGCGGGAACTGGCAAGCCCCTCCGACTTACTCACGACCCTCCTTTGCCCCGCCGCAGCGAATTAGCCGCGCGTACTGGGGCGCCGTGTTTCGGTTCGCGCGGCCATCCGCCGTCGGGGGTTCGAATGCCCCTTCGGGCATAGATGTTTGTGACGTCTTTAGTGTAAGGTAGTTCATAAGTAGTTTGTAAGTTTAGGGACTGATGACCACGCTGTTAAGTCCCTTAACCTTAACATTTGAACATTTTTGAACCCCTTTGCCCCACGTAATGTAAATTTGGTTACGAATGTCGACTCAGTCGCTAAACCAAACTATATTAACATCAAAGTCCTCTTAATTAATTCTGTTGGCGAAACACAACCGCTCTCCCAAGACCCTGGATTTTAATGGCTGACGGACTTGAATTTTGAATCGGAAGAAATGCAGTCTTCAACAAAACTTTGTCGCTGTGTCTCACTGTTGATTCCCACCTGTTGTTCAGCTCGCCCTATAGATTCTCTGGGCTCGCCTGAAACATGCCGATTGTCTTCTCACAGTTATCAGGCGATTTCGCCCTTTTTGGACGATCGACATGGCCAAAAATGTCATTGTAAACGCTTCCCGTTCTCTCAAACTTGCGAATCAAATTGAACTCGCTATCAAACTTTCTTCGAGCCGCAGCTAGGCTGTTGTCGCTCGCATAGTAGGCCTTCACAAGCGCTATACCCTCAGGCACGCTGATATTTTCACGTATAAATGGTCGACAACAACAAGACACTTGCGCATGCACATGTTGATTCCCACCATTCCTCGCGACCAATTGTGCAGGCGAACCTTTAAGAAGTTACCACTATGTCCCCAATGTTGTTGAATCTGTACATTGAACAGGCCGTGAAGGAATGGAAGGAGAAATTTGGAGAGGGAATTAAAGTGCAGGGAGAAGGAATAAAAACATTGCGGTTTGCCGATGACATAGTAATTCTGTCAGAGATTGCAAAAGATCTGGAAGAGCAATTGAATGGAATGGACAGTATCTTGAGAGGAAGATATAAGAATCCCGGCTGGGCACACATTTTCAGCTTTGCCCAATCGCAGTTGAAGTCATATATTCTATGAATATTAATAATAACAGCTGCAGGATCACAAGTGACGTCTGTCCTTTCGGAACAGACGCCACATGTATATATATATAAGATGAACATAAACAAAAGTAAAACGAAGGTAATGGAATGCAATGTCAGAAAATCAGGCGATGCTGAGGGAATTAGATTAGGTAATGAGACAATAAAAGTAGTAGATGAATTTTGTTTGGGTAGCAAGATAACTTCTGATGGCCGAAGTAAAGAAGATATAAAATGCAGAATGGCTATGGGAAGAAAAGCGTTTCTGAAGAAGAGAAACTTGTTAACATCCAATATTAATTTAAATTTTAGGAAGTGCTTTCTGAAAGCATTTGTCTGGGGTGTAGCATTGTATGGGAGTGAAACGTGGACGACAAGGAGTTCAGATAAAAAGATGATAGAAGCTTTGAAATGTGGTGCTACAGACAAATGATGAAAATTAGATGGGTACATCACGTAACTAATGAGGAGGTGCTTAACCGAATTGGGGAGAAAACGAGTTTATGGGATATCTAAGAGAAGGGATAGATTGGTTGGACACATTCTGAGACATCAAGGAATTGTCAATTTAATATTAGAAGGAAGCGTATGGGGTAAAAATCGTAGAGGGAGACCGAGGGACGAATACATTAAGCAGATTCATAAGGATGTAAGTTGCCGTACATATTTTCAGATCAAGAGATTTGCAAAGGACAGGTTAGCTTGGAGAGCTGCATCAAACCAGTCTGCGGATTGAAGACCACAACAACAACAACAACAACAGTCCAATCATTGTGTCCTGTAACTCGATTACCAATCTAATATGTGGTAGTGCAACGTACATCTTTCGAAGTTACAAAAAGACATAAGCTACCTGCACCTATTATTCGAAGAAATGTTTTGTTTGTGTTAGCAAACTAAATGATTTGCTCTTTCCTGGCTCCCGTACGGGTGGTATTTTAAAGCAATATTTGATTTCGGCCATCCGAAATGAGATGGCCGGCCACACCTTCACGCAAAGTAGCTGGAAGTCAACACGGATCTAGAAAATATCGTTCATGCGAAACACAACTGGCTCTTTATTCACACGAAGTGATGGGTGCTATCGACAAGGGTTCGCAAATCGATTCCGTATGTCTTAATTTCCAGAAGGCTTTTGACACCGTACCTCATAAACTTCTTTTAATCAAATTGCGTGGTTATAGTATATCGTCCCAAATTTGCGATTGGATAAGGGATTTCCTGTCAGAGAGGACACAGTTCGTAGTAATCGATGGTAAGGCATCGACTAAAACAGAGGTGATATCGGGCGTTCCAAAGGATAGTGTAATTGGTCCTCTGCTGTTCCTTATTTTTCGTAAACGATTTAGGGGAAAATTTAAGTAGCTCTCTTAGGTTGTTTGCAGATGGCACCGTCTAGTAAAATCATCTGAAGATCAAAACCAACTGCAGAACGATTTGAATAAGATATTAGTATGGTGTAAAAATTCGCAATTGACTCTAAATAATGAGAAGTGTGAAGTCATCCATATGAGTACGAAAAGAAATCCGTTATACTTTGTTTACAAGATAAATCAGTCAAAAGTGAAGGCCGTAAACTGCACAATATACCTAGGAATTAATATTACTTCAGACTTAAATTGGAAAGAACACGTAGATAATGTCGTGGGACAGGCGAACCAGAGACTGCGTTTTATTGGCAGAACCGTTAAAACATGCAATAGAACTACAAAGGAAACTGCATACACTACGTTTGTCCGTCCATTTTTGGAGTATTGCTTATCAGGTGGGTTTGACGGGGGACATCGAAAGAGTCCAAAGAAGGGCAGTTCGTTTCGTATTGTCGCGATACGGGGGAGACAGCGTTACGGAAATGATACAAGACCTGGGATGGGAATCATTACAACAACGGCGCTTATCGCTGCGGCGTGGGCTACTTACGAAACTGCAATCGCCAACATTCTCCTCCGAATGCGAAAATACATTGTTGACTCCCACTTACATAGGTAGAAATGATCATCAGAATAAAATCCGAGAAATCAGAGCTCGAGCGGAGAGATTCGGGTGTTCTTTCTTCCCGCGCGCTATTCGAGAATGGAGTGGGAGAGAAATAGTATAATGGTGGTTCGATGAACCCTCTGCCAGGCACTTAAATGTGATTCGCAGAGTATCCCATGCAGATGTAGATGAAGTGGCTGACGCTTTCCTTCGGCGTGGACCTAATAATAAGCGTTTTATACGACAGGCGGGCAGCGAAGCCCGCCGGACGGGCTCGCGCGGTGTCCGTGTATTCTGGGGAGGCCGCTATTCTTACCTGAAGGCTGGCCGTCCACGCCTCTGGGCCCATCCAGCCGCGCTTCACGAAACACTCGCGCCCTGTTTATGTACACCCGCTGCTGCCCACGCGGCTGCCGTGACGTAGCCGCGGGCTCCGACTGCCGACGGCTTCTGCTGGCTGGATTAATGGTGGTGCCGCAAACATCAGTCTCCGGACCTGTCAAACCACAGCCCGCCGGAGGCTGCCAACAAAGCCACCTCCAACTGGTGTCTGTAAACAAACATATCTGTACGTTATAATAGAGGACAGATAACAGCTCACCATGAAGACGATCTCTGGGCCGCAGACGGGCACGTGAAATAGACAATAACATTCACACAATTTAAATTTTAGACCGTGGTCTTAATCAGAAAAACGAACACATACATTCACATAATGACTGAGGCGTCCCATTCCATTCTCGAGTAGCGCGAAGGAAGAAAGAACACCTGAATCTCTCCGTTCGAGCTCTGATTTCTCGTATTTTATTCTCATGATCATTTCTACCTATGTAAGTGGCAGTCGACAGTATATTTTCGCATTCGGAGGAGAATGTTGGCGATTGGAATTTCGTAAGTAGCCCACGCCGCAGCGATAAGCGCCGTTGTAATGGTTCCCATCCCAGATCCCAGATCCTGTCTCTCCTGTATTGTGATAATACGAAACAAGCAGCCATTCTTTGGACTCTTTCGGTGTCCTCCGTCAAACCCACCTGATAAGGATCCCACACTGGGCAGCAATACTGCAAAAATGGACGGAAAAGCGTAGTGTATGCAATTTCTTTTGGAGTCCTCTTGCATCTTTCAAGGGTTCTGCCAATAAAACGCAGTCTCTGGTTCGCCTTTCCCACGACATTATCTACGTCTTCTTTCCAATTGAAGTCAGAAGTAATTGTAATTTCTAGGTATTTTGTGGAGTTTACGGCCTTCACTTTTGATTGATTTATCTTGTAAACAAAGTTTAACGGATTTCTTTTCGTACTCAAGTGGACGACTTCACATTTCTCATTATTTAGAGGTAATTGCCAATTTTTACACCATACTGATATCTTATTCAGATTGTTCTGCAGTTGGTTTTGATCTTCAGATGATTTTACTAGACGGTAAATGACGTCGTCATCTGCAAACAACCTAAGAGAGCTACTTAGATTTTACCCTAAATCGTTTATATAAATAAGAAACAGCAGAGGACCAATAACATTACCCTGTGGAACGCCCGATATCACCTCTGTTTTAGTCGATGTCTTACCATCGATTACTACGAACTGTGTCCTCTCTGACAGGAAATCCCCTATCCAATCGCAAATTTGGGGCGATATACCATAACCACGCAATTTGATTAAAAGCCGCTTGTGAAGTACGGTGTCAAAAGCCTTCTGGAAATCAAGAAATACGGAATCGATTTGCGAACCCTTGTCGATAGCACACATCACTTCGTATGAATAAAGAGCTAGTTGTGTTTCGCTTCACTGACCATTTGTTACGTCCACTCAGAGCCCTGAATATGACAAAAGAAAAAAAGGTAAATTCGTCAATATACGAAGCCTGGTTTGAACACCACAATGCTTTACTAGTCATGGCTATGCCTAGAGGTGGTATGCCGTTTCCTTCCTCCGACCTTCGAACTGATTTACCCAGTCAGTTATATGAGGACCTAAAATTTACCGCGGATTCTGAACTACGGTGCTACTCGATATTTTCCTCCTGAGAAACATTGCCAGAGGTGAAAGAAGTGGAAAATGACAGATAAAAATCCTAGGATCTAGCGGGCATTGAACCCGCGACCTTTATATTTGCAGTCTGGCACTCTACCACTGCGCTACCGAGCCGCACCTGTCGCAACAATAAATTAAAGACTGATGTCTGGAGATGTTGGATGTATTATTTGTTAACAAGCAGACGTGGTCCTACATCCATTGTACAACGATATGGACATAGAAAGATTATACGTTTATGAACTGCAGGCAGAAAACTAAACCTGGAAGCCAGTTTGTGGATTTAAACTCTACGTGTGTAATGTTTAAACAGAAACACAATTAGTGGTGAACTAACCTCGAAAAAGCGTATTTACACGCTCTATACTGTGAGATCGTCATGTTCTCTGCTAATGTTTACATATTTTAGGATATTTTTATTGCCACTGTATTTCTGCAACTTGTATCATTACTTCTAACGCAATCAATTTAAACAGCGACTCTTGACTGCTACTTTTAGCATCTCATTTCTTGGCCTAATTTCCCTGGGGTCTAGTGCCTTTATTTAATTACAGCGCTTATTCTGGATGTAGCCTACTTCATTTTTCGATCCTTCTACGAGAAACTATCAGTTCCGTACAACTGATCTTCACTGCCGTTTGTCATCTCTGATAGAGTCACATTGCCATTGGAAATTGTGTGTAGTTTTCTTTAGTGCTAACTCAACAGATCGAAAATAATGGTTGCAAAGTTATGACATTGTCTCATTCCTTTTTCAATAACTATCTTACTGCCGTGGTCTTAGACCGATACGATATTGCTTTGTTTTACTTATAAGCTGTAGAAAACTTTTCACTCCTTGGATCTTATCCATGTCATCGTCAGAATTTGAATTCTTTTTTCAACTATGTACACTTAAAATGATAAAGCAATCAACGATCCGAAGATTGGTTTGAACACCACAGTGCTTTACTAGGCATGGTCCTGTATGGAGGTGGTATGCCGTTGCCTTCCTCCGACCTGCGAACTGACTTACGCAGCCAGTTATAGGAGGACCTGTAGTTTAACGTGGGTTCCGAACCACGGAGCTACACGGAATTTTTCACATCAGCAACACTAGGACGTGGCGGCGATCGAACCCGCGATCTTTGTAGTCTGGCACTCTACCACTGTGCTACGGAGCGCATGTACACTTACACCTTCATAATTTCCCTTTCTTTCTCGAGAATGCCACTTAGTTGATACAAATTTCGTAACTTATCTTTCTTTGTCGAGAGTGCCACTTAGTGCTGTTTCCGTTGTCAAGGGCTGGCCTTCTAGTTTGGCGACGCCAGAATTGTCTGCTTAGTTGGCGGGGAGCCTGGCTGTGTTCCCATTTGGTCCGTAGTATTGGCGCCCGTGAACTTCATACCATTTCATAGTCGTACTGGCTGTTGTAGGATGTATCAGCCACAGTATACGAATAATGTGATTGCAGATATGCAGGGTGATTTTTTTCCATCGTGTACAAACAGTAGATGCTGATCGAGGACAGGATGTCCGGCAATGCGTAATCTTATAGACCATTTATTCATACTTAACCTGTTGTAGATACTGCAGGTCTAATATGCCATACCATGCGGTCACAGTAAAAGATAGCGTAAATAATACTGAGTAAATTGACATACAAATCTCGGATAAATTAATATTACCTCATTTTCAAATATATTTACATAGGTTTTTCAACAATTACTTCCGAATAAAAGGTAATTACATATAAACTAATGACAGAAAAACTTCCCTAACATTAATTGTGGAACATAATAAAATCTACTTTAATATTATGAGAAAAGAATTTACTTTGTTTTATCAGAGATACTAAGTAGCCTAATACATGACCTACAACAAATGCCTCTTGCATGAACTAATTTTATTTGCTAATTAAACAAACTACTACAACGTCAAATAATAGAAAATAACTTCAGCTAATCACGTTAGAAAAAATAATAACAATAGTATTGGGGGAAAGACGATAATAGACTAATTACATTCATACCTTTATTATGCAACACTGGTACCGTGAGGTTCAGTAATGCAAGCAGATGGGAATAAATCCCAACATCCTTCGTTACAGTTTCATCGATATCTACATAAATACTCTGCATGCCACATTGAAGAGCATGCTAGAGGGTTCCATCCTCTAATAGTGGGCGGTAAAAAAAAAAAAAAAAAAAAAAATTAAAAAATAAATAAATAAAAACTTCTCCAAAGGAATTAGATTACATAATGAGACTCTAAAAGTAGTAGAGGAGCTATGGAAATTTTGTAGCAAAGTAACTGATGAAGATGGAAGTGGAGTGGGAAATGCAGCCAAGTTATATTATACTTCTGTAAAAAAAGGAATATGTTGACAGCTAATATAAATTTAAATGTTACGTTACATTTTACAGTTATAATTGTCTGGTGCTGAACAATCCAAATAAGAAGATAGCAGAAGTTTTCGAAGTGCTTAAGCTTTGATAGGTAAACTGATGAACTAACGATAAAAGACAATATTTGAGTCGAATAAAAAACTATTGTACAACGTGATAAAAGTAGGAATTGCCTGATTGAAGACGTGCTGATAAATCGTACATTTTGTAATGGAGGATAGTGTTGGGGTTAAAATTGTGGAAGGTCTCTAGGGAGTGAATGTAATGTTGAGGCTCAAATAGGTGAAGGGTACACAGTGAACGCGACTAAATGAAGACACAGTTGTAGGCTGTAGTATTGTGGAGAGCTGTATCCAACCAAACAACATGATGTGACTATGAGAAGGTCACGGTCGGAAGCTCGATTTATGGAGCTTGTGCTGCGTCTCTAGTGACCTCGTAGCTGATGGATCATTAAACCGGAATCTTCCTTCCCCGCTCTCTATTTCAGGCACGCTCGTGTATAGCGCCAGCACTACGCAGTGCAATAACGTGGGGCAGCATGTACACAGCGCGGGATCTATCCCGTTCCTCTTGTGCGTCCCTAAAATAAGTGTGTTGTGGAGCGACGCGCTGCTCCTTCGGACGGACGTTCGGTTAAAAATATTCCGCGCCTCAAATTAAGTACTTACGTCAGGAAAACTCGCTGCACGCGAAACAGGCCTGCGGCAGCCCGTTGCACCTGCGTGCTGCTCTTCCGGAAGATCACGTTCCGCTTCGCAGCGTCATTCATTCCGCATTCACTCTGGCAGCAGGCCAACACCGTACAGGAACACGTGCTGACAAGTAGATCGTAGGTCACCGTCAGTTCAATCCTGTTGTAAACAAATGCTCCGTCTTTGGTTGTTCACAAAGGCAGAACATTTGTTTACAACCACTTGCCCCTCAAATGCTCAATGTTTATTGCGCAGTACTCATCACAGCATGGTCACAGTGATTCTCAATTATTTGCTGGAGATATTGCACGAATATAGAACATTTTATATTTACATCTACATCTACACAGATACCCTACAAATCACATTTAAGTGCCTGGCAGAGAGTTCAACAACCACTTTCATAACCTTTCTCTACCGTTCCATTCTCTAATAGCGCGCGGGAAGAAACAATGCCTAAATTGTTCCTTTCTCTATCTGATTTCTCTTACTTCATTGGGAAAGTCATGTCTCCCTACGTAGGTGGATGCTAGAAAAATATTTTTACATTCAGAAGTAAAACTCGGTGATTGAAATTTCCCAAATAAATCTCGTCGCAACGAACTAAAGTCTTTCTTGTAATGATTTCCACCTCAAATTGTGCAACATTTCCGTGACGCTCCCCCTCCCCCTAACGTGATAAAACAAAACGAACCTTCTCAATATCTTCCGTCAGTCCCACCTGGTGAGGGTCCCACAATGGGCAACAGTACTCCAGGAGAGGACGCCCAAGAGTGATATAGGCAGTTTCTTTGGTGGAGCTGTTGCATCTTCGAAGGGTTCTGCTAATGAAACGTAACCTTTAGTTCGCCTGCCCCACAATATTTTCTGTGTGTTCTCTCCAGTGAAAGTTGTTCGTAATTGTAACTCCTAAGTATTTGGTAGAATTTACGACCTTAAGGTTTGACAATTTATCGTGTAATTGAAGTTCAGCGGATTTCTTGTAGCGGGCATGTGTATTACCTCACACTTTTCATTATTTAGTGTTAATTGACAATTATCGCTCCATTTAGAAATTTTTTCCAAATCACTTTGTAGTTGTTTTGATCCTCTGTTGACTTACCTAACCGATAAACGACAGCATCATCCGCGAACAGTCTAAGAGAGCTATTCAGATTGACTCTTAAATCGTTTATAAACACAAGGAAGAGTAGGGGACCTATAACGCTTCCCTGGGGAACTCCAGATATCACTTCTGTTTTACTCGATGACTTACCGTCATTTACTACGAATTGTGTCCTTTCTGATAGGAAATCGAGAATCCAATCGCACAGTTGGGGCGATATTCCATAAGCACGTAATTGCATTAGAAATTGCAGTCTCTAGTACTAAACGCAATTTACGTCAGCTATTTAATGTAATGTTTGAATTGAAATTAGTATCAAAGAATTCAAGATACCAAGAATTAAACAATTTACACACGTTGCTGGGTGCGATTTCCTTTTCTGTGAAACCTTTTTTACTGTTTCGCCAAGATCGCTTATTTATTTACCACAATATGCGGTTTCAACTTATCTCCAGTCATCATCAGATCTATAAAAGGAAAGTTCAACCAACGTACCTGCCACTTTACTATCCATGAGCGCTAAAAATCACAGCTTATACATTTTATTTTTGATGTGCAGTATACATACGTGTGGAACTATGGTGTATCTAATCATAGCAATAATGTGAAGCACCGTCTATACGGCGTTCCGTGGGGTTGTCAAATACACAAAACTGTACAGTAACATAGTGCAAGTCAAACATGTCCCCCATAACATAAACGGCCGTCGACACGCTTCTCACAGCACATTAAACCCAACTGCGACGGCTCACGTTAAACTTACAGAAAGCAGTTACCATACAGACGGGGGTGTAATAACTCCATTGCGGCGACTGCGAAGGTTTTTTTGTTGGGCAAACGGGGAAATCATTTTGTACTAGATTCCGAGAGCATATAGGTAACCACAGTAAAACCTCATTTGGTGAGCACTTACCAGAAAACAAACATAAAATCCAAGATATTTGACAAAATATGCGAACATATCATTCTTGTGAAACACAACTAGCTCTCTACTCTCACGATGTGCTGAGTGCTATGGACAAAGGATGTAAAATAGATTCCGTATGTCTAGTTTACCGGAAGGCTTTCGACGCTGTACCTCACAAGTGTCTTCTAATGAAACTGCGCGCTTATGGAATACCATCACAATTGTGCGATTGGATTCGTGATTTCCTGTCAGAAACGACACAGCGAGTTGCAATTGACGGAAAGTCGTCGAGTAGAACTGAAGTGACATCTGGCGTTCCCCAGGGAAGTGTTATAGGGCCCCTACTGTTTCGTATTTTTATAAACTATTTAGGAGACAATCTGAGTAACTCTCCGAGGCTGTTCGCGCACGATGCTGTCACTTATAGGTTAGTAAAGTCACCAGAAGATAAAAAGCAACTGCAAAATGATTTAGATATCTGCATGGTGCAAAAACTGGCAATTTATCATTAATAATGAGAAGTGTGAGATTATCCATATGACCACTAAAATAAGGCCGTTAAACTTTATTTACACGATAGATGTCAAAACGACAGGCCGTAAATTCAATTAAATACTTAGGAGTAACAATTACAAAAAAATGGAAAGAAGACACAGAAAATATTGTAGGGAAAGTGAACCAAATATTACGCTTCGTTGGCAAAAGATGCAACAGTTCTACTAAAGAAACTGCCTACACTACACTTGTGAGTCCTATTTTAGAGTATTGCTGCGCATTGTGGGATCCCAACTAAATGGGACTGACAGACGATTTAGTAAAAGTTCAGAGAATGGCAGCTCGTTCTGTACTATGGCGATATAGAGGTGAGATTGTCAGAGAAATGATGCACCACTTGGGGTGGAAATCATTAAAAGAAAGGCGTTATTTGTTGCGACGGAATCTATCTGTGAAATTTCTTTCACAAACTTTCTCTTCCGAATACGAACATATTTTATTAACACCCACCAACATAGGAAGACATGATCATGAAAATAAACCAAGAGAAATCAGATCGAAAACGAAAAGACTTAGGTGTTCCTTTTTCCCGCGAGCTATTAGAGAATGGAACCGTAGAGAAACATCATAAAAGAGGTTCGATGAACCCTCTGCCATGCACTTCAATATGGCTTGCAGAGTATTTATGTAGACTAGTATGGCCTGTGGTCGTAAATCGACCAATTGTGTTTACAGTGGTCACTGGGGGTAAAATTTTACGTATCATGTCGGCGGCCTCGCGTGATTATGTTGTCTACATCAACAACACGATAGAAAATCTTTGCCCATTTGTTCGAACCACATAGAATGACTTGATTAGTGTATCGTACAGACCATGAAGTAAACAAATAATGCTGTTCCTGGTTTAGGGTTGACAGGTTATTCTATGTACTCTCATCCGCTCAGTAAAAATAATTGCCCTCGTGATTCCATGAGAAAACACCAGCGTTGTCAAGCGTTTGGCTAAAATGAAGACTCACAGGATTCTCAATATTCAGCATCTGTTGCCAACATTATCATAGGAGGCCGCTGGGATATTAGGTAAAATTTAACCGGCACTGGGAGGTATGAATCGGTGTCTTTTACGTGTTAAGGATAAAGCCTCACACAATAACAACAAATAAAGACGGAAGTATATACTTCTCATGCCATTTTCGAATTATATAACTTACATTAGCCTAATATTTGAAATGGAACTACAATTTCGGTGTTCGTATATTTATACAACGCTAAGAAATAATGTTATTTCGATACTGCGATATTCAGAATTCCAGAGCTGACAACATGTCGACTTCGTAGTTCCACCCGTGCACCGCTACATGCCTCTCCCGGCGCATCATCCTTTATATCGGCAATCACATGAAAACAACCATTTCCTTTAACGACTCTTAATCACTACGAAAATGAAGCATTTGAACGGCACAAGAAAGTGAGTTGGGAGCACTCCATGTTTCGATATTCACTTATTTTAATGCGTTATTTTAATACTGTAGATGAGCTGCATTACAGCGTCTTTGGTCGAGGCGAATAGCCAATCAGTGAGCTGATTGTTGTAGAATGTAGAACTTGATCCAAGCTGTAGATAGGAAAATTTCTACTTCCTTTTACCACTTAATGGCTAAATGCACACGTAATATTTATATTCGTGAAATCTACGACAAACAATCTTTCGAATTATATAACTTTCATTGGCCTTCTTGTAGGTATAAATTAGTAATCTGTACCACAATTTTCGTCTTAGCGTATTTATATAATGATGTAGATATTTCATTCGCACTCACCTAATAGGGAGACATGATTCTAAGAATAAGAGAAGTGATATATAAAATGGAAAGATTTAGGTGTTCCTTTTTCCTTTTAGAGAATGGAATGATAGAGAAATATTATGAAAGAAGTTATATGAACCCTCTTCCATGCACTTAAATGAGATTTGCAGAGTAAATATGTTGAAGTACAAGTAGAAAGTTCTACGCAGCTCTCTTCTTGGCTGCCGTCTTTCATCAGCAGCTGCTTTCTGTAAAAAATAAGACGTTTCTCACCCCTTTACTGACCCTTTATCCGCAGTCATACAGCCCGTTCCACAGAACGTTATATTCCTGTGGACAGTCGACTGCAGCAGAGAACAACGTTCATTTCCCGCGGTGTGACGTGTCTCGAAATTACCGTCTGGCGAGCGATACGAACGCATCATAAAACTACAAGACCTAGTCGCCTTGTCCATAGCTTACTACTTCTGCTGCCCTCACAAGAAATTTACGGTCTTACTTGGCCAGCAGCACTTTAATAACAGGCCCTGCTAGAAGGCAATAAAAATCGTCTCGTTTTATCACGTTTTGCACAGTAAATCCGTGCACATACAAGAGACGGCACAGTTGTGTGTTGTTGTGGTGTTCAGTCCGGAGCTGGTTTCATGCACATCTGTACCCTACTGTACCTGAGCCAGCCTCTTCGTCTCCTAAGAACGGCAACCAACATCTGTTTGAAACTGCTTACTGTATTCATATTTTGGTCTCCCTCTGAGATTTTTAACCCACACATTTCCCTCCAAAGCTAAATTTACGGTTCCTTGATGCGTAAGGAATGTTTCTCTCGCCAGTAGAATTGGAAAGAACGCGTAGATAATGTCGTGGGAGGCAAACCAGAGACTGATTTTTATTGGCAGAACCCTTAAAAGATGCAACAGAACTACTAAAGAAACAGTAAACACTATGCTCATCCTTCCTTTTTTGGAGTATTGCTGCCCAGTGTGGGATCCTTATCAAGTGGGTTTGACGGAGGACATGAAAGAGTCCAAAGAAGGGCAGCTCGTTTCGTATTGCCACGATACAGGGGAGACAGCGTTACGGAAATGATACAGGATCTGGGATGGGAATCATTACAACAACGTCTCTCATCGCTGCGGCGTGGGCGTGGGCTACTTGCGAAACTCCAATCTCCAACATTCTCCTCCGAATGCGAAAATATATTGTTGAGTCCCATTTACATAGGTAGAAATGATCGTGAGAATAAAATACGAGAAATCAGAGCTCGAACGGAGAGGTACAAGTGTTCTTTCTTCCCGCGCGCTATTCGAGAATGAAATGGGAGATAAATAGTATGAAGGTGGTTCGATGAACCCTCTGCCAGGCACTTAAATGTGATTTGCAGAGTATCCCATGTAGATGTGGATCCCAGTTTTAGTCAGGGTATGCCAGAAATGTCTTTTCAAGTGTTTGTACATCTATGGGACTCAACTGCTTGGTTATTAGTCCCTAGCTTACAAAATACTTAAACTAAGTTAAACTGACCTAAGGCAAAACACACACACACACACCCATGCCCGAGGGAGGACAAACCCCCGACGGCGAACGGCCGCGCCCTCCGCAGCACGCCGCCTCAGTGCGCACGGCTATTCCGCCGCGGCAAATGTGTTTTCTCCTCGAGCAGTCGCCGCTCGTGCGGTCAAGGGATTGGACTGTGAAACCATGGTTCTAGGTTCGAACCGCGATAATGGCAATTATTTTTTTGCAATTTTCGGTGTATTTAATATTATTCTCAACATTATTACGTAAATCTAATTACTGGCCATCTAATCGTTAGCGTTCTCACAGCCAGTAGGGTGAAACTTATCATAAAAACATCCAAAACATATTTCTCACACCATGCACAACACAAGACGACATATTGTTAAATTCGCTTGTTCTCCGAGATATCGTTTGTGGAGAATATTTAAATTGCTAAAGACGGCAAGAACCTAAATGAAAATTCTGTCCACGAGTCTCGCAAGACGTTAAGGATCTCCAGAGAAAATTTGGAAATGTTTTCGCCACGTGCACAAAATCTGGAGAACTTACTAAACCTAGTACAGTGAAGCCATAACTATCGCAAATTGCATGCAAATATGTTTTAAATAAAGTCGATGAAAGGCAACGTCTTTGCTTCACCCTCCGTGTTGTTAAAAATGTGTCAAATGTACAATGTCCCATCTGAACATAGCCTATTCATTTCCGTACATGCTTTTTATTGCATTTATGAGGGGCGTTTGAAAAGTCCGTGCAAAACGAAAAACTACTAACATTTTCGGGGGAAACCATCTTTATTTTTTGACTAAGTCTCCTTTTAGAATTATACACTTCGTCCAACGCTGTTCTAATTTGTTGAGCCATTCCGAATAATAGGAATTGTCCAAGCCTACAAAATAGATATTAGTTTCTGCAATCCTCCTTTGAATGAAATCTTCGTCCCGCCAGCCATTTCTACAACTTGGAGGGAACAAATAGTAGTCCGAGGGAGCCAAGTCTGGAGAACAAGGGGGTGGGGGGGGGGGGATGAAACGAGCTGGAACGCTACTTCCAATAATTTTGCGACCACAACTGCTAAGATGTGTGCTGGTGCATTGTCGTGATGGAAAAGGACTTTTTTGTTGGCCAACCGCCGGCGTTTTTCTTGCAGCTCAGTTTTTAAAACGGTCCAATAACGATGATTAATATGCATATATAATAGTTTTATCCTGTTCCAGATAGTCGATGAGGATTATTCCTTCGTATCGCAAAATACAGTCGCCATAACCTTACCGGCCGAAGGAACGGTCATCGCCTTTTTTGGTGCAGATTTTCCTTTGGTAACCCATTGTTTAGATTGTTCTATGGTGTCAGGATTATAGTAATGAATCCATGTTTCAACCACATTGATGAAACGACGCTTAAAGTACTGCGGATTCTTCCTGAACAGCTGCAATCCTTCCATCCAACACTTCACACGATTTCGTTTTTCATCACGAGTGAGCAATCGCGACACCCATCGTGCGGATAATTTTCTCATGTCCAAATGTTTATGTACCCGTTCATTCGAGATGCATACAGCACTAGCAATGTCGCACATTTTTCAACGAGCGAGGTGGCGCAGTGGTAACGCACTGGACTCGCATTCGGTAGAACGGTGGTTCAAATCCACCTCCGGCCATCCAGATTTAGGTTTTCCGTGATTTACCTAAATTACTCCAGGCAAATGCTGGGATGGTTCGTTTCAAAGGGCACGGACGATTTCCTTCCCTATCCTTACCCAAAACTCCGAGCGTAAGCTCCGTCTCTAATGACTAAGCTGTCGACGGGAAGTTAAACCCCAAACTTCCTTCCTTCCCTCTCACGCACTGTAACTCTCCTGTCATTCATCACCATATCATGGATTATATCAATGATATCTGGAATCGTAACCTCGATAGGGCGTCCAGAACGTTCAGCGTTACTTGAGCTCATATGGCCACTCCGAAAATTTTGAAACCACTTGTAAACTGTTCTAATCGAAGGTGCAGAGCCGCCATAATGTTTATCAATATTCTCTTTAGTCTCCTGAGGCGTTTTGTGTTTCATAATGTAATGTTTAATCACCACACGAAATTCTTTTTCGTCCATTCTTTGACATCAATCGACTTCCTTGATTCACACGAATGCCAAACACAAAGAAATAGACCAATATGGCTGAAACTTAGTGTATGTTCTTTCCAAAGATGCTACTAACTAAACATGACCTCGATACGCTCTGGTAGTGCCATCTCTCGGACTTCGCGCTTACTTCTCAAACGCCCCTCGTATGTATCTGTTATTTATTCACTATTTCTCTGAAACTGGCCATAGCTTCTGACGTGGGACCAAATCAAGAGTCTTTCGTAAATCTAAAAATCTATAATGTAGATGTGTTCCATTTGACAGACAATCTTATTTATTAATTTCAAAGTTTAAAAACAGGTTTGCAGCCAAGATCGCTATCTCCATTTAATTACATCTGTAGTAATTTTACATGAATTCACTGCTGTTCATGTAAGATTTCTACAGGTCTGAAGATGGCGTCTAGCACGCCGAAACCGGTAATGTAATTAAATGAAGATAGCGATCTTGGCTGTTTTTAAACAATTCAAGATCGCCCCAATAATGAGTTCCTTATATAATTTCAAAGTTGTGGTCGGGAAAACAATGAAGCGAGAGGAGTGTCTCCGGTGCGTTGCGCGGCATCGGCCGGCAGGTTACGGCGCTAGTCGGTGGGTGTCCCAGTTTCGCCAGGACGCTGTGCAGGCGCCGCGCCGGGTTATTTCGGCCCCTCGGGAACTCCCCGCGGGTGTTTACGGGCACCGCCGCGGAAAACACTCGCTAACTTGCCGGCCGAGGCTCGGCGAGTCTATCGGCGGATCGGCAGCTGAGTTAAACGGCTCGCAAGTCGAGCGCCATCGGCGGAATCGATGAGCTACGGCGGGCGTGTCCGCTGCCGCTGTGCAAACCTACCTGCCGCCTCGCCGAAGAGCATACTGCACGGCACACCTATCGCAAAGCCCCGAGCGTACAAGTCTGCAACTTCACGCGACACCTAACGTTGGGGGAAAGTTTTACCTATCGACCACGGCCTATCAGCTCGAAAATTTCAAGTGAAGTTAACGCCAGCCGTGAAAGGCTGAGGTATCGTTTATACCCTCAAATTTGTGTGTGTGCCGTCTGGGTGAAATCAAAAGCCGCACGGGAGTAGCCAAGCGGTCTGGAGCGCCACGTTACGGATCGCGGCGCCTCCCACGTCGGAGGTTCGAATCCTCCCTCGGGCATGGGTGTGTGTGTTGTCTTTAGGTTTGGTTTAACTTAGTTTAACTAGTTTGTAAGTCTAGGGACTGATGAGCAACGTAGTTTGGACCCATAAGATTTACAAACAATTGAACATTTTTTTGCGAATTCGAACCCTGGCAGACCTTGCGCAGGCCGAACACCGCCCAGCAGGGTAGACCAAAGCTTCAGTCGATGAGTAGTTTACATGCAGCGACTTGTTTGCGCAAACAAGGGCGGTACACACGGATCTGAGTACATGTCGTAGCGTGTAAATGGGTCTTAAAGACGCCGTAAGAACCCATTCGCAGCGTTGAGCAGCGCCATCGGTTGTGTGGCTCCAATGCCACTGGTAATACCAAACGGCTAGTCCGTCCAAGTCCGAGGAATACTAAGCCATCGTAACCGACTCCAGTTTCTTGTACATGCTTCTCTACTGACAACACAGAGACGTCAGCTCTGTATTACGTAGGACTTCAGCTCATATCAGTGCTTCATTTTTTACATTCTCCATCTCCCCACCTACTTTGGAAATAACAAGTTTGGATTTTTGAAAACTTATGATAAAACATACAATAATTAGACATTTTTACAGTTACGAAATTTACTATTTGAAAACATAATTCCTTATAACGAAAACAATCAGTCACAATAACTACGAGGGGGAATTGGAATAATACGTTTCGCCTGTCGACTGTGGTCAGAGTTGCATGTGAAAGGAAAAAAATTGAATGAGACATTAAAGATAAGAGATATTAATAAGACATATTAAAACTGGTATGTTGTTTGGTGGAATGTAGGTTAGGCTGTTCTATTGATTGGAAAACAAAAAGGGTCGCTACAAGGATTTGACAATAGTGAGCCAACTAAAGGAGTTCTGTTTCAAAAGCTACTCATTCAAAAATAATCTGGTGTTAAATGCAGCATTAAGAATTGTCATAAGCTGGTAGTTAACACTCACAATAACTAACTTTCCAATCAAGCTGATAAAAGATTAGTTGAACACATTTTTTCTATTCTTTGACAATATAATTCTGTTTAGTTATGGCCCTAATATTAATACCTGCACAGTTAATTAGGAAACAGTGGGTTTAAACTGATTGAAAGCGCAACGGATATTTTGAACACAGCAAGAACAATACGTAGTCTGCATAAGGCTCACTGACTACAGTATAAATTTGACTACGAGAGAAATCCACAAACCACTTTCTAATAATGCAACTGCAAGAATTTATTTCGCTGACTGACTGATTGCAGAAACTTAGTATCTTGTTCATCAGTGTATTATTGCACAACAATCGCTGTTTTTACTAAACGTCACACCAATAAAGAAACATGTTAATCAAACTCAGCTTAGTCAATATTATGCTTTGATTTTAATAGTCAATAACTTTCAATGACAGGAAGAGGGTTAGCTTTCTAACTACAAAAGTGAAACAGGTAAGGAGGTTCAACTTTCTACTTTCTCAATTATTATTAACAATAATGATTACATTACCTAATGACTGAAGAACAACAAAATCTTCTCAGACTAATACATATATGAATGATAGAAAATCTTATAAAGACAGAACTGTGTCTGTGAAAATCAGATTTCTAAATTATTCCATCAGCTGGTACAAAAGCAGCTAACCAAAGCACGTCCGATCAATACCAGAACTACACACCGACTCTCTCTCTTTCTGTTCAACTAGTACTCACATACATAGTCTTTGACAGAGATGTTACACAACAGAGTAAACCATAGACTTAGTTACTCAAAGAAGTTCATATAACATTTTACATCCAAATATCGATACAAGACAGACGAAACAATATTATTGAATTTTGACAAACATGTTTCAATATCTTTATTTTTCTTCATAATTTCCAAGTACTTTGAGACATTTGCCACGCCGCTTTATAAGCTTCAAAAAGCCTTCAAGGAAAAAATCAGCCGCGGCGGAACGGCCGAGCGCATTAAGGCTCTATGCTCCGATGCGCGAGGCCGTTCACCGTCGGGGGTTCGAATCCCCCCACGGGCATGGATGTTTGTGCCGTCTTTAGTATAAGCTAGTTCGTAAGTAGTTTGTCAGCTTAGGGACTGATGACTCCGTAGTTAAGACCCATAAGCTGTATAAACATTTGAACATTTGAAAAAAAAATCAGGCCGTTGCATACGGAAGAAGCGTTGAACGGCTTGTTTGACGTTAGCATTGCTTCCAAAGTACCTTCCAACGAGAGCCTTCTTCAGAACCGGAAACAGTTGGATGACACTTGCTGCGAAATCAGGACTGTATAGCAGATGATGCCATACTTTCCGCTTCTATCGGCCTCGAGGTTTCTACTGTTGCACGTCAACTGCTCCCATTACGTTGTCAGCCCATTGCCACGTACACTGGCGCCGGTGCAGCGGCAAATTGTAGTTACGTAGACATTTAATAGAAGTGCGTAATTTTAAATCTTCGCAGAAGACTAATACGAGTTGGAAAAAAGAAAATAAGAGCGCGAGTTTCGTTACAGCGCAGTAGCGCGCTTACTTCCGGTTGCGTCAGGCAGTCAGACAATTCATTGCGCGCACGTGGCCTAGTGTCGCAAACTGAAGCAATTCTCTCAGGCATTCGGTGCCATCCAACTGTTGCTACTACGCCTTGGACGTACGGCTCTATAGTTCCTTGTTAATACACGAATCATGGCGGTTCCTCCTCTTTAAAGTTACCTACAAGACCCAAAAGCCATCACACAGTATACGGTGGATGGTACCTTGTGAAAATCCTAGAGTTTGCCGACCGCGGTGGCCGAGGGGACTGAGGCGCGTCAGTCACGGTCTGCACGGCCACTACGGTCGGGGGTTCGAATCCCCCCTCGGGCATGGATATTTGTGCCGTCCTTAGTGTTAGCTTGTTTATAAGTAGTTTGTAAGCTTAGGGACTGATGACCCCGTAGTTAAGTCCCATAAGCTATAAAAACATTTGAACATTTTGCTAGAGATTTCCTTCTAACGACATATCGCATATGCAACAAGGCTACATCATCCGTACGAGCCACAACCGTATCCCTGTTTAACGATGTGTTGTTGTGGTCTTCAGTCCGGAGACTGGTTTGATGCAGCTCTCCACAATACCCTATCCTGAGCAAGCCCCTTCATCTCCACATAAGAACGGCAACCTACATCTGTCTGAATCTGCTTACTGTATCCATCTCTTGGTCTTCCGCTGCGGTTTTTACCCCACACACTTCCCTCCAATGCTAAATTCACAATTCCTTGATGTCTAAGAATGTGTCCTACCAATCTATCCCTTCTTTTAGTCAAGGTATACCAGAAATTTCTTTTCTCCCCAATTCTGTTCAGTACCTCCTCATTAGTTACGCGATCCACCCACCTAATCTTCAGCATTCTTCTGTAGCACCACATTTCAAAAGCCTCTATCCTCTTTTTGTCCACACTGTTTATCGTCCACGTTTCACTCCCATACAAGGCAACACTCCATACAAATGCCTTCAGAAAGGACTTCCTTACGCTTAAATCAATATTCGCTGTTAACAAATTCCTCTTTTTCAAGAACGCCTTTCGACCCATTGCCATTCTGCACTTTATATCCTCTGTACTGCGACCATCATTTGTTATTTTACTGCCGAAGTAACAAAACTCATCTACCTCCTTTATTGTTTCGTTACCTAATCTAGTTCCCTCAGCATCACCTGATTTTCTTAGACTGCACTCCATTACCCTAGTTTTACTCCTGTTAATGTTCATCTTATATGCACCTTTCAACACACTCTCCATTCCGTTCAATTGCTCTACCAGGTCCTTTGCTGTATTTGACAGAATTACTATGTCTTCGGCAAAACACAATGTTTTTAATTCTTCACCCTGAACTTTAATTCCTTCTCCAAATTTCTCCTTGCTTTCCTTTATAGCTTGCTCAATGTACAAATTGAACAACACTGGGGAAAGGCTACAACCCTGTCTTACTCCCTTTCCAACCACTGCATCCCTTTCATGCCCTTCAACTCTGACAACTACTGTCTGGTTTTTGTGCAACTTGTAAATAACCTTACGCTCCCTATATTTTACTCCTGCTTGCTTCAGAACTTGAAAGAGTTTATTCCAATCAACATTGTCAAAAGCCTTCTCCAAATCTACAAAAGCTAGAAATGTAGGTTTCCCTTTTCTTAATCTATCTTCTAGGATAAGCCGTAAAGTGAGTATTGCCTCCCGTGTTCCTAAATTTCTCCTGAACCCAAACTGATCTTCCCCGAGGTCGGCTTCTACCAGCTTTTCCATCCTTCTGTATATAATTCGTGTTAATATTTTGCAACCATGACTTATTAAACTGATGGTTCTGTAGTTTTCACACCTGTCTGCACCTGCTTTCTTCGGAATGGGGATTATAACATTTTTTTTAAAGTCTGAGGATACTTTATCCGACTCATACATCTTACACACCAGGTGAAACAGGTTTATCATGGCTGGTTCTCCCAAAGACTTCAGTAGCTCTGAGGGAATATCATGTACTCCAGGGGCCTTGTTTCGATTTATGTCTTTCAGGGCTTTGTCAAATTCTTCTCTCAGTACAGTATCTCCTATTTCATCTTCATCTACATCCTCTTCCCTTCCTGCAAATGCCGCTGTAACTAATGCCGCTGTAACGATGTAACTAATGCAAATTTCCTTCAGACATGCAATTGACGCATTTTAGCCAAAGGAAGGCGTGAGACATTTAATGAACGTCTCTCCCTGTGTGGAAATCACATAATGGAATGTATAAGCACTCAAGGCTAGTAGACAATGTGTTACATATGTGTTTGAGTCTATCAGCGGCATTTGCAGGTATAACACGCTGCCTAGTGATGTGGAGATGTGAACTATATGCGGATAAGCACACGCAATCTATCAGTCTGTCAGCAACGGTTGCAGTCATGACAGCCGGCCGCGGTGGCCGAGGTTACTGAGGCGCTCCAGTCACGGTCAGCACGGCCACTACGGTCGGGGGTTCGAATCCCCCCTCGGGCATGGATATTTGTGCCGTCCTAGTTCGTAAGTAGTTCATAAGTAGTTTGTAAGTTTAGGGACTTATGATCCCGTAGTTAAGTCCCATAAGCTTAACAAACATTTGAACATTTTTTGCAGTCATGACACGCTGCCTATTGATGTGGGAAAGCGAACTGTATGCAAGAATAGAACGTGACACCAAGGCACATTGGATGGATAAATATATGCATACCGTTTATATCATGCCACAGTGTTACATCTTTTAAATATTTTATGCCTGGACAGTTAAGATTCGACAATGGCTCTTTAATGAGTTGAAACTAGCCATCAAGCAATTATGTAAATAAGTGATCTGGGCAAATAAAGAAATCTCACAGGACAATCATCACCAGTTTTTAGATCGTATCCTAAACCTGAATAATAATGTCAGGTAACTATATTACATATGAAAGTTTGGGTCAGTACTGGAGGCGTGGACGCAGAGTGTAGCGATTAAGGCAACCGCTCGCGAAAAGCGAGTTCGAATCCCGAACCGGGGCAAATTTCATTGGTCTACAACAGAAGCTGATTCAATTTCACACTTGCGAATAAATTTCCTGTCCCTTTTAGTTGATGACTATGATGACAGGCAGAGGCCAGACTGTATATTTTTCGATTTTCGGACGGCGTTCGAGACGGTGTCGTACTGCAGAAGCTAACGGAAGTACAAGCAAGAGTAATAAATACTCGTCAAATATATTTGAAAACTTAATTTTAACAGCAAATTTGCACTCCTTTAACACGTTGTATATCACGGCAAAACCTCCGCACGTTTTATTCCTGTTTTAACCCTGCGGCAGGCGCGCTTAAGATTGTTACGTCAGCGGCGCGTGCGGCACTCAGTACCGCCTACATTTAAATACATAGAAAAGCTATTTTTTAAATAATTTGGGTGGAATTAATTATTTATTGTGTATAACATCATTCTTAACAGCAACGTTTAATATGATCTGTATACATATATAGACGGTGCATGGGAAAATTAAAATTGTTACAGTATATCTGACATACGTTTCCTGGATGTTTCGTAAGCGCAACTTAATAACAAATTCTAAATAAATTATAACCACAGATATGATTCGATTATTTACCATTGTTAAAGCAAGTTTTACCAAAAAAGTGTAATGTGTATAAAATCTTTGTAGTAATAATAAAGAATAAGGCAGTCAGTAAATACATATCAAGAATCACACCCTTTCTTCCTCCAGAGAAGCTTTGCAATCATTATATGTGACAACTTTAGGGCAATGTTGCTTGCAAACGAATCTTCTGCAGCTATTGCAAGTGACAGTAGTTTAAAATTCTTTTTACCACCACAAAGATGGCACCTTCCACACCTTCTTACAGTCTCATCGTGATTGGCGGGAATTGATCGATGAGGTGACAGAAATTCTTGAATATCTCTTGGTAGAGTAGAGAGCTGAGCCCTTTCTTTCAAATGTTGTAAAACAAAGCTTCTAATCATCAAAACATCCGACAGTGGTACGGCTACATGCACTTACATTACCGGGCGCGTGCGGTACGCAGTGCCGTCTCGGTGCTGTCGTCCACTCCACAGGTCAGTCACAGCTGGTATGGTGAATATATTGGTGGCGCAGTAATGTAGTTTGGCGCGTGACTAAACAATCGAAGCATATCTAGCACCATTGTTGCGTGCTCGACACGCTGACATAATTATTGAAAGAAAACAAAATTGGCGGCACTGCATGCCGCCACGCGCCCGCCGCAGGTTTAAGTGACATAAAACATCAGCTCTACAATACGAACACTTCTTAAAGACTCACCAATATGACGGAGGCAGGCTTCAGATTTTCAGCCTAAGGGCATCTCCCTATATTCTAACCTCCTTCTTTGGAGAAGAGGAATGATGGGCGGAAGCCGAAGTTGACTGACAATGACCGACGAGCGTTCAGAACGATTTTGGCCAGACAACATGAATATACCGCGGCAGAAACAACTACGAAACTCAGCAGTCAATGCAGTGACAGTGTTTCGATAAAATCAGTATGGCTGGAGCTTAATGTCGGTGGAATTGCTGCAGTTGGTAGACACTTAATAACGGTAGCCAACGCAAATGTACAGAGGAAGTGGTGCTACGATTAGTCTTGTGTTGTTCGCAAAAGAACTAGTTCGGAAGAGCGCTCCCATAGGCGAACTACGCGAACTAGTTCGCAGATCCCTCGCCTCTTTGTTCGTCCGCTCCTTTTCCGAAAACTAACGGGAAACAGCAAGAGGACGCGAGAGCGCGCAGAATCGCATGATTCCCTTCTGCCATTGACCTTCATTTGGAGCTGAGATGAAGCTCAGCTGTAGTTTCATAGGTCACTGCTACAAGAAATCTATTTTAAAAATAAAGTACTACGAGTACTCTGTATGCAAAGTAGTTGAACACAATTGTATCACCAATTCGTGTGAATAACTGATTTATTTGGCTAAGTATTTGATGTCAAATTGCCCAAAAATACGGATAATAGCACACGCTTTGGCAACACTGATTCATTATATAAAAAAGCTGTCATAAAAAAGAGCTCTTTTAGTAGCGGTAGCAAAAGCCAAAAACAGCGGACGAACTAGGAGCAGCGGACGAACTAGGAGCAGCGGACGATTATGCCAAACGTATCTCGCTTCATAGTTCGTTGGATTCTTTTCCGAAGACCGACGGGCAATAGCGAGAGGGCGCGTAGCAGAATTAAAAATCACGTGTTTGCCTTCTGCTGATGAGTCATTTCGAGGTGAGCGTCTGCCTGCTAGATTACATAGTTCAGTGCTACAATATTTCTGGTTTGAAGTGTTCTGCAGTCTGCAACATCTGACTAATAAATTCCATAATGCCAAGATATAGAGGTAACTCTAAACTTAAACGCGAGAAATTAACCACAAACTGTTTCTTTTGGTGTGCGTGATATCGTTAGCAGCTCAAGGAGCAAGAGCATGAAGCAGCTAGGTGGAGGAACTTCCCCCTCCACCTACACGCACGCCACTCAGCCGTCACTGGGAGCGGACGTACTAAAAGAGCGAATTAGTTCGCGGAAGAGCCGCGAACTAAAGTGAGCGCTCCCGATCGCGAACTATCATTCGCAAGTCTAGGTACGATCATACATCCTGCACACCTGATGACTGGAAGTATGTGGTTTGGTCCGATCATCATCCTTTACATTGTTTCCTACTAGCAACCCCGTTTATGTATCGAAAACCTGAAGATACCCTTTCAATATACCTTGCTTACTTCCTACAGTCAACCATGAGAGTCAGGCATGATCTTGGCATCTATATCGTGGTATTAAACTATTTCTACGATTACTCTCATTGGTCAGGGCTCTGTGAATGAATATCTCACTACACTCGACGACACACTGCTTACTATGAGTAACGTATTGCTAACAAATACTGCCATAGTCCAAAATACACACATGCAAAAGTGTTAAAGCGTGCTTTGTACAGCATCAGCAAAATCATAAAACATCTCTCGTGGGCACGAGGGAGTAGCCACGTGGTCTGAGGCATCACACTACAGACTGAGCGTTCGCTCTCGGCGGAGGTTCGAGTCCTCCCTCTGGCTTGGCTGTGTTTATTGGCCCTAGTATAATTTAAGTCGTTTGTGAGGGACCGATGACCATAGCAGTTTGGCCCAATAGGTTTACAAACATGTGAATATTTTGACACGTCTCTCTTGGATAGCACAATCACCATATATCAATATGAGTGAGCCGTTATGAGGAATTTAATAGCGGAGAGTGAGGACCAAATTTACAGCTCCAAAATCGTTTAAGAAATTGGCGGATGTTTTGGGTACAATTACATTCTGTTGGAAACTATTTAGACACTTTATGAATCTGTCCTTCGAAGCGCCATTGGTGGTTTAAATGTTCAATTTTTTGTAAATCTATGGGACATAACTTATTTGGTTATTAGTCCCTACGCTTACAAACTACTTAAACTAACCTAAGGACAACACAGACACTCATGACCCATGGAGAACTCGAACCTCCGACGGCGAGCAACCACGCGATCCGCAGCAAGACGCCTTAGACCGCTCGGTCACTCCACCACGGCGGCAATGGTGGGCCAACGCCGTATTAATAAATAAATTTTGTTTCTTTGTTTGGGGTTTTCTTATTTTTTGTCCACCCCCTGTGTAACTGTACACGCAGACACGTGTGGTACACGTGTCCTCCTGGAGGGTAGTGGGGTGGCGAGAGGTAGGGCATCAGGTCAACCGTTAATTTGGCGTGTGAAATGGATAATAACAATGGCGACACCGCGTCATAGTGGTATAAAGGCAAAAGGAAAAGAAAAAGAAGAGAGAAATTGTAAGGGGCGTTAAAAATCTTACGTGCGAGGGCGTTGCAGCATCATATATCACGCAGAATAGCGTGACTCTGCATATGTAAACACCAACACGCAGTAAAGGCATTACTGTAGCATTTGCGTCTTTCCAACGTGCGTGTCATAATGCGGAAACGCAAAGTGTAGCGACTTTATTAGCAAATGCGTCCAAAGAGGGCCAAAGTGGCATCATGTTTTTCTTTACTGCCAAAGGACAAACACGTGCAAACATAAAGTGCGGGATGAATGTTTGACTGCTGCATCACCTGTATAGAATTTATTATTGTCCGTAAAAGGTGTGACCGTTTCATTATAACACGTGTTGCCAAATCACAAATGTAACGCGGAATCTGGATCAGCTCATGGGAGAGACAGTAGACCAACCTTCCTACGAATGTAGTCCTGATTACTCCCCACGCGAATATCACACCTTCGGTACGTTAAAAAGAACACCCTAAACTTTCGACCATTCGTGCCGTACGATGCTGTGCACGAAGCAGAGCGTTCTGTTTGCGATCTGTGTATTTTCAATCAGGTACGTCGGTGCAATGTTGGCTAAATGCTCACAGTGATTCTGTCTGATTTCTATATATCGATACTGGACTGTACGACCTTAGAATGGAAACTGCTTGCGTCTCTTATAACGTGAATTGAGGTGTTTCTTTTGTCATGTTATCTATATCTATAAATGTTAATGTCTGTTCGGTGTACGTTTATTACGTCTGAACCACAAGACATAAAGAGCTAAAAATTTGTACAGTTACTAATGTCTACCCTGAGAAGGCTTTAGGCACGGTTTTATGGCAATCGGATAGCTATATATCTATAATACTAATGTGAATGTCTGTTCCGTGTACGCTTATCACGACCGAACGACAAGACGAAGAGCCTTAAATATTTATACAGTTACTAATTTATACCTGAGGAAGGTTTTAGGCACGGTTTTATAGCGATCTCATATTTAGTAATTTGAAGAATATAACGCGAAATGCGGAACAATAATTACTCTTTCAAAATTATATTTACTCTTTGAAAATAGTTTTATTGGTTGCATTGTTGCTTGAGGGTTGATAATGATAAAAGGGTCGAGTATATTGGGACGGAAAGTTATCAGTGTATATAAAATTCTACGTGTTTGTGTGTGTGTTTGTGTGTGTGTGTGTGTGTGTGTGTTAATATTCCGCTCTGCACCGAAACCTTCAGAACGCAAACGAACGGTCTGTGTGTATTTGTTGTCGGAAGTCCCCCGTTGTACACCATAGCAGTTCCATGCCGATAGCGATAAGGAAGTGGTAGATATGGAGGTTGAGAGTCGTCAAATTATAAAAAAAATTCGGACTGAAGGCCAGCGATGAGGTTTGCGACTCTATAGCAAGGAGGTTACATACAGCGAAACGTGATGCGACATACCATATCTTTGGCCTATGCTTGCTACAAATGTCTTCCGCTCCTTCTCTGTAAGGATAAGCATACCCATAAGGTAATATAAGATTGAATAAATAAATAAAGCAGTAAAAAAGAAATTTCTTTTAATACATCTATTTAAAAAATCGATTTAACGTTTCGCGCATTATCTATCATAATCAACAAACACGCGAGCGGAGCCGCGGGTTTAAGCTAGTATGATGATAAATTAGGTTGCGAACTTAAATGAGGTCTGGTATGAAGTTGCATATTTCAAAATCGGTGGCAGTTCGATTACGCTTAAGGCAGCAGCAGTTTGGAGTGCTGTGGCAAGACGTAGAACCGGAGCATCAGTAACTGCTGTCGTAATCCTCTGGAAGGCAGCCAGCGTGCTCTGAGCCCGTATTTCTCCACTGTGTAAGCTCTCTCAACGCCAAGACCACACCGGTAGGTAAATGGGTGCCTGTAGCGACGTCATCGTTAAAGATTCCGGGGGTAGCGCTCCTTGCCTGCAACATGTTACTCTCTGGCTAGGATAGCGATTACTCTTTTTCAAATCCATTTGCAAAGGGACCTCTCGGTTGATTTCGAACTCAACCAGGCAAAAAAAAAAAAAAAAAAAAAAAAAAAAAAAAAAAAAAAAAAAAAAAAAAATAAATAAATAAATAAATAAATAAAAAAAATAAAATAAAAAATCTGAATGCATTGCAATGTGTATGGTAGTGGGTGCCTCGCATTACATTGTACATCCAGATGGGAGTCCAAAATGCAAGATCAACAGTGATCGGAGATATTAGAGACACATTTATTTAGGGAATAACACGTTGTACAAAGATAACAAAAACATGTTTATTACCTGCAATGGATCTTATCACTGTCTACATTATTGATAATAATATCGGTTGTACAGGGAAAATATGTAATATTACTTAATTTCGAATTAAACAGAACATTCCAGTGCATCGAAAAACACCCAAAGACATGTAATTTCTTTATACAATTAAGACGATCAATAATTCTTTCTTCAATGCGGATACGTACTAGGTCAGAACTCAACCTAGGTATTTAGTTGAATTTGCGCCCTCCAGATCAGATTGTCTTAACTTGAAGCGAAGTTTAACGGATTTCTTTTACTGCTCATGTGGACTGCATAGCAGTGATTTTCCTACAGTGTGTTAGATATGGCTTTCGTCGGCCATGCCGCAGTGGATACATCGGTTACCTGTTGAGCTTAGCTAGAATTTGGATGGGTTACCGTCCGCTCTAGGCAACCGGGGCGCACTCAGACCTTGTGAAGCCAATTCAGGACCTTCATTATTTAAGACTTCGCGGCTCCGATCTTGGAAACTGGCAAAACGGCGGTTTGACAGGGTGCTAACCACATACCCCTACATACCGCATCCACCGACGCCTCCAGATTGAGGACGACACAGATACCAGTCGTCAGAGATGGACCTTCAGAGGCCTCTAGGAAGGAGTTGAGTTTGGCCGGAAAAGACTGTGTCGGTTTAATTCGTTGACTGCGGATACCGCCTGGGATAGTAGATGTACTTTTTTTTAACTTATGTATTTTTTTTATATAGTGACTAAGTGCAATGTTGAACTTCTTATTTTGTACCCAAGTTTTAACAAGATGACCAGATTATGAGATATATATATATATATATATATATATATATATATATATATATATATATATATATATATATATATGACCAGATGATGGTGACACAGTGCAACGAAACCGGTCGTCACTTAATAAATTGTTAGTTTGCGATCTTGGCTTCTCATTTGGAAACTATAGTACTGAAAATGGTTTCAGCGTCATCCATCAACAGATACCGTAAGAACATATCTGCCAGAATGCCATCTCTTTGTACCCTGTAACAGCTGTAATTCTGAGTGTAATATCTCTATATATAAAAGGAAGTGTCCCGATTGACTGACGGCCTGATTGACTGACTGACTGACTTATCATCGCCCAGCCCAAACCACTGAAGATAGAAACTTGAAAATTGTGGAGGGTGTTGATCTTACTCTGTAGGCGTCATTTAAGAATCGATTTTACGATATTCCGTGCGTAAGGGCGTGAAAAAATGGATGAAACGTTTTTTGAAAATACGTATCTATTTAGGCAATTTTGAAGCTAGAACTACAAAATTTCGGATTTTAATTCATGGATCGAATTTAAAAGACACTTGTTTCGACATTTTTTGAAATTCGACAAATAAGGGAGGGAAACAGGTGACGCAGAAAATTGATTTTCAAAAATATGTTGCTGTTAACTCAAATTTTAAGCTACAACTACGAAACTTCGTATATGGAATCTTGGTCAGGATTAAAAATCCATGATTTTTAGTATTTTTGGAAATTCAACAAGTAATAGGGTTAGAGGATCGAACATTCTTTTTGAAAACACGTTGCTATTGATACAATTTTGAAGCCAGAGCTGCAAAAATTGATATTTGTATAGTTGGTTAGATGTTAAGAAATACGTGTTTCGGTATTTTTGGAAATTCAACCATCAACGGGGTTAAATTGGAGAGGTGGTGTTTTTGGAAAATATTTTGCTATTTCGGCAATTTTCTACATCTACATACATACTCCGCAATTCACCGTAAGGTGCGTGGCGGAGGGTACACTGTACCACTACTAGCGATTTCCTTTCCTATTCCACTCCCAAATTGAACGAGGAAAAAAAGAATGCCTATATGCCTCCGTACGAGCCCTAATTTCTCTTATCTTGTCTTTGTGATCTTTACGCGAAATGTAAGTAGGCGGCAACAAGATCGTACTACACTCAGCTTCAAATTCCGGCCCTCTAAATTTACTTAACAGAAATTCACGAAAAGAACGTCGTCTTTCTTGCAGCGATCCCCAATTGAGTTGCCGGAGCATTTCCGTGACACTCGCGCATTGGTCGAACCTACCGGTAACAAATCTAGCTGCTCGCCTCTGAACCGCCTCTATGTCTTCCTTCAAACCGATCTCTCTTTTGAAGTTAGAACTACAAATTCTCGGATTTGGATTCGGAGTTCGAATTTAAAAGACACGTGTTTCGGTATTTTTGTAAATTAGACTAATACGGGGGTGAAATAAGAGAGGCAAAAATTGATTTTCAAAAATATGGTGCTGTTAACACAAATTTCAAGCTATAACTACGAAACTTAAGACATGGATTCTTCATCAGGATTAAAAAGAAACAAGTGGTGCAGACCAACCAGCCTACGCATGCGAAGCAGCGGGGGTTCAGCTAGTTAACAGATAAAGTGAACAGGCCCCGTGCCACGGAGTCACAGTCGAGCTTCTTAATGCCATCCGAACGAGTGAGAAAGGGTCAAATTGAGGCCTTCTTACCGGCGAAATAATCATTTCGGAGATTTTCGGCACAAGTTCACTACTGGCCATTAAAATTGCTACACCAAGAAGAAATGCAGATGGTAAACGTATTGATTTGGACAAAAATATTATACTAGAACTGACATGTGATTACATTTTCACGCAATTTGGGTGTATAGATCCTGAGAAATCAGTACCCAGAACAACCACCTCTCGCCGTAATAACGACCTTGATAAGCCTGGGCATCGAGTCAAACAGAACTTGGATGGCGTGTACAGGTACAGATGCCCATGCAGCTGCAACACGATACCACAGTTCATCAAGAGCAGCGACTGGCGTATTTTGACGAGCCAGTTGCTCGGTCGCCATTGACCAGACGTTTTCAATTGGTGAGAGATCTGGTGAATGTGCTGGCCAGGGCAGCAGTCGAACATTTTCGGTATCCAGAAGGCCGGTACAGGACATTCAACATGCGGTCGTGCATTATCCTGCTGAAATGAAGGGTTTCGTAGGGATCGAATGAGGAGTAAAGCCACGGGTCGTAACACATCTGAAATATAACTGCCACTGTTCAAAGTGCCGTCGATGCGAACAAGACGTAACTGAGACGTGTAACTAATGGCACCACATACCATCACGCCGGGTGATACGCCAGTATGCCGATGACGAATACACGCTTCCAATGTGAGTTCACAGCAATGTCGGATGCAACCATCATGATGCTGTAAACAAAACCTGGATTCATCCGAAAGAATGACGTTTTGCCATTTGCGCACCCAGGTTCGTCGTTGCGTACACCATCGCAGGCGCTCCTGTCTGTGATGCAATGTGAAGGGTAGCCGCAGCCATGCTCGCCGAGCTGAGAGTCCATGCTGCTGCAAACATCGTCGAACTGTTCGTGCAGATGGTTGTTATCTTGCAAACGTCCCCATCTGTTGACTCAGGGATCGAGACGTGGCTGCACGATCCGTTACAGCCATGCGGATTAGATGCCTGTCATCTCGACTGCTAGTGATACGAGGCCGTTGGAATCCAGCACGGCGTTTCGTATTGCCCTTCTGAACCCACCGATTCCATACTCTGCTAACAGACACTGCATCGTGACCAACGCGAGCAGCAAAGTCGTGATACGATAAACCGCAATCGCGAAAGGCTACAATCCGAACTTTCTCAAAGTCGGAAACGTGATGGTACGCATTTCTCCTCCCTTCACGAGGCATCACAACAACGTTACACCAGGCAACGCCGGTCAACTGCTGATAGTTTATGAGAAATCGGTTGGAAACATTGCTCACGTCAGTACGTTGTAAGTGTCGCCAACCTTGTGTGTATGCTCTGGAAAGCAGAGGAAGACTAAGGGGGGGGGGGGGGGGTCAGCACCAAAGTGAATTCCCACATTACCAATGAAGGGAGCCACTAACTTGTCACTTTCAGCCAGGTGTCTGGATACGTTTGATCACGTAGTGTATTAATAATGCTGTAGCTCATCTCAGTGTCTCCTTGGTAACAGCGTCGCTTTCTGAGCGTACTTTGTATTTTGCCGTTGCTGTGACAGCGCCCCGAGATGAAAGCACCTGGTGTCTCATTAATCCGTTCTCCGGGCGCCGCCGATCAAAATAACGCGCTGGGCGTCTGGTGAGTCGGCGAACCCAGGTGTGGAGCTTGCGTAGACGCGGGGGCGTCGCCGCGCGTCTAAATCAGAGGCTTCGTGACTCACGGAGGGCACGGAGGGGGCGGGGAGGGGAGGGGAGGGGGTGCTGGCCAGGTCACGTGATCTGGGGAGCTGGCGCGTCACCAGGGCCCTCTGAGCTGAGGGGCCATTCAGCGCTCACCTGCGGCACGCCGGGCCGAGGCTGCTGCAGTACGTGGGGGAGTCACACTGACTGTAGCGACCACGGGCCTATTCTACTGCGTCATTGTAAAAATTAACATATTTTAATTACTTCCCTGTCAGATCTTATTGCTAACCAGTGTACATATACCAGGCGCGTCCAGAAAGTAAGTTCCGTTTGGTAATAAAATGAAATTGTACACAGTTATAGAAGAAATTTTTATTGCACCAAATTTTACAACTCTTAAACTACTTTTCCACATAACTGCCGAAATTTTGCAGGCATTTATCATAGCGTGGCACCAGGTTTTGTATACCTTCTTCACAGAAATCTGCCGCCTGCGTCTTCAACCAGTCGGAAACAGTTTCTTTCAGCTCGTCGTCATTGGTGAAATGATGACCGCCAAGGAAAGACTTGAGATGTAAGAAGAGATGAAAGTGAACCAGTTCTTCTGCAACCAAAGGTGGACGCCCACTTCGTTCTTCATCGTGCACATCACTACGTCCGCCATTGAACTGTCAGACCCATCTTCTCAGCATCGAATCACTCATCGCATTTGGTCCGTAAACATCGCAAATTTTCCGATAAATTTCACTTGGTTTCACTTTCCTCGCATTCAGAAACCGAATCACTGACCTGATTTCACAGGCGGCGGGATTTTCAATCAACGCCGATATTTCAAACAAGCACAACAAAGCGTACGTAACTGACAGCGATCTCCAAATGGCGCACGTTCTTCTCCTTGATACACGTCTACAGCGCATGTGCGGAACTGCAATCGCAGCGCTGCAGCGGAGATAAATTGAAACGGAACTTACTTTCTCGACGCGCCTCGTATTATTATGCATAGGGGCCACAAATTGCTATTCGCACAGGTAACAACGAAAAATACAAAACTGTAATTTTTGGCGGCTGCTGGTTGTCTGTGTGACGCTGCAGAGCAATTTTACAGCGTCGCTGGCGAGCATAATAAACAGAGGGTATGTCGATGCCAGTCTCGAACTGGTCAATCTGAATTTATAGGTGGACTGTAGATTTGGAGCCACGAACCAAACAGTTTTCTTAAAATCGTAGTATTACGTAGAGCAGCCAGGTTTGCATGGACAGAACTACGCGAAATTCCCGCATCAGAATGAAAAGAGTTATCATTCTGTTCTCAACCTTAAATAAAATTTCGATATCTTACCTACATTTCGTCCATAGCTTTGTATGTGCTAAAAGAAACCACACGCAAACTTTGCGCACTGTGATTTTTCCTCTGCGAACTCTTCAAAATTTTGCACAGTAGTTTACTTAATTTGATGGCACGAAAACTATAAGTAATAATGAATAGAAAATCAGATTATTATCGAGAGAATATATCACGCTATAACACGAGAAAAAATTAATTTTTTTCATTGAATAGTTATCGCAAAATCGGTTGATAAGTATTGTTAAGCGTTCCATAGGGTAGTGTTATTGGTCCTCTACTGTTCCTTATTTATATAAACGATTTAGGGGAAAATCTAAGTAGCTCTCTTAGGTTGTTTGCAGATGACGCCGTTATTTACCGTCTAGTAAAATCATCTGAAGATCAAAACCAACTGCAGAACGATCTGAATAAGATATCAGTATGGTGTAAAAATTGGCACTTGACTATAAATAATGAGAAATGTGAAGTCGTCCACATGAGTACGAAAAGAAATCCGTCAAACTTTGTTTACAAGATAAATCAATCAAAAGTGAAGGCCGTAAACTCCACAAAATACCTAGGAATTACTATTACTTCAGACTTAAATTGGAAAGAACACGTAGATAATTTCGTGGGAAAGGCGAACCAGAGACTGCGTTTTATTGGCAGAACCCTTAAAACATGCAACAGAACTACAAAGGAAACTGCATACACTACGCTTGTCCATTCATTTTTGGAGTATTGCTGTCCAGGTGGGTTTGACGGAGGACATCGAAAGAGTCCAAAGAAGGGCAGTTCGTTTCGTATTGTCGCGATACAGGGGAGACAGCGTTACGGAAATGATACAAAATCTGGGATGGGAATCATTACAACAACGGCGCTTATCGCTGCGGCGTGGGCTACTTACGAAACTCGAATCGCCAACATTCGCTTACGAATGCGAAAATATATTGTTGAGTCCCACTTACATAGCTAGAAATGATCATCAGAATAAAATACGAGAAATCTGAGCTCGAAAGGAGAGATTCAGGTGTTCTTTCTTCCCGCGCGCTATTCGAGAATGGAATGGGGGATAAACAGTATAATGGTGGTTCGATGAACCCTCTGCCAGGCACTTAAATGTGATTTGCAGAGTATCCCATGTAGATGTAAGCGCTTGGAGTGTTGTAGCGGTCGGTGCGTAAGCAGCAGCGGAATAGGCCCAGCATGGCTGCCGCTGGCAGGCTGGCCATACTTTTCCTATACAGGGCTTTAGTGTAGGTCATTGAGCCACGCGGCTCGTGTGTACAAGTCTCTGAGCGTTCAGCACACGTTCAGCCACACACTCCGTGTACTGACGGCTTTACCGCATTTGCCCAACCCTACACTATGAGGAAACCATGTATTCTTTCCAGACATAAGTTTGTTGTTTCGTATCCTCTCGTCGATCAATCCCTGGAGTTAGTAGACGGCGTGAAAATCACCCTGTATAAACGGAAATGGCAAGTGAATCGGGCAGCCATTGGGGTGTTGGCAGAGGAGGTCTGGCGATGGCGGCTGGTCAGCCAGTGGCCACTGTGAGCAGAGCTGCGGTGTCCGCCCTTTGGCTGCCGCGGTCCCCAGAATACCCGCCGTGTTTACTGCCGGCTGGCGGGCCGCCATCTTGGCCACTGGCCAGTCGTGTCGCAATCTCTGGGGATGCCCCTCAGCCGCCTCTAGGGTCACTGTCTCCTCTCTGACAGGTGGCCCGCGCGGCCCCGCCTTCCGTGTCACCTCTTCCGCCTCCATCACTCTCAAGGAGGCCGCTTCAGCTGTGTTAGGAAACTACTCTGGTCGAAACAATTAGGGGCTCAGTTGACATATCTAGCTTCTGCAGTATCGTCATCGGCAGAATGGACTAAGATTAGCTGACATAGTCGGGTTTGGAGGCGATCTGATCGTTTTATAGTTTTCAAATTGGAATGCCAAGAACCAGTGGCGTAGCTATGTCACCGAGGGCCCTGGGGCAAAAATGACGTTGGAGGCCCCTCTTTAAACGAAAACTATACAGATACAAAAGCACTTCATCATCAGATCCTTACTGCTCACTGGAAGACATAATAAGGCAAACCTAAATACTACTAAGTAAATTATTATTTGTTACGCAGCAGATAATATTTAATCACACTCTCTAATATAATTATTACTGTAAAAGTTTGTTTCACGCAAAAAAATTAGTGGGTGGATTTGAATGAAATTTTGCATAGGGATAGAGTTGGACCTGGGTAGGACATACACATAAAACGACGCCATACCTTTGGAAGTTGCTCCATACTAGGTGGATGAAGTTGCAGGCAGTAGCTTCACTGATGACGCGCCGATCAGTAATACAATCCACAAAACCATCCACTATCCATATTTTCTCTGCTTCTTGTGCGACTTTCAGAGTGCAATTGATTACAGCTCTTCATTGGGATCTATGATTAAGGTGCATTACACAAACAGTTGAGTTACTACAACAATAGCGTTCTCTAATAACACATTGTAGAGACTTCATATTCAAATGTGGTCACACCGTGTATCGTCAATCACACTGCTAGTCAGAGCCCCAGTGGCGTACTAAGGGGGGCGGACCACCCCAGGGGGGGGGGACTCCAAATACCTCGAAAGCATTTTTTTTTTTTTTTTGTGGGGGGGGGGGGGGGACCGCCCTTGTCCTCTCGTTCTGGGGCATCAAAGCTATTTTTCTTCGATTGCCCTGTTCCTTTCGCACTGGGGGAGGGGGGTGGTCCCAATCTCAAAAGTTACTTTTTTATAGTAATACATGTATTTGCAAGTGGGCAGGAGGCCTCATTTTGTTCTGCAGCCGCCCCAGGCCTCCGACAGCATTAGTCTGCCACTGCAAAGCCCTTGACTGTTATTTCGCAAAGATTGGCAGCCATAGCAACTCTGAATTCAACCGACAACACGCTAATAGTGGCAGGTCCATGTCTTAGCGGACAAGCAATAGTCCTTGTAATTTATATACTGAGGTGGCAATAATTTTTCGATTGCGCTTCGTGCGTTTGAGGTTCAAAATGTTAAAAGTAGAAAATCCTTCTTTCAACTGAAATATTATATACAGTAGAACGTCGATTATGCTAAGTAATTGGGGGGACATGGTGTTTGGAAAGCCGGTTTATTCGGATAATCGAACTGTACATTTGTATTTGCCAATAAGAAGTACTGTACAGTAAATGTATTTATACATTATTTGCAGTCGTGCGATCCGCCACACTGCTCCGAGCGATACGCCGCAACACTTGTAAGGCGCAGCTGTTTCTGTGAGCAGCTTTGATGCTGCCGCTACTTCTGCTGCTACGCCGACTGAGGTGTGCCGATTGTTGGACACAGCGACAGTCGGCTTGGCGGGTCAGCAGCGCCACCGAGTGGCGTGCGTCGTGTGAAGGCTCAATCACAAGTAACGTTACGCCACCCGGTGGCTCAGTGCGGATACTGTTGGAAACTTGGTTTTAGGGGAGAAAAAAACTCGACGCACTACTATAGGGCCTAACTTTTTTCGAACGTCGCTCACGGAGGCCGAGGGGCCCCCGGAGCACGGGGGCCCCGGGCCACTGCCCCGCATAGCCCTAAGATAGCTACGCCACTGCCAAGAACGCACATTAATAATTTATTCACTGACGACCGGTTTCGGTGAACTGTGTCACCATCATCTGGTCATATACATATTATAAGCTGGTCATCTTGTTAAAAAAATTGGGTATGTTCCACTTGTTATTTTATACCCAAGTTTTTAACAAGCTGACCAGCTTGTAATGTGTGATTCTTCAGTTTCTCCCGGCGTATTTGATAATCAAAATATCCACGGGTGTACTGCCGGTCTACAGTGTCCAACGGGCACAATATTTCGGCGATCATACATGTCGCCATCATCAGGTGAACTGACGGACTGAGCTCCTGGAAACGCGCCGACACGGAGATCCGCACGCTAAGGCTGCTCGAAGGGAACTGGGTTCTAGCCCGGTAGCGGGCGATTTAAATACCCTCGGCCCGCGGAGCCACCCCTCCGCGGTCCGTGCCCCGCGCCGCGGTCGCGCAGTGGAACCGAATGCGACGGCGTCTGACATGACGTCAGGGTGAGGGCTCTGTCCGCCGTGGTCGTCACTTCGTTACGTTTGCTAGATCTACTCTTAATTAAACCAATCGCTGGTTCCCAACCTTTGCTAAAATTATTACCACAGTCACGGTTTATGAGGTCGTCACTTGTGCGAATTTCAATGGTCTCTCTAACGACGCAGTCCCAGTATCTCGACGTCCGTACCAGAATCCTAGTGCGTTCAGTGAATAAATTATTAATGTCCGATCTTGGCATTTCATTTTGAAAACTATAGAATGGACTAAAATGGTTCGACTTCTATCTGTCGGTTCAACGGAGTGGAGAAAACAACATAACGGCAACCGAGGTAGTTGTAGTAATAGAAGGTGGCTGCAGAGGAGATTGGAGTTAAATTGTGTTACACAAGCAGTTGGATTGAGATAGTGTAATAGCAGGTAGTGCAATGCTACACCGCAGGCCATTAAAATGCAGATGATAAAACGGGTATTCATTGGACAAATATATTATACTATAACTGACATGTTATTACATTTTCACGCAATTTGGGTGCATAGATTTTGAGAAATCAGTACTTAAAACAACCACCTCTGGCCGTAATAACGGCCTTGATACGCCTGGGCATTGAGGCAAACAGAGCTTGGATGGCGTGTACAGGTACAGATGCCCATGCAGCTTCAACACGATACCACAATTCGTCAAGAGTAGTGACTGGCGCATTGTGACGAGCCAGTTGCTCAGCGACCATTGACCAAACGTTTTACAGAATGTGCTGGCCAGAAAGGCCCGTACAGCACCTGCAACATGTGGTCATGCATTATCCTGCTGAAATGTAGGGTTTTGCTGCGATCGAATGAAGGGTAAAGCCATGGGTCGTAACACATCTGAATCGTAACGCCCACTGTTCAAAGTCCCGTCGATGCGAACACGAGATGACCGAGACGTGTAACCAATGGCTCCCCACACCATCACGCCGGGTGTCACGCCAGTATGGCGATGACGAATACATGCTTCCAATGTGCGTTTACCGCGATGTCGCCAAACGCGGATGCGACCATCATGATGCTGTAAACAAAACCTGGATTCATCCGAAAAATGACGTTTTGCCATTCGTGCACCCAGGTTCGTCGTTGAATACACCATCGCAGACGCTCCTGACTGTGATGCAGCATCAAGGGTAACTGCAGCCATGGTCTCCCAGCTGCTACAAACGTTGTCGAACTATTCGTGCAGATGGTTCTGTCTTGCAAACGTCTCCATTTGTCACAGTCTGCACGGCCACTAATGGTCGGGGGTTCGAATCCCCCCTCGGGCATGGATATTTGTGCCGTCCTTAGTAGTAGCTAGTTCATAAGTAGTTTGTAGGAACTGATGACCCTTGCTAGTGGCACTCGCAGTTGTTGTGTTTTCCTCTAGCATTATGCCACCCTATGTTGTACCACGATGTTCAATCTGGCTGACGCTTTTTTGTGTGCCCACAGGGGTTTGGACGCCTTCCCCGAAGCTGAGCAGCGCGGGGACCCCGGAGCCCGGTGCAGGGGATTCCCAGCAGCAGCAGCAGGTGGAGGGGGGCGACGCCAGGAACCAGGGGGAGTCCCCGGCCCCCGCGCCCGTCTGGACGCCGCAGGCCAGCCCCACCGTCGAGCGCAGGCACTTCCGGCCCGTCAACTTCAGCCCCACTCTTCAGCAGCAGCAGCAACAACAACAACAACAACAGCAGCAGCAACAGCAGCGTCGGGAGGTAGGCCAAAAATGTTCAAATGTTTGTAAATCTATCGGACCAAACTGCGTGGTCATCAGTCCGTAGCTTACAAACTACTTAAACCTAGGTAAACTAACCTACGGACAAACACACACACCCATGCCCCAGGGAGGACTCTAACCTCCACGGCGAGCAACCGCGCACTCCGCAGCGAGACGCTTTAGACCGCTTGGCTACTCCACCGCGGCTGGAGGTAGGCCAGCACACAGTATACAGGGTGCCACTGGAGTGTCAGCTTTGGCTCACATCATGGAAACTCAAACGAGCAGTGGCACCTTGTGCGGTCTATTGTTGTGTTTGTATTATAATGGATCAAGGAAAGGAAGAGGTGAAATGTGGAACCAGTACTCGGATTACCACCATTCATGTCACATACCCCATCAGTGAGTACTGTGAAGTGGATTGGAATGTATCTCAGAACATATAAAATGCAGAATGCCTATGGGAAGAAAAGCGTTTCTTAAGAAGCGAAACTTGTTGACTTCCAATATTAGTTTAAATGTTAGGATGTTGCGAGGGTGAAGATTGGGGTGAGAGTTTAAAATAGGGAAAGTTTAATTTTTAAAAATCACAACCACCAACTGCGAACCAATTTCCTAAACATGCAAAAACACTGGAACTGTGATTGCTACTCTTTGACTCGTTTTCTAGGGGATGATATCACACGTTCGCAGCTTTCCTTCCCTGCATATGATTAACAAAAAAATTCATAATAAAGTAAGTTCATGTGAGAAAAGGGTGTACTAACTACTATTTTTGAAAGCACGTGAAAGTTCACTTTATGTTGTTTATTACACCATATTGAAACCCTGTGGCTGATACGTCTGTACGTCGACACTTTTATCAAATAAAGTTATAGCTCATGAGCCCCCAGACAAAATGAATATTTGTCGCAAATTGTTTTCACACCATGTGCCTGTTTCAAACACCGTTTATGTTCATGCCTATGCGATGACACGTGTTACATTAACAAAACACAATCACTTTAATTCAGTGCGAAGCACACCTTGTTCCGCCAGCTAAATATTCACAACACACAGTAGCACTCGATTCAACTTGGAGCAGTTTACGACGAGCAGCCACACCTGGCAATTGCTACACAAAAATCTATAGTCTCCACCTGGAGATCCACATGCCGACCGTGCAGAGCGACGCCGCGCCCGGCCAGCTACACCACTCACTCCCGACCTCTGACTGCCTCCCTGGGCCGCGCGCACGCCAAAAGCCCAACTGCCGGGTTTTTTCCCTATGTCATCAACTTCCGGTGAGCTGTTCTAACCGACTTGCCAACGTACAGAGCTCAGCCAATACATTTCTAAAACTTTACTTAAAATCAAAATAATTACACTACACATTAAATAAATTTATTTTATTTTATATTGGTATAAACTTCCTTTGCACTATTTATTATAATCGTGCAATTTCTTATACCACAGATAAGTGATTTAACTGAATATTTCAAGATAAAATACACAAGATTAATTGAAAATAAAATGAGAAATAGTTAATGTGCTATTTTTATAAACAAAACCTTGCCATGCTAGTTGTGTAAATGTCTTGTATTCATTGGTAATTTATTTCTTTGTCAATTAAACATATTACGCAAGATGTGACTATATCAGCTAATGTATTGTTTATTTATCAATAGGCTATTTTATAATGAGGGCCTTAAAGGTTCCTAACTGCATCGTATTACTTCAAATGCCAGTAGTATTAGAATATTTTATTTCACGCTGTGCACTGCACTCCGCCTGGCACTCGCCATTGTCCCTCTCTCCCCTCACCGGAAACGAACCTGGAAAATCCTAAGCTGGAACAAGCCACCAACGTCGGCCTGCTCGCTGGCCTCCCCTCAGCTACAAGCACACAGCAAATCTCAATGTGGAGAATTTCTGCCTATGGCCTAACTATAAATGTTGTCACCCAACTGCGTACATACATTGCTACCATAATTATTAAGATTAAAATTGTGTAACATTTGGTGCATTGGCATGGTCAATGTTTGCAGTGAACTTCATACTGTTTAATTACAAATGCTATTAATTACCAATATTTCTAATGTGCAGTAATCTCACAAAGTCCTTCCTGAAGGCATTTGTCTGGAGTGTAGCATTGTATGGAAGTGAAGCGTGGACAATGAGTTCAGACAAAAAGATGATAGAAGCTTTTGAAATGTGGTGCTACAGACGAATGATGAAAATTAGATGGGTAGATCACGTACCTAATGAGAAGGTGCTCAACAGAATTGGGGACAAAAGGAAGGTCTGGTGTATTCTGACTGATAGAAGGGATAGGTTGGTGGGACACATCCCGAGACATCAAGGAATCGTCAACTTAGCATTAGAAGGAAGTGTGTGGGGTAAAAATCGTAGAGGGAGACCGAGGGACGAATACAGTAAGCAGATTCAAAGGGATGTAGGTTGCCGAAAGTATTCTCAGATGAAGAGACTTGCACAGTACAGGTTAGCGTGGAGAGCTGCAGCAAACAAGTCTGCAAACTGAAGACCACAACAACAACAGTGCCAAGTCTGATGATTAGGTCCTGTACAATGTTATCGTTCCTTCCCTTAGTAGCAAGACACTAGCTTCAAAAATTCTTTTCCCCCATCATGATTCAAACCGTCCACCTTTCAGTCTGATGTGGTTTACTAACCTCAACTTCGAAGTTGGGTAGTGACATATTGCAAAGCTAAATTCTTACAGTGCACTTGTGATCAACATAACAGATGGCATGTTCAAGTGCTAGAGACCAAGAGGTGAAACCACAGGTCTGTACAGAGTAAAAAGTGTACAAATTGTATATTTACAATCACTCTTTTTCTTGTTGTTGTTGTTGTGATCTTCTTCGCCATCGGAGGTTCGCGTCCTCCCTCTGGCATGGTTGTGTGTGTTCTTAGGATTAATTAGTTTAAGTAGTGTGTACGTTTAGGGACCGATGATCACTGCAGTTACGTCCCACAACTTCACAAACATCTGAAAACTTGAAGAAGTAATTTTTGTCAAAGATAACTGTGGATTGTGTATTAATTCCATAAACTTGTGGAAAGGTCTGTATTGGAACTACGAAGAGAAGCATCACTACAAGACTGAAATAACGTAAAATTCTTTACTGGCTAGGGAAACCTGAAAAAATCTGCTGTGGCTGAACATGTATTTCAGTCAAAAGTAATGAAGTTTTCCAAAACTCAAATTTTATTTCCAACTGGAAACCATTATCCACAGCTGTATAGAGAAGCAATTGAAATATGTAAGCTTGGAAATAATTTCAACAGGAATGATGAGGCAATGAAACTTAGTGATATATGGACTGTGACTCTTCAGAATATGTAGATACATTTTTATCCTTGACTAGCGGCAATTTACAAATAAATTTTATTTATCTTTCACAAAGTTTGTTTCTGATGGTGATGTGAAAACTTGACCGCACCCGTTTGACACTGTTTTTATACCGCTTTCTGGCGCCTGACTCACGAGTTAGTAAGACTCAGCAATGCCAGGAGAACCTGTGAATTTGTCTAGCGCATGTCTGACGCAGAAATGTTCCCTAGATCACTGCCATACAACCCGGAAGTTCGACGGTGTGTTCATAAGATGTCAGACTGCTTTCGCCATGCAGAAAAGTAATTCTGAACGATTGATGCAAGTAAAGGTGAGCTTAATAGTCTCAGATAGTGTCAGAGTGTACACTGACCCAGGGCCGGCGCAAGCCCAAGTGCCGCCCCGTGCGAGTTGCTAAGTTGCCGCCCCCCCCCCCCCCTCGTTTTCTTTTCTTTTAACAAAACGTTTGTGGAATTTTATTTAAACAAATCTCTAGGAAATCTCAGCAATCAATCGCTTTTTTTTTTTCTTTTCAGATCTTCCTAGGCCAGTCTCAAAGCTTTTAATATATGCTTACATGTAAACGATCATGTTGATAGCTACGTTCAGCATGACGGAACAGATGTAAACATAACTCAAAGCATTGAGAATAGCCACACTGTGTCCGAAATCTATATAGATCTGGAAAATAAAAACAAAAATTGCGAGTGATTGGTGACATTCTCTACAGATTTGTACAAGACGGTCACTGGGCACCAACTCAAAAATGGAATCAAACCTGGATGAACAAATCCTGCTAATTTTATAAGCCTTGTGAATTAACAAAAATGTTCAAATGTGTGTGAAATCTTATGGGACTTAACTGCTAAGGTCATCAGTCCCTAGGCTTACACACTACTCAACCTAAATTATCATAAGGACAAAAACACACACCCATTCCCGAAGGAGGACTCGAACCTTCGCCGGGACCAGCCGCACAGCGCCTTAGACCGCTCGGCTAATCCCTCGCGGCATGAACTTACAGATAACGTAAATAAACATTTTTCAATGTCTGTGAACAGATGATGTATTTAACGGAAAACAAAATATATTTACAATTTAACGATAATTTGGTTTGAACAATAATATTTACAATAACTGTTTAATGTTGTACAAAATAAGAAGCAACACAATAAATAACCAAGACGCTGAACATAACATAAAAATTTGAAAACATACTAGACAAATCGAAACTTCCTGGCTTTTGCTTCAAACTCTTTCACACGATCTGTGTAATTTAACTCCTCTGCAAGCTCGTGCTCAATCGATATTGTTGCAAGATCATTCAAACGAGTTTGGTTCATCGTTGATCGGAGGTATGTCTTTATCAAATTTGAGATACTCCTCTCTCCACTCGCAACTGTCACTGGGAGTGTTAGGAGAATTCTCAGAGCAACGTTGACATTGTGGAAAAAATTATGTCTTCTTATAAACGTTTTAGAAGGTGTCAAAATTAACGTTTTCTTTTGTGCGGACGAGAGGGCATTCCGCATTGTTTCTAAAAGACCATACTTTCTCAGATGTTCATCAGAATCAAAGCGACCAGTAGTTTACTTAGATGAAACATGGATTCACCTGCATTATACAGTAAATAAATATTGGCAAAGTGATAGTGGGCGAGTAGTATTGTGAAACAAAAGTGTCGATCAGAGTTTGATTGTTGTTCATGCAGGCGGAGACAGGTGTTTTACGGCTCAAAATCCAAAACGTCAGACTATCACTCAGAAACGGATAGCAAAAATTTACAAAATTACGTCGAAACGCAACTTACGTTAGGCTTACCAGCAATATCTTTATCCCTTGTAATTACTCGCAGCGTATTTAGCCATTCGAAATACTTCTAGCCATTCGTGGAGTTTGACTGTAGTAATGTTCACCCATTTTTTCCCCATAATACGGGAAGAATAAAACACTCGGAAACTGCCATTGAAGGGCTTAGAAAAATTGCTTCAGGCTTAACATGTAACCGCAGTATCGGACATTGCATTTGAACTTCCAAATTAGATTTCGAGTTCTGCAAAATTAGTTGTGCGTTAACGCACGGCGCGTAACAGGCTGGCAGCGCTCCGCTCATAAGAATACTGGCGTGCAAGGTAGTGGCGTGTTCGGCAGACTGCTTCCCCCACTCTGTTCCTCCATCGTAAAGACGACGGTGCTGCCACAGTGGCGAGCAAGAAATCAGTCCTCCTCCCTCCCCTGGTACAACAGTGGCCGCCGGCAGGTAGTCGAGGCGCCATGGCACAGTTCCCGAAGTGGTCCCTCCGAGGTTTGGTATCGAATCCCCTCTTGGGCATGAATGTTGAGTTTGTTCGTAAAAAAAAATAAAAATAAAAAAAAAATAAAAAAAAAATAAAAAAATATAAAAAAATTGGGTGTCGGCAAATTTGCCGCCCCGTGCGGCCGCACGTTTCGCACGTGCCTTGCGCCGGCCCTGCACTGAACTCTTGGAAAGAGCACACATCCTTGGTACAGGAGGCGCATGAGTGAAGCCAGTAAATGTGTCCTGCAAGCTGTGGACTTGCTGTAGGCATCTGTACACGCTGTCTTAATTTATCATCAATAAACACTGGTTAATGCCATACCTATCATTAAGTGTCCGGATTTGTGATAATTTTTTGCGTTTTTTGTAAGCTTGTCTGTAGTGCATCTTTCGTTTGGCGTGGTATCTGTTTCCTGCTCATCTTGGGTCCAGTCTAGTTCCACCTGCCCCCACTGTATTACCTCCAGAACAGAAGTTGCGTAATGTAATTTAGTTTTTCTGCAACTTTAATTAGTAGTCAATTCATTAAATTTCGTTAGTCCTCTTGTTGTTTAAGAGCTTTATTCTCGCGTGTTTGACTACTACTGCTTGCCGCCGCTTGTTTGGGACCTGAGATGCACAGAATTGTGTACTTGAACTTTTCTGTATATTTTCTTAGTGGTCGAATCTTAAATTTTGGTTATTTTCGTCTTAAAAAGCTTTATTCTCGCACAGTGTTACATATTGTTCTGTAGTCGTTGGTCAGTTGGTTTAAAAGTGGGGGACTGTTTATTTATTTATTTGTTTATTTAGCCTGATCAGATTAGGGCCATCAGGCCCTCTCTTACATCGGACCTGGGTTTTACACATACAGTATTTCTTTACATGTGAGTTACCTATAACATAACAATGATTTTTAACTGATAAACAGTTAATAACATGATTTATACAGGTTGATTACATGTAAAAGGATGTAAATAAAAGATATTGACTTAACTGTAATAGGATTAATACTAGCAGTAACACTGAGACAGCTTCTGCTGCTGCTGGTGTAATAATAGAAGTAACAATATTAATATTAGCAGATACAAGATGTACTTTTGAATATATCGAGACTGGTTAAGGCATGGCGAATTCTAAGAGAAGGAAGGTAAGAAAGCTGTACCTGGCGAGAGCAATGGCAGTCGGAGAATATCTGGGAGGAGGAATGGATGTGACGTGCCTGGAACGTAGGGTAAAAAAGAGTGGCGTAATTATTCCTTTAGTAGATAATCCATTAACTGTAGTTTGAAGCTGGCAGTGATATTGAGTTCTCTGATATACTGAGGTAGATTGTTCCAGAGCCTGGTTCCTGCTACTGAAAAGGATTTTGAGAAACCGGCTGAGTGATGGATAGGGACAGAAAGAGTTTTGCTCTGACAGGAACGAATAGTTCTGTTATGTTCATCTGATAAGAGTGTTAAGGTCGAGGAAAGATATGAGGGACAGTGTACGTTGATAAGAGAGTAGAGGAAACAGAGTGTATGAAAATCTCTGCGCTTGTCAGCACGGAGCCAGGATAGTTTATTACAGCTCAGTCAGCTACAAGTCGCCATTAGTGACACACTAGTGTAGTAGCGAATTGAAGTACTTAGCAACTTTATTTATTTTCACTCTTTAGGTATTTCAGTAGTACCGGTAGGATGGACAGAGTGTGTGCATGTTGTGCGCGGATGCAAGAGTAGTTAGCCACTGCTTGCGAACAACTGAACATGCTTTTTGCCAGGCTGCTGCCTCAGGTGTGGCGAAGGCAGAGGGTGTGGCATGTTGCTTGGGGAATCTCAGGTGTTATGTGAGTCGCCCAGTCTCTGCTGCCGTGACCTTCATGTGTGCTGGACGCAGGTGATCTGCACTCGCTGCAGTCTGAAAGGCAGGTAGTGCGTTCACATCTCTCAAGGCAGAGGCTGGACATGTGGCAATGCCCATTCATCCTGTGAATGGACGGTGGCTGGTCTGAGCAGGCACACAGGAGGAGAGTCTGTTAGTGACTGGGAGCTCCAATCTCAACAGATAGCTTCCATGTTGTTTATAAAGGTGAATAGATGGGGCATAACAGCTTTCAAATAATTGCAGAACGACATGTTGACCATAGCTGTTTATTAATTCTCAATGCTACCGGTTTCGGTTTTGTACCATTGTCAAGCGTTAGCAGAGATTAGCTAATAGCCGATATTCCGACATGTTAAGCTATTAGCTAATCTCTGCTAACGCTTGACAATGGTACAAAACCGGAACCGGTAGCATTGAGAATTAATAAACAGCTATGGTCAACATGTCGTTCTGCAATTAGATAGCTTCCAGGACAGGAAACAAATGCGATCTGCACTCGGTATACATGCCAGGTGGCCTCATCTGAGATGCGGAGATGGCCTTCTTGCGGCTTTCGAGCATACGGGGTGCAGTTGTCTGCAAGTTGTTGCTCGTATTGGCACTAAAAACTCCTGTTGCTTGGGTTCTGAGGACATCCACAGATCGTATGGGCGGTTGGAAGAATAGCTGGATTGTGCACGGGTTGCTAAGCAGAGCTGTCAATTTACACCATTGTTCCCAGAGTGGATTGGGGTCCTTTATTTTGGAGCCGAGGGACTCAAGAAAAGGCTTTGTCAGACTCTGGGACCCTCATGGCTGCAGATTTCTGGACATTCATTATCGAGTGGTGGAATTGTTGATATCCTGTCGATAGGTCAGGGGTGCACTATACAAAGTGAGCAGCTACTTGGGTAACTGAGTACTGGAGTGCACACGGGGTTTTTGTAGATGATCTCTCATCAATTGATATACAGACAGTGAAATCAGACTGCATTCAGGACTCTTCGACAGTCAAAGTGTTAGCAGTAAATGTCCAGAATATTACTGAGTACCCTCTGCCATGCATCTTTGGGTGGATTTTGGAGTATATATGCATGTATGTACGAGGGTAACTCAATTATTATCCCCAAAGTAGTTATAAAATTTTATTGTAATAAAATACGAAACTTACAAGAACACCATTTTTCGACATAGTCTCCTTACTCTACAAGCTACCTTATGCCCTCATAGAAGAAGGTTTTCGGTTGAGCTGCGAGCCAGGACTGCGCCGCTTCCTTCATTGCTTCGTCCGAGTCCAATCGACGGCCCCTTAAGCCCTGATTGAGTGGACTAAACAAGTGATAGTCAGAAGGGGCACTATTGGGACTATATGGAGGATGATCCAGTATTTCGAATTTGAGTTTCTGGAGCGTTTCAGCAGTGTGGACAGCAGTATGCGGACGGGCATTGTCGTGCAACAACACAACACCTTCTGACAGCAATCCTCGGCGTTTGTTTAGAATTGCAGGCTTTAACTTGTCAGTAAGCATTTCACGTACTGTTTATTGTTGTGCCCCTTTCACCATAATGTTCCAGTACAGGACCTCGTGCATCCTGTGGACGGTTGGGTCTAGAACTTTTTCTTGCCTGGCGAATTTGGATGTTTCCATTGCATACTCTGTCGTTTACTCTCCGGCTCGTAATGATTGATCCATGTTTAGTCACCAGTAATGATTCTGTCTAAGAAGTTGTCCCCTTCGTTACCATAGCTATCCAAATGTTTTTTGCAACTGTGTAAGTTGTTTTGGGACCCATCTTGCACAAACTTTACGAAACCCAAGTCTGTTGTGAATAATTTCGTAGGCAGAACCATGACTAATTTGAAGACGATGAGTCACTTCATCAATAGTTAATCGTCTGTCTAAGAGAATCATTTCACATGATCGCTCAATGGTTTCTTCATTTGTGGTGGTAAACGGTCGTCCGGCTCCTTCCATTGTGCTCAACACTGGGGCGACCATTTCGGAATTTTTCAATCCACTCATACACACTTCGTTGTGGCAAAACACTGCTCTCACTGTACTGAAAGTCGGTTTATTGGGAGAAATTTGGGAAGATGTACTTCACCTGTAAACGAGACCACATATAAAACGTTTGTACGACCACGTCTTGAGTAATGCTCAAGTGTTTGGAACCCACATCAGATCAGTTTAAGGGAAGACATGGAAGCAGCGGTAGGTTCGACCAATGGGCGAGTGTCACGAAAAAGCTCCGGAAACTCAATTGGGGATCATTGGAGGAAAGACGACGTTCTTTTCGTGAATTTCTGTTGAGTAAATTTAGAGGGCCGGAATTTGAAACTAAGTGTAGTATGATCTTGCTGCCGCTTACTTACATTTTGCGTAAAGATCACAAAGACAAGATAAGAGTAATTAGGGCTCATACGGAGGCATATAGGCATTCTTTGTTTCCTCGTTCTATTTGGGAGTGGAGTAGGAAAGGTAATGAATAGTAGTGGTACAGTGTACCCTCCGCAACGCACCTTACGGTGAATTATGGAGTATGTATGTAGATGTAGAAATAAACAAAGCATGCGCCACCAATGTAAAACGACAGTACTACCAACATAGACAAAAATATAACTAAATTTCGGATAATAATTGACTTACCCTCATAGATGTAGATACGCAAGAGTGGTGTAGGTGTCAGCAGAGGTGTTTGTGTTGCAGGAGGCGCAGCCTGAGCCCCAGCATCAGCAGCAGCAGCAGGCAGAGCCGGTGCGGCCGCCATGGGAGCAGCATCAGCACCAGTACCAGGAGCAGCAGTACCAGGAGCACCAGCACCAGGAGCAGCCGGCGGCAGGTAGCGGCCGCCTCGTGCAGAGCCAGAGCGCGCCCGTCGGCGGCCTGTCGGGGCTGGCCCTGCCACGCGCGCCCAACCCCACCGTCACCCTGCTGCAGAAGGCCAGGGGTCTGTACCTATCTTACCAGCTCACTGCTCTACTCACTGTCCTTCCCTCCTGTTCCAACCCCACCGTCACCCTGCTGCAGAAGGCCATGGGTCAGTCTGTCTTACCAGCTCAATGCTCTACTCACTGTCCTTCCCTCCTGTTCCAGCTCCACCGTCACCCTGCTGCAGAAGGCCAGGGGTCAGTCTGTCTTACCAGCTCACTGCTGTACTCACTGTCCTGCCCTCCTGTTCCAGCTCCACCATCATCCTGCTGCAGAAGGCCAGGGGACAGTCTGTCTTACCAGCTCACTGCTCTACTCACTGTCCTTCCCTCCTGCTCCATCTCCACCGTCACCCTGCTGCAGAAGGCCAGGGGTCAGTCTGTCTTACCAGCTCACTGCTCTACTCACTGTCCTTCCCTGCTGTTCCAGCTCCATCGTCACCCTGCTGCAGAAGGCCAGGGGTCAGTCTGTCTTACCAGCTCACTGCTCTACTCACGGTCCTTCCCTTCTGTTCCAGCCCCACCGTCACCCTGCTGCAGAAGGCCAGGGGTCAGTACCTATCTTACTACCTCACTGCTCTACTCACTGTCCTTCCCTCCTGTTCCAGCTCCACTGACGCATTCCTGCAGAAGGCCAGGGGTCAGTCCGTCTTACCAGCTCACTGCTCTACTCACTGTCCTTCCCTCCTGTTCCATCTCCACCGTCACCCTGCTGCAGAAGGCCAGGGGTCAGTCTGTCTTACCAGCTCACTGCTTACTCACTGTCCTTCCCTGCTGTTCCAGCTCCATCGTCACCCTGCTGTAGAAGGCCAGGGGTCAGTCTGTCTTACCAGCTCACTGCTCTACTCACTGTCCTTCCCTCCTGTTCCAACCCCACCGTCACCCTGCTACAGAAGGCCATGGGTCAGTCTGTCTTACCAGCTCACTGCTCTACTCACTGTCCTTCCCTCCTGCTCCATCTCCACCGTCACCCTGCTGCAGAAGGCCAGGGGTCAGTCTGTCTTACCAGCTCACTGCTCTACTCACTGTCCTTCCCTGCTGTTCCAGCTCCATCGTCACCCTGCTGCAGAAGGCCAGGGGTCAGTCTGCCTTACCAGCTCACTGCTCTACTCACGGTCCTTCCCTTCTGTTCCAGCCCCACCGTCACCCTGCTGCAGAAGGCCAGGGGTCAGTACCTATCTTACTACCTCACTGCTCTACTCACTGTCCATCCCTCCTGTTCCAGCTCCACTGACGCATTCCTGCAGAAGGCCAGGGGTCAGTCCGTCTTACCAGCTCACTGCTCTACTCACTGTCCTTCCCTCCTGTTCCATCTCCACCGTCACCCTGCTGCAGAAGGCCAGGGGTCAGTCTGTCTTACCAGCTCACTGCTTACTCACTGTCCTTCCCTGCTGTTCCAGCTCCATCGTCACCCTGCTGCAGAAGGCCAGGGGTCAGTCTGTCTTACCAGCTCACTGCTCTACTCACGGTCCTTCCCTTCTGTTCCAGCCCCACCGTCACCCTGCTGCGGAAGGCCAGGGGTCTGTACCTATCTTACCAGCTCACTGCTCTACTCACTGTCCTTCCCTCCTGTTCCAACCCCACCGTCACCCTGCTGCAGAAGGCCATGGGTCAGTCTGTCTTACCAGCTCACTGCTCTACTCACTGTCCTTCCCTCCTGTTCCAGCTCCACCGTCACCCTGCTGCAGAAGGCCAGGGGTCAGTCTGTCTTACCAGCTCACTGCTGTACTCACTGTCCTGCCCTCCTGTTCCAGCTCCACCATCATCCTACTGCAGAAGGCCAGGGGACAGTCTGTCTTACCAGCTCACTGCTCTACTCACTGTCCTTCCCTCCTGTTCCAGCTCCACCGTCACCCTGCTGCAGAAGGCCAGGGGTCAGTCTGTCTTACCAGCTCACTGCTGTACTCACTGTCCTGCCCTCCTGTTCCAGCTCCACCATCATCCTGCTGCAGAAGGCCAGGGGACAGTCTGTCTTACCAGCTCACTGCTCTACTCACTGTCCTTCCCTCCTGCTCCATCTCCACCGTCACCCTGCTGCAGAAGGCCAGGGGTCAGTCTGTCTTACCAGCTCACTGCTCTACTCACTGTCCTTCCCTGCTGTTCCAGCTCCATCGTCACCCTGCTGCAGAAGGCCAGGGGTCAGTCTGCCTTACCAGCTCACTGCTCTACTCACGGTCCTTCCCTTCTGTTCCAGCCCCACCGTCACCCTGCTGCAGAAGGCCAGGGGTCAGTACCTATCTTACTACCTCACTGCTCTACTCACTGTCCATCCCTCCTGTTCCAGCTCCACTGACGCATTCCTGCAGAAGGCCAGGGGTCAGTCCGTCTTACCAGCTCACTGCTCTACTCACTGTCCTTCCCTCCTGTTCCATCTCCACCGTCACCCTGCTGCAGAAGGCCAGGGGTCAGTCTGTCTTACCAGCTCACTGCTTACTCACTGTCCTTCCCTGCTGTTCCAGCTCCATCGTCACCCTGCTGCAGAAGGCCAGGGGTCAGTCTGTCTTACCAGCTCACTGCTCTACTCACGGTCCTTCCCTTCTGTTCCAGCCCCACCGTCACCCTGCTGCGGAAGGCCAGGGGTCTGTACCTATCTTACCAGCTCACTGCTCTACTCACTGTCCTTCCCTCCTGTTCCAACCCCACCGTCACCCTGCTGCAGAAGGCCATGGGTCAGTCTGTCTTACCAGCTCAATGCTCTACTCACTGTCCTTCCCTCCTGTTCCAGCTCCACCGTCACCCTGCTGCAGAAGGCCAGGGGTCAGTCTGTCTTACCAGCTCACTGCTCTACTCACTGTCCTTCCCTCCTGTTCCAGCTCCACCGTCACCCTGCTGCAGAAGGCCAGGGGTCAGTCTGTCTTACCACCTCACTGCTCTACTCACTGTCCTTCCCTCCTGTTCCAGCTCCACCGTCACCCTGCTGCAGAAGGCCAGGGGTCAGTCTGTCTTACCAGCTCACTGCTCTACTCACTGTCCTTCCCTCCTGTTCCAGCTCCACCGTCACCCTGCTGCAGAAGGCCAGGGGTCAGTCTGTCTTACCAGCTCACTGCTGTACTCACTGTCCTGCCCTCCTGTTCCAGCTCCACCATCATCCTACTGCAGAAGGCCAGGGGACAGTCTGTCTTACCAGCTCACTGATCTACTCACTGTCCTTCCCTCCTGTTCCAGCTCCACCGTCACCCTGCTGCAGAAGGCCAGGGGTCAGTCTGTCTTACCAGCTCACTGCTCTACTCAATGTCCTTCCCTGCTGTTCCAGCTCCATCGTCACCCTGCTGCAGAAGGCCAGGGGTCAGTACCTATCTTACTACCTCACTGCTCTACTCACTGTCCTTCCCACCTGTTCCAGCTCCACTGACGCATTCCTGCAGAAGTCCAGGGCTCAGTCCGTCTTACCAGCTCACTGCTCTACTCACTGTCCTTCCCTCCTGTACCATCTCCACCGTCACCCTGCTGCAGAAGGCCAGGGGTCAGTCTGTCTTACCAGCTCACTGCTCTACTCACTGTCCTTCCCTGCTGTTCCAGCTCCATCGTCACCCTGCTGCAGAAGGCCAGGGGTCAGTACCTATCTTACTACCTCACTGCTCTACTCACTGTCCTTCCCTCCTGTTCCTGCTCCACTGACGCATTCCTGCAGAAGGCCAGGGGTCAGTCCGTCTTACCAGCTCACTGCTCTACTCACTGTCCTTCCCTCCTGTTCCATCTCCACCGTCACCCTGCTGCAGAAGGCCAGGGGTCAGTCTGTCTTACCAGCTCACTGCTCTACTCACTGTCCTTCCCTCCTGTTCCAGCTCCATCGTCACCCTGCTGCAGAAGGTCAGGGGTCAGTCTGTCTTACCAGCTCACTGCTCTACTCATGGTCCTTCCCTTCTGTTCCAGCCCCACCGTCACCCTGCTGCAGAAGGCCAGGGGTCAGTACCTATCTTACTACCTCACTACTCTACTCACTGTCCTTCCCTCCTGTTCCAGCTCCACTGACGCATTCCTGCAGAAGGCCAGGGGTCAGTCCGTCTTACCAGCTCACTGCTCTACTCACTGTCCTTCCCTCCTGTTCCATCTCCACCGTCACCCTGCTGCAGAAGGCCAGGGGTCAGTCTGTCTTACCAGCTCACTGCTCTACTCACTGTCCTTCCCTCCTGTTCCAGCTCCACCGTCACCCTGCTGCAGAAGGCCAGGGGTCAGTCTGTCTTACCAGCTCACTGCTGTACTCACTGTCCTGCCCTCCTGTTCCAGCTCCACCATCATCCTACTGCAGAAGGCCAGGGGACAGTCTGTCTTACCAGCTCACTGCTCTACTCACTGTCCTTCCCTCCTGTTCCAGCTCCACCGTCACCCTGCTGCAGAAGGCCAGGGGTCAGTCTGTCTTACCAGCTCACTGCTCTACTCACTGTCCTTCCCTGCTGTTCCAGCTCCATCGTCACCCTGCTGCAGAAGGCCAGGGGTCAGTACCTATCTTACTACCTCACTGCTCTACTCACTGTCCTTCCCTCCTGTTCCAGCTCCACTGACGCATTCCTGCAGAAGGCCAGGGCTCAGTCCGTCTTACCAGCTCACTGCTCTACTCACTGTCCTTCCCTCCTGTTCCATCTCCACCGTCACCCTGCTGCAGAAGGCCAGGGGTCAGTCCGTCTTACCAGCTCACTGCTCTACTCACTGTCCATCCCTCCTGTTCCAGCTCCACTGACGCATTCCTGCAGAAGGCCAGGGGTCAGTCCGTCTTACCAGCTCACTGCTCTACTCACTGTCCTTCCCTCCTGTTCCATCTCCACCGTCACCCTGCTGCAGAAGGCCAGGGGTCAGTCTGTCTTACCAGCTCACTGCTTACTCACTGTCCTTCCCTGCTGTTCCAGCTCCATCGTCACCCTGCTGCAGAAGGCCAGGGGTCAGTCTGTCTTACCAGCTCACTGCTCTACTCACGGTCTTTCCCTTCTGTTCCAGCCCCACCGTCACCCTGCTGCGGAAGGCCAGGGGTCTGTACCTATCTTACCAGCTCACTGCTCTACTCACTGTCCTTCCCTCCTGTTCCAACCCCACCGTCACCCTGCTGCAGAAGGCCATGGGTTTGTCTGTCTTACCAGCTCACTGCTCTACTCACTGTCCTTCCCTCCTGTTCCAGCTCCACCGTCACCCTGCTGCAGAAGGCCAGGGGTCAGTCTGTCTTACCAGCTCACTGCTCTACTCACTGTCCTTCCCTCCTGTTCCAGCTCCACCGTCACCCTGCTGCAGAAGGCCAGGGGTCAGTCTGTCTTACCAGCTCACTGCTCTACTCACTGTCCTTCCCTCCTGTTCCAGCTCCACCGTCACCCTGCTGCAGAAGGCCAGGGGACAGTCTGTCTTACCAGCTCACTGCTCTACTCACTGTCCTTCCCTCCTGTTCCAGCTCCACCGTCACCCTGCTGCAGAAGGCCAGGGGTCAGTCTGTCTTACCAGCTCACTGCTGTACTCACTGTCCTGCCCTCCTGATCCAGCTCCACCATCATCCTACTGCAGAAGGCCAGGGGACAGTCTGTCTTACCAGCTCACTGCTCTACTCACTGTCCTTCCCTCCTGTTCCAGCTCCACCGTCACCCTGCTGCAGAAGGCCAGGGGTCAGTCTGTCTTACCAGCTCACTGCTCTACTCACTGTCCTTCCCTTCTGTTCCAGCCCCACCGTCACCCTGCTGCAGAAGGCCAGGGGTCAGTCCGTCTTACCAGCTCACTGCTCTACTCACTGTCCTTCCCTCCTGTTCCATCTCCACCGTCACCCTGCTGCAGAAGGCCAGGGGTCAGTCTGTCTTACCAGCTCACTGCTTACTCACTGTCCTTCCCTGCTGTTCCAGCTCCATCGTCACCCTGCTGCAGAAGGCCAGGGGTCAGTCTGTCTTACCAGCTCACTGCTCTACTCACTGTCCTTCCCTCCTGTTCCAACCCCACCGTCACCCTGCTACAGAAGGCCATGGGTCAGTCTGTCTTACCAGCTCACTGCTCTACTCACTGTCCTTCCCTCCTGCTCCATCTCCACCGTCACCCTGCTGCAGAAGGCCAGGGGTCAGTCTGTCTTACCAGCTCACTGCTCTACTCACTGTCCTTCCCTGCTGTTCCAGCTCCATCGTCATCCTACTGCAGAAGGCCAGGGGACAGTCTGTCTTACCAGCTCACTGCTCTACTCACTGTCCTTCCCTCCTGTTCCAGCTCCACCGTCACCCTGCTGCAGAAGGCCAGGGGTCAGTCTGTCTTACCAGCTCACTGCTCTACTCACGGTCCTTCCCTTCTGTTCCAGCCCCACCGTCACCCTGCTGCAGAAGGCCAGGGGTCAGTACCTATCTTACTACCTCACTGCTCTACTCACTGTCCATCCCTCCTGTTCCAGCTCCACTGACGCATTCCTGCAGAAGGCCAGGGGTCAGTCCGTCTTACCAGCTCACTGCTCTACTCACTGTCCTTCCCTCCTGTTCCATCTCCACCGTCACCCTGCTGCAGAAGGCCAGGGGTCAGTCTGTCTTACCAGCTCACTGCTTACTCACTGTCCTTCCCTGCTGTTCCAGCTCCATCGTCACCCTGCTGCAGAAGGCCAGGGGTCAGTCTGTCTTACCAGCTCACTGCTCTACTCACGGTCCTTCCCTTCTGTTCCAGCCCCACCGTCACCCTGCTGCAGAAGGCCAGGGGTCAGTACCTATCTTACTACCTCACTGCTCTACTCACTGTCCATCCCAACTGTTCCAGCTCCACTGACGCATTCCTGCAGAAGGCCAGGGGTCAGTCCGTCTTACCAGCTCACTGCTCTACTCACTGTCCTTCCCTCCTGTTCCATCTCCACCGTCACCCTGCTGCAGAAGGCCAGGGGTCAGTCTGTCTTACCAGCTCACTGCTTACTCACTGTCCTTCCCTGCTGTTCCAGCTCCATCGTCACCCTGCTGCAGAAGGCCAGGGGTCAGTCTGTCTTACCAGCTCACTGCTCTACTCACGGTCCTTCCCTTCTGTTCCAGCCCCACCGTCACCCTGCTGCGGAAGGCCAGGGGTCTGTACCTATCTTACCAGCTCACTGCTCTACTCACTGTCCTTCCCTCCTGTTCCAACCCCACCGTCACCCTGCTGCAGAAGGCCATGGGTCAGTCTGTCTTACCAGCTCACTGCTCTACTCACTGTCCTTCCCTCCTGTTCCAACCCCACCGTCACCCTGCTGCAGAAGGCCAGGGGTCAGTCTGTCTTACCAGCTCACTGCTCTACTCACTGTCCTTCCTTCCTGTTCCAGCTCCACCGTCACCCTGCTGCAGAAGGCCAGGGGTCAGTCTGTCTTACCAGCTCACTGCTCTACTCACTGTCCTTCCCTCCTGTTCCAGCTCCACCGTCACCCTGCTGCAGAAGGCCAGGGGTCAGTCTGTCTTACCAGCTCACTGCTCTACTCACTGTCCTTCCCTCCTGTTCCAGCTCCACCGTCACCCTGCTGCAGAAGGCCAGGGGTCAGTCTGTCTTACCAGCTCACTGCTCTACTCACTGTCCTGCCCTCCTGTTCCAGCTCCACCATCATCCTACTGCAGAAGGCCAGGGGACAGTCTGTCTTACCAGCTCACTGCTCTACTCACTGTCCTTCCCTCCTGTTCCAGCTCCACCGTCACCCTGCTGCAGAAGGCCAGGGGTCAGTCTGTCTTACCAGCTCACTGCTGTACTCACTGTCCTGCCCTCCTGTTCCAGCTCCACCATCATCCTGCTGCAGAAGGCCAGGGGACAGTCTGTCTTACCAGCTCACTGCTCTACTCACTGTCCTTCCCTCCTGCTCCATCTCCACCGTCACCCTGCTGCAGAAGGCCAGGGGTCAGTCTGTCTTACCAGCTCACTGCTCTACTCACTGTCCTTCCCTGCTGTTCCAGCTCCATCGTCACCCTGCTGCAGAAGGCCAGGGGTCAGTCTGCCTTACCAGCTCACTGCTCTACTCACGGTCCTTCCCTTCTGTTCCAGCCCCACCGTCACCCTGCTGCAGAAGGCCAGGGGTCAGTACCTATCTTACTACCTCACTGCTCTACTCACTGTCCATCCCTCCTGTTCCAGCTCCACTGACGCATTCCTGCAGAAGGCCAGGGGTCAGTCCGTCTTACCAGCTCACTGCTCTACTCACTGTCCTTCCCTCCTGTTCCATCTCCACCGTCACCCTGCTGCAGAAGGCCAGGGGTCAGTCTGTCTTACCAGCTCACTGCTTACTCACTGTCCTTCCCTGCTGTTCCAGCTCCATCGTCACCCTGCTGCAGAAGGCCAGGGGTCAGTCTGTCTTACCAGCTCACTGCTCTACTCACGGTCCTTCCCTTCTGTTCCAGCCCCACCGTCACCCTGCTGCGGAAGGCCAGGGGTCAGTACCTATCTTACTACCTCACTGCTCTACTCACTGTCCTTCCCTCCTGTTCCAACCCCACCGTCACCCTGCTGCAGAAGGCCATGGGTCAGTCTGTCTTACCAGCTCACTGCTCTACTCACTGTCCTTCCCTCCTGTTCCAGCTCCACCGTCACCCTGCTGCAGAAGGCCAGGGGTCAGTCTGTCTTACCAGCTCACTGCTCTACTCACTGTCCTTCCCTCCTGTTCCAGCTCCACCGTCACCCTGCTGCAGAAGGCCAGGGGTCAGTCTGTCTTACCAGCTCACTGCTCTACTCACTGTCCTTCCCTGCTGTTCCAGCTCCATCGTCACCCTGCTGCAGAAGGCCAGGGGTCAGTCTGTCTTACCAGCTCACTGCTGTACTCACTGTCCTGTCCTCCTGTTCCAGCTCCACCATCATCCTACTGCAGAAGGCCAGGGGACAGTCTGTCTTACCAGCTCACTGCTCTACTCACTGTCCTTCCCTCCTGTTCCAGCTCCACCGTCACCCTGCTGCAGAAGGCCAGGGGTCAGTCTGTCTTACCAGCTCACTGCTCTACTCACTGTCCTTCCCTCCTCTTCCAGCTCCACCGTCACCCTGCTGCAGAAGGCCAGGGGTCAGTCTGTCTTACCAGCTCACTGCTCTACTCACTGTCCTTCCCTCCTGTTCCAGCTCCACCGTCACCCTGCTGCAGAAGGCCAGGGGTCAGTCTGTCTTACCAGCTCACTGCTCTACTCACTGTCCTTCCCTCCTGTTCCAGCTCCACCGTCACCCTGCTGCAGAAGGCCAGGGGTCAGTCTGTCTTACCAGCTCACTGCTCTACTCACTGTCCTTCCCTCCTGTTCCAGCTCCACCGTCACCCTGCTGCAGAAGGCCAGGGGTCAGTCTGTCTTACCAGGTCACTGCTGTACTCACTGTCCTGCCCTCCTGTTCCAGCTCCACCATCATCCTACTGCAGAAGGCCAGGGGACAGTCTGTCTTACCAGCTCACTGCTCTACTCACTGTCCTTCCCTCCTGTTCCAGCTCCACCGTCACCCTGCTGCAGAAGGCCAGGGGTCAGTCTGTCTTACCAGCTCACTGCTCTACTCACTGTCCTTCCCTCCTGTTCCAGCTCCACCATCATCCTACTGCAGAAGGCCAGGGGTCAGTCTGTCTTACCAGCTCACTGCTCTACTCACTGTCCTTCCCTCCTGTTCCAGCTCCACCGTCACCCTGCTGCAGAAGGCCAGGGGTCAGTACCTATCTTACCAGCTCACTGCTCTACTCACTGTCCTTCCCTCCTGTTCCAGCTCCACCGTCACCCTGCTGCAGAAGGCCAGGGGTCAGTCTGTCTTACCAGCTCACTGCTCTACTCACTGTCCTTCCCTCCTGTTCCAGCTCCACCGTCACCCTGCTGCAGAAGGCCAGGGGTCAGTCTGTCTTACCAGCTCACTGCTGTACTCACTGTCCTGCCCTCCTGTTCCAGCTCCACCATCATCCTACTGCAGAAGGCCAGGGGACAGTCTGTCTTACCAGCTCACTGCTCTACTCACTGTCCTTCCCTCCTGTTCCAGCTCCACCGTCACCCTGCTGCAGAAGGCCAGGGGTCAGTCTGTCTTACCAGCTCACTGCTCTACTCACTGTCCTTCCCTGCTGTTCCAGCTCCATCGTCACCCTGCTGCAGAAGGCCAGGGGTCAGTACCTATCTTACTACCTCACTGCTCTACTCACTGTCCTTCCCTCCTGTTCCAGCTCCACTGACGCATTCCTGCAGAAGGCCAGGGCTCAGTCCGTCTTACCAGCTCACTGCTCTACTCACTGTCCTTCCCTCCTGTTCCATCTCCACCGTCACCCTGCTGCAGAAGGCCAGGGGTCAGTCTGTCTTACCAGCTCACTGCTCTACTCACTGTCCTTCCCTGCTGTTCCAGCTCCATCGTCACCCTGCTGCAGAAGGCCAGGGGTCAGTACCTATCTTACTACCTCACTGCTCTACTCACTGTCCTTCCCTCCTGTTCCTGCTCTACTGACGCATTCCTGCAGAAGGCCAGGGGTCAGTCCGTCTTACCAGCTCACTGCTCTACTCACTGTCCTTCCCTCCTGTTCCATCTCCACCGTCACCCTGCTGCAGAAGGCCAGGGGTCAGTCTGTCTTACCAGCTCACTGCTCTACTCACTGTCCTTCCCTGCTGTTCCAGCTCCATCGTCACCCTGCTGCAGAAGGTCAGGGGTCAGTCTGTCTTACCAGCTCACTGCTCTACTCACGGTCCTTCCCTTCTGTTCCAGCCCCACCGTCACCCTGCTGCAGAAGGCCAGGGGTCAGTACCTATCTTAATACCTCACTACTCTACTCACTGTCCTTCCCTCCTGTTCCAGCTCCACTGACGCATTCCTGCAGAAGGCCAGGGGTCAGTCCGTCTTACCAGCTCACTGCTCTACTCACTGTCCTTCCCTTCTTTTCCAGTTCCACCTTCACCCTGCTGCAGAAGGCCAGGGGTCAGTCTGTCTTACCAGCCCACTGCTCTACTCACTGTCCTTCCCTCCTGTTCCATCTCCACCGTCACCCTGCTGCAGAAGGCCAGGGGTCAGTCTGTCTTACCAGCTCACTGCTCTACTCACTGTCCTTCCCTGCTGTTCCAGCTCCATCGTCACCCTGCTGCAGAAGGTCAGGGGTCAGTCTGTCTTACCAGCTCACTGCTCTACTCACGGTCCTTCCCTTCTGTTCCAGCCCCACCGTCACCCTGCTGCAGAAGGCCAGGGGTCAGTACCTATCTTACCAGCTCACTGCTCTACTCACTGTCCCTCCCTCCTGTTCCAGCCCTACCATCACCCTGCTGCAGAAGGCCAGGGGTCAGTACCTATCTTACTACCTCACTGCTCTACTCACTGTCCTTCCCTCCTGTTCCAGCTCCACTGACGCATTCCTGCAGAAGGCCAGGGGTCAGTCCGTCTTACCAGCTCACTGCTCTACTCACTGTCCTTCCCTGCTGTTCCAGCTCCATCGTCACCCTGCTGCAGAAGGCCAGGGGTCAGTCTGTCTTACCACCTCACTGCTCTACTCACTGTCCTTCCCTTCATTTCCAGTTCCACCTTCACCCTGCTGCAGAAGGCCAGGGGTCAGTCTGTCTTACCAGCCCACTGCTCTACTCACTGTCCTTCCCTCCTGTTCCATCTCCACCGTCACCCTGCTGCAGAAGGCCAGGGGTCAGTCTGTCTTACCAGCCCACTGCTCTACTCACTGTCCTTCCCTTCTGTTCCAGCTCCACCGTCACCCTGCTGCAGAAGGCCAGGGGTCAGTCTGTCTTACCAGCTCACTGCTCTACTCACTGTCCATCCCTCCTGTTCCAGCTCCACTGACGCATTCCTGCAGAAGGCCAGGGGTCAGTCCGTCTTACCAGCTCACTGCTCTATTCACTGTCCTTTCCTCCTTTTCCAGCTCCACCGTCACCCTGCTGCAGAAGGCCAGGGGTCAGTCTGTCTTACCACCTCACTGCTCTACTCACTGTCCTTCCCTTCATTTCCAGTTCCACCTTCACCCTGCTGCAGAAGGCCAGGGGTCAGTCTGTCTTACCAGCCCACTGCTCTACTCACTGTCCTTCCCTCCTGTTCCATCTCCACCGTCACCCTGCTGCAGAAGGCCAGGGGTCAGTCTGTCTTACCAGCCCACTGCTCTACTCACTGTCCTTCCCTCCTGTTCCAGCCCTACCATCACCCTGCTGCAGAAGGCCAGGGGTCAGTACCTATCTTACTACCTCACTGCTCTACTCACTGTCCTTCCCTCCTGTTCCAGCTCCACTGACGCATTCCTGCAGAAGGCCAGGGGTCAGTCCGTCTTACCAGCTCACTGCTCTACTCACTGTCCTTCCCTCCTGTTCCAGCTCCACCGTCACCCTGCTGCAGAAGGCCAGGGGTCAGTCTGTCTTACCAGTTCACTGCTCTACTCACTGTTCTTCCTCCCTGGTCCAGCTCTGCAAGTACTGTGCGCACAATACTGCTAGGCCACAGGGGGGTCGAGGGTAATCGTGGGTCATTTGTTTGGATGCCATCTCACAACTGTATGAACTATCGCACTAAAGTTTCCGCTCCACTTGTCACAATGTAAAAATGTCCCAACGACATGTTTTGGGCCTACATTAGCCCATTCTCAAGTTTAAAAAGAAGCAAGCCAAGGAATACGTTAATTAAAACGAAAACACTAAAACCTTAAATACGATCCATGTCAATATAACGAAGTATGTTCATTCTAGTTTGGCTTACCTTGAATTCTAGAACATATATGCCCTAAGGAAACGTCAAGCTTAAAATATTTGCGGAATATGCGCAATATCAACAGATAAAGGTTCCTAACAGTATAACATGTTGCTAGTTGGAGGCACAGTTGTGGACAGCTAACTATCTGGCTCGCTATATCAGAGATAGTTAATATGCTACCCACTACCAAAGATAAGTCTACCATATTGCTACTATCGAAAGTGAACGCGTCTAAAAATACAATTTAAAATGTATCCAAAACTTCTGACAGTAAACCCGCCAACCCCAACCCAAAGGAACCATGCGAGGGGACGTTTCACTGTTTATCGAGAAGGACATCCATAATGTAGCTTTAACCGATCATAGAAAGGCAACATAACAAGATAGAAATGATCAACCTTCAGCAAGTGAAAGAAAATCTCTACGAGTTTATGTTACATTATTTTCATTGTTGTGGCCGCGTAAGTAATGGCGCTACAATAAGTGTACGAATGTTGGTTTCCACAATTCCACGATTGTAGAGAAGTAGCTGGAAGTTGCGGATAAATGTTGCAAATAACTTTTCTTCTCTGTTTCTTCTCTTTTAACCTCAGAACAAGCTTGCGACAATTGGACCTTGCGTTCTAGACACCGGCGTTCACATCTGAAATGTTCCAAACCGCATCTTACCATTACTGTAGCTACGCGTCGTTTCTACATACCGATAGGGGGCTAACTTGAAACAGTGCTGTACAGGTTCTTGTTTAAATTATATTTTCATTTACTTTATAAATAACATATTATGAAAAACGTACTAATCATAAAAATGTTTGTTAAGGAACTTAACTGCGTGGTCATCAGTTCCTAAACTTACAACCACTTATAAACTACCTTATACTAAAAACGACACAAACTAACTCTGTATGCCCGAGGGGGGATTCGAACCACCGACGGGGAACGGCCTCGCGCATCAGAGCATAGCGCCTCAATGCGCTCGGCCGCTTTGCTGCTGCCGCACTAATCATACAAGGCATTTTTCGTTGCAACGAGATATTTTTACGAAATTTAAATCAATGAGTCGTTGCGTGACGATATCTCGCGCCACGGTTGCATACAACACACACCAAAAAGTATTGCATCACTACCATTCTAGCCGGCCGCGGTGGCCGAGGTGACTGAGGCGCTCCAGTCACGGTCTGCACGGCCACTATGGTCGGGGTTTCGAATCCCTCCTCGGGCATGGATATTTGTGCCGTCCTTAGGATTGGCTAGTTCATAAGTAGTTTGTAAGTTTAGGGACTGATGACTCCGTAGTTAAGTCCCATAAGCTATACAAACATTTGAACATTTGAACTACCATTCTAGGGGTTCATGACACATAAGAATGGAATATATGTAGAAAAGACATTTCTGATCTCTCTACTGCCCATGGAAACAGAATTTGACAGGTTGTACGACAATAACGTAGACATGCTGAATTTGTATTCCATAGTGAATCATACACCAGTTTCCCTAATACCGGGTTTCACGTCGTCTTGCATTGTATGCCTGTATTCGTCGCGCCCTACTGTCCACCTAATTGCTCCAGATTAATTTGCACCGAGTCTTCCAATCATTCCCTCCAGCATTCTTGCTGACCCGTCCCGACAGACGGCTCGTTTGGTTCGCTCGGAGGCGTTGCCCGTTGTTTGATCGTCGGGCTCATTTCAATTTACCTTTCACATGTTTTCCCGTTGGTTCGAAATCCGTTAGAGGCTCACTTCATTTCGGCTTGATACGCACCCTGGCTCGTCCCGATTGCGACTGTTAGTTCGCCTCTGGTAGTCCAGGGGCAGCGTTATAGGATACCACGCAGGGGGTCCGGGTTCGATTCATGCTGAGGGCGGAGACTTTCCACACTTGGGGACTGGGAGTTGTTTCGTCCTCATCACCAATGACAAACATGTCGCCGAAGTGGCGTTAGCTAAAAAAGATTTGCATCATGCACGCTGAACATGACCCTAGTTGGGGTCTAATGGCCATAAATACCATACTATCATCTTCATCATCATCACCAACATCATCCGACTGTTAATATTTAATATTCTTACTACCTTGCCTTACCATCAATCCGTTTTTAACTTGGTATTCTCCCCGACAGTCTTAAAAGTTTTGTTCTTAAAGAATGCCCTTTAGGCTTTGTGTCTTAAATAAGTCAAATTTATTTATTTGGTTAACTTGTGCATGGATGGCGTCCACATGGAGCAGTTGTTGCACCATTGATGTTCGTACAGTCAAAATGGTTCTCGGCTGAAGAGTGCAAAGTTGCTAGATATATACTGAGGTAATTGTATAGTCGATATAAAAGGTTTCTTAAATGTGTCGTTTTTTAATTGATAATTGGTAATAGTTTGTGCCCCGGGCATCTTCAGCACACAAAAAATTTTTGGGCCGCTCATTCGGTAACTTTTTGGGGTTTCCCTTTCTATAATTGTTCTTTAAAAATGTTGTTGTTTTAATGATAATCAGGAATCCTGTGCCCTTGCTAATTAACTTTTTAAAATTTTTTTCATCAATGATTTATTAACTGAGCCCCCATTCTCCTTAACTTGCTGAATATTTGTTTTTTGACTGATTATTCGTTAGTCGTTTCAGCAAAATGTAATACAGTATTATTATTTCTAAATTTTGGCACATCTTAATGGTTACTCTTTAAGAAATATTTAATCTCAGGATAACTATGAACAGCATTCAGTAACCTTCGAGCAACCCAATACCCTCCTTCAAGGGCGCTTTAACCCATTTCCTCTGAATGCGAAAATGTTCTAAAAATGCTAACCTATAAAAAATTATAATTATAGTAAAATAAGCGAGATCGGAGCTCATACGGAATTATTTTAAGTGTTCACGTATCATGCGCTCTGTTAGATAGTGGAAGAGAAGAGAAATTGTCTGTCAGACACTTAAAGTGTGATGTTCATTTTAGTCGCGTATATGTAGATAAATCCTAAATAAAAGAAGCTAATCGCGTGAGGCAGCCGAAGAAATAATTCTTTATTCACACGTATGACAGTCATTATGTCACTATGTACCTAAATTAACTCTGTATCGTGTTGACGGAGGATGTTTTGGTTCAATATTTTCAATTTTTTTATCCTATTCCATTCGCGTATTTTGTCATGAGTCCAAGGAAGATATTCATAGCTTATGATCAATGGCTGACATATCAAACAATTTAAAGTGGTCGTGTGGTACTGTCACGATCTAGTGAAAGCCGGCTTCTTCTTAAGCCTTGCTTGCTATATCGTGAATGAAAAGGAAGTGAGATAGTGAGAAAATGTGAACTCATTACTTCTGTAAATTTCCTTTGCACAGTACTGCTGAAACCTCCACCCCTAAAGTCTCCCTTTGCGAGTATTTAAGTTGCTGATTTCGTGTGTCAGACTAAATACTCAGCAGGTACCTGAGAATATCGGCAAGTCCTAGTGACGATATTTTGTTTGTTCTTTTCTTACAGAAGGTCAGCTTCCTCGTGGAGCCCTGTACCTGGATCACAAGATGTCCTCCAAGGAGAGTGATAAACCAATTATTGGACAGAACGAAATTTGTAAGTTTCAATTGTCTACTTGGTACCACATTGATCTTCGCCTCATTTGAACTATGGAGTAGAGCAATATGTATTTTTTTTTTTTTCAGTATATTCTGTCAAGAGTGAGTACGAAAAGGAAGTGGAAGGACACAGGAAGAAGATTGTGGAGCTGGGGCCACGCAAATTCGAGGGGATCGGACCAACGACGAAGGACGGAATACCCATCGTGCTGCGGTCGGTACGTCCCAGTGATTCCAAGATAATGGTCGACAAACAAAACGAATCTCTGATACGCGTCTACACAAAAAATTAAAGATAACTTCTTAAAATCGAAAAACATTCCAGTTTACAATTCTGATCTGTGTTCCTAAATACATGTAGGTGGTCACTAATTTATGTTACAGTTTTTTCATTCTTAATCCCATCTGCCCATATTCTGTTTGTCCGATATTATTCACCTTTTGTGCTCGTATAATGTAAATGCAATGTTTATGGTACAACAGCATCAAAACATGTTCGGGGAATAATATACAAGAAGAAACCATGCTTTTCTCAGATATATTCGTTATCCTTTGTTAGAAAAAACGTCAAGATGAATGTTTATAATTTGGTTTCTATTGTTTCTCATTACAACTTTTTTTAGACTCATTATCATTTATTGTTCGTTGGACATAATAGCCTGCATCTTTCATTCTGTTTTTGGTTTGATTTCTATTGTTTTTCTTCAAAATTGCATAGTCATAATGTATAATCTCTTGACCATTGCATATGATAATCAGTGTCTTCCATTTTGCATGCATACCAGGCAGGAATCCAGGTAAGTTGTAAGTAATGTATAATAATAAACATATATGTTATACTATCATATACACACTAGGATTTCTGCAACTGGTTAATCTATGTATTCAAGAATGATACTGAAAAGAAATGTACAGTTGTTTACCTTTGCAGCAAACTACTGTATACGATAAAACCATAACATCTACTTTAATTGAGGTTGCCTCTACCCTCACAATAAAACCAATAGTACTCATAATTCCTGTGCGAAACCATTAAAATTATTCCTCTTCACTAAAAGAAAATATGTGTAAGAACTAAATATTGTTCTTATTGGTTGCTGGATTGACTGAACCTATAAAATATGGTTAATGGTGTGCTTCATGGGTGTTGTGCCGAGTCGTTTCAATTTCATGCGCAGAATATCGAGCCGGCTTCTTCAGGTGATGCGAGCTTTGCTGTTTAGTAGGTTGCCCTAATATCGCCCCTACGCCTCATATTTCTAGTCGTATTCCCAAGCTGTTATGTATGCCATCTATAGGTTTCTGTAGTTAATACTGAGCTTCTGCAGGTTTGCCACAGCCAGTACCAGTTTGCAAGCTTCCTAACCGTCTCTTGACCTCCATATCAACGAACGTAAAACCCTAACCTCCCTTCCTTTGCAAGCTTTCTAAGATGATAGCCGAAACAACGTGTCACCAGATGTATTGGAGTTTGTGTCAACTGTTCTTACTGACTGCAGTGATCAAAGGAATTACCGGGGAATTGTTTACTTGTAATAATTTTATTTATACCAGGCTCACAGCCACTTTAAAGACGCTAAACCAATATGTGCTCCTTCATTTTAAAACAGGTGCACCTAATTTCGCTGGGTGGTTGATAATGAGAACAGGGGTAGGCAGTATTACGAATGCACGCTCGTAAAATTTTCTTCCGATACTTCCTAAATTTTACAAAATAACACAAAGTAATATTCCTTTAGAAGCAACTTGACCTGTGGAAACCAAAGGAGTATAGTTTCTTGTAATTTTCATTTACACATATCAGAAAAGTATTGCAAATACCTTGGTTCGAAGAGCTCCTAAATACTGACATTAAATTTATCTGTTGTTGTTGTTGTGGTCTTCAGTCCGGAGACTGGTTTGATGCAGCTCTCCACAATACCCTATCTTGAGCAAGCCTCTTCATGTCCACATAAGAGCGACAACCTACATCTGTCTGAATCTGCTTACTGTATCCATCTCTTGGTCTTCCCCTGCGATTTTTTCCCCATACACTTCCCTCCAACGCTAAATTCACAATTTCTTGATGTCTAAGAACGTGTCCTACCAATCTATCCCTTCTTTTAGTCAAGGTATGCCAGAAATTCCTTTTCTCCCCAATTCTGTTCAGTACCTCCTCATTAGTTACGTGATCCACCCACCTAATCTTCAGCATTCTTCTGTAGCACCATATTTCAAAAGCCTCAATCCTCTTCCTGTCCGCACTGTTTATCGTCCATGTCTCACTCCCATACAAGGCAACACTCCATACAAATGCCTTCAGAAAGGACTTCCTTAGGTTTAAATCGATATTCGATGTTAACAAATTTCTCTTTTTCAAGAACGCTTTTCTACCCATTGCCATTCTGCATTTTATATCCTCTGTACTGCGACCATCATTTGTTATTTTACTGCCCAAGTAACAAAACTCATCTACCTCCTTTATTGCTTCGTTTCCCAATCTAATTCCTTCAGCATCACCTGATTTTCTAAGACCGCATTCCATTACCCTAGTTTTGCTCTTGTTAATGTTCATCTTATATGCACCTTTCAGCACACTGTCCATTCCGTTCAATTGCTCTTCCAGGTCCTTTGCTGTATCTGACAGAATTACTATGTCAAAATTTATCTATTAATTCCAAATAATTAATGATTCACCATTAATTATTAAATAATCCATTATTGTAATTGTACGGTTATCTTGTCTTTATTACTCGTTTGTAATTATGATTAACACTAACCTGGACAACTATTTAATTTACCGTTTAGTATCGCTAGCATTTAATATTTTTAAAGAATGCAGCCATTCTTTAAGTGAGGGTACCTTATGTTCTAAAGCTTAAATGAACAAAGATGTATACTATGTCGCCCCACATGTAGACATTTTGCACCTGACAAAACGCGGGCACTATGCCTCCACATGCAAATAACACTAGGCGAAATAGCACAAGCCGCTTACAACGGCCGTTAAAACACTTCAACTCGTGGTACCGAAATACGTGTTGGCCGCACACTGGCCCACCGCCGACCAGGTACCGAACCCCCCCCCCCCCCCTCACTCGCTTGGTGCCTAAAGTTTAGTAGATGCCACACGATTGGCTGATTCATAGCAGCCAATAGATATTCACTTTCTAGTTTTGATACCACCCTGGAGTGTCGCGTAGTAGTATCAAGGGTCTCGCGAGACTAACAAATTTAGATTCTAAACGAAAAAACGTATCAAAAAATAATACAAAATACCCTTCTCTTCATACTACCCTGAAGACTCGCCTGCAACTAATCATCCTGCTCTTCATTCAGTGCACCACAGATCACGTATTAAACGAATGATCGGTGCATATTAATTGCGTGCTCAGCCGCTAGGCGGCAGCACTGCTTCAGCAGCAATAGAGCCCACCAGCAATAGACACTCAGGGTTCGTTCAAGCAGCTGCCAGTTCCATCAAAGCGCTGCTGATACTCGATAACAGCTCTTCTCAAGCGCAGTTTGCTGGAACTGGCAGCTGTTTGAACGAACCGTAATCCGATTTCCTTCTCAAAAAGCTGCACCTGAGCGTTTTGTAATGGATTTATCAAAGCCACGTCACCCTCAGTAGCGTTTCTTACAATTAAATGTCAATCAATGACACAGTGGTTGTAAAAGCTGCCACAGATTTTAAAAGCAGCCACAATTGTCCACTGACTGAAGCTATTCAGTAGCGATGTTTAGTATGGAGTATGGCCGGGTAATTAACGGAGAGTAGTATTTTAAATACAGTGATCGTTGGTTCGAACCCTGGTATGCGATAATTTTTCTCTCAGTTTCCTGTACGTAACAGATTCTGGGAATTAGAAATGACATTCATATTCTTACTTGTCACAAATATTTATCCTTTTTTCCGTATACGTCGGGACTTCCGAGGTCCTGGTGAGCCAAGAACCTAACAATAGAACTTAAATAATAATTCATCACTTGTCATAAATACATCCTCTTTCTTTCTGAAAATAATGTGATAATATTGAACTGAAAGGGAACAGCCACTGTGCTGTCTAAATCAGAAATCCGAGCAGCTAATTTCCAGATGCCGTTTTCAATCGATCCAGTAAAACCGTATCTGGCCCTGACATGTACACACGACAGCGAAAAACGGTTTCCAAAATTCAGTTTTCGTGTTTCGGAAGTTGGGTCGCATGTAGAAGAAGCAAGTATTACTGTGTGAGTTAGGCATTGTTGTCTGCGGTGTTACTCTGTTGTACATCTCCGTAGTTCCTGGTGTTTCCCTTTCTTGCGATACGTGTACGTATGCTGCAGTCAGGATCAACATTAAACATGTCAATGCGTACGAGGATGTCAGTTTCGTTTACAAACTACATTTAAGCGATACTTTATTTCCGTCTCCCCCCTCCCCTCGCTAGAACCATCTAAATTCTACCATACGTATTTATATTAGTGAAAGGGTGTCGTGCAAAACTGTAAGCTATAAAACGGTGTCGCCATGAGGGAAAGTTTGGAAAGCACTGCCTTTAAATAATCTGGACTAACTTGATATTTTTGCTTTCAGCTATTTCTTGTAACTATAAAGGATAAAAATCTGTAATGAACAGAACTCAGAGGATCTTTTTTTTTTTTTTCAAGTTATTGCCATTAATGTTAATACAAACTCGTGGCTCGTCCTTGTACAGCCTCAAATTTAATTTTATGATCATTTCACTATTTCAAAATTTTTGACTTTAAGATACTTTTCCGCATATATAATTTAGACTACGAAATCTGGACACGCTACTTAATAATGATATTTGTTAAACTAAATGTATTTCGCAAGCACAATACCTAACCTAACCAAAAATTGTTTGATTTTCAGGAGGTAAAGGACAGCAACCAAGCGAAATGGTACAAACGGATGTACGACTCCCTGCACCGTACTGGGAAGGACGGTAAGGCTCCATACTTACTCTTAGGGCTAAGCAATAATTTTGTAGATTGCCGAATCTTACTAGAATAATTTTACGCATTTTCAATGAATTGATAAGATTTTAGAAATTTGTTCTGATTTGTTTATGATAAAATTAGTAAATTATATTTAACCTTTTAGTAAAATATTCCAGTGACTGAATTTTGTAACTTAAACTTTTATATTATATGTAAACTGAAAATTATCTCCTAAATATCCAATAACAAAAATTTTATTACAGACTATTATATTCCATGACTCATCTAGTAGACTGATGAAATAATCATACTGAAATAGCGTAAATTATGATTTCAAATACCTAGCTCACTAATAAAAATCACCCTAAAATATCTGGCCGAGATAATAAAAGTAATTTTCCATTTCTCTTGCAGACGACTATATCACAATCTATTACAAGCCGAGAAGAGGTGACGAACAAAGCCATTTTTTTAATATTTGTAATTAACAATGTTTTATGTGTGCTGGCTTTGTGTGCTTGTTAGCAAATTTGTTTGTTTAATGAAGTTGCATGGGAGAGATTTAAATGATCAGTCTTTGTATATATCGTATGATAATATTATGTTCCATGAAGAACTTCATGATAAATGGGTAATCATGGTACACTGATTAATATCGAAGAGCATGAACATCATGAAAGTCTACTGGTTTATAGCTATAATTTAGGAGGTGTCTAGGAGGATTTAACTTCTGTATTAGCACTCTTTTTATAACATTTTTGCATGATTGAATCGCAGTTCATGGTTAAGTTTTGCTGTCAAGCCATGATTTTTTTCGTATTATTGCTTCACAAATTTGTAGTTAACTTTCTATGTGTTCCTAATTTTACCTCTATATAAAAAGTGTTCATCGATTCATAACCAGATGAAAATTGAACATTCTTTTCAGTAGTAGTAGCTTCATTTCTTTATTAGCTCACTTAATAAAGTAAGCTGTTAATCTCATGAAATTGTATTCAAAATAACGTATTTAATGAATACCGGAGATGTTACTATCTCCAGAGTGCCAATGGAGATGAACATTTGATGATTTGCGCATTCTTCGAAATTTTATGTAGAAAAAGGTGATTTTAAAGATTTTAAAATGACGCTCATTGCTTTACAGTAGTTGGGTAACACTGCTAACGAAGCAAGGGAAATATTATTTACAATCTAAACAGTTTGTTTAATACATTAACACTTAGGTTTTCTGTTAGATGTTAACTTTTAGGGAACGATTTAAAAGATTGCAGAAAACATTATACTACTCTTCTTGCTAGTAATTTTGTAATACTAATACCTGTAAATATTGTTTGTATTTGGATTTAAGTTGTTATTCAAAGCTTCAAGCTTACTGTGTGGAATTTTTGTACAAAATTTGTTATTCTTTGTTGTGTAGCTTTTAATTATTTCGGGTCTTGGGTGTGTTATTTTCTGTTCATAGTCAATAGTTCTACTGTCACAGCTTGTAGAAATAGTAGGGTTACTATCAAACAGTGTAAATACTCGTATTTTTCCGTCTGTAAATAACATACAATTATGATGCAAAATATCTATGAATTATGCTTTTCCAGAATCATTTCTTTGCTGTCTCATTAAAATATTTTCTATTTTGTTTATTATGTAAAGATATGATAAAATTTACATAGAATCCCTGCTTATCTGCTGAATATTTGTTTTTGTGTTTTCTCAATAACAAATAAGAGATATGATGACTTCGTAAAAATCATATATTAAATGAGAAATTAATGGAACAATTATATCAATCTCTGATGAAATGTAAAAATCTTTCTTCTATTCAGAGCATGCACTATCCAAATTAACGTTTTAGTTGTGAAGACTAGATAAAATTAGTTGTTGTAGTCAGATGTTGGTAAGTTTTTTAATGTTGGCATTAAGAATGGTTTTGTAAATGAAGAAGACTGAAAATAATGAACATTGCATATGAAGTACCATTAATATAAGCCTCTGGAGTGTATTAATCTTCCACTCGGTCTGTAATGAAACTTCCTTGCAGCTTAAAACTAACTATAGAACTCGGACTTTTGCCATTTGCAGGAATTTTTTGCAGACGAGCGATTCAGGATTACGTCAGATTGTCTTACTTCTGTAAGACAAGTAACTTAAAAGCAACACCTAATAGCATTCTGTCTCAGTGTGACATACGGATCACTCACATTGGGTGCTGAAAATTGTCTTTTTTATTCAAATACACGTGAATGCAGTTCGTCGAATTAAGTTTCCATGGCAAGTGCTTGATTTAAATATGTAAGCTTACAGATTTGTCACTTTACTTCGCTGCATAGGATTCTTTTTACACTGAGCCCTGCGCTAGGTCATAGTCGTCAAAAATTGTTGGAATGTATGCATACCTCTGATGACGAGACCTGCTGACGCAGAATGAAAATATTTTGAGACAATTGATCTGTTTCAACCATAATTACACACACACACACAGACAGACAGACAGACACACACACACATACACGCTGAAATTCTATTTGTAATTATTCGTCACAATGCAGTCATTTTCTTCAAAAACGCTTCAGGTGTTCAAGAATGTTAGTAATTGTGAAAAATGTTTACCGTAGCCAGTATTAAAGTATTTTTCAACTTCATCAATAAGTCTACCACTATCAGTATCGCCTTCGTATGTAGTCATGTTATGGTACGGCGTTGACGCCATGTTTGCATATGTCTGTGTTGACAATCGGCAAGCAAATGTGGAGTGGAGAATGCACAGAGAGTGACAATTTTGTCAGCCGTGCGCGCGCAGCTATCAAAACCTAGCGGTGCAGTGACATTTCTGTAACGGACTTGTTCGCGGGTCGGCGGAGAAATGTCACCGCGTTATCACGTCGCAACGTGCACGCATCTGCGTATGTATCCACAGACCTGGCAAGAGTGACAAAATAGTCACGGTGACAAAAGTCTCCCGTGCACGCTAGCCCTTATACATACAGATTGCATTGGGATCACCGGTCGGATCCTTCCCATTGGTTATTTCAATTTAAGAGATTGTAATCACGGGGATTCCTGTCACGTGAGTGCCATGGATGTTAGAAGGAATTTCCCGATGGCACTGGCGCTAAAGGTGCTGGGCAGCAGCAGGGTGTAACAATGCACGAAAATCCATCCAGTCTCCACACACTCTACAGACATGGTTGTCACCCTTTCGCTGGAGCGACACTAGCGCTCCAAGCGGTGAGAAGCCAGACACACACAGAGTTCTATAGACAATCACTATGTTTACATGCAACACATCGTCCGAAAGACGAAAACCGATTTTCGTAAACAGTTTTTCGCTGCCGTGTTTACATGGCATAGCCTGAATCAGATTTCCTAGCCCACTTAATCTGGCGTCTGAAAAACAGCTGATTCAGTTCCTGATTTAGTCAGCACAATCGCTATTTTTCTTTACTTAAATACACAGATTTATGTTCACTCTAATATTTATACTTTTATTTCACATTAGATAATATCACACTTCCCATATGTGCCGAAAATTCTTAACAAGAAAACACAATCAGACAAGCCAAGAACGCTTCAGAAACGGTTGCGTTTACATGGGGTTCGTTCAAAGAGCTGCAAGGCTGCTACCGCGCATGCGCAGTACGGATATTCGTGTTCAAATAGCAATCCTGCAACATGCTGCAGCTTATCGGCTGTTCAAGGAAGCTCCCGGCTGCATGAGCTGCAGGGAAAATTTCCTTCTGCAGTCTGACTGACGTCATCGGTACCGCGCATGCGCAGTAGTGCCTGCTTTGCTGCTGCAGGAAGTTGCAGTCCTGCAGCTCCTTGAACGAACCCATGGGCACGGAAATCGATTGTGGAACTGGAAAACAGCTTTAGAGAAGCTGATTCCCAGAATCTATTTTGGAGTGGTTACATGACCAACCAAAAGCGGAATTGGGAAATAGGTATACGAAATCCGGTTTTGGGAGCCCATGTAAACGGGGTGAATGTTTGTTTTCGATTATTTTTCTACATATTTATCGAAATAGTTTATATATTTTTGCGTAATGAATTACCAAGCGACTTGAAATATCACGTAGACGGTCGAATCTCACTGATTCAGCGACATGAGATATAATTTATCCATTAAGAAATACTTACAAACGTATGCGTAGTTGCAGCTTATTTTGCTGGGATCAGCAGAGTACAAACACACATTCCACACATGAAAAGTATATAGGTTTGTTATACTGTGCTCTTATTCTGTCATTTTCTTTGGCGCGTTATATTTTCGTGGAGGCTAAAGATTTGCACAGTTTTACACTTCAGTTGAATACATTTCTAAAATTTTATAAGTTACTTTTCCTTCAGAAGCGGAGGTGTGAAAGATTCTTGCCGTCTGTGAGTCAGGTGTACGGTTCCAATAATTGAGAGGTTGAAAAACAATTTCATAGCTTTTGACGTTTTATTATTGCGTATTTGTGGTTTTCTCCCTTTAGCTACAGGTGTAGTGGCTTATTTGTTGCGTCTAATAATATAGTTACTGCAGTTGACACTACTTTATTACATTGACATTCGCTGATTTGACGGGTAGTGCAGCGAAAATAATTTAGCTTTTTTTTTTTTTTTTTTTGCAAAATGTCGATTCTTCTGGTGCTTACTAAAATGTTTTTGTTCTTAAAAGGAACTGACATTATTTTGTAAGTATCTGTAAGTAAAAAGAAAGTTTTCCTGTAAAGTAGCTCCCAGAGTTTACTTTTCGATATTGTCAGTTTTTATAGCATGCCATATGCTCCCTATAATAAAAACTTGGTGACAAATCATTATAAACGGTACTATTCACACTCACCCAATATCGTATTGAGAGTGTCGCTTTCTGTCCGCTTGGAGCGCTCGTATCGCCTTGGACTGCAAAAACGTGTCGCTTCATTGTCAGTGATCTCAATAACAAGGCAGTCATTTCATACCAAAGATCTTACTGTTTCCACATATTTTTGCCTACTCCCTGTATACTGCAGATGTTTTCAGTGTTAACGTCTGAGAAACAATGGTCATTTGGTATTCTGATGACCACTGCAGTGTAGTTCCTTTCAAAATCAAACCAACAACAATCTAAAAATGATTGTTGTTGTTTCAGGCTTTAATAAATTGCATTTTTCTTTTTTCTGGTACACGCCAGTATCACAATACCATACGTTACAAGGGTGTAACTCGGAGCCTAAAGATTCAGCCTTCATCTCTTACAGTAACTGAAAAATATGGTGATGATCGAATATGATGTAAGTACTTAATTAAAAGAACTGCGTAGTCTCCAACGATTATTTTCAAGAGATATATTGCCTTTTTAATGTGTTTCTTAATTACAAATATTGTCAAACATTGTGCATTATCGATATTTCGACAGACCGAGTTCATTTTAACAAATTAAAGGTTAGTGTTTCAATGATTTTGCGCGTTCTTTTCAGATTTAATACTGTTTGCAGTATTTATTTACTACAGTATTATTACGAATACAGCTGCGGTGTTCTCTAACCAAAAATAATGGATAAAATAACATTTCAGATTTGGATTGGAAACATTGGTTCTTGGAGTTTGTAATTAAATTTTATAAACACTTTTCACTGTTCATGTTTGTTTTCTGACTTCATGTTAAAAAGGACAAGTGTTAACTATTTATTGGACGTTTCCAGGTCGCTATCCTTACACGTCTCCTGGTGGGTACCTTTCCGAACCAGAGATCGGAGGATATGACTCCGATGCTGGCTACTCGTCCAAGTATGCGACTCTTGATCGACGGCGAATCAAAAATAAGGAGAATGATTTCACCACAAGCACGCTGCCACGCTCAAAGTAAGACCGTAGATCCTGTGAACCATTCTCTAACTTGCCTGTTACATTTTAATAGTTGTGTATTATTCTTCCTTAAATTGCAGTTTACATGTCGGTACATTCTTCCTGGTGTGTTGATGTTGGCAGCGGAAAGGAGGTGAAAGTGAAGTGCAGACAACCATTAAGAATGCGTCTTTACGTTTTCGGCTGGGCATTGTTGATATAAATGTTTTTATGAGTAAAATTTTGGAGCGCTGTGAAATGGTCGTACAAAATACCGCTGTTGTTGACATCGTTTGGTTAAATTGTACGACGCTTCTCGCCGGACTGCAGTGGTTGTGTTGGCACCAATGTTAATGAGCCCTAAATGTAGGATCTGTGATGACAGTGATGAAACTGCATCACATCTAATCTTCGAATGCATTGCATTGGAGAGTAAATGGCACAGAACATTTGGGACAACCAGACCTGAAGAAATTGTGTCTAATAAAGAACAGGTAAAGGCACTCCTTGCAGCCAGCCGCGGTGGCCGAGGAGACTGAGGCGCATCAGTCACGGTCTGCACGGCCACTACGGTCGGGGGTTCGAATCCCCCCTCGGGCATGGATATTTGTGCCGTCCTTAGTTGTAGGTAGTTCATAAGTAGTTTGTAAGTTTAGGGACTGATGACCCCGTAGTTAAGTCCCTTAAGATTAACAAACATTTGAATGGTAATGATGGCAACACAGATCACCGATAAATGTTTTTTCGTGACAATTAAAACGAAAATTATTTTTTTCTGAACGGACAAGGGTACATACAAGAACCTGTTGACCATAGAGCAGATATAGTATTAAATTTGCTGCGAGTGAAACGAGCAGCAATTACATTTTCTCTGTAGCTCGTGAAAATTCTATACTTCATTGTTCATCTGTTGCCAACATAGGCACTGGAGCCCGGCGAGAAGCGTAGTAAAATTTTACCCACAGTAATATACTGTAAAACTGTGACACATTTGTAGAAAATATGTTAATTACATTTAGATTATCCATTACAGATATTTCAGAACCCGTGACTGTCAATTCCAATATGATGGTTAAAGTCTAGATTATGAGTCCCGGACTGGTGCTTGGCATGTAGATGTTGGCAACGGCGCGAAGGCAGCCAATCAGGAGTCGCGTTCGCGCGGCCAATAGGATTGTTGGTTTCATGTCTGTTGAATTTGGCGTCAGTTTTGAAATTGCTTTACGCCCAAAACGGAAGATTTAGTTATGAATTTCAGTGATCTCGTGATTAATGATTATAAGGTGTGTTAAATATCGATGTAGTTTTCGAGGGCAGTGTTTCACGAGGATAGATGATTTATTGACGGAACAAGGGTACATCGAGAACCTGTCAACAGAGCAGGTACAGCGTTACTTAATTTCCGCAAATTTGTCCCGAATTCCGTTGAGACTGAAATTGCAGTAAACGAACATTCGTGTCGAGAAAACCTGTAAAAATCACGTCCAGCATGAGGAGGTATGTGATACCATCCCTTTGTCTATTACAATTGTTTACAAACCATAGACACTAAAGCTGTTTCTTATTAGCCGCGCGAACGCGACAGCCTTCACTTGCCTCATTCATCGCGTCGTTGCGGACTCATAAACTACACTTTTACCCAATATGATTGAAGAAAAATGCAGCCAGTCACTTTCACTTGTAATGATGCTGTTTATTCCGTAATCACCATCATTTCAAGTGAACGTGACTGGTTGCATTTTTCTTAAATTACATTGAATATGTTAATTATTTTTTTCTTATTAGATATTGCAAAATATTTACATATTCATAGAAAAAGGTTTGTGTTTTTGACGAACTACAGTATAAGCGAATTTGGCAGAAATGTTTCTTCAAGATGTACTTATATATCGGATGAGTGGGAATACGGAAAAAAAAACTGAAATGTGCACGGAAATAATAATTATATATTGCACCTAACCTCGGATAAGCAATCACTAGGGAAGAAGTTAAATTAAAACCAGGAGTCACTTCAATGGTGTGACCACCTTCTGTAATTGCATTGCTTTGTTTGGAAAACTCTCTTTCAGTTGACTATGAATAAACCGTATTCCTGAAACAATGCGCCCACTTTCCATAAGTTAACTTAAAAGAAACTGTTACACGCATGTAGTGACTGGTCCTCGATGTACATTGCCATTTCACGGTGTGTAGCAATTTGTATTCCCAAAGTACTTCTATAGGCTTACCGCGTGCATAAATCGCTGGAGAAGAAGTTAAAGAAAAATTACATCGAAAACCAGTGTGTAAGTGTATTTTAATTACAGTTAATATGGCACAATTTTTAATATTTTAACTTACTGCTGCTGTGGAGTGACCAAGTGTTATAAGGTGCCTTACTGCAGAGTGTGTGGTTGCTTGCCCTCGGGCATGTGTGTGTGTGTGTGTGTGTGTGTGTGTGTGTGTGTGTGTTGGTGTTTGTCCTTAGATTAGTTTAAGTAGTTTCTAAGCCTAGGGGTTAATAACCAGAATAGTTAGCCTAAGTCCCATAGATTTACAAACAATTTGAACATTTTGTTAACTTACTCATGAACATTTAGGTCAACAATGCCAATTTGTAACATAGTACGAAATGTTAAGACGAATTCTGAATGCCCCTTCCAAATGGCTGTTTTCATCTCCTGTGATTCAACCCCGACCCCTCTCAAAACAAGTAAAAGTAGCCTAATTGTTTGTTAGGATGTAATTGGCAAGTGTTGTAAGGAATGAGATATTGGGCTTAGAGTCTGAAAAATGCTGATAAGGATAATGTTAAAGATCAGAAGTCCATGGGCATGTGGGATATTGATGTATAGTGAAGTCTCATTGACAGTGACAAGTATGAAACCAGGAGGTAAAGAGGTTGGGGGCAGTGGGGAATCAGTGTGCATTCCACATTGCATCTCATCCATCATAGCATTTACAATCCATTATGCAATACAGAACATTCCATCCCCACTCCTACCCAGCATACTTCCGCCCCCCCCCAAAAAAAACCCTCCCTTCCCCACTCACTGTCAACATGTTCCTGGTGCTGGAGTGGCCGGAGATGGTGGTGGTGTGTGCATAGTTATGTCTGAATGATTGTGTGTATGTATAACTTTCTTTTCCTGATGAAGGCTATGGATGAAAATTTAATTATTGTGAATGTGATACTCCATTTTACATGCCTGGTAGTGGCTCAGCAATCATCTTGCTACCTAAGCTCCATTATTGATATCCTTAGCTTGATTTATGTCATGTAATTAACTGTGATTTAATACTATGATGCTGAATCTGTCTACACACACACACACACACACACTAGATGTCTATTCAAAGAGTCATCAACACATGTTCTCTGGTGCTTCAGTGGGTATTAGCGATTTCGTCTTTGCAGTATGCTGCTGGATGCATCTCTGTCAGACAATATCTTTCAGTTTTGTATAGCTGAAGTTAGCCTAAACAAAACCTACTCATTACATCATTCATGTGAAGCTCACTGTTGGTGGAAAGTATTGGTTTGTTCCCATTATATTCTAATATAGTGTGACATTGTTATTGATATACGTAACGACGGACGCACAGGATACCGTGCCCACGGGCGCGGTTCCTGCAGGGGGATGCTTGTCCACTGTTGGTCGAGCTGATCTCTACGAGATTACGAGAGTAACTCAGGCGTCCGAACCTTGATTGTCGTGAGTGCACTCGTGTTCTCTCGATAATCCATTTTTAGTCCGGGGCAAGTCCCGGAGATAAATTAAAATGGTTCCAATCCCCCGATTCCGACCAAGGTTTTCGGGAGGTTTTCCTTGGTTGTAAGGCGTATGCCGGAACTGGTAAGCCCCTCCTACTTATTCCCAATTGGGATTCCCCCTTTGCCCCACTATCAGCTTGTCTGATAATTGGCTGAATAGAACCGCGACTCTTTATGGGCTGGAACTCAAACAGCCCGCTCCACTCCTCGGAGTGGAGAATGAAAAGAATAAGTTTTTTTTTTTTAATATATATATATATATATATATATATATATATATATATATATATATATATATATACGTAACAAGGCCAGTAAAACATAACAGCCAGTATTCCAGCAGTGCTGCAGGGTGGTAGACCTGGGTGGTGCTGTTACTTTTTGAATAATGCTGTTCATCATGTTTTACTGATCCTATCAATGCATGTTGATTCACTCTACCACATTATAGTAACTTGAGACCCCTCTATTAATCAGTAACATCAACTTCTACTTTAAAATCATTTTGTTTTCAATGGTAAACAAACTCATAATTTCCATCTACAATGTGCATCACGTGTAAGACTTGACAAACAGAATTTTTTTCAGCTGTATATTGCACAGACAAAACTGGAAAATATGTAGGTATACCTGCTTTCATATTGTATCTGATGTTAATTAAATTATCTTCTACCCTTTTCCCTGTGGCTTCTCTCACAAATTCTTATACTGCATACATCTTCTTATTGTCCATTCTCTCTTTGTCCATCTCCTCTGCCCCCTCTTTGACCATTTCCTTCCTCCACATCACCCTTCCTATTCTCCATCTTCTTCTTCTTTTCCTTTTCCTGATTCTTCTCCATTAACACTTCTCTGTTTACCCCTCTTTCACCTACCTCTGTTCATCTCCCCCTACCACTCACTACTCCACTGTCTCTCCTCCTCTTTTTGACAACCATCTTCACTCCCCTCACTCTGATCATCCTCCTTCACCTTTCTGTGTCCAGCTCCTTTTGAACCCAATCTCTGCTGAGCTATGCTCAGATATATTGGCCAAGCAGTGCTTGAAAATAGTACCCACACATATCTGTCATGTAGGGGAGCCTTAAGGAAGGGGCAGAGAAACCTTTGTGTGTTCCTAACATATAAGCCGAACTGTAAATCAGGGTACTAGTATTCCCATAAAACCCAATAGTCTTTCAGGAAAGTCTATAATCCAGAACCTGAAAACAATCCCGCCCCCCACCATACTTCTGATCCAATAGGAGATTGTTGTTGTTGTTGTGGTCTTCAGGCCGCAGACTGGTTTGATGCAGCTCTCCTCGCTACCCTGTCTTGTGCAAGTCTCTTCATCTGAGAATACGTTCGGCGACCTACATCCTTTTGAATCTGCTTACTATACTCGTCCCTCAGTCTCCCTCTACGATTTTTACCCCACACGATTCCTTCTAATGGTAAGTTGACAATTCCTTGATGTTTCAAAATGTGTCCAACCATTCTATCCCTTCTCTTGGTCAGGATATGCCAGAAACTCCTTTTCTCCCCGATTCGGTTAAGCATCTCCTCATTAGTTACCTGATCTACTCATCTAATTTTCATCATTCGTCTGTAGCACCACATTTCAAAAGCTTCTATCATCTTTTGATCTGAACTCCTTATCGCCCACGTTTCACTCCCATACAATGCTACACTCTAGACAAATGCTTTCAGAAAGGACTTCCTAACATTTAAATTAATATTGGAAGTCAGCAAATTTTGCTTCTTCAGAAACGCTTTTCTTCCCATAGCCATTCTGCCTTTTATATCTTCTTTACTTCGGCCATCAGAAGTTATCTTGCTACCCAAATAACAAAATTCATCTACTACTTTTATTGTCCCATTACCTAATCTAATTCCTTCAGCATCGCCTGATTTTCTGACACTGCATTCCATTACCTTCGTTTTACTCTTGTTTATGTTCATCTTATTGCTCTTCCAGATCTGTCTCCTCCGCCCACTTCTGTAGATTCATTTCCTCCTTCACCTTTCTATGTCCAGCTCCTTTTGAACCCAATCTCTGCTGAGGTTATTAATCCCACAGTAATGATACTAGTGAGGCCTCCTGTTCCTTCGCCAAATTTTGTTGAAATCAATCTAGGTGTTTTCTACAAAATCCTAGGCATACACACATACCCTCTGAAGGATTTTTCTAAAATGATAACTCATACTTTTCTATTCCACATAGAGTGAGTGATGGAAAGTGTAAATCATATCTAGTCCTAATATATGAATGAAAAATGGTGGAAAATCTGTTATTCAGAAAATCAGCTGCTTCCTTATAAGTTATATTGAATAGCTCATGACTGTCGACTGATGCTTGTTAAGTTTACAAGCCTGCATGTGTAATTATGAGAAAAATAAATTATCTACAGAGAAGGTATCCTAAAAATATTATTTAATCATAAACATTATCTTGAAATCTTTTGTGTGAATGTAGATTCTCCCAGCATAGGGTATACTATTGATGATTAGAGCTCAGTTATCTAGCCCAGTATCTGTATTAAAATATTATGATGCAGTAATGAGTGATCATGTCAGAAGCTGATGAATGTGACACTAATTGAATTGTTACTTATCTAAATAGATATATCATTTATTAAAAAAGCAAGTAAGTTGTTTAAAATTCACTTTTGTCTCCATAATAATGATTTGTAGGTTACATATCTTATCATAGCTGTTGTCAAAAAATACAGTTACGTACCTTGCATTGTATTAGACAGATTTATTTTCACAATTTTTATGGTGTTGGTACTATACACATCTTATTGCCACAACTGTTAAATCACCATCTACCAAATAATTTAAGGTAGCCACATGAACTTACATTCAAACATTTTATTGTAAGAAAGGACATAGTGGCTATCTTATGCTACCTAATGTAATTACTTAAATATTTCTGTCTTAGGTATGTTCCTCACCCTTCATCAATTAAGTATGCAACAGAAATATACAAAAATCAACCTGGAAGAATAGAGGATTATGAACCAGGCCACTCATCAATATCAGAGCGTGAAGCGAAACAAGTAAGATGTTCATAATTTCTTCTGCATTATTTTCTTCTATTAGAAGTCTCACTTAGTAAAATTCTGTATAACAGGAATGTCTTCACAATCCTAAATAATTGTTTGTCTTTAAAATATGTGTGTACTGACATATTCACAGTTTTAATGTGACTAATCTCTTTTCTAAATTTCAGTGGTGGGACGAGGTTCTGGATATATTTGATGGGGTACGATACAATTCTTACTGAATTTTAATAGTTAATAACTAACATTCTGATTAGTTTCCTAATTATCAGTCAGCAGTGATATGACTAACACTTGAATTTATAATGAAAATTACCTACAGATATAGGCTACAAGAGCAGTGAAAATCAGTCTAGTACAGATTCCAAAAAGTAAAATTCCTCTGTCAGTACTAGTAGAACTGTGCTAATAATTTTATTCATTTGAATATACAAATACATAATTCAGCATGAGCTCTTAATGTACATGAAGTTAAGCATAAGCCATTGAATAACATGAGCCATAACACTCCTCTTTTTAACCCTTACAGAACTCACTGAATCAATAAGTTCTGCTGTGGCATTGTAGATAAATTGTATCACATTTTATGATAATATTATGAAAAATGTATTATTGTTTACCACTTGCAGGAGGTATTGAGGGGAACATGTGTCTCAAAGATTACATATCTTTGGCACAAATATTATAGAGGAAAAATTCCTAACAGGAAAAATATATGTAAAAAAATAGATGAAGTCTACTTACCACCCGAAGGAGCACAGGTAGTGATAGTAACAAATAAAACACACACACACACAATCACACACAAATTCAAGCTTTTACAACCCAGTTGCTTTTTCAGGCAGAAGGGAAGGAGAGGGAAAAGAAAATGATGAGGGTTTTAAGGGAGGGGGTAAGGAGCCATTCCAATCCCGGGAGAGGAAAGACTTACCTTGAGGGAATAAAAGGAAGGTAAACAAATACACACACACACACACACACACACACATTTACACAGACGCAAATACACCTAGGCATACATACTGTAGAAAGCAGAGGCCACGAATATACAGCAATGTGTCGCCCACGGTGAATCACTTCTTTTGCTTTCAAGAATCAATGGTGGCATGGGTTTATACACTGCACTTTCTTTAATGGGAATGTGGTCTGTGAGCAGTGACACAAAGGCATTCTGTTGTGTAGCTGCACTAGATGGTAGACATGTTGGTCCAGGTTGGGTTCAATTAAAGTTATTATAACAGTTCAATGAAAATGGAAGGAGTTCTTGAGAAAGCAGTGCTGCAGTGCACAGGAGTCATAGCAGAAAACATTTTAGGAGTAGCGGTTAGTGGTTTCAGCTCTGGTAAACATTACTGAGCAACCACAGTAGTTCATGAAAATAACACCAGGATATCATATGTTTGTGGCACCACTGTGGTTATAAATGTTGTAGGAGACGGCTAAAATTAATAACACACTTCTGATAAGAAAAGTATTTATTGACATTCAACATATAATGCACAATTCTGATGATGTCACAGAACATTTAAACAGAGAAAGTGTCATGAGTGGAAACCACCAGAGACACCTTTGGAAGATGTTCACACCGGTGTTGCGATTGATAATCACATCTGCATCTGACATTTGTAACAATCTATGAGAGGTGGTGTGAGTAAGGAGGCAGCATGAGACAGGTGAGGGTGAATAACATGGAATGGCAGGTCAGAAGGCTGTGCTGGGAGTGGGGGAAGGTGATTTAGGAGAGGAGAGGCATAGAACAGATGAAAAAATGTAAGTCTATTGGTGGAGAGAAAGCATGTGGTACTGGAGTGGAAGAAAAAGGGTGAAAGACAGGGACTAGTAAAAGTTGAGGCCAGAGGGGCACACAAGATAGAAGAATGAGATGTAAAGAGACTGCCATTCAGGAAAACTGTTGTTATTGGGAAGGTTCCAGATGTTTCAAGTTGTGAAGCATTGACTGAAGCAAAGTATATCATGTTGTGCTCAGGAGCTGTATATTCCAATTGTCTCTTGCTTATGAGACGCTGTCTATTCATACAGAAAGAAATCTTGTTAGTTGTCATTCTCACGTATAAAGCAGCACAGAGTTTGTTGGTTAGTTTTACATTAAATGCCTAGTTTCACAAGTAGACCAGTTGTTGATTAGATAGAAGAGACCTTCAAAAATATTGGCATAATACTGGGACGTTGTGTGATTTAGGTTTTGCAGCTAGGTCTGTTGCAGGGATAAAACTGTTAGGTAATGGATTTCGAGCAGGATTGGATGAGAATATTTCACAGGTTTGATGGTAGTGGAATGCCACAGTCATAGGGGTGAAGAGGATAGTGGAAAACATATTCCTCATTTCTGGGTACAACGAGAGGTAGTTGAAATCTGATACAGTTCATCTAGTCCTGGGGGGTACTGAGTCACAAGAGTAGTACTCAGTTTTTGGCAGGCGGTGGGTGTTGATCTGTAAAGGCCTCGGTGAGACTTTTAGTGTATTTTGAGAGAGAAAACTTATCACTACAGATGAGGTGACTGTGATGGCTAGGATGTTTGGAAGTGGCTTATTGGTATGGAGTGGGAGACAGTTGTCAAAGTAGAGGTATTGTGGATGATTGATAGGTTTGATGTTGATGGGATTAATGATTTATTCATCCTTGAGATGGATGTCTACATTCAGGAAAGTGGCGTATTTGATTGAGGAGAAGCATGTGAAGTGACTGAGGATTAATGTATTGAGTTTCTGAAGGAATGCGAATAAGGTGTCCTCACCCTTGGCCAATATCAAAAGATATCATCAGCAAACGAGAGCCACATGAAAGGTTTGGGACTGTGAATGTTAAGGAAGGATTCCTAAAAATGGCTCTTGAATAGGCTTTCATAAGATGGTGCTATTGCCCATTGCTGTAGCACAGACAGATAACCCTTCAAAGAAGAAATGAAAAATTAAGGTCAATGTTCAACATCCTTCAAAGGAGATGTAATTGTAGGCGAGAATGTAGTTGGTAATGGTGACCAGGAAAGAGTTGTAGGTCTGAGGTCAAATGACAATTGGCCAGGTAGTGTTCAGTAGTGGCAAAGTAATGGGCATTGGGAGTCTGAGAGTGAAGAAAGTTGATATCATCAATAATGAGCACAGAGCCAGGTGATAAAGCAATAGAAACTGTGGAGAGAGAGTTGAGAAAATGTTGACTGTCTTGTATGTAAGGGGGTAGGTTATGGGTAGCAGACTGTAGGTTTTAGTTCGCATGCACTGAAATTCCATCTGTGAGGGCACAATGACTGGCCACAATGGGATGTCCAGGGCAGTTATGTTTATGGACCTAGGGAGGATCTAAATGGCAGGAATAGGGAGTATTGGGAGTGAGGAAAGAGACTCAAGGTAAATAGTTGTTTGGTCGTAGTATGGGACTGACTCAATGGAAAGATTCTGGGATTCACCTAAAGGTTTGATTAGGGCCTGGTGATCCTGATGGATATTTGAGATGGGGTCACTGTGGCAGGGCTTGTAGCAGGACAAATCTGACAGGTTTATAAATTCTGCAGTGGAGCCACTGACACTCTTTTATAAGGTTAGGATCAGTTTTTAGGTGGGGTAGTACAGTTTATTTGCAGATGTAAGGTTACTTTCAGTGTTCAGAGATTTGTACTATGATGATGAGACAAGGTTCATTCTCAAGAAGTTATGGAAAGTTATTAGTGGATGATTTGGGGGTGCTGGTGGTGGATTAGATTTGGATTAAGGTATGAACTGAGTCAAACAGGAGTAATATTTGTGCATTGAGTCTGATTGATAGACAGAAGATCTTGAACAAGTCCAATATGAATTTGAGAGTGGGGCAGAAGGTAAAACCATTGGAAAGTACTGACAGTTCTGTGGGACTAGAACATTTGAAGGATACATTCGTGACTATTTTGGGTTTGTTCAGGGCCTCGGTTCTCTGCATAGTGAGACAGTTTTACTGAGAGTGTGGCAGATGTAGTGGGTCTATAAGGCTTGGTTTGCCAGCCATGAAGGGTTGGAGGTGGCATTTTGGTGGAGGCTCAAGTAGAGTTAGTGGATAGAAATGGTTCATGCTGGGAGTGGGAGGTGAACTGGTTGGATAACTTCTTAGATGTCTTGGGTTGATAATGCTCAGTTTCTGGAGGACAAGGGTTTTCATCTGGAAGATGATAAGTAGGAATTTTGAGGTTGCAGAACAGGAAAAGTTTATGAATGGAGAGGAAATGTTATAAGGAGGTTTCCACGTCTACATTCGTACTCTGCAATCCACCCAAAAAGTGCGTGATGGAGGGTAATCAGTACCACTACTTGTTACCTGCTTTCTTGTTCAACTTCCGTGAGGGAAAACCAAATGCTTGTAAGAGCTGTATTCTCTCTGTTCTTATCTCTGAGCTCTGAACGTGAAATTGAGGTTGGTGGCAGTAGAATTGTTCTGCAGTTTGCTTCAAATTCCAGCCCTCTAAATGTCTTCAACAAAATTTCTTGGAGAGAATGTTGCCTTTCTCCAGCAACTCCCGTTTGAGTTCCCAAAGCATTTAAGTAACACTCACACATTAATCGAAACTACCAGTAACAAACCTAGAAGTTCGCATCTGTCTTCCTTTGAACAGAAGAATCACATCTTCCCAAAATTCTCCCAGTAAACCGAAGTTGACCATCTGCCTTCCCCTTGACTGTCCTTATATCCTTGTTCTATTTTATATTGCTGTGCAGTGTGTAATTGTCCTTCATTTGACATTAATGATTTATGATTATGTAGGGATGCTCAATAAAAATGAGTAATTCTGACTAATTTCCTTTATTGCCGAGAAACACAGTTTTAGACAGTCTTATACTGACAATTACAAATTCAAATGCACAAAGTTAAAAATATATATACATATATATTTTTTTTGGTGCATTGGGGGTATTATGACATGACAGTGCCCCAGGCTGATGCCGCACACTTGTATTTTATAGAGCCACACACATCGGCACATTTAAATCGCGCGCGCACGACGCGCGCGGGAAATACAAGCTTCGGGAAGTTTGTGACATAGGGGTTTTTCCACGGGGCTGGAAAAACGGAAGCCGAGTCGCGCGGGGGAAGGGGAGAGTCGCGTGGACTGCCGAGGACGGCGGAGCGTGGTTTGCTCGTCGCGGCATTTTTCTGTGAAAACGTGGGATAGCTTTTCGCGGCTGAAGTACCGTTTTTTCCGGTGTGTGGGTCAAAGTGCGAAGTTGCGTGGGGGCTCGAGTCACAAAAAACATCTTTATAAATTTAAACACGTGCATAGAAAAATTAAACGTATTTAAAACAACATCTGTGTGATGAACATTATTTTTTTCGCAACTCGCCCTGTACGCCCATAAGTCTGTATAATTGGTATGTACTTTTGTTTATCAATTGAAAACTGTATTAAGGCGCACGTGGACGGAACAGCACCAAAGCGGAAATCATTTAATATCATCCCCTAAACGACCACGAAACATTTTTCCACCAGAAAGAGGGAAAAGCATGTTCCGCCCAGTCGCATATGGGGGCTCGTCCATTTCGCGAAACAGTGTGTACTGAGACACGTTCTGACTCGTCCATTTCGTGAAATAGTGTGTTCCGGTTTCGCCCATTTGAAGCGAGAAGTACGTCGCGGCTCGTTCATTTCGAGTGCGAAGTACATTCCGACTCGCGTGTTGAAGAAAATTTCAGCGGCCCACGGCAGCGAGTATGCGGCAGGCAGCAACAGCGTAACCGGGAGACGCGGCGGCAACAGCCGGTATATTCCAGACCATCACCGTGCGGCGGCAGGACGCGGCAGATACGGCGCACAACAGCGGCGATTTCGGCATCGGCAGATCAGCACGGAAACACGACGCAGTTACGCAGTGGAGTTGCAGCACAGACAAAGAGATAAGTGTCGCAGCAGGCTTTTATTTTGTTGATTTCAGTTCTCTTGTCCCCAGCCATGAGTACCGAAACTGATAGGGTTTTAAGTGATTGTGAATCCTTAGAGAGTGGTAGTGGGTTTGAGGCCCCAACGCAATCTAAGGCAGATGAAATGAAAGCAATGATGGGTTGGATGATAACTGAATTTAAAAATACTGTAGGGGGCCTGGAAACAAAAATGGGAAATTCAATTATAAGTATAAAATCTGAAATGAGGAATTCAATTGCTGAAATGGGAAACTCAATAAAAAATTCAATGGGTGTTTTAAAAAATGAAATAATCTCGGACTTTGACAAAAGATTAGAAGATTTGAGTGAAAAATTTGAAGTTAGAGAAAAGGATCTGAATGCCAGAATTGGTGCTGTTGAGACTAAGTTGAATGACAGGATGGAATCAGGAAAACAGATTTGTGAAATCAGGAATGAGGACACTAGGCAGGCTTTAATTGACATAAACAAAAGGATTGTGGCTGGTGTTGATGAAACTAAGACAAGTTTGGAAAATACAAAAAGTGTTTTAAGAAAGGAAATAGAACAGGTAGTAGCTGTAAATAAATGTAGTATAGAAAAGGTGAATAGTAGGATGGCTGATTTAGAATTGTGCTCTGCATCTGCAAATACTGGTTGGTTTGGGATGCAGATACCAAGTTGTAAAACTTTTTCAGGGGAAAGTAACTACCATGTAGTAGATTTTATTGCAGCATGCAAAGATCAATTCCTGCCTGGAATGACTGATAATTGCAAAATAAAATACATCAAAAGAATGTTAGAAGGTCCTGCACAGACGTGGGCTAACCAATGTGCTGAGAAATTCATTTCCTTTGAAGTTTTCGAAAAGCTAATTTTAGATAAGTACTGGAGCCAGGCTAAACAAGTCAGGTTACAAAATGAATTCTTAAATGGAGTTGCTTACAAGGGCGATAGACAGACTATGAAAGAATTCTGTCAGGAAGAGTTAAGGAAATTGGTGCACTTAGATAGACCATTAGGAGCTCTTACTGAAATATACACTCTTTGCCGGAGGTTGCCACAGAATTTAAATTTGCAACTTATACACTGCCCTACTGACTCTACTGAAAAATTTCTAGATTTTATAGAAAAACTAGATCATGCAATGGCATATGAACCTAGACAGGGGGAGCCTCAACATATAGCTAACCAAAGGGAACATAATAGGAATACCAGAAATTGGGGAAATAAGCTAACTATGACCAGAATAGAGAAAAAAGGGAAGAAAGAATATGTAATATGGATGCAATATTGGGCAATAGTTATTCCTATCTGATCCCCTGCTATCTGGCTTGTAATTATTTATCCTTCTCTCGGTCCTATTTCGTACCTTGTATCCCGTCCCAAATCGGACCCCATTTGGAACAAATTCTAGTTTTCCGAACGTTGTCTGTGTTGTTCGTTTCTATTTTGTTCCCTTCTTCTTTCTCCATTTTCCTGTGTTAACCTTCGATCATCTCTGTTAGTTCGTCCCCATGAATCTCTCAGATTCCTATCATCACCATTCCATCTACCCCCATTATTTCTCCAATTTTCATTCACGTTCCTTTCTTGGTGGTGGTCATGCTGCTTATTTCCCCAATTTCTGGTATTCCTATTATGTTCCCTTTGGTTAGCTATATGTTGAGGCTCCCCCTGTCTAGGTTCATATGCCATTGCATGATCTAGTTTTTCTATAAAATCTAGAAATTTTTCAGTAGAGTCAGTAGGGCAGTGTATAAGTTGCAAATTTAAATTCTGTGGCAACCTCCGGCAAAGAGTGTATATTTCAGTAAGAGCTCCTAATGGTCTATCTAAGTGCACCAATTTCCTTAACTCTTCCTGACAGAATTCTTTCATAGTCTGTCTATCGCCCTTGTAAGCAACTCCATTTAAGAATTCATTTTGTAACCTGACTTGTTTAGCCTGGCTCCAGTACTTATCTAAAATTAGCTTTTCGAAAACTTCAAAGGAAATGAATTTCTCAGCACATTGGTTAGCCCACGTCTGTGCAGGACCTTCTAACATTCTTTTGATGTATTTTATTTTGCAATTATCAGTCATTCCAGGCAGGAATTGATCTTTGCATGCTGCAATAAAATCTACTACATGGTAGTTACTTTCCCCTGAAAAAGTTTTACAACTTGGTATCTGCATCCCAAACCAACCAGTATTTGCAGATGCAGAGCACAATTCTAAATCAGCCATCCTACTATTCACCTTTTCTATACTACATTTATTTACAGCTACTACCTGTTCTATTTCCTTTCTTAAAACACTTTTTGTATTTTCCAAACTTGTCTTAGTTTCATCAACACCAGCCACAATCCTTTTGTTTATGTCAATTAAAGCCTGCCTAGTGTCCTCATTCCTGATTTCACAAATCTGTTTTCCTGATTCCATCCTGTCATTCAACTTAGTCTCAACAGCACCAATTCTGGCATTCAGATCCTTTTCTCTAACTTCAAATTTTTCACTCAAATCTTCTAATCTTTTGTCAAAGTCCGAGATTATTTCATTTTTTAAAACACCCATTGAATTTTTTATTGAGTTTCCCATTTCAGCAATTGAATTCCTCATTTCAGATTTTATACTTATAATTGAATTTCCCATTTTTGTTTCCAGGCCCCCTACAGTATTTTTAAATTCAGTTATCATCCAACCCATCATTGCTTTCATTTCATCTGCCTTAGATTGCGTTGGGGCCTCAAACCCACTACCACTCTCTAAGGATTCACAATCACTTAAAACCCTATCAGTTTCGGTACTCATGGCTGGGGACAAGAGAACTGAAATCAACAAAATAAAAGCCTGCTGCGACACTTATCTCTTTGTCTGTGCTGCAACTCCACTGCGTAACTGCGTCGTGTTTCCGTGCTGATCTGCCGATGCCGAAATCGCCGCTGTTGTGCGCCGTATCTGCCGCGTCCTGCCGCCGCACGGTGATGGTCTGGAATATACCGGCTGTTGCCGCCGCGTCTCCCGGTTACGCTGTTGCTGCCTGCCGCATACTCGCTGCCGTGGGCCGCTGAAATTTTCTTCAACACGCGAGTCGGAATGTACTTCGCACTCGAAATGAACGAGCCGCGACGTACTTCTCGCTTCAAATGGGCGAAACCGGAACACACTATTTCACGAAATGGACGAGTCAGAACGTGTCTCAGTACACACTGTTTCGCGAAATGGACGAGCCCCCATATGCGACTGGGCGGAACATGCTTTTCCCTCTTTCTGGTGGAAAAATGTTTCGTGGTCGTTTAGGGGATGATATTAAATGATTTCCGCTTTGGTGCTGTTCCGTCCACGTGCGCCTTAATACAGTTTTCAATTGATAAACAAAAGTACATACCAATTATACAGACTTATGGGCGTACAGGGCGAGTTGCGAAAAAAATAATGTTCATCACACAGATGTTGTTTTAAATACGTTTAATTTTTCTATGCACGTGTTTAAATTTATAAAGATGTTTTTTGTGACTCGAGCCCCCACGCAACTTCGCACTTTGACCCACACACCGGAATCCTTTAACTCAAAAGGCATACGAAAAAACGGTACTTCAGCCGCGAAAAGCTATCCCACGTTTTCACAGAAAAATGCCGCGACGAGCAAACCACGCTCCGCCGCCCTCGGCAGTCCACGCGACTCTCCCCTTCCTCCACGCGACTCGGCTTCCGTTTTCCAGCCCCGCGGAAAAACCCCTACGTCACAAACTTCCCGACGCTTATATTTCCCGCAAATAGAAGTGCGTGGCATCAGCCTGGGGGCACTGTCATGTCATATCACCAAATCAATGCTCACTCAACACTGCCTAGATACTGACTAACTTTGGCATGAAGATGATTCTTATATAGCTTTTCAACAAATGAGCTCATTATTGTGATTAATTATGAGATGATTTAACAATTAAATCTTCTAGAATACAGTGAACTTTGGGTGACTGCTATTATAGATTAGTGAACCATGGTTTCAAACATCACAATAATTTACACTCATTTTATTAATTACTTTAAGAACAGTAAAAACTGGTGAAATAAATACTAATGTACAACTTGCATAATTAACATGAAAATGATATATCAGAACTTAATTACAATGAAAAAGCACTTTGAAAAATATACACAATTCTTATTTTGGTTTCATATATACATTTGATTAATGTTTGCCAAAATTGATTTGCAATTAATTAAAATGTAGATTATGGAACAATTCTAAACAATTCCTAACAATGGTTATTCTAGATTGTTTTACAGTATAAAACCTGGTAAATATCTATCACAGTCCGATACGATTAAATTACATTGATTACAATCTTTATATAATTAAATACATACATAAAATCAAGCCATGCCATAAATACCATGCAATAACAGAAATAGAACAAAAAGATGGGAAAGGAATTTAGTTGTGTTGTAGGAATGTGGTATCTGAATCTACACTAAGAGGACTACTCATGCCGTTACATTACAAGAGTTACACTTAGAAATTTAATTGATGGGACTCTGCCAAGCAGCACACTACAAATGCTGAATTCGAACATTACGGGATTATTTGCCACTGATTGCAACAAAATACATGTTAGTAACTGATTTTGGCAAATGAAATTGCCATATTCAGATCATTCATTTGCTGCCGCATTGTTCTGAACACAAAAAATGAATGACTATCTAGTCATCATCAAGAATACATGAGAAAAGTGATTGAGGAACGTTTTTTGTTATGTCTTTACAGTGACTGGATGGCCATTCTTTTTTGAAAAATGGCTCAAGATGTTATGGCTGTAAATTTAATTATCCTACGGGTTTTATGTGGAGTTCAAGCCCCAGTAAGACAACAAGTACTTGATACAACACTTTAATACAGCTCAAACAAAGGCTACACAAGGACTGAGGTTAAACATGGCTGGTGGGCTCAGGGAGACTGAAACCCCAAAGATGCCAACTACAACGATATGTCACACATATTGATTCTATCGATTCGGTGGTAGAGCAGTCACCATACAGACACCCCTCCCCCCTCTTGCATTGTGGAACACCAACTCATCGGACGAGGGTGGCGGACGTAACCGAGTGGCAGATAACTCGACTGCATCCATTGGCAGGCACGTGTGTGGCCGGCGATGAGTAGTAGGAGTACTGATGACAAATTCAGCGAGATGCTGAGGGTGTTGGGCAGTAAGGCTGTGGGAGTCTGCAGGTCGGCGGAGCCCACAGGTCCAATGACAAGTACCTTGGCAGATGGAAGCAGAAAGGTCCAGATAGCATGTGACATCACAGTGGCACTGAGTGGTATGTGATGGAGGAGCCGCCACTTGTTAGTGGAGGAGGGTGAGGGAGCAGAGGAAGATGGACAGAGGATGAAAACTGCGCAGTCATGGAGGATGATGGAGGTGTCTGTAGCAAGAGGAGGGTGCACGGGGACAACAGGGAAGGGGTTGGGGGAGGAGGAGAAGGGGAGAAACAATGAAAGGGTGATGAAGGCGAAGGCAGAGAGGGCGAGGGGGAAGCTGATTTCAGGTGTTGCTGGGGAACGTGGATGAGATGGTGAAGCTGACACCAGATCTGTGTTAGGCAGATGTGGATGCCCAGTTTCTTCCCAGCAGACTGTTTGATGCATGGTGGCCTCACCCACCAGTGGGTGCGTGCTGGCAAGATTTCATCTTAGATGAAGCTTGCTGCTTGTGTGTTTCTCATACATAGGTGTCCTAAATCCTGTCGGTGATATGTATATGCTCGCACAGTCTTCAGAAATGTTACAAGTGAGTGTGGTCTGGACTGCAAGCGGCAGTTTGCTCAACCGCACAGCCATGAAGGTGGAATCTGGCATGTCATGGTTGTTGACGGTGCCAGAGCTGTGACAGCTTCTTGTCCTGCAAGTGTTCCTCCTCAATGTGTCGGATAGCATCTTTTGTCGTGTGAGTGACCAGTTAAGTCACTGGAAGAGAGGTCACAAGTACACAGATAAAATCGATGTGTTCTTGAAGGTGTGTGATAAGGCACAAGTAATGAGCTCAGTCTTCGAGTGAATAATGCTTGAATATTTGTTCAGCCAATGCATACCACTTCCTGGGAGCCTCGAAGGAGAAAGTCATCAGCTTAGGAAGCCACCCAGGTGGTGGTGATGGAGGTGCATTTGGAACGTCAGTGGTGGCAGAGCTGCCGACCCGCTGTGGCATCACAAGGGAGCTCAATGCAGTTTTTGTTCCCAGTGGAGCCTAAAAGATGAACGAGAGGGTCATGGCAGACAGAGGCGAGATGACACGGGCAACCGATATGGAAGAGGCACTAGTGTGTGCCATGAAAGCAGGCAGATGCGTGAATGGGTGCAGCTGAGAATGTTCTTGTATGTCAACAGTCTGGAATGATGGGAGTGATTGTTGAACATGCGATGCAGCAGACACATCACGTGATGTGGGAGGCAAAAAAGACATACTAGCACTTTGAGAATTCATAAAGTTCACATCACCACTCACAGAGCAAGTAGATCTGTTTGGAGAGTCACTAAATATGCTTGAGTCTCTAAATATGCTTGGTGGTGTAGACTACACAAAGTTGGTCGACACATTGCGAACATAGTCTAAGTCGGCTGTGCGGGAAGAAACAGGTGCATCCATGACACATGAAAAATTCTCCATGCATGAACTGTGGTGTATGCTGTGAGAGGAGAGTTCAAGTCCATTAGCACTGAGAAAGTTATTGGAGGCAACTGCACTTCGTTGGCAGAGCATGTGGGCATTATATTTTGATCTGGCAGTTCATTTGTGAATCAAAATTATTTTTCAGCTCTGTAGTTTTTTATTGTATTACTCCATAATAAAATTTCATTCTAAGGAATTCCTTGGAGTTAGAGAAATAAGTCTATTCTTGTGTAGGAATTTAAATGTAATTTGTAACAGATTTTATTTACCAATTTTTATTTTAGTGAGTTCCACTCAAATCATTTTGAAACACATCACAAATTTCTGATGATGGTTCACTTCATGTTATCTATATTAAATAACAGCATAGTACCATCTGATTTTTTCTCTCAAACAAACCAATTTATTCAGTCACTGATCTTGATTCTAGCTGCAGTATGAAGGTTGCTAGTGCCATCTTTAAATACAGTTTTAATGAGTAACTCAGTGTTTAGATATAAACTGTTTATAAACAGGAGGAAAGGAATTGATTCAAGACTTGATTCTTGGTTGGCTACATGCATATTTTTATTCATTTAGTTATTGGTACATCTCATATTTACAATTTAATGTGAACATTCAGTTTATGGTGAATTTCAGCCTCCTGTTTTTGGCTTACCAAGTGTAAGAAGAACCATTTCAGTATAGTATCTCCAATGCCATAAGTCTGAAACTTTGCCAGCAATATTTTCTGGACCAAAATTCTGAAAACCGTATGATGATTTCAATTAAATATTGGTAACATTTCTATTTATCTTCCCATTTTCCATCCTTCTCTGGAGTAAACACAGTCATCTCAAAATGTGAGATAGTCAGTCTTTCTTCATTTTCCTTGTGGTTTCTATTGTAATCATTTTAGGGCAAACAATATTTATTGAAGATACATTAGCTTCCTGTAACATAAATGTCTATGAATCCTAAAGAACCACAACAATAGTACTTGATGGAAGTTTAGTTCCTCATTGAATTTAAGGATGCTTCCGGAATTCAAATGGGAGTCGCTGGAGGGAAGTCTATGTTCTTTCCGAGAAACACTGTTGCAGAAATTTAGAAGGTTGGAACTTGAAGCAAACTTCAGAATTATTCTACTGCTGCCAATCTAATTTTTCTGTAAAAACCACAAAGATAAGATCAGAGTGATTAGGGTCTGTATCGATGCATATAAGTATTTGTTTTCTCCTTGTTCTATATGGAAGTGGAAAAGGAAAGCAAATAACTTGTAGTGGTACTAGGTACCCTCTGCCACACACCTTTGGGTGGATTGTGGAGTATGTATGTAGATGTTTTATCACTATAGTTAGATGGTTATTTGCAAACACAGTACTGGTAACATAATGGCACATTAGTCTCAAAAAATTCCAGGTAAACAGTGGCAGCTTAACAGTCCATTTTATAAGAGGCAAACTGTGATAACAGCATCTTTCTATGAGCAAACAGCTGTGCAGCCTTGACGGCCTGTGAAATCAGCAGCTTTCATCACTGCAAGTGCATCATTGTTATGTATATCGATTCACCTGCAGTTTACATTTGCACATCTGGTGAGGATACTAAAATTTCCAAGAGGTTTCTTTTCTTTCCAAAATTTCTCAACACTACCTCATTTTTTACCCTGTCGTCCCAACTCACATCTTGTAGTTTCCTCTATACCCTATTTTCAGTGCCTCCAGATGCCTTTTTTGGCCTATTCCAATATTTTACATAATATTCAGTAGTGGACCACTTTTTAATTGTCCACACTTGTAAAATTGTGCTCAGAAAACTAGTCATACTACTGCAATTAAGGTCACTTGGCAGTGAAAGAGTGACGATAATGCCAATTTTTAGAAGTTTTCTTTCATCTTATTAGAACTAATTGGTTATGGCTCATGTTTTCAGTAATGTATGATCAAGTTTAGTAACTGGGGAATCCAAAGAGTCAAGTTAGAACACTTTGGACATCTTCTTAAATTTTATATTGACAAAGTTTATCATCACTCATTTTGTAATAATAAATCAGTGATAACAAAAATGTCTAAATAAATACAGATAGAAGCTAACACAATATTGTTTTAAATTCAAATAACAAACTTATGAATCATAAGTAAATAATGAAGTCATCACCACTTAAAGGCTGAATTTCAAAGCAGAGTTTCAATCACACCAATCATATTCTATCCTCGATCAGAAATTTATATGAATTTTGAAACAGGTATACCATAGTTCCAACACAGACCCACAACAATATCTTTCCTTTGCTTTGGTTGTCAGTCTTTAGATGTTAATGGCTTCTTTCTGAGCTCTATTGTATTGCACTGCATATATCCTGCTTCTCTCATAAGTAGCTTATGTGATGTCAAGAAAATAACAATCATCATTTAAGCTGTGTGTATAATCAGTTTTTAAATGTATACTGACAAATTTTTGTTAGTAGCCTGTACACTGACTCTAAAATTATAGCACACTGTATTGTATTTTTATTTAGAAAACATAGCTTTTAACTTATATTTGTTTGTGTTTGTTTTGTTTTATCTGTTGTCTGTCGGTGATTGTTAAGTGGTTGGACACTCACGCTCCATCTCCCAATTATCGCTCACTACTAGCGGAAGCCATCTATCAAAGAGTAAGGGCCAGACACAGCACTGTAATTAAAGTAATTTTGCTTGGACCCTTTCAGTAATTTCCCTACTCATATTATCAAGAGAATGCTTATACTAACTGCATGGATTCAATTTTTTATTTTCCCCTTTGTCTTTGTAGTATCCATTTTGTACTAATTATTTTCCCCCAAATGTATGCCTCAGATTACCATTCTCCATATAATGTCATAATTTGACACTCACTGTTTTATTAAGATAGTGTGATGTTTAATGTTGCAAACAGGTGATCCTACTCAAAAACACATACTTTATTATTTCATAATAAATAACACAAGTTTTATTTTTGACAAAAATAATAACTGTATGTGAAAAGGAATTTGCTACTCAGCAATCAGATACAGTGAAAAGACTGTTCACATTTTAACAGACATCAAGTTTCTCTTCAGAGGGTCAATATACACACTTATTCATAGTAGTATAACATTACATTTGTGGCTTCTGTATCCAACTGTTTGTGGCTACGACTTGAGCTGGACTTTGGCCAAAACAGCTGCAGACAGTAGTGATGCATGTCTGAATTACACTTCTATGAATGACTGCTAATATGCTAACAGTTTTTTTAACATGTCTGTCTGCAACTTGATGTCTCCTCTACACAGCCAGTATCAATATATCATTTTCTAACATTGGATTAATGATGAAAATTCTCCTCAGAGATGATAAATATTGTTAAAAACGAGATAGAATGGCTGGCCAGTACTTACCATTGTGCTGTGCCGCCGATAGTAACACAAATGAATAATCAGAAAAAAGGGGACAAGAAGGACAAGCTTTCGGAACACTGTTCCTTCGTCAGGTAGGAGAGAAGGGAAGAAGAAAGGATGGGGGTCTGTTCCCATCCTTTCTTCTTCCCTTCTCTCCTACCTGACGAAGGAACTGTGTTCCGAAAGCTTGTCCTTCTTGTCCCCTTTTTTCTGATTATTCATTTGTGTTACTATCGGCGGTACAGCACAATGGTAAGTACTGGGCAGTCATTTTATCTCATTTTAACAATATTTTCTAATATTGTTAATATCTTGTTCATTCATAAAAACAAAATGTTCTATGAATTACAAAGTGAAAGAGAACTTTCAGGGACATAGATGTTTGTCAAAAGTGTATCATTTTATACACAATTAGAATTTTTCCTTGCGTCTTGTATAATCAGAACCATTAGGTAAAAATAAACTGATGTATTTTCAAATTTTAATAATTTTATATGGGCCATTAGTAACACACACGTTTTACTCACTACTTCAACACCATACAGTTTCATTAACATCGCACAGTTCTCTGTCAACGTTTGCCTAATTTGAAACAAAACTTGGTGTTAACGCACTGCTCCTTCTTGCACTCCTCGTTGCAATGATATGACTTCTCGGACTACTTGAATATGTCTCATTTCATGTTTGTGCTATTTTTATTACAGAGATATGAGGCCATTTTTCTTCATTTTAATGGAACCCTATGTTAAATTTTAGCATAACATTATGGGCTTAAAAAGATGATTTCAAACATGTGTATAACAGTGCTGAGGGAATCCTCCAGGCACTACCAACACCCATGTTCATATGTTCATGTCCCCTCCCACATTTTCTAAATATTGATTAATATAGATTGTGTGAAAGAATTCTACAGCAATATGTCAACTGTACTGTTTCATACATAGTCCAGAGTGTGATTTGTATATTTACAACTAGCTGTACAGGATCAAGCTCCAGTCTATCATCCATTCCACAGAACCTTGAAATAACAAGTTATCTGGACTCTTCACTTCCACATTAGGGAATCTTTGTCAGGAATTATTTGTCTAAATTTCACATAATTTATCTAATACACTACAAAAAATGAATGCATAATACTCAAATCCAATTTATCACTTCCTACACTCTTTACAAAAATCATCTTCTAATCGATGTAACCATTGATAAGGTGTTATGCAATTTAATGTCCTTTCAGTCAGTAGGAAATGGTACTTTGAAACAGGTCATAAAATAATCATATGTACTCTCCTTGTGCATGAAGTAGGTCTATCAAACTATTTGCACATCCTTTCGTTTTAAGGAATACTGAAGCATGGACTGCCAACTACATTTAGTGTCCAGTGCATGTTTCATAAAATATTTTAAACTGCATGGATAAAAATTAATTATATTGTTTGTAAACACTTGGAAGGCACAGCCCAAATGTCATGAATCATCTGCTGTTATTTACTTTTTGAAACACCAACATTGAGAACATAACAGTAATATTACATCTGAATTTATATGATAGGTGTTCTTAATCACGAAGAGTATTTCCAGAATAGTTGATAATACTTTTTGTTTTCAATTAAAGATTTAAAAAAAATTAAATAATCTAGATTGATTATTTGTAGATAGAACATTTAAGACACTCATTAAATATCATAATTTTTAGATTGTACTACACATCCACAAATTGTCATTAGAGTTTCAGAGCATTCACCATCCACAATACTAAAATACATATGTAGTAATGGTAGAATACAGTAATTAAAAAATGAAATTTAATGGAGACACCTTAAAATTATTGCAATTGTTTACAGGTGGCTGTAATGCTAACACCATTTGTTTTTACTGAAGAAAAATTAAAAATATTGTATCATTTTTGTCATTTTTTGTACAGTCGAGTAACCCACATTTGAACTTACAATTATGCAAAAAGTCTGGAGCATTCTTCAAAATGGTTGAAAACATTCTGAAACGAAACAGGCGAAAACACCTCTCTGACACTGTGTTTGATTCAATACTCTTGAAGGTTGCCATCCATTTGGTACCTGAGCAACCTAATGTGAGAATTCGTGTACAGAACGCTTCACAGTGGTCTTGCCTGTGTAAATCCCATGGAGCAATGAGGGGTGCATGCACCAACATTGAAGAATGCACTAACAATGATTAAAACATTAATTCGGCAACACATTTGCATGTAATCTGTTGCCATTGTTCCTATTTAGATTCTTTTTTTACTTTACAGAACAGATGCAACAAAATTGTAAAGGATTAAGGGAGTATTGTACATCTGACTTTGAAATTAGTAACACGAGGTGGTATACATTATTACAAACATGACATGGTTAATGTGAATGTTTCTGTAAACTCTTGTTCATTTGATCACGTAAGCAGTGAACTATACAGCAGGTACTTTTGTGGTGCTCCGTATAGCACAGTTAAACACAGGTGAAACTTGTGTGGCTTGTATTATATGCATGACACTGAAAGCAGGCACAACAGCTGGAAATGTCTAGTACAAGCTACAAAGAATTTTTATGAAGGGCAATAACCACAGCTAAAATATTTACCCATAGTTAAGACACTTTCACACAGTTAAGACTAGGTGTTAAAGTTGAAGATGTCTGAATGGGAAGCCTTGGTCCACTAGAGCTGTTTTTTATTGGAGTCGTGGAGACCTGCACAACCAGTTTCACAACTTAAAGTTGCATCTTCAGGTCCTTTTTTACTGTACAGAATGATAATTGTTTTAATAAACTGGTTATTTAGATTAAGAACCATGAATGTTGATGGTTAATGAGTTCTTTATCTTTGTGACCTGTCCTTTCTGCAGCCTTATATGCCCTTACACATTACTGCTTGACTTATGTGACAGTGTGATGTTTTAAAGATGCTCCATTCTACTAGGTCAAATGGCTAGTTTAAATGATTAAATTAACAATTGCTCCTAGAATTATGTAGTAATGTGTTACTTTAGAGACACTAAGAACTAAACTTGCCCACAACATTCTGATAATATACTGTGATCTATTACAACGTGGTATGGAGCATTAATTAATTGATACTGTGTAGAATATCATATCCCACGAACTTTCATCCATGGACAATGACTAACCATAAAATTGACCACTGCTAAGTGATTAAACAAATTATTTTTATCAAAGAAATTTGCTTAAAGCAACTGCAACAGAAAGACAGAAAGCAAGTTTAGAGATAAACATGAATTGTTCAAACTTCAATATTTTGTTATAGGAAAAATTGTGAAGAGAGAAAACCTGAATGAAGGAAAATTTTTCTACAGTATCCAGAATGTCTCCCTAGTGATTGAACATACTGTACAAATTGTATCATAAAGATGTACATCAGTAAACAGTAGAAAATAACCTGTTGATGGATGTTGTAGCAGTAATTGTCAAAGAGATTTCATGTTAAATAATTTTCATCTGCATGACAAGAAACAACTAATTACTAGTTTGAAATTCTTATAACTTCATCCAATGCATGGAAAGAGTACAATTTAAAACTTACTGTGAATGCATATTAAAAGTGCATGCACACAGTGCTTGCACATTTAGTTAGTAGAGAATATCTAGTGAAGTATGTATATATTTGAAGTTTGTAATGAGAATAATCAATGTGAATAGTTTCTGCTTATGTCAAATTACAGACAATCAATTTTGTTTATACAGGGACCATTCTGGAAGCTTTGAAAATGTTAAGCAGTTCAGTACATGTGATTGAAATTACTCGTCATTTTTAACCACTCTCATTACTAGCATGAGTGGAACCACAAGATGCCACATGTGGTGAATTTATGAGTTACTCGTCTTAGGTCTCATAGAGATTGTGGAGGTTTATAGGATCGGGTCGGATAAGACACGAACACTCCAACTTTCATACACTGACTTTATTATAACACGTTTACACTATACAAATGTCAGGCGGGAACTGGTGTTTCCGCTTCCTTACAGCAAAGACCTTTCGTAACACAGAAAGATACTACACTCGTCCAAAGTTGTTAGGTATCGATCCCCACATAGCCCCCCCCGGCAGTATGGAGTACATGAAAAAAAAAAAACTTAAAAGATTAAAATTACACAGCTGGTAGGGGATGCAGAAAGGTGACTGGCAGCTCTTGTGCATCCTCAGGTAGGGGGCGGTTGGTGGGTGACCGTGGGGCAAAACCCGGCACGGTAGTCTCGAAGTCCTTGAGGGTGGATGGTGGGCGAAGCCGACGTCCAAATCTTGTCGATTGTTGTGGGGGGCCTCGATGATCTGCTGGGAACCGCACAATGACGGTTCCGTTCGGGCGGACGAACGCACGTAGATTGCCTGCGGAGGCGAGGTGGGAAGCTGTGATGCGTCGAACCACACGTTGCACTACACCACCTTCCTGATCACTTTTATCGTCACACGCGAGCATGATGAACACTGAAACACCCTGCACTAACACGCTGAGGTTACAGATATGATCTGGGTCAACCCTAGTTTTGAATTCTACCTCGGTAGCAGTGGAGGGAGGCGTACTTCTGCAAATGGGGGTGGCAAAACCCCGACATAAGGAGGGTGATGCATCCGAGGCGGGTGTGGTAGGAGTAGTTGTGGCAGGCAAACGGCCAGGGGAAACAGGTGTGGAGGACCGATGTGGACACAATTTCTTGCCGCTTGATGGGCGCAACGAACTTGTGCAGGAAGAAGGGGTTGAAAGGGTGAAGTTTTGTGAGGAGGGAGTCATGCGAGGTGAAAATCCTCGGAAAGGATGGGGATCAGAGGGCTGACTCGAATGTTGTGGACCACCAGAAAGGTAGTTGTTCGAAGAATGGGTGAGGGGTTGTGAAGAAGAATGACTCCGATTGCCTGAGTCGTTCGAAGAGGGTGGGGGTGAGGGTGTGGGGGAGTCATCGGAAGCGGGCTCAACTAGAGCCGGTTTCACTCGGTTCAGTGAAACGGTAGTTTTGGAACCGTGCAGGAGAATGTCCATGGTGTTTGCCGCACGACGGAGCACCTTGTGAGGACCAGTATAAGGCGGCTGAAGGGGGGCCTTAATGGTGTCGTCACGCAGGAAAACATATGTGCACGAACTAAGTGCAACGGGTACATAAGTACGAGGTGGTGTGTGGTGTGCCGGAGGTTGTGGGTGAAGTTTGCTACAATGTAGTTTGACGCGTTCTACCAGGGATGGAAGCTCTGAAGGCGAAGCCACGGGCGTGGGGGCAACTAGTTCACCTGGTAAAACAAGGGGTTGACCATAGACAAATTCAGCTACTGAACCTTTTAAATCTTCTTTAAAAGTGGTGCGTAACCCCAAAAGTACGAAGGGCAGGGCCTCAGTCCAAAGAGGGCCATGGCAGCGTAAGGCAGTTTTAAGAGTCCTATGCCATCTCTCGACGAGTCCGTTGCTCTGAGGATGGTAGGCAGTTGTATGGATCTTGGAGATGCCGCACAACCTACAAATGTCAGAAAACAGAGCGGATTCGAATTGGCGCCCCTGATCGGTTGTCAACACTGCCGGGCACCCGAAGCGTGCTATCCAAGTGTCTATAAAGGCACGAGCAACAGTCTCAGAAGTGATGTTCGGGAGTGGGGTGGCTTCGAACCAACGTGTAGTCCTATCTATGATGGAGAGTACGTATCTGAACCCCTCAGAAGGAGTGAGTGGGCCTACCAAGTCTATGTGTAGGTGTTGGAAACGTTTGTGTGGTTGGGAGAAAGTACCCAGCGGGGGGGTGGTGTGCCTGGAAACTTTGTTTTGCTGACATGGAATGCACGATCGGGCCCAGACTTGGCAATCGCGTCGCATGTCACGCCACACAAAACGCTCAGTAACAAGTCTGGTGGAGGCTCGCACTCCAGGATGGGCTAGGCTATGCAGTTTGTCAAAAACTTGTCTCTGTAGGTCCTTGGGAATGAAAGGTCGCAGAGAACCGGTAGATTCGTCACACCACACTTCTCCGGTCACACCTGGGAAAGTAGTTTTGACGGGTTTAAGGGAAGAGTCGTGGTCATTGATGAGCTGCATTATGTTTGGGTCAGCTGACTGCCGCTGCGGGAGGTCTGATAGGTCGAGAACCGAAGTGACAGCTCCGACACGGGACAGGAAATCTGCTACAATATTGTCTGCACCTTTAATGTATCTGACGTCACTTGTAAATTGTAGGATGTAATCAAGATGACGGAAACGTCGTGGCGGAGGGTCAGACGGAGGTTTCTGGATGGCGGCCACAAGGGGTTTGTGATCCGTGAGGATATAAAAGCCACGTCCCTCAACTTCCGTACGAAAATGTTTCACTGCCTCATAGACAGCCAGCAATTCTCTGTCAAAGGCAGAATATTTCTTTTGCGCGTTATTCAGCTTCTTTGAGAAGAACTGGAGGGGGGATGTAACGTCTCCGACAGATTGACTCAAAACAGCACCTATAGCACAGTCACTTGCATCTGTTGTAATAAAGAGGGTGGCATCTGGATGCGGGTGAGCCACAGTTACAGCATTTGCTAATAGATGCTTCAGTTTCTCGAAGGCTGTTTCCATTACTGGGGTCCACGGAACCTGCCGGATGCCGGTAGTGTTTTGGCCTGCCAAGGCATCTGTGAGAGGTGCCTGAACCTCAGCAGCAGCTGGCAAATGTTTCCTATAATAGTTAACTGTTCCTAGGAAACGACGTAATTCTTTATAAGTGTCAGGTCGTGGTAATTCTAAAACAGGTTTGACCTTGTCAACAGGGGGTGTGAGGCCCTCAGCTGAAACAACATATCCCAAAAACAGAACTGAAGGTTTTTGAAGTTGCAGCTTCTTATTATTAAGCTCTACACCAGCTGCAACGAGAGTGTCCTTAACTATCTGCAAATGTTCCTTATTCTTTTCCACAGTAGGGCTGAAAATCAAAATATCATCGAGGTAGACGAAACAAAAGTCTAAGTGGAACAGTACCTCGTTGATAAACCTTTGCCAGGTTTGAGCAGCATTCCGCAACCCGAAAGGCATGAATCTGTATTGGAACAGTCCGAAAGGTGTGGTGATTGCCGTTTTTTCTATGTCCTCCGGGGCCATAGGAATCTGGTGATAGGCACGTTTACAGTCTATCACCGAGAAACACCGGGCGCCGGCCAAAGCGTGGTTAAAGTCTGACACGTTGGGGACGGGATATTTATCGATGATGGTACGAGAATTAAGCTTCGTATAGTCTCCTACCATGCGCCAAGTGCCGTCTTTCTTTGCGACGAAATGAATCGGACTCGACCAACATCCCGAAGAGGGTTCAATAATTCCACCTTTTATTAGTTCGTCGATCTGTTCGCGAGCAACGGGCATAAGTTCGGGTTTGAGACGACGAGGGCGGCACGAAATAGGCGGTCCGTCAATCAGGCGTAGTCTATGAACAGTTCCGTTACTCACTAAGGCAACGCGGGGCGCCGTGTGCGAGGGAACAGTTTGTATAGGCGCGAGCGTATCGGCCTCCGAGCGAAGCTGCGGCGCTGGCGTCGAGAGTTTACACGATTGCCAACTGCCCGTAGGTAGAGAGTTGCAAACAGGCGAGCCGCGTTGGGTTGAGTTGGTACACTGAGTAATAGTTGCGGAAGGCGCCGCTGGCGAGGCTGAGGGCAGCAGCGGGCGCATAGAAACAGCTGATTGCTGTGAGTTATTGACACTAGCCTGCGCGCGGAAATTTGACTGTCCGGGTAGGCGGGAAGGCGGGGTAGCACTCGTAATAACACTGTCAGAATGAGGACGAGCGCAAACGCAGTTACAGGTAGAGGAATCCCTGTCACAGTTGCGCGCGGGCGCAGGATCACTAGAACACTGACTAACCTGTAGTACTGAAGGCGGGCAGGATGCTTGAAGACTGTTGAGCTGTTCGCGGACAGATGACAGCTCTGAGCTTAAATCCTGCAGCCGACGATGAAGTTCGTGATTCGTAGATTCGATTCGCTCTGCGAGCCACTTGTTTGACCACTCGAGAGACTCGCCGGGGAGATTAGCGCTTTTGGTAGCTAGGCGAACGTTATCTTTGTCCTTAGTTAGAACACTGGCAGGCACACAAGAAATATACAAGTTGCACGCCGGATAGAACACGCGATCGCTTGCTAAATCTATTGTTATTTTGTAATGCCTAAGAAAATCTATACCTATTATAGGTTCTTCGACTTGAGCAACTAAAAATCTCCACTCTAACTCGCACTTGGGGGCGAGGGTGACATTAAAAGAGGTTAGGCCGGTGCACTGAAGATGCGATGCGTTGACTGCTCGAAGTGTAGTCTTCTGCCGGTGAATCTTCCTGTTAGCGAGGCGAGCAGGGAGCAGTGACACATCGGCTCCGGTGTCCACTAGAAAATTTGTTCCAGAGGAGAGATCTTTCACGTACACCCGGCCATGGTTTCTAGTGGCGTGTGACACAGAATGTAAAGTTGGGTGGCGCTCGTTTAGTTTGCAGGAGGTTGCGCCGCTGCCTACCTGCGATTGTAGTTTGGGTAGGAGCACGGTGGTTTGCAATTGCGTGCTTGCTCTCCAAATCTATAATGGAAGAAACAGTATGTCATTGCTGGGGGCGGAGGAAGCTGCGACCCATGATCTTCCGCGGCGTCAGAAGCGCCGTCGCTGCGTCGAGATGAAGGTGCCGGTAGAGCAACTGACTTGACAGATCTTGTATTAGACGGTCTAGAAGCGCTGGCGCGGAGTTCGCGTAGCCGGGCAGAATGGACTCTATCGGCGGCGCGTAAGAGTTCGTTAACTGACCTGTCCTCGTATGCGGAGATTGCAGTCTGTACAGGCAGAGGCAGTTTCTCTGTCCAAATCTCGGTGAGTGTATCGTTTGGCAAGTCGTGTTCGCTGACAAGTAAACGGAGGCATCGCCACAACTGTGATGGAGACCTGTCGCCGAGACGCTCTTCATATATTAGTTGTCTGACATTCTCTCTCCTTGTTTTGGACACACGTTGCAGAATCGTCTGCTTGGCTGCCGTGTACTTCCCTGTCGAGGGAGGGTTCTTGACAAGGTCGTAGATTAATTCGACGCGCTCGTGGAGATGGTTCACAAGGCAGTAAAAACGCGCGTCGTCGTCAAGCCCGTAAACAGTGAAAGTTTGCTCTACCAAGTTAAACCAAAACTCTGGGTGAGCAGGTTTGAAAGGAGGTAGCGTGGGCATGTTCTCCAACCGTCGAACAACAGTCTGTGCGAGCGAATTGTCCCTGTGAGCAGGCGATGGATTCTGGAGAAACTGCGGCGACATATTATAAAATTGGTGAAAAGGGTTCGCGTGCAGAGCCTCAGAGGCAACATCGTGTGTCGGAAGTCGGGTAGATGGGTCCCATTGGCGTGGCGGATGAATATTGCACTGCTGACGATTAGGAGTTTGAACGCCGGCTGCCGCATTGTTCGTGTTCAAAACATTTTCGACCGACGCAGGAACACTGAAGTTATGGTCGTAAACGCTCGAGGCACCCTCATGAACCCTATTACACACGTTGTTTACACCCGGTGTGGCGAAAAAGGTGTCCTGCACACGAGGTTCAACAGGCGCGGAATGATATGTAACGGGCGGCCTTTCAAATGCCGTAGCGTTCTGTTGAGTAGAGTTCAGCCTTAAAAATTCCGCTGCATTAGCGGGATCGGAAGGAAACCTCGGCGTAGAGGAGAGAACCTCTCCAGCATTGCTGTCCCTTGTAAGATTGCATTTTGGCGAGCTAACAAAGCCGGAGTCCATAGTAGGCACGGGTATACTGACGAAGCTTGCACACGGAGTAGCATTCCCGGAGCTGTAAGAAATTTGCTGTCCTTGTCGGTATTCGGCAGGCGGAGGCACACTCACGGGACGGCAGAATCCGGGCGGCGGAGGTCCGTTAGGTGAAGCCATTGTGCACAGTACGGACAATAGGCGGCATGCGAACGCGGGAGCGCGAATATCGCGGTAGACGCGGATGGAAAGCACTTCGGGCGGTAACTCGAAAGCGACACTTGATCGGGGTCACCAATGTGGAGGTTTATAGGATCGGGTCGGATAAGACACCAGACACTCCAACTTTCATACACTGACTTTATTATAACACGTTTACACTATACAAATGTCAGGCGGGAACTGGTGTTTCCGCTTCCTTACAGCAAAGACCTTTCGTAACACAGAAAGATACTACACTCGTCCAAAGTTGTTAGGTATCGATCCCCACAAGATCATCATATAAATAGATTTCACCAGTGGCATGCTTTGTTTTCTTATAAATTTTTTCTTAGAATATTTGAAACTTAGGATATCATACTCCAGCATATCAGTCTCCATGTACTGTCCTACCTTCTTCATCTATGATTTTTCATAATTCTTCACAGATTTACATTTATCTTTTGGCAACATTTCTTCCCTTTCACATTTTTTGATAAACATTATCATATATCAGGACATATCACTGTTACTTAAAAATAAACTTCACCTGTCAGACTTAAACTTATCAATATTATAGTATAAGCATCCTGTTCCATACACTCCAACAGTTGTTATTCCCCTTGACATTAAGATTCTCACATAAGATGTTAATGGTAAATTCTGGAAACTAAACTGAAAGTGCTAAAAAATCCAACACCTTCTCTTCAGGTATTCTTCTAACAAGAATATGTTTTGTGATTTTTGAGGCTTTCCTCTCTATCAGGTACACAATACTTGGATCTACTTACAGCAAAATCAGGACTGTTTCTGTGTGCTCAGTTAGCGTCCATCTTTATGGGCCCTCAGTTTTGTTGCTTGGATCCACATGAGGCATGATAGCAATTCAATTTTCCATCTAGCTCTCCAGGTTTAGATTCTCCTATATCCCAAAAGGCATATGTGAGCAAGGTTAAAGACATTGATAATTTCCTTCCCCAACCTTATCAAGTCTGACTTTGTGATATTTTACTAATGATTTAATTGTTAACTGGACAGTAGACACAATTTCATCTTTCATTTTTACTCTTCCATGGGAGTTTATTGAAGAAAAAAGAATTAAATGAAGTTAACCTGTCATGACTGTGCTAAGTCATGATGTAGTAATGATTTTTCTGTTGTTGAACTATCTCAAGATTTATTTTATTCCATACACAACGGATGTACCATGTTAGCTGATAGCTGGCATTAAAATAAATCAATGGGGAATGTTGAAAATCCGCAAAACATCATGTAGTTTTTGTTCAGAGAAGCATAAAGTGGGTTGTGTGTATAAAATTACTACACTTATGGTCTAGAACCCCTTCATTCTCAAAACTGTGTAACACTGTATTTTGTAATTTTTCATAAGCAGTGTATTTTGCAATAAATTAATACAAAAGTTATACATTGAAGTTTACTGTCAGTTTGTCTTTATAGAAAATTTATGTTCATAGAAGTTTACTGGGAAAGTGTTTTTACTGGCATGTATGTAGAAAGTGTTATCCATTGTATGTGTGTCTTACTGTTAATGAAAACTAATATTAGTAATAATTGTAGAATATAATGAATAGATTAAAGGCTATGAATGTGCAAATCTTAGTAAAATTGGCAAATGTTTGTATGTAAACTTTCTTAACCTGTTCTTAAACCAGTGTGCTTGTATCCATTTGCCTTCATCTGATGTTGTGAACAAGGAAACAAATACCTTTATTTCTATTTCAGAAACACTCACATAACATTAATAACCAGTGTACATATTAATCAAGAGAGAACTCACTAGTTTGGGATATAATTGCTGGATGGCATAAAGCTTAGGAAGACTAAAATGGCCCAAATGTTAATAATTTAATGAAGACTTCTGATTTCTGCTGAAATCTGTTCATTTGTACATCAGAATTGAATTTGAAGATCGTAGCTTTTGTGTTGTGCTGATGATTCATTTTTATTTATTTCAGCAGGCAGCAAATGAACAGCACACACCATCAACACCATCAAATAAGTCTTTCATGACATAGTAAGTAACTGTCTCCACTTTCAAGTTGTACTTGTTATTCTGCTTTATATGAATAGTTTATCCCCTGCAGTTACTTACCGTAGTATACATATCTTAATATTCTGAAACAGCCTCAGTGTGACAAATGCCTGTGATACAACTGCATTAATCACAAAAACTCATCTTATGTGTCAAATAACTGGACCTTGTTATCTAAATATATTTTACCATATCTCTAGAGACCACTTTTGAGTGCAGTAAATTGCACACAGTGTTTGATACCACTTTTTTTCTGAACTACTGTGAAAAGAAAAACCTTAATATTACGGGAAACTGAATTTCTGTGAAAAAGATCAAAGAAGAGCTCACTTTCTCATAGAACTCACTATGTTAAAATATTGTGTCCCTTAACCCTTTAATGCATAATGTAGCTGATCAGCTACATACCTAACTTTCTCCATTATCTCTCAAACTGATCAACATTTTACGACAAATCCATTTGTAATGTTACATATGCAAGAAGCAAGTCCCAGAAATTATAAGTTGCAGAGTGCTATTGAAACACTTCAACAGTTAGCTGCATTGAGTTACTCGTTACGTGTGTATTTGTTTACTTTAGTATACCTCCTTCACTATGCAAAACTAGTTGATCACATACTACCATTGCATTAAGAGTTACTTCATGAAAAAAAGCACTATATAGCTGACTAGCTATGAGCAGTTTATTGCTAGTAGTGCATAATAATTTTAAGAAAATTTTTTAAAAATATTTTTCTCAGTATAAATTAATTCATGGTAGATTTTACTTTTTATAGCTTCAACTAAAAGTCATGCATTATAGGGTTAAATGACCTTAAAAATTTCACAGTGTTGCAGTTCAAGTGGTCTTGTTGCCCAAGTTGTAGTATGGAATGTTATTAATAACTAGCCTAAATACTAAAAAAAGAAAAAAATTTGGGGGTAAAAAAATGGCCTCCCTTTATCTCCTAGTCCCCCTCCACATCCATGTTTTATACCAATATAGCCTGTGCTTTTCACAGAGAATTAGTCTCTACCTGTAATTTAAACAAATACAAAAGTTGGACTTCTTTTCAAAAACTTCCTTTCATCACACATGTAGTAAATTAGAAACAGTGTGGGTAAGTTATCTATTTGTAGTCATTGACTGACTTGACTAGGTGACAGTAGTGTAGGTGATGGTCATATTTTAGGAACTGTAAGAGAGTATGGATGGTTGTGAGAAGTGGGATTTCTTAATTTTGGCAATAAGTTATGATTGTTTCTAAAAAAAGGTAAAGCAGTCAACAATCCGAAGATTGGTTTGAACACCACAGTGCTTTACTAGGCATGGTCCTATTTGGAGGTGGTATGCCGTTGCCTTCCTCCAACCTTGGAACTGACTTACCCAGCCAGTTATAGGGGGACCTACAGTTTAACGTGGGTTCCGAACCACGGTGCTACTCTGTATTTTTCACGTGAGCAATACTGCCAGAGGTGAAAGAAGTGGAAAGTGACAGATAAAAATATGATAGAGTTTTTTACACAGTAAGTGAGACGGAAATAATTTGGATGGGGCACTGGTTCAAACTGGTGCAGAAGTGAGAAAGAGACTTGACATTGTTAGGAAAATAAGTTACCTGTTAGTCAAAATGTTCAAATGTTTGTAATTCTATGGGACCAAACTACTTTGGTCATAAGTCCCTAGACTTAAAAACTACTTAAACTAAGTTAAACTACCCTATGGACAACACACACATCCATGCCTGAGTTAGGATTTGAACCCCGACGCAGAAGTCCGTGTGATCCGTAATGTGGTGCTCCAGACCGCTCAGTTACTCCCTCGTGGCTACCTGTTAATCTTGGGATACACACATAGCTTCATGGACCACCATGAAGTTATGAAGGATTTAAGGAACCATTGAGATTTTTGTAGAGGGGCTTTAGCTTTATTCACATGAGCTGTCGTGCACAGAAACATAATGTCAAAATATTTAGCAACAAATTTGAAACAGTGACATTCACATAGCCTGTTAGCTGAATTGCCTTTAACATCACACACTCATTGAAACAAAGTTTTCACATTGGTGTTGCTGGGGCAGAAGGTTGTGTTTGGTACCATCTGAAGATAACCTGTTCTGACTGCGCTAAGTCATGATGTAGTAATGATGTTGTTGTTGTTGAACTAAGTTAAGATTTATTTTATTCCATACAAGGGATTTACAATGTTAGCTGATAGCTGGCATTGAAATAAATCAATGGGGAATGTTGAAAATCTGCAAAACATAATGTAGTTTTTGTTCAGAGAAGCATAATAAATCAGTAATAGCTATTAAATATTGATTGGCAGGAATTCATCTCATTAGACTATTCCTGAAAGGTTTACAGTAACTTCTAGAAAACATGTAATTTTCTACTGGCTATAACAGAAAAACAGAACACTGTTCCTTAACCAGACTACAGTAGAGAGGGTGAATTACTGGGTATCATGGCTAAAAAAAAATCACTTTAGTTTTAATGTTGCAGACAAATTGGTAGAAATGTATGTACATATGGACTTAAGACTGCCAAGAAGTACCTGATACTTCAATCAATCACACATTATTTGGGCTAAAGATAAGGGTTTTGTGGCAGGGAACAAAATGGAAAGAAATATCGTGGTAGAAATGGGAAGACTGGCAAAGATTGGCATAAATCAAACTTTGTCATATTGGTATAATGTTATAAATGATAATGAAAGCCCAGGAGAATGAATGAAAAGTGGAAAATATTTTTATAGCAGCTCAAGTGATCACACAGATAATATTCAAAGTGATTCAGATCTACTCATAAGAGGTATGGATCCATTCTTAGTAGATTATGGTACAAAACTTCAGTTGTTTCCAATCCTTAGATTCTATCTCCCCTATTTGACATATGTGGGCATGCTGCAGGTTACACATTGCTGCATGTACAGCAGCAGCAGCCCCCACCACTGCACTCTCCACTACCAACAAATAAGTAGCAACAGACAGTATGAACACGACTTTTCTCTGTTTTGTGCACGCATCTGTCAATTGCTTGGGCACGTGGCATGTTGGTTAGTAGTTGGCAACCGAGCTCCTCACCACTGCCATTTGTAAATCACAAAGTAAATTTTATCATAATATAGTATGGCCTATTACCACCAGTTACTTAATTTTGTTGCTGGCCGCGGTGGCCGAGCGTTCTGCAGCGCGTCAGTCACAGTCTGCATGGCCACTACAGTCGGGGGTTCGAATCCCCCCTTGGGTATGGATATTTGTGCCGTCCTTAGTATTAGCTAGTTCATAACTAGTTTGTAAGTTTAGGGACTGATGACCCCGTAGTTAAGTCCCATAAGCTCTCCAGACATTTGAACTTAATTTTGTTACTACAGTACTGGAGATGAACATTTATGAAAAAAGAATGGAAATAACATCAAATTCCTATTAAGTATACTGCTTGCTAGATATTCAAGTGATCAGCATCTCATCACAGCTGCATAAGTAGACAGGAGTAACACTATATATGTTCTGTAAATATTTTAACAAATAAATTCTCAAATGACAATGTTATCCTAAAAGCTTTCATTTTGAAATCTTCACATCTATATGTTTAAAACAGTTGTCATTGGCATTGCATGAATTTCAGATTAATATGTTAGGCTTTCTACAGTATGTCAGCCTAGGTGTGCTTGCATTTGTGTGTATGTGTGGGTGTGTGTGTATTTGTTTACCCTCCTTTTTTCCCCCAAGGTAAGTCTTTCCTGTCCCGGGATTGGAATGACTCCTTACACACTCCCTTAAAACCCTCATCATTTCCTTTTCCCTCTCCTTCCCTTCCGCATGAAGAAGCAGCTAGGCTGCGAAAGCTAGCGTTTGTGTGTGTGTGTGTGTGTGTGTGTGTGTGTGTGTGTGTGTGTGTGTATGTGTTCATTTGTTACTATCACTGACTGTGCTCCTTCGCCTGGTAAGTAGACTTCATCTATTTTTTACACACACACATATACATATATATATAAAATTAAATATAAAAAATAGACGAAGATTACTCACCAGGCGGGGAGCACAGGTGTAACAGCATCACAAATAAATAAATGAATACACACACATACACAAACGCAAGCTTTCGCAACCCAGTTGCTTCTTCAGGCAGAAGGGAAGGAGAGGGAAAAGGAAATGATGAGGGTTTTAAGGAAGGGGGTAAGGAGCCATTCCAATCCCGGGAGAGGGAAGACTTACCTTGGGGGGGAAAATGGAGGGGAAACAATTGCACACACACCCACACATTCACACAGACACAAGTACACCTAGGCAGACATACTGTAGAAAGCAAAGAAGTTAAGAACTTATTTAGTTTTAATAAAACTTTATGTTGTTGCAATGTCCTGCTGGCTTTGCCATGGGCGTCAGAATGCACTATGGACATGAATAGATGCAGGTGATCAGCCAGGATATGTGTGTTTGTGTCTCCTGTCAGAGTCATATCTAGACATATCAAGGGCTCATATCACTCCAGATGCCTCCACTAGCTTGAACAGTCCTGTGATGACATGTAGGATCCATGGATTCATAAGGTTGCCACTGTACCATACTCTTTCATCCACTTGATACAGTAGGAACCGATCCTCATCAGATCAGACAACTTGTTTTCAGTGATCAACAGTCCAGTGTCTGTGTGGACGTGTGCTTTGATTGTTTGATCACGCAGTAAGAAGTCAATGAGTAAGATGCCTTTCCAGTCCCAGAACACTGTGCACATCATTTTCCGAGGTGTCATGATTTGCTTCGGCTCTACCTTTGGTGGAAATGAAGTGTGCCTCCATTCCATTGATTGCTGCTTATTCTCAGGGCTGTCGTAAGAAACCCACGTTTCATCTCCTGTGACTATCCGTCTCAGAAATTCTTCGCCGCTTTCAGCACAACGGGTCAAAAACTCAAGTGCACTACCCATCAGTTGTGTTTTGTGTTGCTCAGGGAGAATCTTTGGTATCCAACGTGAGCCAAGTTTACGGAATTTCAGTTGTTTGGTAACAATTTCATGCATCAGTGATCGTGAAATTTGGGGGAAGTCCATAGCGAGAGCACTAATTGTAAACCTACGGTTTTCCTGGATCTTGTCAACAATCGCCTGAACCAGTTCTTCTGAAACCAAAGGTGGACGCCCACTTCGTTCTTCATCGTGCACATCACTACGCCCGCCATTCAACTGTCGGACCCATCTTCTCACTATCGAATCAGTCATCGCATTTGGTCCGTAAACATCGCATATTTGCCGATAAATTTCACTTGAATGCTTTGGTGAGGCGAGAGTCAACAGCCGTAATATATTTCATGAAATGCATTTTTATAAAAACCATCAGCTGTTTATTAAAAACCTTATTCATCTACTAGTTTCGGTCGTGGACCATCTTCAAGGATAAAAAGGTGTTAACAGAGAATGGTAAAATACATCAAATAAAATAATTCAACTGAGATAAACAGTAGTCAGTTGTACTGACTACTGTTTATCTCAGTTGAATTATTTTATTTGATGTATTTTACCATTCTCTGTTAACACCTTTTTATCCCTGAAGATGGTCCATGACCGAAACTAGTAGATGAATAAGGTTTTTAATAAACAGCTGATGGTTTTTATAAAAATGCATTTTATGAAATTTCACTTGGTTTCATTTTCCTCGCATTCAGAAACCGAATCACCGATTTCACAGGCGGCGGGATTTTCAGTCAACGCCGACATTTCAAACAAGCACAACAAAGCGTACGTATATATACATGTGGCGTCTGTTCCGAAAGAACAGACGTCACTTCTGATCCTGCAGTTGTTATTCTTTAACCCTTTCTCTACGGCGCCGTGCTTGTTGCGCCGTGCGCTGTGGACGAGCGCCAGTCGCGCCCGGCCGTGCCCGCTGTACGGCGCATTTTCCGCACTCCCCACGGCGCTACTCTGTCCTGCTTTCGCACTCTCAGTGTTATCGTAATTATTGGACTTTATACTATATATTTATTAGGGAAAATTCATTTGGAATAGAAACAGTTTTCTTCCTTCTTTCAGATAATTCGCGTAATTTTTCGTAAAATCTAAAAGATCAAAGTTTTGGATCCAGCTCTGGTGGGGTGTGGACTTTATATTATTATAAACGCATATTTCGCTTGTTAAATAATATTTATTTACAATTGATTTACGTTACATTTCAGTAGCATTACATTACGAGAGTATCATTTTACAGTGTTACATTTCAAAAATTCTTTTGTGTGTGGTAAATCTTGAAGCAGGGAAAGGCGCAAAGTGTTGTATTGCATTCTTTACAACACGTTTTAGTCTGCATCCGCTTCTTCTGCGCTCTACAGACAACGCGAGTTCTGTAGCCACTCTACTCATCAGGTTGGTGAGGCCCTGCTGTCAGTCTTGACGGACATTCTGACCTTTTTCCTCCGCTCGATCTTCTTTTTACCACTTTATATTTTTTTCAGGATTTCCTGTATGACTCCCATTTGAAAGCTGGCATAGCTAATGTTTCTTACAAATTCCTTATACTATGAACAAAGCCGCTAGATGGTGCATAAGTCAAACTTTCACACAAGTCGAGCGTAGTGAAGCGGAGAAATATGACGCGAGGCGGAACTGCTATAGCAGTCCACCGGATGGGCGGCACAGGCAGCACTCGACTGCTGCAGCAGTCCACCGCCTGTGGAACACATTCGCTCCCGACTTCTGCACAAGTTCACCGTAGCGAAAGGGTTAATATTCTGTGAATATTAAAGAACAACAACTGCAGGATCAGAAGTGACGTCTGTTCTTTCGGAACAAACGCCACATATATATATATATATATATGCCGGTGACTGGCAATGATCCTATCGTTAGTGGGGAGGGATGGGCAAGTTTGAAGCCCTTACTCTTACGGGAATTAGTTTCATAACTTCGAGTTTGAGTACTGTGGGCAGGGTGAAGCTAGGAATTTGTGTCTGACGGGAGGCGTGCTTAGGTAGTCCTTGCAGGTGCGGTGATCACTGTGTCCCCAGTGGTGCAGGGGTCAGCGCAAGCAGGAGACCCGGGTTCGAATCCCGGCTGGGTACACATTTTCAGCTTTGCCCAATCGCAGTTGATGTCATATATTCTGTGAATATTAAAGCGTACGTAACTGACAGCGATCTCCAAATGGCGCACGTTCTTCTCCGTGATACATATAGTCTACAGCGCATGTGCGGAACTGCAATCGCAGCGCTGCAGCGGAGATAAATTGAAACCGAACTTAGTTTCTGGACGCGCCTCGTAGGTGAAAACCTGGGAAATACGGGTGATATGACAACCTTATAGGTGCAGTGTGAATCTGTATGCTTGAGGCGGGCGTTTACCAATGTAAGCAGTGTAAAGGACCGGAGACAGGAGAGCAGAAGTGAGTGGAAGATGTGGGTGTGTGCAGCGCGCTGAAGGACGGCTACGAGAGCGACTCGACGCTGGTGTTCAAGCGGCGGGACGACCAGGTGCAGGAGCAGCTGAGCCCTGCCGAGCAGAAGATGGCCTACAAGGCGATCCAGCGCGGCGGGGAGGTGCCGCTGCACGGGCTGAGGAAGCCGGCGCCCCAGCGGCCCAAGGGTGAGTCCCATCAGCAGCTACCAACCACCACACTCACCGCACATTTCCCTATCTCGCTCAAATGCAACACCAACAATCGTTGTGGACTTTGAAGATAGTGCGTATTGACCGAAACTGGTAACAAAACACAATTAGAAATCTGCTATCTAGAATGATTTAACTTTATACGAGGCGCGTCCAGAAAGTAAGTTCCGTTTGGGAATAAAATGAAATTGTACACAGATACAGAAGAAATTTTTATTGCACAAAATTCTACAACTCTTAAACTACTTTTCCACATAACTGCCGAAATTTTGTAGGCACTTGTCATAGCGTGCCACAAGCTTTTGCATTCATCCTTCACAGAACGTTGCCGCCTGTCTATTCAACCATGTGGTAACTGCTCTTTAACAACGTTGAAGTGTTGACCACCAAGGACAGATTTTAGGTGTAAGAAGAGATGGAAGTCGCTAGGAGAGAGGTCCGAGCTGTATGGAGGATGATCAAATCAGGTCCCATTGAAATTTCCGTAAGAATTGTTTGGTCACATTCGGTGTGTGAGGTCAGGCATTATCCCGAAAAAAAATCTTTTGACAGTAATCCTCTTCTTTGGCCTAAAATCTGTCCTTGGTGGACAACACTTCAACGATAATGACGAGCTGAAAGAACAATTTACCACATGGTTGAATGTACAGGCGGCAACATTCTATGAGAAAGGCACACAAAACCTTGTGTCATCCTATGACAATTGCCTATAAAATTTCGGAAGCTATGTAGAAAAGTTGTTTAACAGTTGTAGATTTTTGTACAATCAATATTTTTTTCTGTATCTGTACCCGTTCGTGCTATATAACCAAACGGAACTTACTTTCTGGACGCGCCTCGTATTACAACTAGCTGAAAACCCGGCGTTGCCCGGCTATTTATTTATTTATTCCTGCCATTTTTCAGGTATATATACATTTGTATATGGGCTGTACGTCTGTAAAATCTCTTGGGAATACAAATAGTAGTAAAGACGTAATAGATTAAAACTTGGTGCGTGATGGGGCGATTTTCATGAACGTTACTGTTTATGTGCTCATATCTCATAAACTACTTGCCGTACTGTGATACAACTTAGAAGGTAAACACAATTATATGCGTGTTATACTGTCTGTAAAATTTCCTGCGGCTACAATTTGTAGTGTACAAATTATAAATTGTAACGTCATACCGAATGCCGTAGTTTTACTCCATAAACAGCGAAAAAGTAGTAAGCGAGAAACTTTTCTCCTTTCATCATTTTGCTATGGTTGTCAGCGAGAAAAAGTTTAATAAAGGTTTGAAATCATGTTTAAAGTTTGTTGCAAGTCGCTAAGTACTCTGATTCTCATGTAGCGTATTTATAAATTCACGCCGCAGTATGTGGCAGTTTTTTGCGATTCCTATTGTTTATGACGTCATATCTTCTGAACCATGTGTCATATGTGATTCTTAACTCTGCAGCAAATGTTATCTCACGGTAAAGACTGTGTGTACTAAATTTGGCAGAAATCGGTCCAATGGTTTAGGATAAAATGAACAGCATTGCAGCCAAATGCAGCATTTTTTTTGGTGCATATCATTGTTTATGACGTCATATCTCTTGAACTATATCTCGTATGTGATTCTTACACTTACGGCGACCGTCCTCGTGGATTGAAGCTTACGTGTACAAAATTTCATAAAGATTGGAACAAAACTGTAGATTTGTATGCAACACGTACAAACATACGGACACTCTGCTTTATGTGTTAGAAGACAAGGTCGCTGTTGAACTCCATAATGCTTCCAAAAATTTACTCAAGGTGCTGACAAGCGAACATCGAACCACCAACCAGTGGTGGCGCGTCTTCCGTGTTCACAGATTCAGTGAATCCCAAGATAAAAGAGCTGATTATAAAAAAAAGTGGGGAAAATTGTATATTTAGACTGTCATGCTTCATTTCATTCTCGTATCAGGTCATTTTATCTGCAGTGTTAAATATTTTTAATGCATCATAAACTTTTAAGTTGCGCAAGTAGCACGCGCTTACATTTCATAGCGTTGCCCAGATACTGAGTGAGCGTATGGGGTCTTCTTCGACAGGGAGGGGCGTAGGGAAACTTTAGTTATTTGGAACGGTAAATTTCATTACGCAGGAAACGTATTGAATCCCCAGAAATTTCAAGCACTAGCCACCATTGCTATAAATCATCATATTTGAAACGGCGGAGTGAGGAATCGTGATTTTGGTGGGGCCATTATACTCGGTTCCTCTTTGAGCCAGGGTTTCTTTTGGTTTAGCCAGTTCCAACGCCCATTTGTTTCTCCGTCAGAACAAATGAGTTAGGTTACAATATATAAGCTAAATGTTAACTGCTGACGAGACTGATGCTTAGGAGGTTAGAAACTCTGGAAATGCCGTAGCACTGAAAACGTGAAACGTAGGCTACTCAGCCAATATTTTATGCCCAAAATATTGGTCGTCGTGAGTTGTATTATAGTTCTAAACGGTGAAATGTAGTCATATCGAAGTACATACTCCGATGTGGCTGTTAGTTTAGTGGCTTTCAGTAATGGGGGCAAGATCCACACAGGATTTTAAGGGATAAATCTTTGTTGGCACAAAAGCGTGACCTCCTGGCTTCAGTCAATGTACATTCTCAGTAATGGTTACACCATCTAACCTTTTTGGTTGGTGCCGAGATAAATTATGCGAGTTGATTAATGTATTTTGCAAAAATATGTCGATTGGACTTCAATTAACGTTCAACTAATGGCACCATTTTATCTGGACGTTTCGGATTTTTTACGGATTTTTCGTGCAAAGAATTGTTTCCTTTGGAGGATTTTAAATCGCTCCTCTTTCACCCTTTAAACTTGTGTGAATCGGTTCATACCGGTAGATATGTGGATAAAGTTAAAACGATTTTTTCATCGGATAATAATTATCCGTTTTAGAGAAATGATGGTTTAAGACGAACTATATAAAGCACGTACTGAGCCTCGTTGGACCTCGCATGGTGGATTTAAACTTCGTCTCCATGCAGAGTTGGAGATATAATACCCACAATTTCATATGGTTCGATTGGTGTGTAATGTTCACATGCGGACAGTGCAAAATTTCACAAGTATCGACGATAGGCTTTTGGAAATGCAACGACCGACCCTTTAGGACTGACAACCAAGTTGAATTATGCATGTTTTTAAATTTCATTTTCTCTTAAAAAACACGCCCTACTTCGAAACATTATAAGTATCGAAGAAGTTGTGGGCTTTGACCGTACAGCCAAATATTTGCAAAGTTCCATATTAGTTCAGTATCTAGAGGGGGAGGGGGTCGCACGTTGCACCAGACAACTTGAATGTATCGTAGGACCACAGTGGCAATATTTCAGTGATTGGGGTCATAAAAAATCACACGCAACAATTTTTAATAGCGAAATCTGTAAGAAGCCGAGAACTTTTTATGTGGTTGACATGTTGTTATGTTAATCGTAGATGTAGCAAAAGATTAAAAAATTCCTAGCAAAACATAAAAATTAATTCTGTGATAAGCTTAACCTGTTTGTAGCTCTGAGATAATGAAATGTTACGTAGCACTGATTACAGACGGAAATCAGCCTGTAGTGTGTAGGCCTATGCACCTTGCGTAAAAATAGTTTAATGCATGTGATCCAAAAACGATGCATGTCTTACACTTAGATCTGCTGAAGATTTTTCTTCGAATAAAAATCTGAAATCATGAGTCTGTAGCCTGGTTTGAACACCGTCATGTATTATTAGGTATGGCCTCATATTCGTGCATTTCGTGTCAACCAGTTGACCGGATGATAGCGCAACTTAACGCTGTGCCTCATGCGCCGCAGCTTAGCACTCCTCAATATGGGAAGCTTGTTATTTGTTAATCCGGTTGGTTACATACCTAAAAACGAGTCAGGGTTGTATTACGGATTAATGTAGAACGTTTTAATGGTCTTATAGAAAATACAAAATCTTCCCATACTGTGGATCCCACGTTGATCATTTATTTAATGTGGAGTTTTGACGTACGTTGTACTCAGGGGAGGATCATTGTGCAGAAAGCAATTTACGTTTTGCATAATTATAACTCACCTCACTTTACTCAGTTGTAATTATTAGAAAAGTCTATCCTTGTCGCAATTACTTTATTCAAGCTACAGCGACTATTTTCAACAGAGCAGTAGATACAGATAACTCAAACTGAGCATGTAAAGTACAGATGTTCAACTCCGTGTATACATAAGATTTTCATGTGCCACGGAATCACTTACCAGTAGAAAATGCATTGCCGTGCTCAGTGACTAAAATACATTGATGTTGGCGAAGTGATACACAGGTAGAGTCAAAATTGTGTGTACTTTATGGAAAATGAATATGTTCGGGTAGCTGACAGTTTGTACACAGACGTAATATGGACTAGGACTACGTCCATTTGTCTGTGTCACCTGTAAATATTTGAATGCGGCCACTTATGAGTTACGTACAGCGTCTCTCTCCTGAAACGTCTGGCGTATTTTCTCTGATGTTCCTGCAGATATTTGCATTTTCGTTTTGCAGTATGTAGCCGGAGTCAGCCCAAAGAAATTGTGCTAATAACGTCTTTCGTGCGACGCCCATTTTCAACAGAAGACGTCGGTTTGTTTCCCATTGCAAATAAAAAGGTTTTTAAATCTGGCCCAGTTTTAGTGGAATATTCGGTTTACCAGTATGTATTTGGATACGAAGAAGAGTCCAGCACTGGACGGCTCTGCCTGCTACCGGCATGTTCAGCTGCTGCTGGGACACTGGCCACTCTTCCTGCTTTACTGAGAATATGCGATCGCTGTTGAGGAATGCGCACGTAAAATTCCGCTTTAAAAATCTAAGTTTGTATTGGGATCCAGACCGACACTTCCCGTTGAACCTGGGACGTCCTGGTCAGTATTTGTTTCGGCTGACTCCAGCTACACTCTAGAAAAACTAAATTGCTGATATATGCAGAAACAAACGAGAAATTGCGCCCGGGGACTCTTACGAGAGGCGGCCTGTGTACAGACTATAATGGAAAAATGACGTGACTTTATAATTTTAAACATTCTTGGGAACCGAAATCGAATAAAAGATTTTATATGGTTTCATTAAAAATTTTTAAGACTGATGCGCCTGTGAGCGAACAAAAACGCGTCGTAATTCTGACAGGAGCAAGTAGTCTTTATCTTTTTTAAACTCCATGATGTGATGAATGTTGAGATATAATCTGTTTTCTGTCCAGTAATTTAATTTACTCTCTTCCACTATTAGGATCATGAATTTCCTATTAAATTGGTACTGTAAGATGGAAGATCTTCATAAGATCATAGCAACTGCAATAAAATTCTGCCTAATGACACATTGTGGTGCTCAAACCATTCAGGGACGTAGCCTGTATTGCACTATTTTTAATAAAATTTACTTAATCTTTGTGGCTTTTTTAAAGAAAGACTTAATAGAAGATGGAGACCATATGCCCCGTCACTGTTATTAGTAGTTAGTTTATTTTCATAATATTACTAGTTTAATTAGCTATTTTCCACCGTTCTGAAAAGTGAAATACAGATTATTAAAACCTTGGATCAAGAAGTATTCCAAAACGAGTTTCAAAAATATTCTAATAAACAATTTTAAAACAAAGTTGAATCACCTATGTAGTATTTTAGCATTAACCACAGTAATAACTGACATGTAATAGAAAGTATTCCATAAGTATTAATTAATTGAAACTCTATCTATTGTTAATTGTTAAATGTTTAAGTTGATTAATATTTTTGGAATATTTTCTATGACACAGTTATGTTAGTTATACAGAAGTATATACTGTAGATGATTGAAGTTTGTTTGCAAATAGACACAATATTTCCTGAACTGTTTTTCGACTAATCCTTGACATAAGGTTTTAATTTTATGTACTTGACATTTGATAATGATGGCAAAGATCCACTGAAACTAGTCATGTTATGATCATAAACTACAAATTACAGTAACTGTGGCATTTGGGCTCATTTTATATCGAGTGTTTATTAGAAAGTAATTTAATCAGTCACATCATGTAGGAGACTGGAATTTTTGGTGAGTTGGTGATGGGCTTACAATACCACGCTATTATTAAGCCGCAGCAGTCGCATTTTTTTCTTCAAGTAGCACTCTTACGCACTTGCTGTGTAGTTGTACTGGCTGGTAAAGGTCTGACATTGCAACTTGCCTTCCCTGTTCGTACACGGAGCGACGACTCTGAGTGATCTGTGAAGATGCAGGTAGTGGAGAGAGGAGCGAGGATTAGTGGTTCGGTTAGAGTGGTCTTCTTTCGCCTGTCGCATCAGTGGTAGTGTACTGGCGGGGTAGGAGCTGTAGTGAGTAGAGCCGGCGCACTGGAGCCCTGGGGCGATGCGGTGGCACGCATGAGAGGCGGAGGTGGGTCCGTGCTCGCGGACTGACGCGCTGTGGCCGCAGCCGGCGAGCTGCCGGCGCTCGAGTACTTCCCCATCTCGCCGCACCTGACGCGCATCCGCGTGCGGCGCGCGGCGCGGCCGCTGCCGCTGCGCGAGATCGCCTGCTTCCCGGTCACCGTCCACCACGACCACCCGCCGCCGCTGTTCGCCACGTACAAGCGCACGGCGCCGTCGTTCGTGCGCGTGGGCCCGCAGCCGCCGCCCGCCGCCGCCCCCGCCGCCCCCGCGCCGCCGCAGCGGCTGTCGTCGCGCCACAACTCGACGCTGCGCATGTGGTCGCGGCTGCAGCCGGCCGCGAGAGGCCAGCGCGACAACGTGTCCTTCCTGCGCGAGCGCATCTCCAGCAAGCTGGCCCCCGCCGCCCACGCCGCGGGCAGGGCGCGGCCGCGGCCGCAGTCCGCCTCCCCGGCCAGGAGGGCGGCGCCGCCCACGCGCCTCAGCCGCTCGCCGGACCTGGCGTCGCCCGCAGAGGTGCGCAGGGCGCTGCACGCCGCCTCAGCCGCCACCGCCACCGCCAGGGAGAGGCCCGGCTCCAGGATGCTGCCGCCAGGTACGTCCGCTGCTTACTCTACTCCAATTCTACTGACAAGAGGTTCGTTCCTGCAGCTGCCAGACTGCTTGACGCGCATGCGCAACGCTGAGTTTGTGTTCCAGCATCGCCTTCTGCTGCTTCTGGCTACTTGGAGTGTGGCTGTTTGGTGTTCCAGCAGTTGCCGCAAGCAGCCAGACGCTACCCGGAAAATTATTTCAGGCGCGGTCAAGCTGCCAATTTGCGCATGCGCAGAAAGGTCACGTGATACGGGTGTGTTTGTAGCGTGTTTTTTTTTATTATTTCGAAGTCACTGCAATCCCACTTGAGATCAGATATTTCTCGTTTACACTTCTTCGTTATTAGGAAGGAGGGTATTTTAACTATTTATTTAAACTCATCTTCGCCTGCAGCCAGAAACAGTGCAAAAAGCGTTCCAGCAGTGCAAGTATCAAACAAGGGTTTTTACGTCATAGTAGCTGCGCATGCGCAGTAATATCTGTTTCTTAGCGCTTGAAAGTAGGCGTCTGGCAGCTGCTGGAACGAAGCTAAGTACTTGGGCTCGAACAAACACATATACACCAAAATCATACGAGACATCATGTAAAGATCCCTTATTGCACTAGTGATACTCCCGCATCTGCAAAACTCTGCAGTCGTCCGTTAGAGACCTCTACCTGTGCCATGCCGCTTTGCACATTGAGCTGCCGGTACAACAGTTGGGGCCAGTAGGGACGATGCAGTGTGCCTCTGAAGTTGCGTTTTGTGACGTTCTTTCTGTAGTGAAGCCTCCGATGGGTCGGCAATTGCTAATCAATCCTGCTAATGTATTGCGATTCGTTGGGATGAAGTTACGAAGGACCCTTCTTCGTGAAGATGATATTGGTGTAGAAAATGAATCATTTGCATGTTTTCTGGGATCTATGACAGTGCAGAAATATGATCGTAAGTTAGGAACAGATACTGTTTAACACTAACACACAGTGATTATGGTAGGGATGATAATGCCGAACTATTCATTGCAAGCGGTTGTACATCGTCAGTGCAACCTACAGCTCGATTGCAGAGTTTTGCAGAAAAACGACACCCACCAGCACAATGAGGGGTACGTAATCGTCCTGTAACCAAACGTTCATACAGACATGTTTTTTCGAGTACAAGTACTTCCCTTGTAAGTGCCAAAAGTCATGGCGTAGCTATATTCACAGTCACACAGGTGGTTAGTATCGTGTAAACAAGGCAGACCTGTCACATCGATGGCGTTGAACAGCAACCTCGTATATAAAAAAAAATCAGTTTTACAGGACAGGAAAAAAGCATTATTATTTTACAGTTATCTACATCTACATGGTATACTCTGAAAATCACATTTAAGTGCCTGTCAGAGGGTTCATCGAACCACCCTTATACTATTTATCTACCAATCCATCCTCGAATAGCGCACGGCAAGAAAGAATCCGTTCGAGCTCTGATTTCTCGTACTTTATTGTGATGATCATTTCTATGTATGTGGGAGTCAACAATATATTTTCGCATTCGTAGGATAATTTTGGCGGTTGTAGTTTCGTAAGTATCCCACACCGCAACAATAAGCGCCGTTGTTGTAATGATTCCCATCCCAGATCCTGTATCATTTCCGTAACGCTGTCTCCCCTGTACCGTGACAATACGAAACGAGCTGCCCTTCTTTGGACTCTTTTGATGTCCTCCGTCAAACTCGCCTGATAAGGATCCCACACTGGGCTGCAATACTCCAAAAATGGACGCACAAGCGTAGTGTATGCTGTTTCTTTTGTAATTCTGTTGCATGTTTTAAGGGTTCTGCCAATAAAACGCAGTCTTCTGGATCGCCTTTCCCACGACATTATTTACGTGTTCTTTCCAATTTAAGTCTGACGTAATAGTAATTCCTAGGTATTTTGTGGAGTTTACCGCCTTCAAATTTGATTGATTTATCTTGTAAACAAAGTTTAACGGATTTCTTTTCGAACTCATGTGGACGACTTCACACTTCTCATTATTTAGAGTCAATTGCCAATTTTTATACCATACTGATATCTTATTCAGATCGTTCTGCAGTTGGTTTTGATCTTCAGATGATTTTACTTGACGGTAAATGTCATCAGAAACAACCTAAGTGAGCTACTTAGATTTTCCCCTAAATCCTTTATGTAAATAAGGAATAGCAGAGGACCAATAACACTATCCTGTGGAACGCTCGATATCAGTCTGTTTTAGTCGATGCCTTACCATCGATTACTACGAACTGCGTCCTCTCTGACAGGAAATCCCCTATCCAGTCGCAAATTTGGGGCGATATACCATAACCACGCAATTTGATTAAAAGCCGTTTGTGAGGTACGGTGTCAAAAGACTCGATAGTAAATAAATAAATAGACAATTGTTATCACTATAAATTATTTGATTAATAGAATATTCCATGAAAACATACTGGAAAATAATTTTCAAGCCATAAATGAAATAAAAATTGTCAACCATGTTCTTACATGAACAAACTGACATACGAGGTAGCAGTTCAACGCCATCGATACGCTCTCTGGTTTCTGGTAGGATCAAGACCACACGATTATGCCATCGGTATTTGTCATAGTTACTGGCTGTATGTTGAAGTTTAATTAATGATTACATCATCATCTTCTCAGCCTTTTCCCATGTCATGTGGGGTCGGCGTTATTTTGCTGGATCCTTATCTTCCACAAATGTCTGTCCAGTGATTCTTCTCTAAGCCATCCTATCTCATGTGGGTTCCCTGTTACCTTGTCTTTCCATTTCAGTTTCGGTCTTCCTCTTCTCCTTGATCCTCCTATTTCCAGGTCTTCATCTCTTCTCCCACATAGTACTCCCCTCTTCTCTGCACATGTCCATACAATTGTAGCCTACTCTCTTGGATCTTCTTCGCTATGGGACCCACGTTCACTGTTCCCCTGATGTACTCATTCCTTAGTCTATCCTTTTGTGTCACCCCACTCATCCATCTTAACATTCTCCTTTCTGATACTTCCATCTTTTTCTCTTGGGCTTTTGTAATTGGCCACGCTTCTGCACTATACAACATCGCAGGGCTCACCACAGACTTGTAAAGCTTTCCATTCATTTTACAGCTAATCTTCCTATCACACAGTACTCCGCTCAGTTTCCTCCATTTCATCCACTCACTATTCCTGTGCTGTATTTCGGCCTGAAGTCCTCCATCACTTTGCATATAAGAGCCCAGGTATTTACATTTCTTGACCAGCCTAAATTGTTCTTACTGTAGGTTAATATATAGATCTTTGGTATCCTTTGTACATATATACTCTGTTTTCACCCTGCTAATTCTCATTTCCCTTTCCTCTAGAGCTTTTCCTTGCAGAAAGTAAATAATATACTTGTAAATAAACAACAATGTACTTGCAAACGTATACACATTTTAGTTTTAAATAATCTGAAAAACAGTAAGGCAGACAAAGAGGCAGCATTTGTGGACTTAGTGGTTCCAGACAACAACGGAATGTTATGGATGACAGTGCCCCATGTTACTAGGCCATAATTGTTCGTTATGCGCTGGAAAAACATTTTGAAAAAATTCAGCGGCTTATTTAACGATCCAAATCGCCCGTCATAAATCCTGTCGAACATATCAGGCTAATGTTTGCCTATAGTCACGTAGTTCTATGTTGCTACTACCCTTTGTGTATAGGCAGCTGTACTGTTTACCCAGTGTGTTGGTATTTGTGGTGGAAGTCTCGCCACGATATTTGTAGCTATCCCATGACTTTTGACACGGCGGTTTATGTCGTTTACTTTTCTGTCTCCTCTGCACATTATTTGCGATCTCACTAGTTTCGTCACACGCGAACATATTAATCTAAAAACAAAGTTTTGAGCCCGCTGCATTGTATGTATCTTCCAAGAACGTTATTTATTTTCCAAAAACACATACGTATTACTAACGAATAAACACACCTTACAAGTTACATAGTTGAAAATTTGCGAGTGTAGCTTTTGACACATCCATTGATAAAATTTACTTTATTCGGTTTGAAGACGAACATAACAAGTTTATTTGAAACCAAACGAACTGCATATGTAAGCAATTCAGTTGCATAGCAATCTGAGGAACGTATGCTAAATACAAATAACAATTACAATACTTTGCTCACTACACTATGCTGTTGACTTGGTAAGTTGCATACTCGTATGCAGTTCGTTTGGTTTGAAATAATTTTGTTAGGTTAGCCGCGGTGGAGTGGTCGAGCGCTCTAAGGCTCTTTGCTGCAGATTGGGCGGTTGCTCGCCGTTGGACGTTCGAGTCCTCCGTCGAGGATGCTTTTGTGTGTGTGTGTTATCCTTAGCTAAGTTAGTTTAAATAGTTTTGTAAGCCTAGGGACTGATGACCGCAGCAGTTAAGACCCTTAGATTTACAAACATTTGAGTTTGTTACGTTACCCTTCAAGTCAAATGTAACGTAATTTTTGTCAATAATTGTGCTAGCAACTACATTCACATGTTCTCAGTTTCATAGCATGTAAGGTCTATTTGTTCCCATTTTCGTGAGTAATGTGATGTATTGCTGTTCCGCTTTACATCTTATAATGTTTGCGTTCGCAGTTATATTTATGAGTCATTGTATGTATGTTGTATAGGTAGCAGATGATGGTTTGTTTAACAAGATATGTTGTAAAATAAGAGAAGTAATACTGCATTGTGTAATTAATTTTGTGAGGTGTATTGTAGCTGTTGACAACTTCTCGAAGACAAGGTTCGAATATTTTCTCCTAATATTGGTTAAAAGTACTCTCCACCAATCTCCCTTGCTAATTCCTGTAAAATTTTCCGCCCTGCAGGAACAGTGGTCCGCAGCTCGACAGCAGTGTTCGCGTCAGCTCGCAACGCCGGCCGGCCCTCGGACGACAAGTCCCTGCGCGTGACGGTGGCCATGTCGGCGCGAGGGCGCGAGCTGCTGCGCTCGGCCTCCAGCTCGGCGGTGCCCTCCGCCTCCAAGTCGCCCTCCCCGGCGCCCTCGACGCCCCGCCGGCCCAGCGTCTCGCCCGTGGGGCGCGGCGCCTCCCTCTCGCCGTCTCCCGGCCCGCTGCACAGATCCCGCTCGAGAATCATCTGCGGGGTGGGCGCTCCGCCCTCCAGCCTCGCCCGGCGCAAGGACTCGGTCTCTCCGGCGCCGCAGAGGACCGCGTCGAGGACTTCTCTGGCACTGCGGGACGAGGCGAAACCGCGCCCGAAGAAAGCGGAGAAGCCGGTGTCCGACTCCGTCAAGAAGAAGGATAGAGTTCCCGGGAAGGCCAGTCCGCCGTCGTCCGCGTCCAAACTGGAGTCTAGGAAGGTGCACGGCAGCACCGGTTCGGTGCGGTCCGCCACCAGGGCCGCCTCCGACGCGAAAAAGAAGACCGCGAGGAAGACGAAGGCCGAGGAGGGTCCGCCGAAGAAGGCGGCGGCGGCTAAGAAGCAGGAAAGGCCTCCCGGGAGGAAGAAGAAGTCGCCGCCCAGCTCGTCGGACGAGCGCAAGAGCCGCAAGGAGCTGTCGGCGGCGTCCAGGTCGGCGACGGTGGCGGACCTGAGCGCGCTCGACGACGAGCCGGCGTCGCAGTTCGGCGGCAGCGACGAGGAGGCGTCGGTGTCGGCGTCTGCGCCGGGCCGGTCGGACACGTTCTTCCGGCACCTGCTGCTGCGCGACGCGCCGCCGCCGTCGCCCGCGCCCTCGCCGGGCGGCGCGCAGCGGGCGGCCTCGTCGGTGCTGGAGCGCGCGCGCCTGTTCTGCGAGCGACGCCAGGAGAGGGCGCGAGCCGAGCCGCCGCTGGGGCTGCTCAGCGTCTACCTGGCGCAGCGCCGCCCCGTCTCAGAGTCCAAGTTCCGCAGCCTGGACCGCGAGCTGAGCGCAGCCTCGCGCTCCGCCAGCCCGTCGCCGCAGCGCGCGCCCGGCAAGCCCTTCTGCTACCTGCCGCGCATCGCCGCCGCCACAGTCAGCGAGCGGCGCGCCGTCTTCGGCTCGCTCGCTCCGTCGCGGGGAGTCAGTCCCGATGCTGCTGCCGAGGTAAGTCACTTTTCGTTTCTCGACTTGCACCTCAGTCTCACAGTCGATGAAAAATGTAATGATACACTGAAGTTGAATTACATATAATTTATATCCTCTACTTGTGAGGGTTTTAGGTTAGTAACCTCTTTGGTATGTTTTGGTCGAACGATAGTTATCGTTGGTGTGCAGCGAGAGCTGCTGGCAACAATGCTTAGGTTGGAATGTTCTTTGTTTGCTGGCCGGTGTGTGACAGTCTCCCGCCGACCGCAGAGCGAGGCGGTAGCATGTCGGCAGTGAGTTCGTAACCTGCCTTTAGTGGTGGCTAAAGTTTTTGCCATTCCGTCGTATCGCATACGGGTTGCAGTTGCATATTGAAATGTTTCAGTGTGGACTTGTAGACATTCATCGTAGTGGCATGCAGTTATTTAATCGGTGTATTTAAAGGGAAGAGTTTTTAACATTTGCCGTTCCATAATAAATGAAGTTAACAAAGTTTACTCTTATGAATCAACCTAGTAATTGTCTGCATCCCATACCATCAAATCATGGGAACAATTATTAAATGATTAAGCATAAAATAGAGTGTAACTTCGCCCATCGAGGATTAGGTAGATGCAGCGGTGGCGTTACATACTGTTGATATCTTCTAAATTTGTTTCTATTACAATGTCATCTATCGTAGGATACTACATTTATGCATCAAAATCACACAGACTTCTTTTATGACCGACAGACATAGTTTCTTGTGTTTCCAAGCGTTTAAGGTGAAACGTGTTCCTTGTATGAACTTCCTCACTCACTGACAGCAGAAGTATCTCACGTGAATCTTCCCTCATTTATAACCACCCAGCCTTCACTCTTCTTTTCACGAATTGAATGATATTCCACATCACTTTGCAAATTATCGAGGCAAATGCTCTGGAAATCCATCTCACATATCTTCAGGTGTAACTGAAACTAATTTATAAAGAACGTCTTTTACGAATCCCTACAAGAAAAAATCCAGAGACGTCAGATCTGGCGAATGTGCCGGCCACGACACATCTCCTCCGCATCCAGTCCAATGATTTGGAATTCGTCTCTGCAACTCATTTCTAGCCATCAGCCATAAATATGCCAGGCACCCATCGTGTTGATAACACATTCTGTTCCTTGTTTCTCAAGTTATTTCTTCCAATAATATCCCTAATGTTTCTTGTAGGAATGTGGGGTAAATCTTACCAATACAAATTCCTTGGATGAAATAGGGGCCTATAATTCTGTCCTCTAGAATCCCATACTGTAAGTTCATTGACCACGGCCTTTGGTGTGGAACATACCGCAGCCAACATGGATTTTTCAGTTGCCCAATAATGCATGTTATGCAAATTAACATTTCCATGGTTCATGAATGTGGCCTCATCAGTAAATAAAATCACATTAATAAATATTGTTATTCCTGTGAATGTAATGTTGAACTCATCGGTGGAATTCCATGCGAAGCTTACAAACCATTCCAGTTATTTCTGGGCGGAGACTGGTATGATAAGGATGATACTTATGGCGATGCAGAACGCGAACAGCACTACTTTGGCTCATGCCAGATTCCCTTGCGATTTGACGCGAACTAATGCAAGGATTTCGCACCACAGTGGCAAGTGTACCAATACCTTTTAGTAATTTTCCTTCGCCGGATACGTTTCTGATACATTAAAGATCCAGTTGGTCTCAATTTAAATGTACGACGTGTAGGGTGAATAAATTGAGGATATCTTTCTGAATAAAAGTCTCTAGCTCTCACTCAATTTTGTTGGTATTCTCCGTAAATGAGTATATTGACTAGTTCTTCAAAGGAATACATCATTCACATTCCCTTGCTTCGACAATACTAGTCTTACCATTCTTATTGGTGTTGTCTTGCGCAACCGTAGAATGATGTTTATGTGTCAATGGTACTTTAGATGGATGCACATATTTGGTAAATATTATTTGTATGATATATGAGAGAGAATTGTCAGAGCATGAGCTTCGATAAGTGGTAAAGTGATACGGAACACCACTCAATCCGTGATAAGAAGATTGCAGCGCTGAATTGATACCAAAGGTCATCACTTTGAACACATTCTGTAAATTGACGTTCATGCCATCTTTTTAACCTTTGTTGACCTTCAAAGACTTTACTTTTACACATCATTGGATTCGTCTCGATAGCCGCTATCAGAAAATAAGTACCAAATTATAGCACCCCATTAAAAGTTAATGTTCATTTTGCCCCCCCCCCCCCCCTCCTCCCTGTTGTCCCATGCAACTTTTGTTCCACAAACGTTTCAGCTCCTATCATACTTTAGGAGTTGTTCTTGGTGGTGGCAATACTTAGTGACTCACCCTGTATTTGAAAATGCGTGCCAGCTGGAGTACTATCTGACTGCCTCGGCCACTACACTAGGAATTAATTGCCTGGGACAAATGAAATGCAGTTGTGGACCCGATCCCATATCTTGCCTGCCAGTGGTCCACCTACAATGTAGGGGGAAGCAGAAGTCTTTCATCATGTAGCGACAGTATCTACAAAAGTAATTACAAGAAATGTATTCTCTATTGCGGATATGAGTCAGCAACAGCAGTATGATTTAATGGTGACATATGAAAAACTGTGCAGAAAGGACTTCAGTCTGGGCTTCTCATTTTCTGTGAACGGTCTCCTTACCTTTAAGCTATCCACAAATGCCTCACGCACCAACTGAGACTTCCATATCTCACATATGGCGTGCACCTCACAGCTTGTAAGTGCTCGTACAGTAATTTCCGCATATGAAGAGACATTTACAACATTATCTGCAAGTGCTAGCTGTCACCAGTGCCACATCGTAAACAGCGCTAAGAATCTGAATTTAATTTGTGTCAAATTTAATTTGCCAGTCTAGTTCATTTTCGTTAGTACTTCTGTTTTAAGAGGTTTATTCCCGCGTACTTGCAGATTTCGTTTGTACTACTGTTTTAATAGTTTATTCTTTCGTATTTGATAAATACCGTTGTGTTTAGTCTTCGTCTTTGACCGGTGTATTTCAAAACAAGTCAGAGACCGTTACTAAAGCTCGTTATCAGTCAGTCCAGTGCCAGCTGCCACCAGTGCCGCAGCGTTAACAGCGCTAAACTGCCGGACTCAGTTTTGTTGATTCGACAGTGTAGTTACCACTGACCACAGTTCAGTCAGCAGCCAGCTGCCTTCATTAGAGTACTAGGCTTCTTTAAAGTTGTTAATTGCAGTTAATTGTATCGATAGGATGGATAGGATGTGTGCCTGCTGTGTGCGGACGCAGGAGGAGTTGGCCGCGGTTCGCGAACAGCTGAGCGTGCTGTTGTCTACGGTCAGCCGTCTTCAGGCTGCTGTCAGGGGGTGTAGCGATGGTGGGGAGTCTGGTGCGTCGATTGGGACACCTCAGGTGTCTCACGCTTCGCTCTCTGTCCCTGCTACCGAGGCACCTTCAGGTGTACCGGACGTCGTCGAGCCGCGTTCTCCCCAAGGGGAGTGGCGGGTTGTACGGCGTTCGCGTCGCTCGAGGCGGAAGGCCAATGTTCAGGCTGGACGTCCGTCCGCGCCCGTTCGTCCTGTGAGTGATGTGGCCACTCCTTCAGCAGGGTCCGAGCAGGTGGACGGGGGGAGGGGATTATTAGTTATTGGGAGCTCCAATGTTAGGCGCGTGATGGAGCCCCTTAGGCAGATAGCGTCCAGATCTGGAAGGAATTCCAACGTGCACTCGGTGTGTCTGCCGGGGGGCCTCATCCGAGATGTGGAGGCGGCCTTGCCGGCGGCTATCGAGGGTGCGGGGTGCACTCGACTGCAAGTCGTGGCTCACGTTGGCACCAATGACGCTTGTCGCTTGGGTTCTGAGGACATCCTCAGGTCCTACGAGCGGCTGGCGGAATTGGTGAAGGCTGCTGCCTTCGCACGCGGGGTGCAAGCAGAGCTGTCGATTTGCAGCATTGTTCCCAGGGTTGATCGGGGTCCTTTGGTTTGGAGCCGAGTGGAGGGTCTGAACCAGAGGTTTCGCCGACTCTGTGGCAGTCATGGCTGCAGATTTCTGGATCTGCGTTATCGGGTGGGGAATTGTAGGGTGCCCCTAGATAGATCAGGGGTGCACTACACTAAGGAAGCGGCTACTCGGGTAGCAGAGTACTTGTGGAGTGCACATGGGGTTCTTTTAGGCTAGGCGCTAACTCTGATGAGCACTCGCCTGTCAGTATTCAAACAGCGAATTCAGGCCACGTTCGGAACAAAAATTCGAACATAAAAATATTAGCCGCGAACTTACAGAGTATTAGAAACAAAGTTCCCGAATTTGCAGCACTGCATGGAAGTTATTGCGCTCAGATAGTTTTAGGCACCGAAAGCTGGCTAAATGATGATGTGGCAAGTTCAGAAATATTTAGCGAAGCGTGGAATGTATATCGGAAAGATAGATCTGATACAACTGGAGGAGGAGTGTTCATCGCTGTGGACAAAGATATTGTTTCTACTGAGATCGAGGTTGAAAGTAACTGTGAAGTTATCTGGGCACGTATAACAGGTCTAAAAGAAGTAAAGTTAATAGTTGGGTGTTTTTACCGGCCCCCCAGTGCTGCTATAGCGGTTTTAGAATCATTCAAGGAAAGTCTACACCAGGTAGTGCATAGGTATCCGGGCCATGTAATATTAGTCGGAGGTGACTTCAACCTTAAGAGTATAGATTGGGACCTCGCTAGTTACATTTCAGGCGGTACAGACAAGCAGTCTTGCGAGCTACTTTTGGACTCATTCTCCGAAAACTGTCTTGAGCAGTTAAACCGGCAACCCACGCGCAATGGAAATATTCTAGACCTTCTAGCCACAAACAGGCCTGACCTTATTAACGATGTCTGTGTAGAAACAGGAATTAGTGATCATGATATCGTCATAGCGTCGATGGTGACCAGAGTTCATAAACCAGTCAAGAAGGCTAGGAGCGTGTTTTTGTTGGGAAGAGCCGACGAGCAAATGTTACGTACTTAGAAAATGAATGGGCATCGTTTAATTCTGGGACTATCGATGTAGAGGAATTGTGGACTAAATTTAAGTGCATTGTTAATAAAGGGTTAGAGAAATATGTGCCAGTAAAGACGATTAAGGATGGAAAAGATCCACCGTGGTATAATAATAATGTTAGAAAGCTGCTGAGAAAGCAAAAGCTGTTGCACTCTTGATTCAAAAAATAACACGCAAATGATGATAGGCAAGAGTTAGTAGAGATTCGTGCGTCTATAAAAAGATCGATGCGTGAAGTATACAATAATTATCACAGCCATACCTTAGCAAAAGATCTTTCCGAGGACCCGAAAAAATTCTGGTCCTATGTAAAATCGATAAGCGGGTCAAAGCCCACTGTCCAGTCACTAGTTGATCATTCCGGGGCAGTAATAGAAGAAAGCAAACTGAAAGCTGAAGTTCTAAATTTAACCTTTAAGGAATCTTTCACGCAGGAGGACCGCACAAATATACCATCATTTGATCAACGTACTAATTCCGAAATGGGGGACATAGCAATAGGTATTTCTGGTGTAGAGAAGCAGCTGAGAGAGCTAAATACGAAAAAGTCTGCTGGTCCGGATGGAATACCAGTTCGGTTTTACAAAGACTATTCTGCGGCATTGGCCCCCTACTTAGCTCGCATTTATAGCGAATCTTTAATTCAGCAGCAAAGTTCCTAGTGATTGGAAAAAAGCGCAGGTGACTCCCGTGTATAAGAAAGGAAAGAGAACTGACCCATACAATTACAGGACAATATCGTTGACATCGGTTTCATGTAGAATTTTGGAGCATATTCTCAGTTCGAATATAGTAAATTTCCTTGAAACGGAAAAGCTTCTTTCCATGAATCAGCACGGGTTTAGGAAACATCGTCCATGTGAAACTCAGCTTGCCCTTTTCTCACATGACATCTTGCGAGCCATGGACGAAGGGCAACAGGCGGATTGTGTTTTTCTCGACTTCAAAAAGGCGTTCGGCGCGGTGTCACACTGCAGACTGCTAACGAAGATACGAGCTTATGGAATAGGTTCACAGATTTGTGACTGGCTAGAAGACTTCCTAAGTAACAGAACGCAGTACGTTGTTCTCGACGGCGAGTGTTCATCAGAGACGAGTGTATCGTCAGGCGTGCCCCAGGGGAGTGTGATAGGACCGCTATTATTTTCTATCTATATAAATGATCTGATGGACAGAGTAAGTTGTAATTTGCGGCTGTTTGCTGATGATGCTGTGGTGTATGGGAGGGTGTCGTCTGTAACTGACTGTAATAGCATACAGGTTGACTTAGACAAAATTTCTAGTTGGTGCGAAGAATGGCAGCTAGCTCTCAATGTAGAAAAATGTAAGGTGATGCGCATGAGTAGAAAAAACAATCCTATAATGTTCGAATACAGCATTAGTAGTGAGCTTCTTGATGCTGTCGCGTCGTTCAATTATCTAGGCGTAACATTGCAGAGCCATATGAAATGGAACGAGCATGTAAGGACAGTTGTGAGTAAGGCAGACAGCCGACTTCGGTTTATTGGGAGAATTTTGGGAAGATGTACTTCATCTGTAAAGGAGACCGCGTATAAAACGCTTGTACGACCACGTCTTGAGTATTGCTCAAGTATTTGGGACCCGCAGCAGATCGGTTTGAAGGAAGACATAGAGGCGGTTCAGAGGCGAGCAGCTAGATTTGTTACCGGTAGGTTCGACCAATGTGCGAGTGTCACGGAAATGCTCTGGCAACTCAATTGGGGATCGCTGGAAGAAAGACGACGTTCTTTTCGTGAATTTATGTTAAGTAAATTTAGAGGTCCGGAATTTGAAGCTGAGTGTAGTACGATCTTGCTGCCGCCTACTTACATTTCGCGTAAAGATCACAAAGACAAGATAAGAGAAATTAGGGCTCGTACGGAGGCATATAGGCATTCTTTTCTTCCTCGTTCAATTTGGGAGTGGAATAGGAAAGGAAATGCCCAGTAGTGGTACAGTGTACCCTCCGCCACGCACCTTACAGTGAATTGCGGAGTATGTATGTAGATGTAGATGTAGAAGTGTCATTGTGGCTTATTTTAAATAAGAAAATGACACTAAGGCGATTACAGCTGCCTAATTAAATACAAGAAGTGTATTTACAATTGTCACGTGGCAATGGCTGCAGGCGGAAGGTGTCATGCTACGGATTTTGCCACCATTCCCTGTCGAAGATTCTAATCCTACCTCAGACATGAGACTGTTATTTTTTTCGTAACATATGGTAGTTTAAGTAGTTTAGAGACTGGTGACCTCAGCGTTTGGTTTTAGAAATATTTGATTTTGTATTCAGTCATTTGATTTGGGCCTGGTGGTCTTGGGGTAAAGAGCTCGAGTGGAAACCAAAGGATCGCAGGTTCAAAACCCAGTCAGACCGCAGATTTTTTCAGTCTGCACTTTAACCCATCCTTCACCTCTAAACGATGTGAGGAGTCGCCAGAAATGACACGTGGTTCAGATTCCACATTAAGCTGTAGGTTCCTATTTTCCTGGTTGGATAACTGGGGTAGGCAAGGGACACGCAAGTGGCATAAGTGGCGTCCAATTGAATGACTTTCACCAGGCCAAAGAGCCACACGAAATTATTATTATTTGATTTGAATACAGAAGTTTGGGTTGATCCGACAGGTTTGTCTGGATAGCGTAATGGTTAATAGTACTGCTTAAAAAAGCAGAAAATGCAAGTTCGAGTCCCACTGTGGAACAAATTTTCACATTTTTTGGTGTCTCGTTGCCGCCAGTTGTCCTAAGTGTCGGTGGCCGAATAGAGAGAGATATAGGTATATAGGATGCACGTGTGTGTGGGTACAGAGTATGAGGTGACCAGCCAGTGTGACAGCAGAAACTAGAAACACTAAGTTAGATTAGAACAAGATATGTATTTCGTATCAATCTGATAACACTTAACTTTTACAAGTATCATGACTGCAGAATGCTGATACACAATTGAACTAGGTAGAGGCCTGCCTACTGATGAGTCCTAGTGCCTGTCCTAATCCCAAGTGACCAATGCAGTTCATTGGTGGCCACATGCGGAGTTGCAGCAGAGGGCGCTCGTGGCCGACGTCGTGATAACACCGCACCATGTGTGCATGGCAGCGCGCGGCGAAAGTACGGGGCGCGCACTTCAGACTTGTGCGACACCATACGTGTCACCATCAACAGAGCTGATGCTGATCCATATTCACAGTTTTCAATATGTTTATTGTAATTAATTTGACAGCTGCCCTTTCCTTTAGACATGGATGACATTTTAACAGACATTTAGTTATTTACCCTTCTTGCGGACCAGCTGCCTTTGGGTATATAGCTGGTCTTGATTACAAAATCTATGTGATACATTTATGCGACTATGATATTACTTTCTTTATACATTTACAGTAATTACATAAAAAATACAAAGAAAAGCGTAAAAACTTATCATAAGGAAAATGGAAAGGCAACTTAAAAACATCAACTATTTTCAGAAGAGAATAATAGAAGATAGGAAAGATTGGTTTGAGTGACAGTATGAAGAATAAGAGAGGAAAGTCCAGGGTGGGAAGTCTCGGAATTTACTTCGAGCCCTGCCATCCTGGAGTTTTCTCATTTTGAGGCTCTTACGATTGGCTATATCTGTAGGTTACATTTCGCACGTGTTTATATCGTCCTCTGTGTCGGGGCTGTCATCTGTGGTGTAATTTGTACTGTTTGTGCTTTCAGTGTCAGATTCATCATAAGTGTTTTGTCTTCTGTCGTGGGCGTTTCGTGTTGCATTACGTCTTACGTTCTGTGTGTACTCGTGTTTTTTTCGTAGTGAGACTTCGTCCGTCAGCTTGTTCGTTACGTCCCATCCGTTCTTATCTCGTGTTAGTTCGTTTAGGTCTTTATTCGTGTCAAACATAGTGTGAGTGAGTGTTTTGTAGAGGTGACAGTGTACGACAGTGTGTTCTGGGGTCCCAATTCCTCCACACGACACGGATGCCGATTTTAGGATATTTGCTCAGTTCTACAAATAAAAGCTATGCACACGTGTGTAGGTGAAGGAGAGGAGGAGCAAGAGCGAGCCGCCGCCCGCCACCAGCTCGACGGCCAGCTGGGTGAGCACGGTGACGGTGTCCGCGGCCAGGTCGCCGCCCCCGCGCCGTCGCGACCGCGAGTCCCCTCCGCCGCCGTCGCTGTCGTCCCCGTCGCGTTCGCCGTCGAGCCGTCGCATCCGCGGCGCGAAGCCGCCGGTGGTGGAGGGCCCGGCGGGCCCCAGGCCGCGGCAGCCGCGCGCGCACAGCGCGGGCGACGCGGAGGCGCGAGGGCCCGACCGCGCGCAGCTGTCGCGCGCCGCCAGCGCCGCGTCGCTCGCCGACTACCCGGCGTACGTGGCCGGGCTGGTGCAGTCGTCGCGGCGGTCGGCGCGCTTCCGCGAGCTGCGCAGCTTCTACTGCAGCCTGGAGCGGCTGGGGCAGCTGGAGCGCGCCGCGTCGTCGGGCGACGTGCGCGCGCAGCCGCGCCTGCCCGCCGGCCAGCTGGTGGTGGACGTGGAGCGCTGGAGGCGGCTGCGCGCGGCCGAGCGCGCCGACGAGGAGCTGCGGCGGCTGCGCGGCAGCCTGCGCGCGGCGCAGCGCGAGCGCGGCCTGCTGTTCGCCGCCGCCGACGCCGACCGCCTGCGCTGGCGGCCCGACCGCGGCCTGCGCTGCAAGGAGCGCTCCGTCGACGACCTGCGCCACGCCGTGCTCGACGCCGCCGAGTCCCCGCAGGCGGCGGCGCGCCGGCGCGAGCTGGAGCTGTCGCGCGACGTGTACAAGCCGCTGTGGCGCGGCGCGTCCGTGCTCGACCTGGCGGGCAGCCTCAGCTCGGTGGCCGGCTCGCACCGCGGCCGCGCGGTCCTCCACGCCCGCCGCGACGCCTCGCCGCCCGCGCTCTGCCGCCGGCACCTCGAGGGCGTCGGCAGCCGCCTCTGGAGCAGCCTCTCCGTCGAGCAGGTGGCCGCGCTCAAGAACCAGCTCTCAGAGATCTACAGCGGCGACGACCCCGCGGCCACTTCGCCTACGCGGCGACAGCGCCTCCAGGTAATACCACTATCTCGTACTGGCCGAGCTAATAGCACTCTTAAGGCCCCCATTCGTACACGAGTCAGTCCGGCGTGCTCGTGCGGGAAGCGATCGACTGTGACCGGCTCACCCCTGTCTGGGCGATAGACTTGGGTTGATTTTTATTTATTTATTATTTGACGTGCTCCATTACATAATACTATTACATGTTTGATGGTTAGATTCAGGCGGTTACCTCAGGTATTTTTATACAAGTACAGTACATAAGTTGACAGGGTTTATATCCGAGGACTGGGTGCATCAGTTCTACCAGTGAGTGGCTACTTGCTTGTCTGGACCACTACCTGCAACTCCACGTCTGTCAGTACGGTGACTCGACTGCGGCAGGTAGAGCCATCCGTACACAGCCAGGAGGGGATTCCGAGCCGCTCAGGGTAGGACTCGCCAGACCCACTTGCCTGTCAATGGGCAGCTTTAGGGGGCCACGGTGGAATGGCCGAGCACTCTATGGCAGTTTGCTGCGGAACACTAAGATCCGGACTGTCGTAGGTTCGAGTCCTCCCTCAGAGGTGTGTGTGTGTGTGTGTGTGTGTGTGTGTGTGTGTGTGTGTGTGTGTGTGTGTGTTGTCCTTAGCTTAGTGTTAGTTGAAATGCTTTGTAAGCCTAGGACTGAGTGTTGTAAAGGCTTACGACATTGACACCTAGGTGGCTCTGCTGACGATTGCTCCGATCAGTCATTGCGCCGCGTATCAGTTAGCGAACTCTTGCAACGAGTAAGGGAATTTTCATGTTCAAAATGAAGCGTTTTGGTAATTTATTGTGAGGCGCAAATATTTACGTAATTATTTTTGTGATTTTGCATAAACTGCAAGGATGCTGGATAGTTTGAAGGTCGGCGCAGTGTATGGGGCATAGCATATTATAATCTAAAAAAAAAAAAAGAAAAAGAAAAAAAAAATCTGTTACGCGTAGAAGCTGAAGAAACATAACACAAAATACTTGTGTACGTATTTGCACTTGAGAATGTGAATAAATTCTCAAATATAGTCAGGCGAGATATGGACAAATTCGTCAGTAGCATCTCATTATTCAAATAATGAATGACACCATTACAGGATTGCCGAAAAGTCGATTATGATGAATGAAATTACGTCGAAAGTTTCTACTTCCTATTAAGTTAACAGTTTCAATTAGGCTTGGTATTAAAAAAATACAAAATCCAGAAAACCTTTACTACATAATAAAGCTTATGGCGGGTATTTTTGTGCATATTATGTACATATATCAAATAAAACTACGAAAATGTAAGAGAGAAACTTAAAGCAAATGTTCCCGCTTAAAACTTTAAATCCCTATTTTACACAACTTTTTGAAATCCCTTAACAAGGAATCGAAATTTTAGGTACCTTCTTAAACTGGCAACTAGTGTATAAGACGCACCCAGTTATTGGACCAATTTTTGTAGGAAAGAAGTGCGTTTTATACGCCGGAAAACACGGTATTCTTCCACATATATTTGGGGGGGAATAGTTTGAGTGGGACAACCCATATAAATAAATTACATAAAACCGAGACCCATATGTTCTACTTGTCAGTCTGATAGACATCTTTTCACTTTTGTAGTTAAAAAGAGTAAGGGGGATGTGCCAAGTCAAGGTGTCGATGTGGTCAGGTGCGGCGCAACTCTGCGATCGGGCAGGAGCAGCTGATGGAGCCGGTGCTGCGGCAGCGCGGCGAGGCGCGGCGCGGCAAGGCGGACTCGGTGTGTGCGCTGCCGGCGCTGTCGGAGGCGGACAGGCGGCGGCTGTCGCTGAGCCTGGGCCGCGAGGCGGCGGACCGCAGGCGCGCCGCGCGCAGCCCCAGCCCGGCGGCCACGTCGCCGCGCACCTGCTACTCGCTCGACGTGTCCGCCGCCGACGACGACGCGAAGAACGTCGACTTCCTGCTGGTGCTGGCGCCGCGCGGCCAGCAGCGCGCCGTGCGCGAGTGGGCGCGCAACCACCGGGCGGCCGCCGGCGAGCCCGAGCCCGAGGCCGAGGCGGAGACCGAGAGCGCCAGCTCCGAGGCGTCGGCGCGCACCGTCATCCACGTGCCCGAGAAGGCGCAGGCGCGGGCGCGGGCGCGGCTGGACGCGGAGACGGCGGCGGCGCGGTCCGCGGCGCGCAGGCGCGACGCCCGGGCCGTGACGCGACACGAGGAGCAGGAGACGCGCGCGTCGCCGTGGGCCGCTCCTCTGCCACTGGAGCCGCCGCCCAGCCGCAGCGCCAGCGAGGAGCGCCCCAGGAGACACACTGAGGAAGCGGACGCGCGCAAGAGGGCGCGCAGCGCGCCGCCCGCGGCCGAGGCCGCAACTACCGCCGAGGGGGCCGCCACCGCGCACGCGCAGCCCGCCCGGGGATTCCCCTCGCAGTCCTGCGCCGACCTGCGCGAGCTGTTTGGGGAGACGCGACGCTTCACCGCGCCGCCCGTGCGCACCGACCACTGCCGCCGCTGGCTGCAGGTGAGTCCACCTCATCTCGTTTATTCATTTACTTATTTGGTTATTTAACCTGGCTATATTAGGGCCATAGGGCCCTCTCTTACATCTGATCAGGAACAACATAAACAAAGGATTTCATTACAAAAACACTGCATTAATAATATTAAATAATAACAATATATGATAATAATAATAATAATGATAATAATAACACAAAAATCAAAGTAATACTAATAATAACAAGAGATATTTACATGGAGATAGATGTTTAACACATTTGAATTAAGTTTAATATAAACAGAAGGGGGAAAATGATTAGTGGAAGAGGACAAGATTGAAAAATGACAGTGCTAATGGATGTGAGGAAGTGGAGACATGTGAATGGAGATCTCTGCTGGCGAAAGGAAAGGGAAACATTTATGGGGGGGAGGATGAATTGACAACAGTGGGCTACAGACTGGTAAGTGGAGAAAAAGATGGCTATTGTGACAGAAGGTGATCCCTTAGCTGTCTTTTAAAGTTTTGAATTGATTTTATCTCTCTTAACTTTTGAGGAAGATTGTTCCACAGACGTGTTCCCAATACAGAAAATGATTTAGAGAAGATTGCAGTGTTATGTGATGGTACAGAGAGAGTTTTATTTTGGTGAGAGCGTCTGTTTCTGCTGTGCTGTTCAGATAGTAATATAATCGTTGAGTGTAAGTAAGAAGGTTTGCAATAATTGAGAAAGCGATGCAGCAAACATAATGTATGATAGCTTCGATGCTTTTCTGCGCGTAGGCAAGATAACTGCTGCTATGCGGGACTGATATAATCGTAGAAACGTAAGTTACAATGTATCAGATACAAGAATTCATTGCCAGCTCCAGCGTATGTGAATTTTCGTGTGACAGTCCTTGCAGAATATCATCACCATAATCTAGATTAGGAAGTATTAGTGTCTCAACGAGCTTCTTTTTCAGCTGTAAATGAAATGCTTTTTTTGTATTTCTGAAGTGACACATATATCTTCTTACAGACTGTCGTTGTGTGCTCTGTCCAGTCCAAGTGCTGATCCAATATTACTCCTACGTTCTTTGCTGAATGAGAAAAGCGTATTTGTGTGTCGTTAAGTATTAAAGGTGGAAGAGTTTCTCTGAGCTGTGGAGTGATGATTCTTTTATGGGCCACTAAGATTGCCTGCGTTTTTGATGGATTCAGTTTCAAGCCCAAGCTATGTGCCGATCTTGATAGTAAATCCACGTTTACATGCTGGATGGGCCTGTTTAGGTTTTTAGGACTTCCATTGAGATATAATTGTAGGTCATCAGCGTATAGATGATATTTACAGTGGTACAGAACAGTGGACACATCATTAACATATATTGAGAATTGTAAAGGCCCCAGTACAGATCCTTGTGGGAACCCTCATACAACATCCCTCCATTTTGACTTATTTTTTGCTGTTTCACCTACAAAATCAACTAAGGCCTGTTATAGCCATCATTTTCTTGATTTGCAGCTCTTTTTCTTGCCGTGTTTGCAGTAAATATTTTCTGGGTATGAGGTCGGCCTGATATGCAAAACACTGTTTTATTATACACCCAAAATAGTTTCGGCACCTCTATGCCATCATCAGTGGGTTTTCAATTTATTTAATGCTGTGAAAAAAAAAATATATTGATTTTACTACTGTACTATTTATAAATTTTATCCTAAAAAGTCGCCAGTCTTATTTTGGTTCTTGCCTTATTTTACATTTTGTGCTCATGTGAGACCCTTTCTACGCCATTAGCTAGTGCTAGCGTTGTCTTCTGCAACCAAAATTATCTCTTATTTTATTTTATTTATTTATTTTGTCAACCAGCGATAGGCGACACATATGCAGGGTGAAGCAACTAAGTTGTAACGCCCCTTGTTTTTCACTTGGTTTATAAGACCTTCCATTTTTAGGAAAAGGAACCATACGTCGTTATAAATAAAAAATTTTCTTTAAATGTCTTGGTCGCAATGTATTTCACCATTACGCCTTCCGACACATCGAACGTATACAGTTTGAAATCACAAGGAGAACAAACACATTATATACAAAATATACTTACAAACTTAAAAAACGATGGGAATTAAAATACATCTTAGTGGAGATACATGACTAAATCGTAATCCACAGTCGTGGACGTCTAGTCGAGGTGTTCAACCAGATTCACATGCCAAAAAGTGGTGAGAGGGGGGGGGGGGGGAACACCGTAACAGGAATAGTAGGCCCAATAGCCGCCACATAGCGCAGGGTTAAAATTAAATGTTATTCGAATAAAATTTACAGTAACGCCATCTTGTGCCCTCTGTACTGCTTGCTGACATAGAAGCTATGTAAAACATGGCTATAAGATATGTGATAAGTCATATGACCCTTGGTTATTTTATAGTGCATGTACTTCCTCCTCTGACGGCGAGCAAGACTTTGGGACCGACCGCCTCCCCCCGCCACCCTGGGTGTCACGACGCACAGGTTGAAAAACATTTCATATGAACAGCACCTTCAGTTGAAGTTTTTACAAAATTTTATACAAATATATTAATTTCATAATTTATACATTCAAAATGTTCAATCCATTCGAGGGCTACCTTTGTCACTTTCGACAAATCTTCCAAGTTCACGTTCCAAGTTCTTCTGCTACTGCTTGTTACAATGTCGTGGATCGTCTGGTGATCATTCCCACCGTCACATTAAGCAGATTAAGCCCTTCCCCATACTTAGAGGTTTTCAGCAAGGATGCCGTGGCCTGTGCGGATTCGATTGTTTTCCAGGCACGTCGCGTTAATTCTCTACCGGCTGGTTTTGGGTCAGATCTTTGGAGGTCTGATGATCCTCATGGGCAATGGTGCGTCATATTTCTGCCTACATTTCGTAGATACTGAAAGTACCTGCCTGTAGCGATTCTGCCAATACGACAGATGGCTGCCTAGATCTCAGACGGTACATTCGAAGTGCGGGAACATCAAAGTGCATTGGAAGCTCGGGGATTTTAAGTAATTTTTTATATTCCTTGAGGAGGGTGTACTGTCTTCGGAGGTCTGGTGTTGCAATGTTGCTTAGAGGAGTAGATTTTTTGCAGCCTGTTATCGTCTTCATTGCTACATTTAGTAAAGATTATGACTTTGACGTACTTATGTAAAAGTTTCCATTGCTCTATTCATACAATGTTCCCACCAGTGATCTTATATGAATCTTCGTGTTTTGACGTACGGCTCAATACATACGTGGCCAGCCAAGGATTTTCTCTTCGTGGGAAGACTGCCAAGATCACAACACTTTGGTTTCATTTTTTTAAGGAAGACGGTCGGTTTTAACACTCAAAAGTGTTATCTTCTGGTCTCTGATACACTTGACATTGATCTGCTTATTGAAACGCTCCACTATTTTAAAATTGTCGTAGTGGATAGTCAAATATAAAACCAAATTGGGCTGGTGGATAGTCAAAAACAAATTATTGCGATCTTGGTATATTCTTAATTATATTACTGTAATACGATCGTTCCCTACGACGAGCAAATGAAGTGTGAGGCCAACTGAGGAGCTGTTTGACCCAGTGGTAGTGTTTCCAAGTCAGCAAATCTGACAATGACCGCGACAGCGATCAGCAGACTACGTGATTCTCCATATCGTCTGCAATGACGTCATTAACAGAGGATGGCGCCGGTGAGAGGAGCCGATTCCTCGTAGGCACAAATGGTCAGCTAGACCTAAAATTTAAATGTGGAGCAAGAAAGGTATAAAATTTATAAATTTTATTCCCATATTATTGAAGCCTTGTTAAGGGGTCAGTCAATATAATTTCACTGGTGATGATGGAAGTAAATAACATCGATACAATCTCTGTGTACTTAAATAGTGGCAAACTATTTATTCTGAACCAATACAAAAGCGTTACATGTTTGCACCTGTTGCTGTCCTTCAAAGTAGTCTCCAGCGTTGTGTAGAACCTGTTGCCATCAACGTGGAAGGCGTAGTATACCGTTAGCTGAGCCTGTTCTGTTGATGGTGCGAGTGGAGCGGTTTACTGCCTGTCGCATCTCTGGAACAGTTCTGAAGCGAATGCCACGAAGTGGTTCCTTCTGCTTCGGAATCAAACCCAAGTCGCAAGGACTTAAATCTGTGGAGTATGGTGGATCATTTTGCACGGCAATGTGCGGGCGCATACAGCGCAAGCTGTGGCTGCTATGTCGGTCGATGGAATTTGGAAGTGCTGTACCACCATACTCTCCGGACTCAAATCCTTGTGACTTTGATTTAATTCCTACCGTCACGCCTGATGCTGGGGTTTTACTGCGTGCCAATGTAAACAGAAGATTGTTTTTGACACGTTTTAGATTAGATTAATACTTGTTCCATAGATCATATATACGACATCTCGTAATGATGTGGAACGTGTCAGTTTAGTAAATGTTGTCTATACATGACAATCAATATTTTAAGGATTGTTTATTTTCATTTTTATTGTGTTTTATTTCTTTTAATTTTTTAAGTTTTATCTAAAAATTCATCTAAAGTTCGATGAATTTATACATTTTCAGCGAAGTGTATAGTAAATGCAGTTAGTAGTTAAAAAGTAATGAATTAAAAGAAAGGAATTTCGGGTGTAGCGACCCGTTGACAACATGGTCATTAGAGCAGAGCACAAGCTGGGATTGATTTTGGGTTATGAATGGAATAGGAAAACGGCTGTGCCCTTTGAAAGGAACCATCCCGGCATTTGACTTGAGTGATTGATGTGTTAGAACCGCCGTCCTACCGAATGTAAGACCAGTGTGTTACCACTGTACCTCCTTGCTCGGTAATAAATCAAAAGTCCTGGCAGATGCCGAAGTTTGACAACATGAAGAGCGAAAATGTAGTAAGCGATAAACCTTTTTCCTTTCGACATTTTGTGGTGTGTGTCTGCGGAGGGGAAAAATTTGTGAAAGTTTGAAATTATATGTATTATTTGTTGGAAATAACGAAGTATAATTATGTTTGATAATTGAATAAAGAAATTTGGGATATTTGAGTGCCGTCAGTTTCAAGATAAACACGAAGATTCCAACTGTAATAATTGCCTTATCGTATTCAACTCTGTATAAAATTATAACTCTTAACTATAAGAATATCACGGCGTTTTAAATGTTTAAAATCAATTTATAAGTAGAGGCATTAAAGAAAAAAAAATTCGTCGTAGGAAAATCTGTTAGATATATGAAGGGCATTAGGTGGGAACCCTGTCCTGGGTTTAGCTCTTTAGTAATATCGATATTGTAATGATCCTGGCCAAATTGAACACCACAGTCGATATTTTGATTAATAAACACAACAATAGCTGTAATTTTAGATATTTGTTGGGCCCAGCGCAACACCACAACCAAATGATAAATAACGAAACCAGTATGGCAGAATGAATGTGCGATGAGCACGGTCACACCTCAGAATCTTAAGAACTCGTCCATTGCTCCTTTATTTTAAACAGACTTTCCTAGTGGCAAATAGTTCAGATCATGGAGATTTCTTAGGAGGAATTAACTAACCACCAGACAACTCTAAGTCGCCAGTGACAGTATCCACTTAATTATTTTGCTTACTGGTTGTGAGATATCGTCAGAAAAGGCGTGTTGTTCATATTGATATATTATCTGGTCTATATCCATCTTCCATTTTAGTTTGTAGTCCTTCCTCTTCTCATGCGCTTTATTTCCGTTAGTTTTATTTTTCGTTGCTTTATAGGCAGCAATTTTCTCATCTCCAGCTGTACTACCGTCTTTAATTATCACGAAGTCGATGCGACGTTAAACATTAATCTTCCTTCTTTCATTTCTTTCTTAGTTTTACTGGACGTGAACGCGTCGTTCGTAAAGGACTCTGCGTATTCTTAGCGCTCTTTCTCCTCTCAGTGACGTTCAGGTAAACATCTTGCAAAACTCAGTCAATCAATCAGGCCACAAAATGCGCCCAACAAAGTATCATGACTAAATATGGCCGAGGGGACTGCGGCGCGCCAGTCACGGTCTACATGGCCACTACGGTCGGGGGTTCGAATCCCCCCTCGGGCAAGGATATTTGTCCCGTCCTTAGTGTTAGCTAGTTCATAAGTAGTTTGTAAGTCTAGGGACTGATGACCCGTAGTTAAGTCCCATACGCTATACAAACATTTGAAACATTTGATGACTAAATATTTCCGTTTTTCAGTCAGGTGATGGATGACGTTACTTCTATCACGTTCTTCGGTCGCTCGAATTTTTTTTATGTCCAGAGCATAGACATCTGCTAGTTGAGATGCAGCTCTTCGGGTGTTTACTCAGTGTAATCTATTTTATGACGGAATTGTGAGTCATAATTAGAGTATTAACTGGTTGTGATTTGATATTCACTGGCATCAACAAAGAGCTTACGCGACTCACAAGGGGAGGGCCTCAGACACGGCCAATCGATTCGGCTCAAACTTGGCAGGCCGGTTGTGTACAACCTAAAACGAAGGTATATCAGATATTTTGGGTCAACACCCCCGCGATTTTGAGAAAATCACCCCTCAAGGTTATGACGAGCAATCGACTCAAGATTGGAAGGATCGATAGATAATTGTAAGCAGAGCATTTTTCATCACCAGGTATGGGATCCGCAAACGTATATTTTTCCAGAAATCGAGGAAAGAAACTTTTACAACTGCCGCTTCTGTAGCCACACGGTAAACGCTCTTCCCAGACAGCGTCGATAGCGAAACGGCGAAGGTAACTGGCTGCGAATCGGGGTTCGAATGTCGAAGAAACCTAGCGGATGTTATTCTTTTCGTATCTATTTTTCCACATCTCACATGATAGGGATAGGAGGATTAATAAAATAAGTAAATGAATAAGGAATGATAAAAAGGTAGGGAAATAAATTTCTCAAACCTTTTGGGATAGTACTCCCATGTAGATGGCGAGGGTCAGCCGACTTGTACACTAAAAGTAATACCGCCAAACTGAGCACCTGTGTGCCAGCCGTGTGATGTTTATTTCTATAGCCAGGTTATAAACTTTATTTCCAGGATTCGGAATTGCAGCTTGCTTCTGGAAACCCAGCGGAAATTGCACAACCGCACGGAGGCAATAACTATTCACAGCATAATTCATAACCGACTTTCAGCACTGAGTTTTGAGGCAATGATATCGTATACGTAGTACGCATCAAAATTAATTCGCGAAAAGGACATATTTTTAAATGAAAACCAAGTTTGTTTTCCGCCGGCTCTTCGGAAGGAACAATTTAGCTGTCGAAAGATTGCATTCATCAGATGTTCTTGATGCCGTGAGTATATTTGTTTCGAATGTTTATATGACCAGTACTATCCATCTAGTTGTACGGATAAAAGTGAGGACACGTAAAAGTGACTGGAAGAACCATTGTAAAGTGACCTGGAGTAACATTTTAGTTGTTTACTATCTCAAGAGGTTTGAGAAATTTATTTGCCTATCTTTCTATCATTCCTTATTGATTTACTTGCCTTATTAATCCTCCTTTCCTCCTTTTCCAATTGAGATGTGGAAAAATAGAAACGAAACGAATAACATCCGCTAGGTTTCTTCGAGATTCGAATCCGGATTCGCAGCCAGTTACCTTCGCCGTTTCGCTATCGACGCTGTCTGGGAAAAGCGTTTACCGTGTGGCTACAGAAGCGGCAGTTGTAAAAGTTTCTTTCCTCGATTTCTGGAAAAATATACGTTTGCGGATCCCATACCTGGTGATGAAAAATGCTCTGCTTACAATTATCTATCTATCCTTCCAATCTTGAGTCGATTGCTCGTCATAACCTTGAGGGGTGATTTTCTCAAAATCGCGGGGATGTTTACCCAAAATATCTGATATACCTTCGTTTTAGGTTGTACCTGTCAAATACGAGCCGAATCGGTTCCCCGTATCTGAGGCCTTCCCCTTGTAAGAACCGCGCCTTCCACGTTATGCAGCCAGGCGACTCCGCAGGAAAGGGAAGTTGCCTGCGGTCCAGGCGCTAGGCTAGCTGTGGGCAGGAGCGCTTTGATACGCTGGTGTAGCCTCGAGAAAAATACATGTCCATTTTGCAACAGATTATTTACTTATCCTAAGATACAACGTGTTTTATTATGTAAATGATCAAAGCGGAACAATTTGCAGAGAAATTATGGCTTTGAGGTAGAGAACACTATTAGAAATTTTTTGAAGTGAAAATGAGAAGATTTTATAAATTTTGCAGTAGTTTTTTGATGGCGATTACATTCCAAATAAACTTAGTATCTTTGTATAACATTTCTGACATGATATGTGAAGAACCCAGTTTAGAGTGAAGACGTTGAATGTACTCCGTTAATCAACACTAATCGGTAGAGCCGGATGGTGTGTCCCATCTAAGTGCCAGCCAAGTCTTAATACTGCCTACATTTAGAAACTAGCAGGA